>JALGPY010000004.1:95310003-95910003 GCA_023055425.1 Linanthus parryae | reverse complement strand
TAAACCTGCAGCTTTTTGTTGTTCAATTAGTTACTCTTTCTTAGACTCGAAGTCATTTAGCCTAGAGGTAACGTTATAGTTACTGTTTTGTTTAATTAGGGAAAAAGTCAGCAGCTCAATATAAATAGGGCCATTGCACTAACTCTGTGTTAGTTGACTTTGTATCTTAATCTTAAGGAATAGAAGAAATTCCAGAGTTATCATGGTTTACCACCTCAGAAGCTCGGATTTCTTTACTTCCCACTTCAATTTCCTACTCGTACTGCCATATTATCGTGTTATGGGATTAAAAATCCTTTCCAAGGTGTAAATTGCACCAATTGCAGCTTCAGGTTGCAAGTTCACATGAATGTGCTGCACTACAACTGATTAATTTTAAACATAAAAGCAGCAGAGTTTTGATTACAAGCACCCTGACAGTAAAGGAAGAAAGCCATGCAGACAAAGACTTCACATAATAACATGAGGCGGGGGCGCCAAAATGAATTCTTCTCGTGCACTTTCCTTATATAATCCTGTTATGTTTTTGGTGATTCAAAGTACCTAGCCAACTCTCGGACGAAGCGACGAAGCAATGACGAAGCGAGGAAGCAAGAACGGAGCGGCAATTGGGAGTTTCTATTTCTACACGCTGGTTTTTGGGGCGGTTTCGTTGTTTCCTTGTTCGATTTGGAATGTTCTGTCCGTTTCTTTGGGCACAAGTCAGTAGTTTAGGCCTATATATGGATGTAGGCCGTGGCTATTGATGTGTGTGGTGTGTCTTTGATTGTAAATGGCTCTCTCATCAATCAATAAAATTGGGATCGTTTGGTCGTGGACGTAGCTAGTCTCAAAACTAGTGAACCACGTTAAATCGTTTGTGTTGTTCTTCATCTTGTTCCTCGTCGCATCATTCTTCTTGGTTCCTACTTCCTAACAAGTGGTATCGTGTCTCCGCATTCGTATTCTAACAATCCCAAATTCCCAATCCCTTATGTCAACACTCTTTTTGTGAACAACTAGTACAGACGATCCCTTCCCTACAATTGGTTCCATTAGGCATCAGGTAGGAGACTGGTATTGAGCTATTTATTGGCTCTTGCGCACTTTGAGTTCCTTGAACAAGGCAGGCATAATTGGAGTATGAATAATTGGAGATAGATTATCTCGCATTAGTTGTTGTCAATGGCATAATTTGAGTGAATAATGGGAGATAGATTATCTTGCATTAGTTGCTGTCTGTGAGTATGGGACGCTTCAACCCAGTTTTGATCAAATGTTAGATTGCATGATCTTCATTTCCCCGTTTTCTTGGCTCTTGAGCTACTCCTTTTACTGTTTAGGCTATTATGGTTTAGCATATTTGGCTCTTTGTAAGTTGTAATTCTTTTCATTCCTAGTTTTTAATTAGCCATCAAAGGGAAAAGGTTTCATGTTTATTACTTTACACAACCATAAGAATCAGTATGCAGATTTTTAAAGAGACTGCAGATTCAAGATTTCCTGAACACAAATTTGAGGTGTACTGATGTCATTTTTTAACAATTTATTATTCATTGAACATTTTTTCATCTATAACAGTAATTGAATCAGGGCTCAACCATTACACAGACAACCACAAATATATCACAAAGGTCTGCATATTCAAGATTTTACTAAAGCAAAATTGGATGTTGTGGCAAATGACTCACCTTTGTATCTTTGCGTTTTCCTCCTCTTGTCTGACTGTGGTCCTCTGCAGCACATACCACCAGAAGCCTGCTCTCATAGATATGACCTTGTCCAAAAAAATAAATTCCCTTCAGAAAATCCTGGATACTCCTAATGCCTTCAGAATTCTGAAGTACCAGAAGTACTTTTCTCCTAATATTTCTTTATCTTGCTCGCGAGAAAGATTCTCTATCCATGATCAACTAAGCACTTCCTTCAACATACACATTGAACTAGCACTTAACAGCCACTATGCACCTTAGATATAACAAATCACACTAGAATCAACAACTTTCGGGCTCTTCCCAAAGCATCTTGGTCCCTAACTCTACCCGCGGTTTGGAGGAGAGTCCTTTTGCTTGCATCTCTTCGTCATACTTCCGAGCCATATCAACCATACCTTTCTCTAATAAAGCATCAATCATGGCATTGTAAGCATGCTGATCAGGACTCAACCCATGCTCCTCCATCCTCTTCCACACGATAAAAATCGGTCGAAGAAACCCCCATCTGCCAAATTTCCTCATTAGCATCACATAAGTATCCATCCTTGGACGAACCCCGCTACTCATCATGTGGTCAAACAACAGAAAAATCTCCCCAGGCTTCTCGAGATACCCAAAGATGGAGTTATAAGTTATAACATCCGGCGCACAACCCTTGACGCGCATTTGCTCAAACAATCTATATGCTTCATTTACTCTCCCATTCTCACACAAAAGCTTTATGATTATATTGTAAGTCACAACACTCGGTTCACAAGCCATTTCATGGAATAGACGGATTGAAAAATCAACACCTTCCGAGCAACCAATTGCTCGAATCACCGTATTATAAGCCACCACGTCCAACTGAATACCCTTTCTCTTCATCTCTTTATACAACTTCACCGCCCTCCATGGCTTACCAATCTTGCACTGTATATCCATATAAATCGAATACGAATGCAAGTCTTTCCTTACACCCTTCTTATCCATCTCCTCCCAAAACTCCCTACACTTTCCCCACCACCCCATTTTAAACCACCCGCGAAGAATAATGTTATAAATCTTCGTATCGACAAACAATCGCACACCCTCTTCGGTGTTCTTGCCTAAGCACATTTCTTCTGCTTCAATGACATGCTTGTATTCGCACAACGAATCGACCAGATTCGAAAACGAAACGCCATCCTTTAAATCGAATTCTTCTGTTTTATGATAAGTACTTATTGCTTCTTCAACTAGGTGGGCAGATGCATATCTATTGAATAGTATCCTAAACGTGGTGTGATCAGGCATTGAGGAAACATCCTCTTTCATTTCTGAAACTAAATCCCAGGCAAGGTCGAATTCGAAGAACTTACCGAAGATGTCAATCATTCGGTTGTAGGTTCGGGTCGTGTGTTGGAAGTTGCATTGGGATTCGATCCAGTTGAAGAAGTCTCTGGCGCGTTTCCAGTCGTTGCTGTAACAGGAGAGGGTTTCGAGTACTGTGGTCTGGTCGAAATCGGGTGAAGTGGGTTTTTCTGAGGGTTGGTGGAATTGGGTGTGGGGAGTGATGAAGTGTGGTTGTTTCAGTGGTTTGGGAAAATGGGGGTTGAAATCTGAAGTGGGTTTGGGGGGTTTTGGAGAGGAGATTTGGGTTGTTGGATGAGGATAGTGGAAGTGACGAAAGAAAGTGATTCGATAGAGGGAGTGGTGGTGTGAGCGGCAGCGAGAAATGGAAGAATAGATCATCATACCCACGGACCTGTTTCAGGTGTTCATTGAGACTAACAAATGACTGGGCAAACAACGGTAGGAGTAAAGAAAAAACCCTAGGAGGGGAGGGGTAAAACTTATAAAAATAGGGTTCAATTCCGACTAGTGGTGTAAACGGTTCAGTTCGGTCCGATCCGGTTCGCACCGAAATCCGAACCGAACCTAGATTTACGGTTCGGCAGAAATCCAAACATAAACCGAACCTTTTAGAAACGGTTCAGTTCGGTTCGGTTCAGCTTTTTAACGGTTCGGTTTCGCGGTTCCGGTTTAACCGGATAATATTTAACATGTTGGCAGTTTAGTCTTGAAATTCTAAAAACTTCAAAATTTACCCTAAAATAAAAAAAAAATGTTCAGAAATTAAATTCAAACCAGCTAAATAGCTAATTGAGCAGCCTAAAGGCCCTAAACAAATTAAATTTTGATTGAGCAAACTGCCCTAAACAAAAATCATCAAATACCAACGACTTGGTTCACAACAAGATGAGAACAACTTCAAAAACGGTATAAAGTATAAAGTGTAAACATATGGTATAATTACTTATAATATTAATATTTAATAATACAATACGGTTAATCAGTTCGGTTCGGTTTAAACGGTTTTGACGAAGCCCGAACCTAATATAAACGGTTCGGGATATTCTGAACCTTAACCAAACCTAAGTTCCACCCGAACCGAACAGAACCGAACCTAATAGCGCGGTTCGATCCGGTTTGACGGCTATGTCGGTTTAATTCGCAACCCTAATTCCGACCATTGGGAGTTCATTGGGGCGTCATTCACATTTTGACAAACATGCAAAATTTGGTGGGCTCCATCTGACTTGAATGTTTGTCAAAAGGTGAATGGCGCTCCCCACCACGCAGGCATGCCAGACTGGTGGGGCTAGTCCCAATGAATACTTTCTCTATGTATGATTGGTTAGATCTCTTTAACATCGGGTTTACCAAAATATTTATCGGGATTTGGGGTAGGTACACTTGTAGACTAACATATAGTGTTTGGATTATACCTAATCAGAGCTAACAACATTATAACAAGTACTCAGGTGGATCGGAGGCCAAAGAGAGATAAAAAATGATGGAAATAAGGAGTACCGTATTGTTGAAGGGGAGAGAAGGTTTGTTGACAGTAATCCGGCAATTCAGTACAGAGTAATTTGTGTGTGTAAGACACATAGAATAATCAGTGTACATAATGGCAGAAATGATCTTCCTATATATACTAGTCCGACTAGGACAAACAATGAGAGACACGTGTGCGGACGGACGACACGCGGCTCATTATGATGGTGACGTACCCTAAATCCCTAGAGGATTGTCACGGATGACGTCAAATCTATTATTAAGAAGGCGATAGAACAAGTGAGCTTTATTAGTACAATAATGGTCGCATATGGGGAAGAACCTACATGCGACATGTAGGTGATGAGATACAAGGGATCCTGTCTCATGATCCCTCCAAGTGCGAGATGGCGTGATCTGGTTCTTCTGGAGCACAAGGTGAGGAAACATTATTCGTGAGCTGCTGTCTCTCTAGAGCCTCTCCCCCACTGCTCCTCGAGCCGTCTTCTCCACCTTGTTTCAAGCCCCCTGCTCATCCAATCTCTTCCACTCTCTCACCATCCATTGCAATTCTCCATACCTCTCGGTGGACCTGCAGCCAATAGCTGCTGAAATCTTGCACTGATTATTTTTATTTGTTTTGATTATCACACTATCTCTAATCTTATCCCTATCTCTAATCTCTCATCATCATGGTCTAGTGTCTACTAACACAATCTCATTGCAGGTTTTCAAGATCTCAGGAGGAAGTTTTAGCTAGTGAAACACTCCTCCTACCTGCAGAAGCTGCAGTCATCATCTCAAATACTTCACATGCATTGGCTTATTATTTTCTTTGCTTCTTGTTCTATTTTTTTATGATCTAATTGTTCCACTATATTTTGCAGGACCCTAAACACCTAGTTCCTCTCAGTGCCTTACCTAGCAGTGACTTCTTTCCCCCCTTCCTTCTCTCTGATCATCTGTTTTGAGTTCAACTCTCCTCACCACTATGTCCAAACCCTACCAATTCGATACTACCAGCCCCCCATCAAACGATTCCATGGAGGAAAGGCTTGACGAAAGGGGCTCTGTGCTCTCCCTGGATCCCTCCAGAGCCTTCACTTTCAGGGAGATTCTGAAAAACACGTTGATTGCAAAGTTCCTGGGAAAGACCTCTTTGTCACCTACAGTCATGCAAAAGGCCATTAGTAAAGCTTGGAAAACTTTTGGTACGGTATGGATTGAAAAAAAGGGTGATTTTTACCTCTTCCACTTCCAAAATCCAAAAGACAAAGAATTTTTTCTCAATGAATCTCTGATTTCTATACATGGCCTTTCACTGGTTTTCATAGAAAGAATGAAGAATCAAGCCCTATCAGAGATAGATTTCACAAAAGCAGATATTTGGTTTCAAGTCCCTAATATTTCACTTGAAGGTTTTGATTTTGAAACGGCAGAAAGAATGGGAAATTTGGCTGGGGATCTTGTGGTAGTAGACTGGTCTTTTAATAGAGTCCGAAGCATGCAAGGATTAAGGATCAAATCTAGGGTGGCTCTAGATCAGGCTTTAACACCAGGTGTTTATTTTAATGTCCCCGGGGAAGATGAGTTAAAGTGGGTATTTTTCAGTTATGAAAGAGTTTTCAAAATCTGTTACAGATGCGGATGTATAGGACATGATAACATGCATTGTACTACTAACCTTGTGGCGGTTTTGGAGAAGCTGGAAGCCCATTATCTGCAATCTCATCATCTCTCTGCCTACCCCTTCCATGTCAACCCCCAACGCAAGATGTTTTCACATCTGCTAAAGTTTCACTCAAAACATGGCCCTCACCGCACCATCAAACTTGATTCAAGTGTGAAACCTATCTATACTTTTCAAGAACTCTCTGTCTCTCACGATCCAAACCAAGGTCCCCCCCTGCCACCACAACAACCATCTGCAGATCACTCATCCTCATCCAATGACTCTGCAAGTTTCTTAACCCCCCCCCCCTTCCAACCCAGAAACCACAACTTCCAATCAAACATCTCTTATGGATGCCACCTCTGCTTTTATAAGAAACTACTTCCCCAACATTCGTCATTTAATTCAGCAATCCCAAACGCTCCTTATTCCTCTGCAACACCCTTCCTCTTCTCTACCAATACATGCACACGTTCCAGAGGCAGTTATAACTGATTCCCTCTCTCAGCCATCCCAACCGTCCACATTGAATGTTGGTTCAGGTTCCCACCCTAAGCCAACTCAGCCGTCTCCAATGAATGTGGGTGCAGTTCCAGAAACCCTCTTCAATAGAGACATGCACCCAATTTAGGAAAAACGAGAGACACTTCACTACAAGAAAAGCCTTCCCCCTATCACCACAATAAATCATTACAACCAATCTCCAAAGCCCCTTTTTCAGCAGTTGCCATCTAAATCTCAATCTCTCTCTTGTCCCAACCCTCCCCATCTCCCAACAAACACATCACAGATGAGGCAACTACCCACCACTTATAAAATGCTCTCCTCTCGTTCTGGATTCTCCATCAAAGCCCCTGAATTTACTCCCACAAACACTTCGGAGGCGGACATTGATCAGGACCAAAGAAAGCAAGAATTGGTTGATATTGATAAGATGCTCAAAGAAGTTGGCCCTTCAATTCCGAAAAAGAGCAGAGGGAAAAGAGGAGAGAGCAAAAAGGAGATGGGGGTAGTACAGAAACAAGAGATTAAGAAGAACTTGGGGAAGAACTTGGGAAAAGGCAAAGAGAAACTTAACAGTAAACCAAAAGGGGCTTTGCAAATCCCTGCACTGAAAAAGGTGGTGAAGAAGAGGGAAATTCCAGTGGCTCTGGTGGCTGATCTCAAGGGAAAAGGGAAAAAGCAAAAAACCACGTCCAAAATGGAGGCTCAGAAAGGTACCTTTCAGTATTTTCATGATATTATGCAATCTCTAAACTTCAATCCCTTTTCAAACCAATTTTTCAAGTTTAAGTTCAAAAAACGTTTAAGACCATTTAGTGACACAGTTTCAAGTGAATTGCATGTTAACAAGAAACTAAATTATGGTTTTAGGGTGGTTGTCCCTCAACAACCCCCATGAGAGCCATGAATATCATTAGCTGGAATTGCAGAGGCTTAGGGCAGGACTCTGCAATTCGTGAAGTTTTTTCCCTGACCCGTAAAATTAAACCTGTTCTTCTTTTTCTATGTGAGACTAAACAAAAACGTTGTTTCATTCAGAGGAAATTTCGTAAATTGGGATTTGACAAACACTGTTTTGTTGATCCCATAGGTTCTAGTGGTGGTCTTTGGTGTGCATGGCACTCCTCTCTTCTGTCTGCCTCTTTGAAGTGGTCTTCGGACAATTTATTACTCCTTGAAATCTCAAATTCAAACCCTTCTCTCCCCTCTTGGTTCTTAGGACTAGTGTATGGGAACCCAAATTTTGATCAACGTATTCAAGTCTGGAATCTCTTTGATTCCGTCCTACCGGTTAATAGTCCCTTGGTATTAGTAGGAGATTTTAATCAGGTTCTTTTTAATCACGATAAAATGAGACCTTGTGCTTCTAACATTAGAGGTTCTGACTCCCTCCTCAATTTTCTAAACAAATGGGCTTTGTTTGAAGTTAAAAATGTTGGACCCTGGTTTACTTGGACTAACAACAAATTAAGTAGCTCCCCCACCTTTGAGAGACTTGACAGAGCCTGGTGTAATGTTAGTCTAATTAACTCTTTCCCTGACCTAACCATTCATAACCTAGGCATTTGCTCTCTGATCACACTCCTATGGTCTTAAAATTCTCCCCACCTCCTATCAGTTGTTACCCTCCTAGACGTTTTGAAATTTGGTGGCTAAATGCCCCTGATTCTAAGGAGCTCCTGAAATACATTTGGAGCCTTCCCATTCCAGGATCACCCTGTTTTAGAGTGGCCAAGCTTCTTGGTATCACTCTCAAAGCTTTTAGAGCCTGGGCTTCTTCTAGACCCTCACTGCAGAATCAGATTAATAATGTTAAAATTCAACTAGCTGCTCAGCAAGCTCTCCTCCCTGATTCCCAAGCAGCTTCCTCTTTTTTTAACCTGCACAGACATCTGCAGGATCTTCTTACCCAAGAAGAAATTTACTGGGCTCATAGAGCTAGATGTAAGTAGCTCAAAGAGGGTAATAAAAATACGAAATTTTTCCATGCTTACACCAAAATCAAAAAGACTTTTAATGGGATTTGGAATATTTAGCTACCTAATGGTGCCTTTGTTACTGATCACAATGATATAATGAATTTGTTCCTTGATCACTTCCAATCCATTTACTCTCAACCCTCACCCAGTCTAGCTGATCTCTCAGCCCAAAATGCCAATATGTTCTCCTTCTCCCTTCTCTTCAACATTACAAAAATTTTATCTCCTGAACAACAAGTTCTTCTTTCTAACCCATTCTCTGCGCTTGAAGTCTCTCAAGCAGTCTTTGAGATGGCTCCTTTAAAAGCTCCAGGTCCAGATGGATTCCAACCAGCCTTTTTTTCAGAAAAATTGGACTCTTTTCTCTACCACCATTACAACAGCAGTTCTCTCTTTCCTTAACTCGGGTCACTTGCTCAAAGAAATAAACAAAACACATATTATTCTCATTCCTAAGTGCCATAACCCTCTTAGAGTTGGAGACTTTAGACCTATAAGTTTATGTAATGTCTTGTACAGAATAATTGCCAAAGTCTTGGCTAATAGGGTTCAAAAAGTTATTCCTTCCCTTATCTCTATTAACCAAAATGGTTTTATCCCCCAAAGTTTAATACAAGATAACATTTTCACTGGCCAAGATCTTGTTCATACTATTCACAAAGCTAAGACCAACAATCAAGCTAAGTTAGGAGCCCTGAAACTGGACATCTCCAAAGCTTTTGACCGCATCAGATGGGACTTTCTTGAGCATGTCATGGTGCAAATGCACTTCCCTTCCCATTTTATTAAACTTATTATGCAGTGTATTACTACTGTCTCCTACTCCATCATTCTAAATGGATCACAGTCTAAGTTTTTCAAACCTAATAGAGGCCTAAGACAAGGTGACCCTCTCTCCCCCTTCCTCTTTTCTCTATGTCCTGAAGTCCTTTCCAGATCACTGACAGCTGCTGAAGAGGATGGCTTACTACAAGGCATTCCATTTTCTAGAAACCAAACTATTTCCCATCTGCAGTTTGCTGATGATACCCTACTCTTCTTCAAAGTATGTCCTCAGACTAGTGTAAACATTAGGCACATTCTTGACCTCTATGCTTCTCAATCAGGGCAGTCCATCAACTTAGACAAGTCCTCTCTGGTCTTTAGTCCTAACTGCTCCCCTGCAGATAAGGATCACTTCCTCAACTCTTTAGGTCTTGCTCCTAGTGACTGCATAGGAAAGTATTTAGGCATCTCTCTTGACACTAAAGGAACTAATAAGGCAATAATCAAAAACACCATAGACAAGGTAATTAATAAGTGTGCTTCTTGGCAAGGTCTTCTCCTTAACCCCTTAGGAAGAGCCACATTGATTAAGTCTGTCCTTAGCAGTTACCTTGTTTACCCCATGTCTATCTGTCTCTTCCCAAAGAAAGACTGTAACACTATCAAATCTGTCTTCTCTAAGTTTTACTGGTCAGGGGACTGCAATAAAAAACGTATTCATTGGCTCTCTTGGGATTTTCTCTGTAATAAACCCAAGAATGGGGGACTGGGTTTTAAGAATATACAGTGCTTTAATAATGCACTTCTTGCTAAAAGTAGTTGGAGAATCCTCAAGGATCACAACTCTCTTTTTACAAAATATTTTTCTGCTAAATACTGCAAAAGGAAACCTTTCTTGAGCCTCAATCCTGCTTCATCTTCCTCCTGTGCTTGGAAAAGTATCTGTAAAGGTAGAAGCACTCTCAGAATTGGACTGCAGTGGAAGATTGCTACTGGAAATTCCATTGAGTTGTGCGAGGATGGATGGATTAAAGATGTTCCTGGGGCCTCCATTAAGGAATGTTTATGTGAAGGTGACCCTCATAGAAATCTCACTAAAGTTGGCCATTTAATTGATCAGCAATGCAGAACGTGGAAAACCAGTCGAATCAGCAATATCTTTCCCAATTGGTTAAGAGATAGAATAATTGCTACACCTTTAGAGAACTCTGAGAGCACAGATACCCCATACTGGAGAGCCTCCTCCACTGGAATCTTTTCTGTTAAATCCGCTTATTTCCTTCAAAACTACAATAACTCTTCCCCCCTTTCAGTAGCTGCCAACATCCATTTTAGCCCCCTAACTCTTAACTACAACTGGAAAAGGCTCTGGTCTTCAGGGTTTCCTTCCAATATTACTCATCTCTTTTGGAGAATTTGTACTAACTCTCTGCCTTGTCTTTATAATATTAGCTCTAGAATTACTTCCTCCAACCCTTTCTGTCTTAGTTGCTCTAATCAGATTGAAGATGCTAATCACATCTTTCTCCACTGTATTAACGCTCGGGAGCTTTGGGGCAGAGTCACCCTCCACCCTTTTCAAAAGCCAACACACTACTCTACCAGTGTTAGTAAGTGGTTAATGAGATGGTTAAACAAGAAAAAGAAACTACAAAGAAATAATAACTGGCATTGGATCCCAGCTATCTTCTGGATTCTATGGATTACCAGAAATAAGAGATTATTTGAGCACCAAAATACTCCAATTTACACTATGTTTCACCAGGCAGAGGCACTTGCAAATTTACTATTACTCTCTTGATATAATTTGTGAGCTTATCTTATTCCAGTTAATGAAGGATGGGTAGAAGTTGAAGTCAAGAAAGGAAGGCCAGAATGGTTGCCAGGTCAGGTGCAGTTTTATCCTCAAGCGTTGGTGGAAGTGTCCCAAGCAGTCCCTCTTGCTGTCCTGCCTCCTGTCCAAGGATCATTTTCTTTCAAAAATTCCTTTGCTGCTGAAGTTTTTGTTAAGGCCTCCCCAGGTGGAGAAGGAAGTTCTGCTGCTCCAGAAGTCATCCAATCCCTTGATGCCTCAAGTGTTAGTGCCACTGGAGCTGCTTCTGGAGGAGAGCTACCTCCCATCCCAGATGATGATCTCATGTCAGCAGTCATTCCCTTCATTGATGCCTGAGGAGAGATGGTTCCAAGTTGCTAGTTCTTAAGACTTCAAATTATGTTTCAAGCTTGTTTATTGGCTGTTTTCAAAACTGTTGAAGTTTATGGTCTCTGTGGTAGTTCTACTGGTTGGCCATTGCCAGGCTCTTACAGCTAGCTTTGGTCTCTTGTTTTTCATGAGTTTGTTTTGAGTTTGTTTTGTGGGTTGCCATGCCTCAGTATCATGCTTTAGTATCGTGCTCTAGTATTAGCAAGTAGCCCTTCTCATGGTGTCCTGTTATGTCCTGATGGTGTCCTTAGTTGCTATGTATTTGTAATTATCGTTGGCTTCTCTTTGATATCAATGAAGTTCTACTTTATCCGCAAAAAAAGGTGAGGAAACATTAGTATGTTTAAAATTGCAATTTATAATTTTTGGAATGGTTCATTATTTGGCAGATTGCTAACAATTTTCAATTCAATATTTGGCACCTTTCTAAAGATCTGTACGAACACGGACATATCACATATCCTCGAACATAGCAGACTTTTATGGGCATGTATCAAGTTGCTCCCAGCAAGCAGCACAAGAAAATGTGAGTTGTTTTACTGTGCCTGTATCCATTGATAACATCTATTTAGTTTCTCCATATAGTAATATATGTGATATGATCTTATTTTGATATTGAGCATGAGTGTGTTAATTTTTTTTTATTCCTCGTATGTGACAAGTCATTATTAGGAAGGTGTAATTTGGGAGGGAACAACCCTTATCTTTGGGGGTCGCCATGACCCTAGCGATGAACCTCTATAAACTATAGATACACGTGCACATAGATGGGACTGGATTCGCGACCACCAAGTGCAGCTTGCTATTTTAGGTTAGTTAATATGTGTTGTACATATATACATCGTTTTTTTTACAGCGACTTTATGATCTTAATGTCTGCCACTTCCGGGAATCTTTGTCTGATGAAAGCCTTGTATCAAAAATAGTAGCAAAAGCGCTCGTGTATTATCCAGATCAAACAGTAGAAGAGTTCAAGTTAAACATATTATGAATCATGTTGTGAGCTATAGTGCTCTTACTTTTTGGCAATCTCTCTCTCTCTCTATATATAGAGAGAGAGAAAAGCTAAGGAATTGTCTTCTTATTTCGCCGTGTGTGATTTGAGAAGTTCAATTTTATTGACATTTGTCAATTTTTTCATCCAAGTGGCATACATGTGACTTATGTTTACCAATTAAATTTTGTCAATTAAGAATCTAATGACATGTAATCTTAACAGGTGGAGTCTTAGTTTTTCGTGACACGTAATTTACATTAAAAATGCACTTCTTAATCCCAAAAATTAAGAGTTGATTCAACTAAGATGATGTATGAAATTCAGAAATTGTATATATGAAATTTAGTTAGACCATTCTGATTCATTAAACTTGACAAAATTTATAATGTAGACAACTTGCCAAAAATAAATTAAAAGAAAGGAAGATAAATATAAAATAGACCAAAAGAATACATTGTAGACCAAGAAAAAAAGTCAATAAAATAACAAATTAAATAAATAAAAATTGATAATCATGAGACGTCTTCTGAATGCAGAAGTGAAACAATTCTATTATGTGACAAAGTTTATAGTGTAGACAACTTGCCAAAAATATATTAAAAGAAAAAGAAGATAAAGACAATATAGACCAAAAAAATATAGGTAACATTGCACCACAGGTACCCAAAGTTTGCCTTTTCCGGCAAATGGGTAGGCAAACTTTAAAAAATGCAGTCGCGGTCTCAAACTTCCAAAAATCGTTCAATGTGGTATCCTTTCATTAACTTTCCATCAACATTGGACGAAACAACGTAAAAATTATTGTACCCGCCCTTTTAGACTTATTTTTGAAAAGAAATTGCAAGTTTTACGAACAAATTCAAAAATAAAATAAATAGTAAAATTTAAATTTCATAATTCATATATATATAAGTATAATGTAATATATTTTCATAAAAGTAAAAAGCTTACATATATTTTCCTGAAAATATAAATCATTACGATAAGAAGTATTCAAGAACGTCAAGTGTCAACTCTGGTGTCAGTTCTTAAAATGTACGAATGTACTTACACTTTATTGTTTTATTAAAAAAACTTGTGAAATTATGAATTTTGAGAAATAAATTTAATAACTTTTTTAAAATAAAAGCTTAAAGAATTTCATATTGACGGAAATATTTAAACGAAAACTTATTTTGTAAATTGAAATGATGTAAAAATATGTTGGTTTGTTATTTTGATGAAAATATATGACATTAAATTACACATAATTGAATTAGTAAATTAAAATTTCATTACTTTTTAAAAAAATGGATTTTCTTAGGTTGACATTTTTTGATTTGTTAGTAAAACTTGCAAATTTTAAAAAATTTATGACTTTAAGATTGATGTTTTTCTGAGATTGATATTTTTTATAAAATATGTGACTTTAAGATTGATTTTTTTTAGGTTGATATTTCTGAATTTGTTGGTAAAATTTGTAATTTTAAAAATAGGGGTGAAATTTCGTCCAAAATGGATAGAAAGTTAACGGAAGGGTACCCAATTGATCGATTTTTGAAAGTTCGGGACCGTGACTGCATGGTTTTAAAGTGTGGGTACCTACTTGCCAAAAAAGACAAACTTTGGATGTTTGTGGTGCAATTTCACCAAAAATATACCGCAAGACCAAGAAAAACAAGAGTAAACAAAATAACAAATTAAGTGTGTACAAATTGGTAATCAAGAGACATCTTCTTAATGCAGAAGTAAAATAACTCTTATTATGTATCAGTAGTCTATTGCATCCCCTAATTCTGAAAGTTACTTAACTGGAGCCCTTAATGAGTCATTCAATTGTTCTCTAAGCCTCAAAGCTAAGAAATATTTCATTCATGGTGCCTAAGATAATAATGTTCTCTCTAATTATAATCTGCATCTTGATCGACGTTGATTACTAAACCAAAAGACTCGATCGAAAGACACGAGGACGATTGAGCCAGACAGTACCAACAAGGCTACCCCATTTATGTCGAGTTCAGTATTCAAGTCCGATTCAGTTGCTTCATTTAAAACAACTCTTATTATGTATCAATAGTCTCTTATTATGTATCAATAGTCTATTACGTCCCCTAATTCATAAAGTTACTTAAATGGGGTCCTTAATGAGTCATGCAATTGTTCTCTAAGCCTCAAAGCTAAGAAATATTTCATTCGTGATGGCTAAGAAAATAATGTTCTCTCTAATTAAAATCATGTTCTCGATCGACGTTGATCGCTAAACCGGAAGACGCGACAAGAAGACACGAGAAAGATTGAGCCAGACGGTACAACAAGGCTACCCCAATTATGTGGATTCATTTAAAATGTCCGTTCTTTCTTAAAGTAGCGCACACGTTACAGTTGTTTACCAATCAATTTTATTTTATTTTATTTTTTGAGAAAAATGTACCCATCAAATCATGCTTTTATTAATTTCCTTCGATTATGAATTTTTTAACCTAAAATATTAGATTTTTTAGGCATTGAAAATTTAACATTTAATTACATATTGATTATGTTAATACATAATAAGGTGAATGTTCATGCAGTCACTTTACATGCAAACATATAATTGTAGATAAACATGAACCTACAGAATTGGCTCTTCGTTTAAATAGTTGATGCTTGAGAAGTAGAAGTCTAACAGGTTTTCCAATGTATTAATATGGATGAACACCCTTTTAGAGCATCTCCAATGCTACTAGTTATAAATTATGTATATTTTAATTAAAATTGTCATCCTTTATTTTAACTATACCAAAGAATGATACGATCTCTACCATGTAAAAGTTAGCTAAAAGGTAGTTGTCGTAGGTAAGAATTAAATAAAAAATTAATTGAAATATAAAAAAGATGAAAGAGATAAGCACAAAACATTTAACTATACATTTTCCTGCTCTTTAACCATAGAGATGGGGATAACTATCCGTGAAACAGCTCAAAGGACCATGGTTCACAGCTAGTACAACTCAGCCCAAATTCCGGGTACATTATTAATAAATAAAATGGAGAAACCCTCCAACAACGTTTGGAAACAAGGAAAAGAACAATGACTAAACTGTCTAAGTGATAAAATTGAAATGAAACTTTATTAGCAGCTAAATCCCTAAGTTTCAGCTCTCAATGTCAACTTGCGGGTTTAAAATAGCCATAGTCGACCTCATAAATTTTTTAAGACAGTAAAAACTGAGTAAGAAACATACTACACCGTGTAAAGACAGATTATTGGGCTCTAACTAATATAAGTTTAAAAACAAGCTTTAGAAATGGAAGTAGAATTGTAACAAGTAACTGAACCATTAAATTGAATATTAATTCAGTTGAAGCACCCAGCAGGAACAATGTATTTGGAGAGGTCATAATGCAACAAAACATCACATATAGGGGTACGTCTTGGAATATCACAAATCCCATTTCATCCCGAGCGTTTAGGGCTACCCTTCGGAACCCCGCCCAAACCACATAGCTAAAAGACATTAAGTATCGACACCCCTATACAGTTGTGACTCACACAAGCATATGTAGTACTCTATAGCTTTCACAATAGAAATGAGGTCCGCGTCCTAGCGCCTCTGGCCGGAGCTATGCGTATATAAAATAGAGGTCCGCGTCCTAGCACCTCCGGCCGTAGCCGTAACATAATCAAATGGAGGTTCGCGTCATGGCGCCTCCGGCCTTAGCCGTAACATAATCAAATGGAGGTTCGCGTCATGGCGCCTTCGGCCGTAGCCTTCACACGCATCCTTTGTACATCTCCCTATTTCTGTTAGAGTGAATTAATCTTTCGTTATTTTATAACTGAACGAGTGATTTCCAAATCAGTATTTTCCAAAACTTATAAAAGATAAATCATATTTATAAAACAGGTATAAAAACAATTGCACAAAAGAACATTTTAAAAGTTAAAAGCTGCACATATAAACGTATTTGGATCGAATGAAGCTCGACACACAAGCAAGCAAGGCTAATAGTCGTAGGACTGGTCCTTAATGAACTTATCGTCTATGAAAACGGAATTTACAATAATAAAATAATCCTACAATTAATGCATACTCATTTACACGACAAATGTCAATATGATGCCCTATATGAAAATACGAGTGTGAGCCTACGGATTCCCATGCCCGAAGCGTAATTTACTAACCACGATTAACATTTAAGATTTTATATTTAACAGGAAAAGACTAAAATTGAAATAAGGAAAAGTAATATTCTAGAAATGATGTTTAGTTTAAGAGGCTATATTTAGTTATATAAATAAAACATAACATCTAATTTAAACGACTAACTTATTAGAAAGAGTAAACCATTACTTAAAGACTATAACCCATTTATGATTAATAAAATTTATGTTAACAAAAAAATTATTAAAAATAAAAATTATCTTTTTCCAATTAATCGAGATATTAAAACATAGTTGTTAGGAAAACATATTATAGATAGTATAGCTTATTCTTATTCTTAAAACACTATTTCAATTTAATTATAACAGTGTGTGTGTATTTTCCAAAAATACATATTAATTATATTTAATAAAGTATAAAAACATTAATAAAAATATAAGAAGAATCAAAAACTACAACCAGTGCTCTTGTATTAATATAACAAGCTTATTAAAAGTGCACAGATAACCCCCAACAGTTAAGGATGATACCAAACTACCCCACCAATTCAAATAAGCCATTCAATTTAACCATCTTCTCCAAACAGAGATAACCAATACTAAATAAAAACCAACTGTATATCCATGTTCAAATCATACAAGGCTGTAAAGGAATTTGCATAACAACGGATTAAGCAAGAGAGGGGAAAAAACAGAGAGCCAATTTGGTGGTTACCAATCTGAGAGAGCGGCGAATCAAAAGGACGACAGTGATGGAAGATCAACCTTGCTGCTGCTACTGGGTTTTCGACAAGGAAATGAGCACGACGGAGGGGCAACGAGCATTGTTGGTCGCCGGTGATGGAGAACCGACTGGAACAGTGGTGGACTGCTAATAGTGGCGCTGCTGAGTTTCCAGTAGAGCTGGGTTTCGTCGGTTCGGAAATCGTCGTTTTGTGCTAAACAACGGTGGTGTTCTGCTATATGGTCGGGAAGAATAGAGGATGGGCGTGCTTGGCGGCACTGCTGGATTCTGGGTCGTTGGAAAAGCAGAAGGTGGTGGTGGTTGGTGAAACAAAGGTTTCGGTGATGGGTTTTCTTAGCTTCAGCAAAACAGATGTGAGAGAGGGTGAGATGGATAACTGATGATGAAGAAGAAGAAGAAGGTGAGTGTTGATTTAAGGTTGACGATGTTGAAATTGAGGGAATCGTGTGAGAGCTCATGGGAGAAGAGGGAGAGACGTTGAGGAAGAATCGGAGGTTGTTTTCCCTATTCACTAGAGAGAGACAACATAAACAATTAAGTTTGAGAAATGACACCACACACTCCCTCTTATTAGGGAAAATACAATTAAAACCTTAACACTTGCTATTTTATTCCAACAAGCCCAAAAGTAGGGGTGTTACATCACCTTCCCCTTAAAACAAAGCTTCGTCCCCGAAGCTTAAAACGACATCCCCCCCCCACATGAATTTTGTATTGATATGGACGATGCACTGATGCAGTTTCTAATGCACATGGAAGCAAATAATTATACGTAACAAGCAAAAACATACGGGTTGTTTCATCACATTCCCCTTAAAAAGGAGTGGCGTCCCTGTTACTCAAGTCACACTCGATATCTAGGTTTCCTAAATCACTAAACCAGGATGAATGTAGTCTCACTTTTGGGTTACCTAATATAGGTCCTGGGTATAAGGTCTCACTGATTATTACGTATCGTAATCGTGGCTAATATACAAGATAGGTGTTAGTAATCCTAGACCCTTGGCAAGAGATGATGAAACATAGAGAAACAGAGCTCCTGAATTAGATAAAATAGCACTGGGTGGAATGGTTAGGGATGTACGAATCGCTGCGTTGACATGCTTCACTTTAGTCTTGTTCTTGACAGTGATAGTTCCTGTTACGCTATTTGATGTGGTTGTTGGTGCTGTAGTTGCTGGTGTCGCGGTGGATGTGGATCCAGAATTTCTTCCCTGAGGTCGGTTATTGTGACCATTCCCACCTTGCCAATTGTTTCCCCTGTTATAGACACCTCCACTGTTGTTGTTGTTCCTGCCCTGATTGTAACCTCCATTGTTGCCATTGCGATAACCTCCACCTTGCTGATAGTTTTGCTGGTTCCCGCTATATTGAATATCTCCAGTATTGTTACCTTGAGGTCGTTACCTACACTCAATCTTCTGGTGGTCTAACTTGCCACAATTATAGCATGTTACCTTGTTCCCATGACAGTCTAGCCTCAGGTGGTGGTTGCCACAATTTTCGCAGTTGTAGTTTCGTGTCCGGCCTGGTCCTCCTTGGTTCTGGTTTCCAAACTCGTTGGTGGGGGCTGGGTGGGACGGTACCTCTTATCTCCATTATTGTTTCCAACATTGCAGTTATGAAAATTGGGTGTGACCGATGCTTCAGGCTTGCTCTTCTTGCTTTCCTCGAGATCCTCGTCAATCTTGGTTTGGACGTCTTGGGGTGCTCCATAGGCGTCCATGTGGGTGATAAACCGGGCTGCTACCAAAGTCATTCGAAGTTGGAAGTTCAAACCTCCCAAAAACCTCTTGATCTTCTTCGCCTCAGTCGGAACGAGTTCCCTTCCGAATCTCATCAGCTCCATGTACTTCTTGTGATATGCATAGAGGCCATCACTTCCTCGTTTCAGGTTCATAAATTCACTGAACTTTCTACCCTTGACATGGTTAGGAGAAACGTTCTCGCAATGCCACTTTTAGTAACTCCCAATTAAATCCCTCCTGAACACGTAATTCGTCCCCCTTAGTTAACCACCAATAATCCGCTTCCTCCTTGAAGTAGTAAATCGCCACCTCTACGCGTTGATACTCGGGGCAGCGACTAAACCTTAAGACTTTCTCAAAGTCCCTGATCCAATTTTCTAGGATAGTGGGGTTGTCGGTCCCATAGAGGAAGTCTTAGCGGAGTTCAACTACTTTACTCATGATATTTCCTCCTCCGTTGTGGTTGTTATGGAAGATTTGGGTGAGAGCTAAGGTTGCATGTTGCATATTTTGGAACTCGATTGGGTCTACTGGTGGGACTTGTCCGTCATGGGCTGGTTGGTTTCTTGGTTCCATCGGTAAAAAAGAAGATAGAACAATCTCAGAAGGGGTCTAACCAGCGCATTACTCATTAAGTTAACAGAAATAAAATTTAGACAATCTAAATAACCAAATAGCATTTATCGCATACGTTCAGTAATATCACAGTAATCCACATCATGATGCATGAAACAATACAGATATAACACAACAACATTCTTCTCCAATCAACAGAAAATCTCATATATTCATAGACGACAATTAAGAATATTGCTAGCTATCTCAAAACCCCGACTTGTTTAATTTTATTGTCATTTTTAGTTGTCCTAAGTAAATTTTAGATTTTTTTGAAAATCCTTTGAATATTTAATTTATCTTTATTAAAGGAGTTCAGAGAGTCGCACTAGCTTAGAACCGTCGGCTCTGATACCAACTGAAACAGCCCGAAGGACCACGATTCACAGTTAGTACAACTCAACCAAAATTCTGGGTACATTATTAAGAAATAAAATGGAGTAACCCTCCAACAACGTTTGGAAACATGAAAAAGAACAATGAACAAACTGTCTAAGTGATAAAAACTGAAATGAAACTTTATTAGCAGCTAAATCCCTAAGTTTCAGCTCATGTGAGCATTTCCCCACCTCAATGCCAACCTCCGTGTTTTAAAATAGCCACAACCGACCATAGAAAAAAATTAAGTTAGTACGACTGAGTAAGAAAAATACTACAACGTGTAAAGACATATTCTTGGGCTCTAACTAATATAAATTTAAAAACAAGCTTTATAAATGGAATTAGAATTGTAACAAGTAACCAAATCATTAAATTGAATATTAATTCAGCTGAAGCGCATAAGGCCCATCAGGAATGATGTATTAAGAGAGGTCATGACGCAATCACAAATCCCATTTCACCCCGAGCGTTAAGGGCTACCATTCACAACCTCGCTCAAACCACATAGCTAAAAGACCTTAAGTGTCGACACTACTATACTGTTATGACCCACACAAGCATATACTCTATACCTTTTACAACAGAAAGGAGGTTCGCGTCCTAGCGCCTCCGGCCGGAGTCATACATATATAAATGGAGGTTTGTGTCCTGGCGCCTCCGGCCGTAGCCGTAATATATTCAAACGGAGGTTCGCATCCTGGCGCCTCCGGCCGTATCCGTAACATAACCAAATGAAGGTTCACGTCCTGGCGCATCCGACCTTAGCCGTAACATAATAAAATTGAGTTTCGCGTACTGGCGCCTCCGATTGTAGCCTTCACACGCATCCGCTGTACATCTCCCTATTTCTATTAGAGTGAATTAATCTTTAATTATTTTATAACAGAACAAGTGATTTCCAAATCAGTATTTTCCAAAACTTCTAAAAGATAATTCATATTTATAAAACAGGTATAAAAACAATTTCACAAAAGAACATTTTAACAGTTAAAAGTAGGGATGGAAATACGGTTCAATCCGATCCGAAATCCACGTGATTCGATCCGAATGGATCAAGACAGAATCAAATCCATTTTAAAATGGATTGGATATGGATATTAAAAATCAAAATCCGATCCGTATCCGGATTCGATCCGAATATATTCGGATAACCGATGGATATCCGACCTGAAAGGATCCGAACACAAATAGTTTTACGAAAATACCCGTAGAGTTATAGAAATATATGTTTTTACCTACGTATATATAAATACATTACACAATTCACTACACATTATGTTTTCAGGCCTAAAGAAAATATTCCACTCTGGTTATGGATTTTTAGTTGTTGTTTTAATTGAATTTGTAGACGATTTTAGACATTATTGGTGCCTTAAACCTTTGAATGAATTTCTTATATTTCTAGGTAGATTTAAGTTTGTCATATTGCAATTTTTTAGCATAATTTTACTCTTTTAGGCAGGTTTTTATTTTGTGTGGTGGCTTGTTTTTATGTATTTTTTTCGAATTTGCTGCGTATTTTTTATGAGAAGTAAAAAAGTTGCTCAGGATCTGGATCTGGATCCGAATCAGATCCGTTTCTGGTGATTCGGGTTATCGGATCGAATACGGATATTGCAAATTAAATCCGATCCGGATTCAAACCGAATCCGTTTTGGATCCGTTTGGATTTGGATCGAATATAGATCCACTCTTTTTATTCGGATTCGGATATGGATATAGGTGTATCCGATCCAAATCCGATATGTTGTCATCCCTAATTAAAAGTTGCACATATGAACGTACTTGAAGTGAATGAAGCTCGACACACAAGAAAGCAAGACTAATAGTCGTAACACGGATTCTTAATGAACTTATCGTCTACGAACACGGAATCTACAAATAATAAAATAATCCTACAATTATTGCATACTAATTTACACGACAAATGTCAATATAATGCTCTATATGAAAATACGAGTGTGAGCCTACGGATTCCATGCCCTAAGCGTAATTTACTAACCACAATTAACATTTAAGATTTTATATTTAACAGGAAAAGACTAAAATTGAACTAAGGAAAACTAATATTCTAGAAATGATGTTTATTTTAAGAGGCTATATTCAGGGTGAGTTTGGGAATGCTTCTGCTGCCAGCACAGCTGCTTTCCGATAGCAGAAGTAGTTTTAGTGTGTTTGGTAAAAATAAATTTCTGCTTTTCTGGACAGTTTCTGTTGTCCCACAGCAGGTTTCAGGAAGCAAGAGAGGAGGTGCTTTTCCAGAAAGTGCTTTTGATTAATTTATCTACAACCGATTTTAACCTTATAATTTTTTTAAAAAAATATCAATAGTTACCTTTACGGAAATGACACATGTCATATATTTTTGTCATTGTAACATCTCACAACAACTTCACAGGTGATTTTACCAAACACAAAATTACTATATCAATATTTCACAACATCTTTTATGTAATATTTACCAAACAACATTTTATCAAGAATTCACAACAGCTTTTCCACAGTGTTTTCACACAACAGCTTTCTAGCAGCACCACAACATTCCCCAACTAGCCCTTAGTTACATAAATAAAATATAAAAATCTAATTTAAACGGATAACTTATTATAAAGAGTAAATCATTATTTAAAGACTATAACCACTTTATGATTAATAAAAAATTACGTTAACATAAATTATTATTAACTATGAAAATTATCTTTTTCCAATTAAATCGAGATATTAAAACCTAGTTGTTAGGAAAACATATTATAGATACTATAGTTTATTCTTATCCTTAAAACACTATTTCAATTTAATTATAAAAGTGTGTTTATTTTCAGAAAAGACATATTTATTATACTTAATAAAATATAAAAACATTATCAAAAATATAATAAGAATCAAAACCTAGAACTAGTGCTCTTGCATTAATATAACAAGCTTATGAAAAGTGTACAGATAACCCCCAACAGTTACGGATGATACCAAAATACCCCACCTGTAAGGTCACAGGTTTCATGGACTTGAAATACTTATTTATTTCAATGCCTCGAACCAGTTTTAAAAGCCTTGAATCAGGCTTGATTTCAAGTCCTTGAACCAAGATTCAAAGCCTTGAAACTGTCTGACCTGTATGCATGTTATAAGGGGGAGTTTTTCTCAACTCTTCTGATCTGATTATGTCTCTATCACCCCTATGCTTGACGTGTTATTATTTTATGATGAAAGACAAACTATTTAGGTATATCTAGCATCATTTAATCCATTTATTTGACTCAGTTTTGCAGGGAAATTTTATTTCGTAATTCTGCAGGATCTGTTTCCTAATCTGTCTTTTGCAGGAAAGGAAACTTCAAGAGAAGATGATTCTGTGATCAATCAGACATTCATAACAACTTCTCAAATAATTTAAAGACAAGATCACAACAATATCTCTGAAGATCATGATTAACTATCCGTCGGAGAAGGCTGTTAAGAGAGTCAAAGTTTGTTGCCTACAAAACAGGAAGTTGTTGCTGAAAATCTGGGAATATTGCAGAGTCTCTAGATGTATAAATAGAGCTTAATTTGAAGCACAAGACACAACACTCAACGGGAAAAAAGAGAGACTCATTTCTGGATTGACAAACATCAAATAAGTTCATCACTCTCACAATCCAACTCACAGAAGATCACTGCATTCTTCACTGCAGTTCTACATTTTAGTTTTCTTCTTTCTTGTGATTTATTTGTAGATCATTCTTGTATTACTTATATCTTTCATTTTCAAGGATTGTTCAAAGTGAACAATATAGAATTCTTAGTTAATCAGTTAGCTAGAGCAGGTACTAGATAGGTTAGAGAGAACCACGAGCTGTAACAGAGTAAGGCAACTCTCTGTGCTTCAGATCTAGGGCTTAGCTTCTTATTAATAAGAATTGTGTTGAAAATCCTGAAGGGATAAGATCCCTGAGGTAGAGACGTAGGTCAAATTTGATTGAACTCTATAAATCACCTGTCTCTTGCATTTACAGTTCATTTACATACTCGGTTTATGCAGCATTCAAACTTGTCTATTTTCAAGGATTTGAAACTCTTTTCAAAGCCTTGAAAAAGACTTGTCTTTTTCATTTCAAACTGTATTTCATTCGAAGGCTTGAAACTGTTTTCAAGGCCTTGAACTTCACTGCTCTTCAAAGAATTTATTCTCTTCCACCAAGTTTTGCAAAAAGTTGACATACTCTATTCAACACCCCCCCCCCCCTCTAGAGTATCTGTGCTGCATATCTATCTGCATACTACCCTTCCAATTGGTATCAGAGCTTGTATCACTATATAAGATTTAACCATCTGGTGATCATGAGTACTGCAGGTGATGGTGGTTTCTCACATGGAAGAGCTGCTAATAGACCTCCTCTATTTTGTGGAAATAACTTTGCTCACTGGAAAGCTCTGATGAAAATGTTCATCATTGATCAAGACATAGAGCTATGGACCATTATTCATAATGGACCTCACATTTTCTTTACAGAGAAAGATGGGATCAGAACTCCCAAATATGAAGACTCTCTTTCTTCATCTGAATTAGAACAATTTTCTATGAATTGCAAAGCTATAAACATATTGTATTGTGCTTTGAGTACATATGAATTTAACAGGATTTCAGGCTACAAGACTGCCGAAGAAATCTGGGATAAGCTTGTGGTGACATTTGAAGGAACCAGTCAAGTCAAGCAAGCCAAGATCAGCATCTACCTCAAACAATATGAGCTATTCAAGATGAATGCAGATGAGTCAATCAGAAAAATGTTCAAGAGGTTCACAGACATAGTCAATAACCTTGATTCAATTGGAAAATATATTTCCAATGAAGAAAAGGTGAGAAAGATTCTGAGAAGTCTACCAAAGGCAAAATGGGAACCAAAGACTACTGCAATTGAGGAAGCTCAAGATCTATCATCACTACAACTTGATGACCTATAAGGGAAGCTCCTGACTCATGAAATATCCATGAATTAAGCTGATGAAGAACTACCAGAAGGTGTCAAGAAATTAGCACTCAAGGCTAAAGAGAATGAGAAAATTCAAAGCCTTGAAACAGAAGATGATGATGAAGATACATTTGCTTTGATTTCCAAATCCTTGACCAGAATTATCAAGATGAAGAAAAACTTTGGAAACAAATACTTCAACAGAGAAAGACACAGATCATCCAGTAGCAAGGACTACAAAGATAAGTCTTCTTCACAAAATAAATCAAAAGTCATGAACTGCTTTGAGTGTGGTGATGCAGGACACTTGATAAGAGATTGTCCACACAAGAAAAGCAAGAACTTCCAGAAGAAAGACCATGACAGGAGAAATAAAGCTATGATATCTTCATGAAGTGATTCAGATACCTCAAGTGACTCTGAATCTGAAGAAGAACATGCCAACCTATGCTTTATGGCCAAGTATGATGAAAGTTCTGAGAAGAACATTGAGGATGTCACCAATGTCAAAGAAAAGAAGTGGTTTATGGACAGTGGTTGCTCAAGACACATGAGTGGAAAGAGATCTTTATTTTTGGAATTGAAAGAGCAATCTGAAGGCTCAATTACACATGGTGACAATGGCAAATACAACATTCTTGGTATTGGTAAAGTTGGTACAGATTCTGAAAATTCTATTTCTGATGTATATATAATTGATGGCTTGAAATTTAATTTTCTTAGTATATCTCAGCTTTGTGATTATGGCAATAAGGTTATCTTTGATAAAGAGAAGTGTGTGGTGCAAAATGAGAAATCAGGCAATTGCATTCTCACAGCCTCTAGATCAAACAATGTTTATACTTTTCAGACTAACAAAGCTGCAGGTAAGAGCTTAAAGTGTCTCAAGGCCTTGAAAGAGGATTCAAGGGTTTGGCACAGAAAGCTCGGTCACATTAGCTTGCATATCTTGAATAAATTGATCTCTAAAGATCTGGTAAGAGGATTACAATTCATCAAGTTCAAATATGATGAAGTATGCAAAGCATGTGCTCAGGGTAAGCAAACCAGAAGCTCATTCAAGCCAAAGAAGTTTTTAAGTAATTCTTGACCTATTGAATTACTTCACATGGATTTGTGTGGTCCTATGAGGACACCAAATCTAAAAGGTAAGAAGTATATGCTAGTTATTGTGGATGATTACTCCAGATACACTTGGGTTATGTTTCTAAAAGAAAAATCTGAAGCCCTCTCTGAATTTTTAAAGCTTTGCAGAGAAATTCAAACCTTGAAAAACCTACCTATTGCTTCAATCAGAAGTGATCATGGTAGAGAGTTTGATCAATTAGAATTTGGTTTATTTTGTGTTAAGCATGGTACCTCTCACAATTTCTCTGCTCCTAGAACTCTTCAACAGAATGGAGTTGTTGAAAGAAAGAACAGGACTCTTGAAGATATGTCAAGAACAATGCTTCTAGAAAACAAGCTGCAAAGCATTATTGGGCAGAAACTGTGAATACAGCAAATTACATTTTGAACATGTGCTTGATCAGACCTATCTTGAAGAAGACCCCCTACGAACTCTTTAAAGGGAGGAAGCCAAACATTTCATACTTCAGACCCTTTGGCTGCACATGCTATGTCCACAACAATGGTAAGGACAACTTGGTAAGTTTGATGCAAGAAGTGATGAAGGTATATTTCTGCATTACTGTCTTACTAGAAAAGCTTATAGAATTTATAATAAAAGAACCAAGGTGGTTGAAGAAAGTATTCATGTTATTTTTGATGAAAGCTATGATGGTTCTTTGAGTGAAAGTTTTGCAGATTTGAATCTGAACAAGCATGAATCAGAAGAAGAAGCTGAGAACTCACTTGGGTTCAAGAAAGCTTTAGAAGGAAACATAAGCCATTTTCAAGACCTTAAAAACATATCTCAAGGCCTTGAAAATAGAGATCAAAACCTTGACAAGGATGTTCATAAATATATAAGTGATCTGGCTACAACTTCAAGACCAGAGAAGCAATATGGAGAGCCTGAACCTAGTCTCCAAGAAAGAGATTCAAATATCTTTCATCTCATCCATTTGAAAACATCATATCTGATCCATCCACTGGTACACAAACAAGATCACAGTTGAAGAATCTATGTGCTTTTAATGCTTTTATTTCTCTTGTAGAATCCAAAACTGTGAAGGAAACATTACAAGAAGCAGACTGGATTATAGCTATGCAAAGTGAACTCAATGAGTTTTGAAAGAAACAAGATGTGGAACCTACTTCCTCCACCAACAAACCAGTCTGTCATTGGTACCATATGGGTATTCGGAAACAAACTAGATGAGAATTAGCAAGGTGATTATAAACAAAGCAAGGTTAGTTGCTCAAGGCTACAACCAAGAATAAGGTATTGGTTATGAGGAAACTTTTTCTCCAGTTTCCAGGTTAGAAGCAATTAGAATTTTACTTGATTTTGCATCCTACAAGAACATGAAACTATTTCAAATGGATGTGAAATGTGCTTTCTTGAATAATTACTTGCAAGAAGAAGTTTTTGTTGCACAACCTCCTGGTTTCAAAAGTGACAAGTTTCCAGATCATGTTTACAAACTTGACAAAGCTCTTTATGGTTTGAAACAGGCTCCAAGAGCTTGGTATGAAAGATTGTCAAAATTTCTGCTTGAAATTGATTTCAAAAGAGGATTGGTAGACAAGACCCTTTTCATAAAGACTCATGAGAAAGATTTACGTGTAGTTCAAATCTATGTTGATGACATTCTATTTGGAGCTACTAATGATCTTAGTTGCAAAACATTCTCTAGTCTTATGAGCAGGGAATTTGAAATGAGCATGATGGGAGAGTTGAACTTCTTACTTGGACTTCAAATACATCAGTTGAAGAAGGGAATCTTTTTGCATAAAAGCAAGTACACTAGGGACTTGTTTAACAAATACAATATGTCTCAATCCAAAGAAATCAAGACTCCTATGAGCTCTACACTGTCCTTAGATAAGGATGAATCTGGTAAGAGTGTCAATGTTAAAGATTATATAGGTATGATTGGATCATTACTTTATCTCACTGCTAGTAGACCAGATATCATGTTCAGTGTATGTATGTGTGCAAGATTTCAAGCTGATCCAAAGGAATCACACTTGACTCCTATGAAGAGAATATTCAGATATCTCAATGGTACCAAAGACTTAGGGCTTTGGTATCCAAGACATTCTAACTTCTCCTCGCATGGATTTTCAGATGCTGACTTTGCAGGTTACAAAGTTGATAGGAAAAGCACTTTAGGAACTTGCCAATTCACTGGATCCTCCTTGATCAGTTGACACTCCAAGAAACAAAACTCAGTTGCTTTATCAACAGCTGAAGCTGAATATATATTTGTTGGAGCATGTTGTTCACAAGTATTGTGGATTGCTCAAATATTGAGGAATCTTGGATTTGATTTCAAAAGTATTTAAATCAAATGTGACAATACCAGTGCTATATCTATTACAAAGAATCCAGTTCAGCATTCAAGAACCAAGCATATTGATGTCAGATACCATTTCATCAGAGATCATGCTGAGAAAGGTGATATTGTTCTTGAATTTGTTTCTACTAACATGCAACTTGCAGATATCTTCACTAAACCATTGCCATATGAAAGATTTTCAGCACTAAGACTGGAACTAGGCATGCTAAATAACGATGCATTGGTTAAGGGGGAGCATCAAGTAAGGAAGGTAAGTTATTATGTGTTTTCAAAGATTTGAACTTATTTTCAAAGCCTTGAAAATCCTTTCAAAACTTTGATTTTACTTGTTTCAGTTTTACAGCCTTTCAAGACCTTGAAACTATTTTCAAAGCCTTGAAAATAAGTCTGATAACTAGTTAGTGAATCTTGGATCATTCAGTATTGGGTGCTATCTTTGTAGATATTTTCTCAATATTGCCCCTACCTTTTCAAAATTATTTTTAAGCCAAATATAGTATTAAAATATTTATTTCCAAAGGCTTCAAAGATTTGAAATTTTCTCTGATCATTACAGATCTTTTGAGATCAGAGAGATTGCAGTTTCCTTTTCAAACACAAACTCTTTCAGTATTTATCTTCTTCTCTTCTCCTTTATTCCGTATCAAATCTACCCCGCTCTATTCTTCTCTCAAATCCTAATGAGCACTAGAAGAGCCTCAGAAAGAATCAAGATGGTCGGAGGTTCAAAACCTAGTTCTGGAAAGAAGAGAAAAACAGTTGAAGATGAAGTTCAAACAATCAGTGGGGACTCAAGCTCTGGAACCCCCAGTGCTGAAGCCATTGAAGAACTTCATCCTCCGAAGAAGAAGACTAATAAGTATGTGACACCCTCTTCAAACAAGAAGAAAAAGAAAAAAGAGAAGGCTGCTGCAGAAAAGCAACCAGAAACCGAGATCACTAGCCCCAAGAAGCTGAAGAAAAAGAAGAAGGCCACTCAAGCTGAAAAAGAGAAAGGGAAGATAATAGAGGAACAACCAGGAGACAATGTGGAGAAAGCTTTGCAGATCTACTCAAAGAACACTGCTCCTGATGAATCTTGGTTCATCTAACACTTTAAAAGGTCAGTGGTTGGATGGTTTTGCATCTAGGAAGATTTCTTTCTGTAGCTTGTTCAGTATGCATATGTTGCTTGGAATGAATCTCAATTGTATCACTATGTTGAAGAAAAGCTCTCTGTGGTTCATGCTAAACCCCCCTGAGCTAGCCTATCCAAGACTTACCAGATTTTTCTAGCTCAACTTGAAGCAACTTAAGAACTCTCCATACTTAGTTATCAAGAACTTAGTTGCTGGTGTTACTATGGTATTAGATCATACTGAGTTTGCATCTGTCATAGGGTGCCCTAAGAGGTATGACACACAGAACTATCCTCCCAAAAATGAAGCCTTGAAGATGGCCAGAGAAGAATTCTATCTTCCAAATGTTCCTGCCTCATCTAAACAGTTAACACACTTTGTACTAAATGTTGAAGCCAAAGTCTTATTCACTATTTTGATGAGATGCATCTTTCCAAAGGAACATTCCAAGGAGTTAGTCACTGAGAGGGTGTTGTACATTATGTACTTGATTATGCATGGCTATGACATTGATCTTCAGAAGCATGTAATGGAACACATGTTGTTTAGCCAAACAGATTAGATGAAGCATCCTTTTCCTTATGCAAAATTTCTCACTCTGTTCATCCAACACCTTGAGATTCCTACTGCTGGTGAAGAGTCTATCACTTCTGGGATTGGTGTGCTGAATAATAAAGCCTTTGAGAAGATTGGGGTAGTTAAAGAGAAGATTTGGAAGTTGTATTCAGGTTTGACTGAAGAAGAGGTGAATGCAAAGAATATTGTTAAGCCCAATCCTTGACCCCCACTTCAAGCCAGACCTCTCAGCCTCCTGATTTGTCTTCAATCCTTCAGAGACCTGATGGTCTAGAGATGGATAATAGTGAGATCAAAGAGAATCAGTGTGGATTTGAAACTGATCTCATCCAGGTGAAGTATATGGTGGAAACCATCTTTAGAAGCATGACTGTGTTTGACGTCCCTGAGGATTGAGAAGGTGCCAAGAAGGAAGGCTCTGAAAAGAACTTGACTAGTGAACACTCCAATCAGGAAGAGGCTGCTCCAGTCAAGGATAAAGGAAAGCAGGTGGTAGCTGAACAAGCTGCTCAAGAAGGAGATGAAGTGGACAGTCCTAATTCAGATGACTTGCTAATAACCCTGAAGAAGAAGAAGAAGAAATCTCCAAAGACTGTTGCTAAGGACAAGACTGAAGCAAAAAATGCTGGTGAGAATGAAGAGGAACAAGAAGAACAAGACAATGATGAAGAAGTGAGGAAGAAGAGGGAGATCAGGATGGAGATGAAGACCCAACCCCTTAATTATGCCTATTCTTTCTTTCTCATTATCTTTTTAAGTTTTTATTTTAAAATTTTCCAGACTCTGATCCAACATCTTCTCATTCTTTTTGATGAAAGTCAACAAGAGGGAGAAATCTTATGTTGTTTTATTTTCTGTTTAAGTGACCTATCTTTTGGTCAGTAGGATTATCTGCAACTTATTTGGTTTTCTGCTTATGTTTATTAATAAGTTGGATCTTTTGGAATTAATGTGTTATTACTCTTTATGATGTATGCTAATCAGTATTTTTTGCAGAAAGTAAGGCTCAAACAGATTGAGGTTTTGTCTTTCATCAAGGGGGAGATTGTAAGGTCACAAGTTTCATGGAATTGAAATACTTAGTTATTTCAAGGCCTTGAACCAGTTTTTAAAGCCTTGAATCAGGTTTCAGAGGCTTGAAATGGCGGAACTATTTCAAGGCCTTGAACCAGGATTCAAAGCCTTGAAGCTGTCTGACCTGTATGTGACACGATTTCTTACGTGTTACGCAAGTGCACGGTCGAAGTAATAAAGAGTGAGTATTGAAACTCAGGTTGTCGATCCCACGAGGACAGATAGTAGGTTTATTGTTAATTAGAGATTAAATCTAAAGAGTGTAATTGAAATAACAGGAGGAAGTTGGTTGATTTGAGAAGTTGTCACCCTCAATCAAGTGAATGTATTAAACTAACTAGAATACTATTTTTTTTTTGTATTTTCTGAATTAAACAACGTTTTATCAAATATGGAGAGTAACTAGGCGATCTATGGATCACCTAGGGCAGTAGAAAATTCCGGATATTCTTTGAAACACGTAATGATGAATATGCTCTTGATCACGTTTAACTACTCACAATCTTCTGTCGATCTCATGTAAGTCTATGCTAGATTCAATATTCATCATCTGTCGATCCATAAACTATATCACCTAACAAGCATTAAGATTAATCCTACGTTTTGATCCAAACCCTAACATTTCGCCTTTCGGTCCATCATGATACGGGGTTGCTAGCAATTTTAGATTCATAAGCTAATCAATCTTCACCTGTCAGTCCATCGATCTTTCACCAAGTAGTTATCCTAGTTCATGACGCTAGTTTAACATAAGATAAAAGCGCAAGATCACTAGAAGAACAAACTCATTATTACTTTAAGCTATGAACGATTGAGTTATTATCATCATCTACAATGGTCATTCCTATCATCCCTAAGCGTGTCATTAGCTTTAGATCAAGGATACACAATATAAGAAGAAAGATAATCAACATTAACCAATCCAAATGCATGAATCAATAAGCAACAATCCGGAAAATTTGTCTAACAAAACCCTAGGCTCTCCATAGAGCCTAGAAAAGTAAACTACTCAAATATACTGAAAATAAAAGCTAACGAGTTCATAGCATTGAGAAAAGATAGAAAAGATAGGAGGGATAGTCAAACTCGTGACAAAATTCGCGTTCTGGCGATTCCGGCGTCGTTCTCCATGTCCCTTGTCTCTCCTAGCGTTCCTCCCTCTTCTCCAGCAGCCTAACCGTCTGTTCTTCTAGGTCTTAGAGTCGTCCTCTACTGCCTGGTCACGTTTACTAATGAAACTTGGCCGAAATTTGCACTTAAGCCCCTCTACTTTGTAATTCCCGGACAGAATTATTTGCTGATCTTGCGCGGGTTGTATCTCCCTCATACGGACTCGTCTTCGGTCCTACCATATATCGTTGGAAAGCTACGGATGTCTACTTTCCAATGCCTCAGGCCTTGCACCAAAATTCTTTGTAGATTTTCCTGAGAATCGAAAAGAGTGCAGGCTGGTCCTGTGTGACTTTTCCAACTTCGCTTCGTTTTTGCGTCTTCTTTTCTCCTGTTCATCTAGCTCCATTCCAAGAATATCCAAGCATCTCATAAGCTCCAATGCACCTCTTTTACCTGAGTTACACAACACTAAACAACCCGTGCAATTATCATCGCAAATATAAGAGAAAACATGCACAAATAGGCTAGAAACACAACTTTTCACTCTTAGGCTTATAAATCGTCAAATTCACATACTTGTGCAAATATAACATATAAATCATGTGAAATAAGCCTATTACAAGTAATATGGAAGTATATTAATAGCTCCTAAGAGAGAGTTATTAGTATGCATGTTCTAAGGGGGAGTTTTTCTCAACTCTTCTGATCTGATTATATCTCTATCACTCCTATGCTTGATGTGTTATTATTTTATGAATGAAGACAAACTGTTTTGGTATATCTAACATCATTTAATCAATTTTTTGACTAAGTTTTGCAGGGAAATTTTGAAACAACCCGGGAACCTACGGTTCCTCGCTAGTACAACTTAACGAAATCCAAAAGTGCTTTATTGAAATAAAAGCAAAGGAGAAACCCTCCTTACATTATTAAACAGAAGGCAAATGGCGTCTTAAACAAAGAACTAAAACTAAACTTTATTGTTTGCTAAAAGAACTAAAGCTCCAGCTCGTGCACGCGTTTTCCCCAGCTTATTCTTGACCTGCAGGTTTTGAAATAGCAAAAGCCGACCGTAGAAAACGTTTAATTAGTAAAAACTAAGTAAGATATATCACAACACGTAAAACAGAGTTTTTGGCTAACACGAGAATATACACAGTAAGAATAAGCAAAAACCACATTTTTACTCTTTTATTTGGTTGAGGCATAACACGAGCCCCAACAGGTTCGATGTGGACAGAGAGGTCACGATGGAATAATAATAAAGTAGGGTACTTCTACGGGATATCACAGTCCATCCCGATTCTCCCAAAAAGAACTAGTGAGACCTTAAGTGTCGACACCCCTATACAACATGTATAGGTAGTACTCCTAGTTTTCACAATTAATAAGAGGGTACAATGCCCTAGGGAAATCACACATAGGTGTTCCCGGCCTCAGCCTTCACACGCATCCTCTGTACACCGTTCCCAATTCTATTATCGTACATTTATTGTTCAAGATTCCACGGGAGTAATAAACCACAATTTTAAATAGTGACCACATGCTTCTCAAATCGTTCGTAAGAAAGCGCTAAAAGAGTTCAAAGTATTGTAAAGCGGAAATTGAACTCGAAGTTTGAGATAACGCACACGAAACAACACATTTTGATATTTAAAGATGTAGTGCATATAACTTACTTGGAATTGGAAAGAGAGATTTCAACACAAGCAGCACGGAACTTAGTAGTAGGGGTCCTCGACAAACTCTCCTCCTACGAACTCGGAATCTACAATATCACATAGTCCTATATCAACACATATTCATCCATACAACAATTAACGATTAAATGTCCTATATGAAATGCAAGTGAATTCCCCAGTTAACCCCCAAGCAAGTTATATTTTACTAGCGACAAGATTAAAAGTTTAGTGAGTAATTTTAATTAAAGAATAGTAGTTTATAAACATAAACACTAAAACTGAAATAAATATATCTTTAATATTCTCGAAAATAACTTAATCTTTTTACATATAATATAAAAATATTTCAGTCCCATAACTACATATGTTTAAAAAATATATATATGAAGACAAAAAAAAAAAAAAACATAATTCTTGTCTAGATTGGGGTTGACCCGAAAAGTTAACGAGTGTCCTTTTATTTATGAAAAACCACATGATATGCACTCCAAAAAATTTGAACATACTAGTCAAATAGATAACTAAGAAAGAAAAGTAATACTGCTACTATTTTTACTATCATCATTTTATGATATTACTACCACAATGAGCTACTAGTAGTACTAGTATACATTAATTAAATGGTAGACACACTATGACTCACATAGACACATCCACGTGACAACTCAAGTAGCAACCACCTCAAACTTTCAACACTGATGTAATCACCTCTCAAACCTCTCCAAAACACATTATATTACCTACCCATCACAAAAGCCATGGATTTACGAAACAACAGTGAGGGCTTGAGGCTAGAACGAGAATTCAAACATTTGTTTTACGGGTGAGAGCTTACCGAAGACAAAAAAAAGAATGGTGGTGGCGACGGCGAAGCGGGGAGCGGCGGCGTCGGGTGGAGACGATGGCTGGGGCGAGCAGAGGGGCGACGAACGACGGCGTCGGGCGGCCTGGGTTCGTCGGCCTGGTTCCGTCGGCTCGGGTCTGCTTCGGCGGCTTTGACAGAAAACAGAGAGTGCGAGAGGGAGATGGCGAGAGGGAGTGTGTGAGAGAGAGAGAGAGCTGAAAGAGAGAGAGAACTGGGTTTTGTTTAACCCGATCGGAGAAATTGACGGGATGAAATCCGGGTTTAATTTCGGAAATGTCAAGGAAAATTGATGACGAGATCGGGACTTTTGATCCATTGCGCAATTGGGGTTGGAATCGGGACGAGATTCGGACAAAGGGAAGGTCAAAACCTCCATTGTTGTTTGCCGGAAATTCAGGGGCAGTGAACTCTGCTCCAAAGATGGAAGGGATGAAGGTGGTTGGAGGTTGTTTACAGTGTGGCGGGTGCACCAGTTATCGCGGTGGTCCGCTACGCAATATTAAAAAAAATCACTTTTGTCATGTTATAAACATTACACGACCCGCTACCCTTCACCAACTATTAAACACACAAGTAACTATTAAAAAAAAAAAAAAAAAGTCATCTTACAAAAATAATTTTTGATGAAAAAAAAATGTTGATAATAATAATAATAATAATAATAATAATAATAATAATAATAATAATAATAATAATAATAATAATAATAGTAATTATAAACATAATAGTAACAATAGTAATAATAATAATATTAGTAGTAGAAGAAACTATTAAACAAACAGGACAAACAGTGACCCAGAAAATTTGCTAAACTCCCAAAATACCCCCTTAAAATACCGGGGTATTACATCACATCTCCCTTAAAACAAAACTTCGTCCCCGAAGCTTAAAGTAAAACAAATCTCCCAATGCAGTATGCAATTCTAATGCGCACATAATAAAATACAAGACGGGTAATTAAATTTACGGCTGTTAAATCACATCTCCCTTAAAAGGAGTGACGTCCCCGTCACTCGACTCATACCTGGTCGAAGAGGTGTGGGTAACCTTTCCTCATGTCCTCCTCGGCTTCCCAAGTTTCTTCTTCGGTTTGGTGATTCGACCATAGAACCTTGACCAGCGTGGTGGACTTGGTACGGGTGTTTCTGGTTTTTGTATCAAGGATTTTGATCGGTTGTTGTTCATAGGTAAGAGAGGGATCAAGCTCGACAGGCTCGGGGTCAATGATATGACTGGGATCGGGTACATAGGCTTTGAGTTGGGATACATGGAAAACGTTATGGACTCTACCTAAGCTGTTAGGAAGATTCAGGCGATAGGCAACCTCTTCTATACGATCCAGTACTTCGTAGGGTCCAATAAACTTGGGACTTAACTTTCCTTTCTGATTAAAACGCATGACCCCCTTTGTAGGTGAAACTCTTAGGAACACTTTGTCGCCAACCTTGAATTTCAATGGCCTTCTCTTCAAATCTGCGTAAGACTTTTGTCGATCTTGGGCCGCCTTCATCCTTTGCTGGATTATTCGAATCTGGTTTGTCGAGTCCTCGATCATTTGTGGTCCAAGAATGATCGTCTCGCTGATGTCACTCCAACACAGCGGTGTCCTGCACTTCCTCCCATACAGTGCTTCGTAGGGTGCCATCCCTATGCTAGCATGGTAGCTGTTGTTATACGAGAACTCGATAAGTGGTAACTTGTCCACCCATGAACCTCCAAAGTCTAGAATGCAAGCCCTTAGCATGTCCTCCAGTGTTTGAATCGTTCTCTCAGTCTGGCCATCCGTAGCTGGGTGAAATGTTGTGCTGAACCTTAGCTCAGTGCCCATGGCCTTTTGTAGCTCCTTCCAGAAATGAGATAAGAAGTTTGGATCTCTATCCGAAACAATGGAGCTAGGGACTCCATGTAGTCTTACCACGTTCTTGATGTAAGCGTCAGCCCTCTTTTCCATGTCCCACGTGTCCTTCATGGGAATGAATCTTGCCGTCTTGGTGAGTCGATCGACTACCACCCAAATCTGGTTCAAACCGTTAGTCGAAACAGGTAAAGCCGTGACAAAGTCCATTGAGATGGAATCCCATTTCCAAACCGGTATCTCCAATGGTTGCAGCATTCCACCTGGTCTTTTGTGCTCGAACTTGACCTTCTGACACGTCAAACATCTAGATACAAAATCAGCTACTTCCTTCTTCATACCTTTCCACCAAAAATTCTTCTTCAAATCCTTGTACAACTTGTCTCCTCCTGGATGTACCGAATAAGGCGTGTTATGAGCTTCCTTCATAAGCTTCTTTGTTGAATCCAATTTGCTTTCAATGGATTATCGATTTCAATTGGGTTTCCAAACCCAAGCCCACACACTTTCTCTTGTCTCTCACTCTGTCTCAGTTCTCTCTCGCCCTCTCCTTCTGTTGCTCTCTCTCTCAATCACTCTCACGCTCCCTCTCTCGCTCTCTGTTTTGCAGCATTCAAACTTGTCTATTTTCAAGGGTTTGAAACCCTTTTCAAGGCCTTGAAAAAGACTTGTCTGTTTCATTTCAAACTATATTTCATCCCAAAGGCTTGAAACTGTTTTCAAGGCCTTGAACTTCACTGCTCTTCAAAGAATTTTTTCTCCTCCACCAAATTTTGCAAAAAGTTGACATACTCTATTCAACCTCCCCCCCCCCCCTTCTAGAGTATTTGTGCTACGTATCTATCTGCATACTCCCATTTCACCACCAATTCAATTAGGCCATTCAATATAACCCTCTTATCCAAACAGAGATAATCAATACTAAATCAAAACCAACTGTATATCCATGTTCAAATCATATAAGGCTGTAGAGGGATTTGCAAAACAACAGATTGCAAATTAAAACCTTAACACTTGCTATTTGTTCCAACAGCCCCAAAAGTAGGGTTGTTAACGGAATAGATAGCCCATTGGAGACAAGTTTTTCCGCATATCTTTTATATTTAAATATAAACGTTGTTTACAAGTCCCATTGGAGATGCTCAGTATACATCTGATGCAAAGGGGGAGAAGTAGCCTCACTGAATATGTACTTCGACAATATTCATCATACTTTGTTTCCAATCTGCGATTTGGACCAATATGGCATGTCTAACTTCCCTTTTCTGCTCCAATAGAATTAAATAATAATGTAATGCTATTACACAAATCAATTGTTCTATAAATAAATTCTTCCCACTTTTTTTTTTTTTTTTTGTAATCCTTTTAACTTAATAAAACAGACATGTTAATCCCCATAAGCTATATGTATTTGGTGATAAGTTCATTTTTATCAAGGTAATTTTTTTCTTCTCTATCTTCAAGTTAGAGTGTATCAGGTATCCGCGACCAATATATGCATGCTTGATTGAGCACCCACAATAGTGTAATCTACATCATATCTATAAATTTTGATTATATCTAATTTAGTTGGTAACATTTTTTGGTTTTGCTCCAATAGTGCTATTCAAAATGTTCTCATATATTTTTGTAGTTGTTTATAAATGTTGCATAAATTTAATTTGGGTGAAGAGAAAACAAGGTGGAGAGATTTTAGGGAAGGTACATAAATTTTAGGTAGCAATAGATCATGGAGAAAATCATGGAAAAAAATTTTGGACGAGAAAAATTTTCTAGCCAAATGTGGCGAGTGAAATTCAAGCTTAACAAAATATAATATAATTTAGCAAGTCTACTGGAGCTACACTTTTTAAAATTTCGATGGTTATTTTGGTATTAACCGCTATTTAGCTAGTCTACTATGGATGTTCTAACTGTGTCATTACAACTACCTCTCTCTCTTTTTGTATTATAATATTATTTATTTCACATGATAGCAATATATCTATTATTATTTTTTTGTGCTTCATTATGGTGTAAATGTATTATAATATTTTTTTGAAAGTATTATTGGATCTCTTTATTTTGGAGAAAATGAGGAATTTTGTAGATTAGTTTCATTGGTAAAAAGCAATTCAAATTTAGTGCATAAAAAAATTCTTACAATTTTTAAAAGTTCAAATACAATTAAACTAATACATGATAATATTTTTGAGAAATAGTGAGCATTGGAATCATAAAAATATATTTTGGGTGAACCAAGATATTAAGCTACCTATTGTGTGAAAATTATTTCATAGAAAAATTATTGTTGTATAGAGGTGACTTTTAATTGGAACAAGTAATCTATCTTTATAGGTTGGTGAATCTATCTTTATAGAAAAATCATTGCTAGGGAACAAGTTGTCTACCTTTATAGGTGACTTTTAATTGGAGAATAGAGGTGTCAAATGAAAGGACACTTTCTTGCAACAGTTGGTGAATACAAAGTGCGCAGGGAAGAGGGAAGAGATATGGGTGATCTAATTTATTTACTGAGTTAGAAATGGAGGGGGCACCTACAAGATAAAGACTTTCCATAGTAAACAAGAGGTCGTTAACTCACGATCATCATATGCTTAACCGATGGTTTTGTGCAACTGACAATTACCCCCCCCCCCAAATTATGGTTGTATACCTTTCTAATTTTTATGTGTGATCGAAGAAATCATATGAGAAATGAATAGTTTGGAGGTGTAGTCCCCTAATCTCTCTTCTCCTACCAGAAAAGCTGCATGTTTTAAAAGAATACAACAATGGTTTACAATAATAATGGCATCTGTAAATACAGAGCCGCGCCATGGCGCGGGGTAACGACTAGTAGTACTTAAAATCTAGAAATAATTCAGTTTATTCCAATTGCTTGAGCTACGATATTGTATTACCACGCTAGAACGACAATGAAATTTGAATAGTCGATGAACCCTCTAAGATTTCAAACAATTCACATGAGGACTAACTGCGGAAGAACGTCCAAAAGCATTCCTGCACGACGCAGAAAGGGGGTGACCTTTATCTGACTTAATGTTTATGTTGTTTAAGGTCAAGCCCCTACATCCTACAGAGCCACTGCAAGTGAGAACGACCGCTACGTCTGAGCTTGATGTCCCTCGAAACCCGTCGAATGTAATATCACTCACTTTGATATCACGTAGCTTCAAAATTAGAAAATAGTCAGTGTTATCAGAAATGATATCATCAAGAAAATGTTATTCATCGAAAAAGCAGTGTCCTTACTCCATCAAGAGTTCTGCGATATTCTTGGTTGATGATGATAGGGTTTCGTGCCCCGTTGAGAGTAATATCTCTGAAATAAATATTCTTTGCGTAACCAGTCCCTCCTCCCTAGATTTAAAGTGGTCATTGAAACAAACAATTATGTTGAAAAATATTTAATCACAAAATTAAATAATATATGAAATTTTAAATTTCTATACGTACTGGAATTGTTTTGATTCTTGCTCCATTTGTTGTTCCAGTGAAGGTACATTGAGACACGTATACCCCCTCAACCGTACTTGGTTTCCCATCTCGCCCTAGGCTTCCAATGCTACAATTACACAAAATAACGATTTATGTTCTTAATATTTTTTTTTTCTAATTTCTTGCTATCTAGAGTGTGTGTGTGTGTGTAAGCCATATTTTGTACCAACCTTATTCCATGACCGGGTCCGCAATTTATATTTGTAATATTCAGAAGGGAAGTTTCCCCACCTACTGCAATGCAGTCATCACCTAAAAATAAGGTGAAGTTATATGCCGATCGTGAGATACACATATGAACCAAAAATTTGGTAGTTTGAGCAATATATAGTACCAGTTGCTATGTTGCAATCATGAATGTGGTTGTTTTTCCCCTTAGAAATATCAATCCCATCAGTATTGGGGCTCTTTTCCGGCGCTGTTAGTTTAAGATGGGAAACATCTATTCCATTGCAGCCATTTATGCTTATATGATTTTTGGGGGGATTTATAGATGATATCCCTGATAGCTTGAGTTTGTCACAGTTATAAAACGCAAGCGACTGTTGACAATCATAGAAGAAAAAGTTAACACTTCTAGTGTCTCAAATAAGACAAAATATAAATTAATCCCTTGCATAAATCATAAAATAATACGACTCAACTTACTTTGGGTCTCAAGCCACTCGTCTGTGACAACAAACATTGAAAGAAAAGAAGAAGAAAAAATCAGTAGCGAGTGGTGCAATGACAATTTCTATTAATTCACCTCACAATTTGCTTCTACTTCACTGTTGTTTGTTGAAAAACTGAACACTGCAAGCGATGATGTGTATAAGTTAACGCAAAGAAACAAGAGTTCAAAAACTTACTTTTCCCCACCAAGTTGAACCTTGGCCATCAATCTTCCCCCTGCCAGTGACAGTAAGTCCTTTGACATCTCCAAATGTGATCCACGACGGTGTTTTTTTCACCGATCCCCATTTGTGCATTGGTGGTGCAATAAGATTTCCATCAATCTGCTCAATTTGCTTTATGTTAATATATTTTCATGATATATGTGTAAATTGCAAATCTAGAAATCGCCATAATCAAATTTCCAATGTGTACTAAAGTTACCTGAACAGTTAATGTTGATTTACAGCCGCCTTTGAATTTTATGGGAGTCACGAAGAATGTCCCCGATGGTATGATGACACGTGAATTTAAACGATCTTTACAGGCGCTTGCCCAAGTATCAGCGAAGGCCTTCCATGTGTACCATATGTAAGAGTTACATGCTATAAAAATAAATGTACAAAAACACGCGTAAAACAAGTATGATATGTAAATATTACTTTGTTATTGTCAGTTTTCCCGTCTCCTTTTGCTCCGTACTTCATAACATTATAATCCGTAGCAGCGACTTTGTGGCAAGTCAAGCTAAGTGAAATCAAGATTGCCATGCATAAAACTAGAAATCTTGATAGAAACTCCTGCACATTGAGTAATTTAAAGAATATGAGGCTTCATTGTTTCTACCAAGAAAAACTATTACATGAATTGCTATTAAGCTTTAACTAAATTTGAACTGACTATATATAGGGTTCATGGTAAGATTGATGAATGTTTGAGGGTTTAAAATTAAATAACTTAGTATAACTAACATTAATAAGATATTTTTGTTAGAATTAGTCTTTAATAGTATTTTTCCAGTTAAAATTAACATAATAATATTATATCTAATATAAGATTTTACTATTACTATTTAAATTAACGAGATTTTTTTTACAACTAGCATTAATGATAACGATCAAACTCATGTGTTAGGCTACAATTAATATTTTCTCAAAAGAAATACAATTAACATTATCAAGAATAGTCAAAGAATAGTCAAACTCAGACGTAAAATTAAAATGAGTATTTACTCGTAGAAGTGTAATTTTCCTCATAAATCGTGGTCAGATGATAAGAAGGAGAACACATTGAATTTCGTTAGAAACATTAAGAAACAGACATAGTCTAATTCAACCTAAATATGCAAACTACCTCAAAGAAACGAAATTCAAAATGTTTGATCCATCTAGTTGACTGAATGAAGGGCTGTCTCTAATATTTTGAATGCTCTAAGCGAACGACCCTTTTTCCCTTAATATATACAAATGTGAACTATAAAATTAAAATGATGTACTCGAGTTTTATCAATACTCACATTGTTTACCTAATGGGAAGCACCATTGATAACTAGAACGATACTATCACAGACAAATTACAAAGGAGAATTTAGTTCTTTTAAAGAAATACAAAGCAAAATTTGACTCCTCATACAAGATTAGTGAGAGCCACATCATTACACACATTTGTGAGATAAAAAGAAATTGATATTTCTATTGACAAAACAGAAAAAGGGAAAAAATGATACACTCTCCGATGATGGTTATGACAGATAAGGAAACAAAATGCATTCTTCACATCAAACATACTCTTATTTTGAATATCAACTCCAAAGAACTAAAGAAGAATCCTTCATCCATGAGAGCGCGCCTTAGCAGTAGCTGAGAAAGATGGTTAGAGTGGTTTTTTGGTAGACCTGAGCTATGGAGAATGGTATTTAATAGAAAAAAATTGAAGATAAGAAGTAGTTGCTAGAATAGAGGAAACGTATTGAGATTTTAGATAAAAATTTAGAGAGAAAGAATAGTAAAAATTGTGAGAGATTTTAGGAGGAGTTTTGGGAAAGAGAAGTTGAACAATTTATGAGACATTGTAGGAGAAATTTAAAAATAGATAAGGATCAAAGTCTAGGATTGGTAAAAAGAATTAGGATATCTGGAACGGGAAAAAGATAAAATGATAACTGAAAGATTTTTCTATTAATCTCGTTGGCATTAATAAAAAATGAAGTATAATAATAGCATTGTAAAATCCTCATATTTTCAAAATTTTGGTGATCCTAAAATTTTGGGGCCCTAAGCAGCTACTTGAATTGCTTACCATTAGAGCTGACTCTGAGTAAAAACAACAAGACAAAACTTTGTGAGATTAAACATGAGTGGGAAAATATCTTGAGAGACAGAATTGGTGAATTATGATCCATGTCACCGGTGTCGACATAAGTCGCAAAAGGCTTGTTGAGTTTTGTTGAAGAATTTCCAGAATTTAATATATGCTTCTGTAAAAGTTATAAAGATTAGAATAGTTTCTCCCCGCATCTTGCTAAAAGAGAGCTCCACAAAAGGTATAAGCAAAGTGATATGAAAACAACATGTAAAAATTAATAGTACACAAAATTCGATAGTCATTTTATTTGCGAAGGCAACTCTCTAAAGGTATTCAAACAACAATTTAGCAATGTAAATTTTCATGTCTTACAAGGCAATTCTAACATATCTTTTTCTTTCTGTGAGAATGAGCTAAATAATTGAGATAACCAATCTCGAACACGCAGCAACGAGTTGAAGTAGTTCTCTGTTCTAGAGAGAGAAAGTCTTTGTTGAGGAGTGAGATAGTTCCACTGCGGATATGTGACTTGTGCATGGCCGCCTTTAGCTTTTCCGGGGACCAAGGCGACTCACCCTTATGGATGGATGTTAAATTAATTTGCATATAAGAATGCTAGATTAATTTCCATCTTAATCAAGTTATAAATACTACCCCCATATATTATTTTCGTCCTCATTTGACTTTCTAATCCGTATTTGGATAACTTTGACTCGATAATTTGGATAACAAAACAATGCAATATTTTGGTAATTTTTTCATGGCTATGTAGGCTAAAAGAGAAGAAACAGATGTAGTACACATGTATAATTTGATCTCAATATGTGGCTCAATATAGTAAATAATTAAAAGTATGATTAAAATGTAACCAATTTGTCAAAATAATTGATCATTTTGTTCTTGTAGTTTGTTAAAGTGTTAATCTTTTTGGTGCCATCGTTCATCAACATTTATAACATTAGCTATTGTATATTCTATTGTTGTTGTTTTTCTTACATTTATTTCAATATTTTGAAATTAATTGATATATTATGATTGGTATTATAGAAACAAAGTGAAGTACATATTCTTAATTGTTACTCGCTTGGAATAAGGAATATCAAAGAAGTACTAATACAGTGGACAACTAAAATGGATTAGGAGGATAAAAATAAACTAATGGAGAGTAATCATAATTTTAAGAACAAGTCATTATTTTCACAAAATACTCCAATAAGTTTTTGAAATTACGAGGCCCTCCCCCAATGGGGCCCTAGGAAAGGTAACATTTGACCTAAAGGGAGAGACGGGCATGGTCATGTGAACTGGGTTTGCATGGTCATGTGACTCGTGTCTCTTTCGAGGGAAATGTTAAGTAAAGAGCGTAGAAGATGATAAAGGAAATGGAAAAAAGTATGAAAGCAGATGAAACTGTGTCAAGGCTTACTACCATGGAACTTCACTCGAATGAGGATAGCGAAGATGAAGTGCTCTTTATTTAAGGGGAGGTATGATCCATTGTTACTAACAAAAGGTACAATTTGGTGGGAAACGTCATTTCTCATAAGAGCTCTAATCTTACTAGAATCAGAAGAACTATCAGGCCTCGTTAGGGTTCACCGGAGGGCTTCATCATTGAAGAAGTGTTTCAATTCTCTTTTTCGAGTGAAATGGACAAAGACAAATTTTTAAAGGGAAGTCCTTGGTTCTTAAAAAACAAGTTCTAGATTGATTTTAAGTTTATTTCACTATATTTTACATTTCCTGGGCTCCTTATAATTTTTACTTCATTTCATGTTTGCTATAATGGATACCAACAAGAGATGGTCTTGAGGACAATACAAGAAGAGACAACCAGTCAGTACTTCGTAGTCGTGTGGACCAGGTTCTCTATAAAATTATGTTTTTCGTCACTGTTATTATTTTATTGTTATCATTATAACTATTACAATAATTATTATTAGTAATGCTTGATACCCACCCTGAATTTTGGTCCTGTTAATTGCCTAACAGACATAAGGGTATAATTGTTAACAAAAATTACAATGTTCAATAATTTTTATTTCAGTATTTTTCGTTCAATTGAAGAAAACTTACAATTCTTGTCGGATGTGGAAAATGAGACAACTCTATTTATACATGAGCCTTCCCCCTCGAATGTTCTACATAATTATTGATCATGCGGTGGAGATTAAGAGCCTTGAAGGTTCCCACCTCCTTACAATATATATATATATATATATATATATATATATATTATAAAAGATTATACACACCTCCCACTTATATGTGTGTGGATCCTTCTTCCTACAGCTAAGTGGTGGAATTCTCGAGAATTCTATAAGTACTAGGACACTAATAATCAATATGGACTAAAATAATTCATGTGTGTCAAGATAGTGTCAGGGGTCATAATATTGGACCCATTTAGCTACAAAACAATGCAACATGTGACACTAGCTACACATCTCTTCTACTTGATCATTCTCATTTGAGTATACAACACTACATACAAAACATTAAAATTGGGATGTTCTTCAAACTTACACTTCAATTGAGCTTGAACTTGTCTTTACCCAACACTCGATGCACTCCTCATCCACTTCTTCACCCTGCCTCAATCCTATGAGAACATCTAAGAAGCACGGGTGTGGAACATGTGGGGTGCGGAAACTTGGTGAAAGACACTTTGGTATCATTTTCAAATTAATGTGAATTAGGTTCCATAATCTTTTTCTATGAGAAGATCAACTTCTATAAATGTAAATAACGGGATTAACGATTCTAATTACATCATTCTAAAGAAGTTGTTAGGCCCATATCGGGTAACTACCTAGCCAGGCATATTTGTTTGGTAAAGAAAGAGCAAACTTTGCAAACTCGTGTGCTAATACGTTCGTTGAAAGAAGGCTAAAACAAAGACAAATAGATTCAAATCTATGAGAGAGGATTCGTATTTGGCGAATAACATCCCCGTTTTCACATATATCAATCTTCGGTGTCCCATCACAATTTATTGCGTCGATCACTCACTTGGCATCTGCGTCCACTGTGATATTCCGTATATCGCATTCCGGCGCTAGGAGTCTTAGTTACTGTGTTTAAAGCCTGTCTAAGTTGAAACATGACCCTCACGTGTTAAATTCTATATTTTGTTTTCAAAATGTACATTTTAGCCTCTTTTGGTTTTAATTTTTTTTCTTCATAATAGCAAAAACATTTATTCACATATCCCTGCTACAAATATGCGGAAGTTCCTACCTGGCTGATAAATTATCCTGGCTCCGTATGGTTCTTCTAGTTGACAGAACCTTGTAGAATCATCAATCCATGTTTGAGGATGTCATGTACTCAAGTACTTGTTCTTCTTTGTTTTTGAAGATGTTAACTTGATCCAGATCTTCAGATGAGATTCGTCAGTCGCATATATCAAGTGTCTCTGCCTCAAAAGCTGAGGTAGCGGTGGGTAGTGGTGAGGACACCGCTGCTATGAACCGACCCAGATGATCACGAAGAAGGGCCCCTCTTGTATCTCTACCTTCGGATGGAACCTAATCCCCATCCGCATTAAGTTGGTGATACCGCTTGGGGGGGGGGCAGCATGCAGCCGACGAAATATCGCCGAGCCTTTGCCATGGAACTTCCCAAAAAACTCAATTTAGGGTGTGATAAAGCCGAGAGTGGTGTGAAAAAGCTCCTCCTCAGATGGGACTTCATTATGAAATATACGCGCATTACGGTGACTCAAAATGCGCCACATAACTGTACAAAATACCACATGTTCCTTGGACGAGACAGTTGGGAAGAGAGTTGGGATCCAGAAAGTGATGTCCCTCGCTATATTATCGCTGAAAACTGCACCAAATCTCTTCCATAACGCTTTAGACACCGGGAACTCCATGAATAGGTGCGTCGTCGTTGCTGGGTGCTTGACAAAGTGGACACGCCACCGAAATATCCTTCTTGAACTTGACAACACCCTTGAAAATCTCTCTGGGTTAGAGTGCGGTAACTCAAATTTTAGGGGCAGATGTGAAATTAAATTTTCAAGTTTTCCCCTTTTTTATATATGTACTAGGAAGTGAATTTAGATTAATGGAAGTTAATAAAGTAAAATTTTGGAAGTTGAGAGGTAAAAGTAGATTTTTTTAGAAAATTTGGGGCCAATGTGTAATTAACTTCTAATTCGTACCAACGGATGTTTGGCAAAGCGGGATATCTGAATTAAAATGAACGTTTGAGAATGTTGAAACTGTCTGGGAGTCTCTTGCAAACACTAAAGTTGGGAACAATGGCAAATCATACCCTCAATATTCTAAAAAGTACAAATGTAACCATATGAGTTGTCAAAACCTAAACTATCTTGTGACACCTCACCATTGTGAGGTGGCACACTCCTTATTCTCTTGGCTGCATATAAATTCTATACCAACAGGGGCGGAGCCATGTAGGGGCACGGGGGGGGGGGGGGGGGGGGGGGCACGTGCCCCCCCAAAATTTTCCGAAAACACTAGGTAACCCTTAATTTGTAAAACAAAATTAACCAGGCCTTTGTACAAATAAGACAGTGCCCCCCCTCATACCAAAGCATTGTCCAGCGCAGCTGGTAAAGTTGTCTGTTTAACACCAGAGTGACCCGGGTTCGACTCTTTCTATGTGCAGTTTTGATTGTTTTTTTCTACAAAAATTAAAAAATCTAAATAGAACGCGCCCCTGGAGAGTCGAACCCTCGTAGCATTGGTCTATAGAGCAGAACTTTACCAGCTGAGCCAGAAGGCTTATCAAATACATTAGGATATTTAATTTAATTTATCTTATATAACAGTATAAATATTGGATTGTGCCCCCCCTTTGGTTAAATCCTGGCTCCGCCACTGTATACCAAGTTTGAAAAACAAATGTGTTTTGAGGAGAAAAGAAGAGCAACCAGTCAAATGGTTCCCTCGTAGTACCACCAACCACCACCACCGCCGTGGCAACCAACCACCAACACCTCTCCTCTTCAAAAAAAAAAATTTGCTTCTTCCTCCTCCTCATTTTTCCTTCTCTCTCTGTCTCGTCTCTCCCAGCCGAGAGAAACAGCAGCAAAAACAGCGGGACGCAACTGCAGCAGCCACTTCTGCTCCCGACGAGGAAGGCCACCGAACCATCACCCTCTCTCCGTTTCAAAAAATGGTTTATCAGGTGTATCTCCTTGACCAGTTGAAAAAAATCCCCCATTCGATTTACAGAAATCGCCATAGGAAAACCCAAAAGTGGTTAGGTTGTGTAAGAACCATAAGTCACTACATCTTCAAATTCTCCATCTCAGTTGAGGATTAGGAAAATTGGTCGTGATTTTCTTTCTCGTGAGACCCAGGCGATCATGGGAACCAGCATAACTAGCTTTGAATTGCCAAGAACCGCCATTGTAGCAGGAACTGGGCAAGGAGCTCGTGGGATTCTGCAGGTTGTTGCCGGAGGTTTGTAACATCTCCATTATTCGATGTTTTTCGATGCAAATCAATTATATTTGATCCCTTGTGCCCGTAAACACATCCTGGTCACTTGATATTGATTGGAATGTTGGGAATATCGAGTTGGGTCAGGAGTTTCACAAATTTTCCGGCCAGTTGTGTGCCCATTCTTGGTCCCGTATCTTCCCCGTTGCTTACTCAAACCAGGCAAGGGTTGGTTATCTGGAAACCTAGTATCACCCTCTATAAGTTTCATGCAGATTAATTTCCATGATTCGGTTTCCAAACGCCTTAAAAGTGTGATTAAAGGTTGAAGTATTCACTTGTTGTTGAGCTTCAACTCATGACATGTATTTTTGAGTGAACTTTAGACTCGTGTATCTTGATTTCAATTAAACTCAGTTATGCTTGAACCTGTGAATTCATGGGATATATGGCTGCAACTTTCGTATTAGTTGGTTGAGCTGAGTCACACTTTAACATGTTGGAAATCTGGCTTGAGGTTGCTTAAAAAATGTGCTTGAATATGTCAACTTAGGGAAAATTGGCCAAGTATAGAAATTGTCTTTGACTTTGATCTGCAACATTTTTGCGAGCACTTTGAATCTCCAGGAATTGAAGTATGTTCTGAAAATATGGGAACACATCTACAAGACCCTATCTTCAGATTCTCAATACTCTTTTCCAAGTAACCAGAAACTGACTGTAAAGATGATCAGTTAAGAAGATTTCTTTATAACTTTGACTTTCTGGTTTGACTTTTCTGATGAGCAAATTGACCAAAATACCCTTCTAGAAACTTGTTCATAGTAACATTCTAAGTCAAATGATTAAGTTTGACCAAGTTTGACTTTTCAAAAACCCTAGTTTGAGTGAGTGTATATGAGGGGTGAATCAATTTCATAACAATTGGAGCTAGTCTATACATATCTGCATTGAATTTGACTAAAAAGTCAACTGTAGGGGCTTCTCTATGATGTTACTGAAATGTAGGGACCTGAATAAATAAGTTAAAGCTGTAGAATCCAATATTGAGTGTATTAGGAAGGGATATGATTCATATTTGCAACTTTATAGGCGTGAATGAGTATTATTGGGAGGTTCAGGCACAACCAGAGAGTGTACTGAAGAGACTGGGTTGTCAGGGGCAAAATATTAATCCTAGTGGGAAAATCATCATAACATCTGCATTGTGCATTCCTCCTCACTTAGATGACAAATGTGTTTTTAGAAATGAGGACAAGTGTTAATAGCATGTATGCTAGAGTAGAATAGTGATTGCTGGATTATGAAATCAACTCTGCTGATCAGGAAACTAGGCTGAATATCAGGTATGCATATGTATTCTTGCAAGCACTTATATGAATGGTATGGTTACGAGTTGTGATTTGTGTTGGTATGATCGTCTTCGGACATTGTGTTGTCTTCGGCTGACTGGGAATTGTCTTCAGAAGTTGTGTTGTCTTCGGCTAACTGGGAATTGTCTTCAGAAGTTGTGTTGTCTTCGGACAACGGGGAATTGTCTTCGGACGTTGTGTTGTCTTCGAACATCTGGGAATTGTATTTGGACGTTGTGTTGTCTTCGGAAAACTGGGAATTATCTTCGGACATAGTAGGAAAATAGAACTAATCTTTGGACTAATGTTCAGTAAAGGGTGTGAACACTCAAGGTCTAGTTTGTCTTGGTAGATTGATTTGTCTTTCTCTTCGGAAGTAAATCTGGCCTTCACGACCCTCTGGGTGGTGGGATTTGAATCCTTCGTATAAGGCTGGTATGGTGGAGTCAATTGTGGATGATTCATGATTCCCTGAGTTATAAGTTACTGGTTCTCTATCTGTATTGTATGTGGTAATATGACAGGATAATGGCTCGAGTGTCTGTAAGTTTTAAATTTAAATTATTTCAAACTATATTTGCTTTATTTTCATAGTACTATACAACTTGATTTATTTTTTGACATTCTACTTGTCTGTCTATTCGTTCTACTTTTCAGGCGAGTACGTGGGAATCTGGAGATATAGTCAATCGTTTAGAAGTCCACAAAGTATAATAGTAAATTTGACTTAAGTTCCGGTTTCTTTAATTTTGTCTCGTAACAGAACCGTTAAGGTTTGACTACTTGATGGGGCATTCACGTGCCTTAGCGAAGGACACTCCCATGAGTCTTAGGGTCTTATGGTATATTTCCCAGCTTTGAGAGGTGGGGGTGTTACACTCGTAGCGAGGGAATCTTGAGCTGCTTTCCAAACTGTGTGGATGACTATAGGTTGGACCTTCGTTTTCCAAAGAGCTTTGAGTCACGACATAGATGAATTAGACGAGGAAGCAGACGATTGAGATATGGGTTCTGGCTACAGAAGAGAGAATAACTCGAAGCCACTGTATACTCTCCGTTTTCCGTGTGCCACCACAATGAGTCCTTGGTCGGGATACGAGGGACCGGGATCTTTGCTATCTCCGTAATGCCGGCTAAGGCCAGCCGTCGAGAGCCCAATGAAACTATCGGGCAAAATAAATCTGCTACCTTCTTTGTTCGACCATGTGTGGTTGGGTGACCGTTCGGAAGCTTGGTTCTCTTTTCGCCAAGGGTCGCGGGAAAAAAGAATGATCTGACCATCCCCCACCTTCCATATCATGCCTCTTTTAAAAAGGCCTGTAGCCTTTGAAATCGAGCACCACACGTAGGAACATTTGTTCTGCACTGGGGAGGAGAAAACAGTAGAATTATAAGAATATATTTATGTTTAAAAACTCTGCTGACTAGCCAATCTGTAGTCATAATTCTCAAGAGTTTCTTTGCGAGAAGAGCTTGGTTGAAGTCTTCTAGATCCTTGAATCTAATCCCTCCTTCTTTAGATTGCTTCAGAGCATCCCACGCTACCCAGTGCCCGCCTCTCTGATCAGGCTGTTTATTCAAGAAAAATTGACAAGAAAGACGTTCGAGCTTTTGACATAAAGTCGTATGAAGCTTGAACCAACTCATTGTATAGACATGCAAGGATTGTTTCACAGCTTTGATGAGAACCTCCCTACCTGCATAAGAAAGATCTTACTTCCTTACGGCTCCGGAATTTCCGGAACTCTTTACCCAGAATCCATTTCCATAAAATTATAAATATTTTTTTCTACTTGGTCGCCACAACTAATTTCAAATCAAGATTATTGAAAATTTCAAAATATAAATAAATTAAGATTATTGAAAATAGTCTCAAACAAAGCCTAAAAAGGTGGAGGTCAAAATAGGCCCAACGCAACGGAAGGGGGGCTGCTCAGTCAAACTCTCGGGGGGAAACCGGGATTGCCGAGAACCCGTGGAATTCTCGCCGGCGACCGTTGATCGACGACTTCCACCCGCATCGGAACTACCGTTGACCAATTCGGGGTCTCCGCAACAGTCTACTTACAGCACAATTAGGCGCTCATCGAAAGACTACTTCACCTAAGTTCGATAGATAGTACCATATCTGCTCAACGACTTACCTTGCTCTCTCATAGATATGGCAGATGCCACCTCGACCAGTACCAGCACCGCCTCCGCATTGCCGGAAAACGAATTACAGCCGTCGGATGCCATGATAAGCGAATCGAGCCCCTCCGGATCCAGCGGTGTACAGGAGCTCCACTTCTCTTCTGGAAACCCTAGAATTGAAGAGACCAGAGGCGTTATGCATCTCTACCGCAACGACGACGATGAATTACCTGTAAGAATCGTGTCTGTGATCAGAGTGGAGTTATGAGCTTACAATTGTTATCTGAATATTGTCGTTTCAATTGTTATCTATATGTTTTCTTGTGCTGTTGGGCCTGCATTCACATTTTTTTTTGCTTATACCTAGTGCTTTGTCAACTCAATTGGATATGGAAGAATTCATTTATTGGCTGTTTCTTTTTTTTGATCATTATTTATTGGCTGTTTCAGTTTTATTGTGAATTGCTTTAGTGTTTGTGGCCTCATATAGGGTGGGATTGAACAAATTATACAACTTTTGGATCATATGGTGTTCTGGTGCTAAACCAATCAGTCTGTGGAAGTCTAAGTCCTGTTTTTTGTGTGCTTGCCTTTGCGACTAGTGCTGGTGTTTGTACCCTTTCAAAGTTTGATGTTTCGCGGAAGTACTTGGTTGGGTGGTAGGACTTACTCTCCTTTTAGTTGAAGTTATTTTCTTCCTCCATCTTTTTCTAGATTGATGATTCTGGTTTAAACATCTCGCAAACTCATGCTTGTCTCTAAGACCGCGAAAATAAAAAAAAGTAACAAACGTTTGTTTGATAGAGCTATTTAAGTGACCCCGCTTTACTTAAATGTGTTCAGTTTTCTGTGTATTTGTATGTTGTATGCCGGGATTCAAAGCTCTACTTTAACCATCAAATGAAATAGCTCGCATTTAATAATAATAATAAAAAAATAGCTCGCATATCCTTAATTTATCGGTTGTTTTACCGATCACTGTAGAATCTAACTTTTTTAGGAAACTTGAAGTTCAATACCTCTAGCTTGAAGGATTACCCTTGTATTATTCTCTCAAAGACTGAGTGTTTCTTTTGTACTTGGGAAAAACTTTCCTGAAGCCACCATTGCATTTTCTGCACCTTACATGTTAGTTTTTAATGATCCATGCCTTATCTGTGCGTGAATTGTTTCTTATATTAGATGTCATTATCACATGGTTGAAGAAGCTTATGAGTGATTATATGTCTCTATTTATATCAAGGCCGGGAGGAGTCCTTTGATTTGCGTTCTTGAAGTACCAAATCACATGACATATGCGGACTTCTGTCAGTTTTGCGGCTCGTTCATTCAGCATATTCTGGAAATGCGCATTGTCAGGTTCAACTTCAACATATAATGCTTATGATATGTAACTAGGATAAGTTGGTGTTTAGGGTTCTGTTCTGATGGTTTTTGTGATGGTTTAGGAATGACGGGGTGGAGGATAGATATTGTGTCTTGATAAGGTTTGACAATCAAAGCTCAACTGATGCCTTTTTCAAGCATTTCAATGGAAGACGCTATTCTTCACTTGAGGTTTGCTTCTCTTACTTCTCTGCTTGTTTCTGTGGTTGATTAAAAGAAATGCTTGAATAAGTTACTCATCATCCTTCAATATATGTGCATGTTTTCGACTGCAGGTAGAGGCTTGTCGCGTGCTTTTTACTTATGATGTACAGTTCACAGGTTCAATAGAACATGCACAAAGCTTCCCTGCTAGCTCCACAGAGCAGTCGGCATGCCCAGTTTGTCTCGGTATGTGTCTTGTCTTTGTTTTAATTCTGGTAAATGTTCGGTGTACTGCTATTTACTGGTTGTAGCATGCATGTCTGTGTTTTGGTGCCTCAAAGATGAATAATAACCGAGTGCGGAGTGTTGGTGTACAGTGTACTATGGGTAATTGGCTACAAACTAGATGATGCAACCAATAGAAAAAGTTCTGGCTGATCTTATTTCTACTCTTTGTTCTTGTAGGTTCAGCCTGAATTGATTTGTTTTGAACTTATGTTTTTCTGGATATGGACGACTTAAATGATCTCTGTATCGATAACCTTCACGTGTCTCATTTTCTATACAATGCACTTCTTAGTAGGTTTAACTCTCATGCTCACTTCCTAAGTAGAGATATGATGCGAAAGATAGTGAAGAGTTGTCAGCCAAATCCATTCTGTCCAGAACGACAAGTTTGGCTTCTCTAAGCCAGTGATGTAATTGAAATTCGCTAGGGTGCGAAAGAATTATTGTAGTTCAGGTTTAATACTTGACCTTGATATCATAGTTAAATTTGTACATTGATGTAAATTATGATTTACATGGTTGTTCCGTTTTCTCAACCAAGTACTGTCACTTTTGTCCACACTTGTTCTGTCCTCCCTAAAATCAATGAACACGTGTTGCTTTAATTTTTCTGAATTTTCACATTTTAGCGGTATTACAGAGCCACAACTTACAGCTCAAGTGCATATTTGTTGTTTGATAAATACTATTTCTCTGAGACAGAAGACTGGGTATAAAAACTGTCTTGAGAGTTGCCACTCATGGGTTGAGCTCTAGGAAAATCTATAGAAGCCAAAAATGAGATTCTAAACTGACCTGTACAATAAAACTGTGATGATTTCCAAAAACTGCATTTCGCTGGTTGTAATAGTAAACCCATAGCTTGCCACTGAAAACATGCTGATTCCTTCCCATGCACACAAACCACGGGACACATTTGACCCTTTTTTTGTATAATCAATTACAACTATCTGCATATATACTATTCTAGTTGTCATCTTTATTTCTTACCTTAAAATAATGTAAATTGGCCAGCACATTTTGCACATCCTTGGAGTTACTTTGTTTCATTTGACATTCTCATGTTTGATCTCATAATTATTTTAGCTATAGACTGTCACATCCATTTTCTCAGGATGCCGAGACATTCAGAGAATGAATATGAATTGAACTTACAATTCAAGCGCACACCACTCTTAGAGCTTGATTTCTTGTATCAAATGGCACCAGCTGATACATGTGCTGAATATGAGTTGAACTTATGATATAATTGAGGGCTGAATAATTGAAAAGAGAGTCTCCTTGATCTAATTGGGAGGTTTTTTTTTTCAAAAGCAGTAAATTTACAGAGATAACGAAGGTGACTAAAAGTTTAAAATCTCAAGTGCTGATATTGGCGCATTTAACCGAGATTCCCTTTTCGCTAATCTAACACTTCATGGTATCTCGCTGGGATGTTACCAAGTGAGCCATCTATCATGAGCACCATGAATACATCTCACTTTAAGCTTGAGGAGTCAAATATTTCTATTGAAGAATTCAAATATATCCGTTAAATTGTTCTAATATCTTTATGCTTTCCCGATAACTGACTTGAACTTTCATTATACGGATGACACGTTAAGTACCATCATTGAGTGTGGAGCATGACATATTACCTTGTATGACGGAACCAACTTTTTTTGTTCCAATCGGTATAAATGATTTCAGTATCTTGTCAAACAAGCTAGTCAACAAAACTAACAGCAAAGCTACCTCTATTTCCCAAGCCTTCTAAAGTTCAATGGTTATTTAACCATGTACTATGCTTGCCTGTTTCTTCTTTCATCCTTTACCCAGAGTCCTTAATTCTTTAATGTACCCAAGGGTCTAAATTATAAAATCTTACATGGTTGCTGGTCGGCTTTTCCAGGTAGAAATCTATCTAGCTGGATTATATGTTTTTGAGGAATATCTGGATTATAGTTGTTCAACATTTTAATGTTATGAAGCGTTTGTTCATCTTGTAAAGTCTAGACGAACAACGCCCTTGCTATTCTTCTTTAGATGTTCTTAAGAATGCATTTTCTACATTAAGTAGGTAATTTGCAAACACTTGCTAAGAATACTCGACCATCTTTATAACTCTTTTTATACCAAAAGTAGGGGTGCAAGTTGGGCGGGTAGAGCCCGACCAACCCGAGCCCAGCCCGAATTAAATAGGGCCCAAACACATAGCTTTAGTTATTTGGACGGGCTTGGACATAGTTTATTTGGTTTTCTCATAAAAAAAAATATATGTTTTTCTTGTGTTTTTAAAAATGCATTAAGTTTAATGTCCTAGCCCGAATTCAGCCCAAACCCGAATTGATTCAAACGAATTTGGGCTCGGACGGGCTGGAAATTCTCTTAACTCGGGCTGGGCTGGGGCAGCCTTGACAGAACTCGGGCTCGGGCTTGGACAAGGGTGCCAACCCGTCCAACCCGCCCGAGTTGCAGTCCTAACCAAAAGCACCCGTACATATGCTTATTGTTACCTGAATTGTAACCAAAACACCGTATCTGGCCTATGTGATGACTTGTAAGTCTATCTTGAAGCACTGTCTGTATTATTTTATCTTAACTATAATAATATTTTATCTTTTGTTGGGTTTCTCCTCTGTTGCAGAGAGACTTGACCAAGACATAAGCGGTATTCTTACAACAATCTGCAATCATTCTTTCCATTGCTCTTGTATTTCCAAGTGGACAGATTCTTCTTGCCCTGTAAGTAAATTTGTTTTTTTCCATAGATTTTTTTTACAATTGCGTGGTACCCAATTACTATAACTCCTTATGTTTTGGTTTGTGCCTGTTCCTTTCCTTATTTCTGGAAATCCAAAACTAAATTTCCTAAACCCTTAAAGTTGTGAACTTCTTTTCTATTACACCCCCGTACTGGAGCAATTTTTTAGTGCTCCAAAAGAGCACCACGTGGTGCTCTACAACCAATGATAGTGCAACACTTAAATACACTGTGAGTAATTGTCAGACATTCATTGGCCGTAGAGCACCACGTGGTGCTCTTTTGGAGCACTAAAAAATTTCTCCCCTTACTGTTCTGTTAAGAATCTAATTTGGCTCGCATGTTGATTATCAAGAAAAGTATTCACATAAGGCAAGTGATAATGTAGTAATTTGTTAAGTCAAAAGCATCACCTAAAACTCCGTGACAAGTGGAATACTGTTAGTAAAGTCTGATTACGCTAGTGATTTACATGCACTTGAAATTCGTATAGTGGCATTTCCTGATGTGACGGATATCATGTAAAAAAATTGGATTAAGCGGGAACATGTCCAACTTGACGGTGGTGGTTGAACTGTGTGATTGTGTCACCATGTTAGCTGAAAAGCAAATCGTTCTGGTTGGAGCAGAAAATGAGAATGCATCGCCATATCCTTATCCTATAAAAGTCGGAAGAACAGGTGTACCTTATTCAGACTGTTCAGTTCACCAGATTAAAAAAGAATTATCTTGTGAATGTAACTCTCCAGTCTCCACTATGAATATACTCTCGTAGACTTCTGCATTCTCCTTTCTCCGTATAATCAGTTAGAAACAGGAGCTTTTATCAGTGAGAAATTTTCCTATCTTGTCTATTACCACGATGCTTGACTACTAAGATCATTGAAATTGTCACTCTTTTCCTCCGTTCTCTACATTTAACAAGTACACGAGTACTCTTTTGATGCCAGCAGCGCTAGAAGTCCCGAGACTTGACCTCTCTGCAAAATCTGTATGTTCCATTGTGATAATATCAAGCGAGGTAGAGGTTGCCGTAATGAGTAAGTGTTCTTCAGCTCCTATTTCTCACCGCCAGTAGGGCAGGGCCTCATAATTCTCGTGGGAACCAAAGTGAACTATACATATTTTAAAACAAAATCACAGGCAAACCTAGGAGAAGGAGAAATTTTTGTTTGCTCTAAGAGGAAATGATATGGCTTGCTTCTAATCCATATAGCACAGAACACACAGTGAAGAGAGAAAATGAGTGGCAGACAAAAGTTAGTTGATTTCCTACATGTCCTGTACCATATGGATTAGAGCACCAGGTCATGTCGTTATTGGGGCAAGCTATGATTACTCTAGGACTTGAGACAAGAGTCTGTTACATCGTTTCAACAGCTCGGACCAGAGAAAAACCAAAGTCTATTTGGCCTTGGGTTGAAACAAATTTCAGAGGTCTTAAGGAATCTCTACTTTGCTTTCTGTTTTCCCCCGTAGTATTGGCTGTACATTGGATTTTCAGAGGAACTCTGGTGATTTACCAGGTTAAGGTATGAGGAGAAACTTGCCTTGGAACCCTTCGTGCGCTGTTCCTTTTCTATGCCACATGGTAACAGTTCTTAAACTGTCAAGAGACCCTGGTAGCTGGTACTTTTGACAGAAAAATTGGTCATCTCTCTAGCTACTGCGTGGTTAAGTAGTTTAACCCATACCCTAAGTTGAACTTAACTATCTGCTAAGCTTGCTCCTGGTTTCAGTCCTGAATTAGAGAACCTGTTGCCCCCTTTCAGATGTTTATATAGTTCCCTCAACATTCTTTGTTGCAGACCTTTCTTTCAAATCACATCTCTCAAAGGTCCCCGCCAATAGGGGTGTAAATGGGCCGAGTCGAACTGAATCTATAGGTGTTCGAGCTCGGCCTGTTTAGCGAGCTAGAAGTAGGTTAAAGCTCTGCTCGTTTTGTAAAAAAGTCGAGCCTTTACCGAGCTGAACTTTCGCGCCGGCTCAAGCTCGGCTCCCTGACGGCTCTCGAGGGTTTTTTTTTTTTTTTTTTTTTTTTTTTTTTTTTTTTGTTGCAAAAAATAATGCAAATTAGAAAATATTACAAATGATGGGCACTGTTTGCAAGTACGTATTATAAATTATAAACAACATAAAGTGATCCATTATATAATATCACCTATCACAAACTGTAAAAATAATTGAAGGATTCAAAACATATTAGAATAGGGTAAAAGACACTGACCACCCCTGAGTTTAGGATAAATTCCATCCAGCTACCCTGTGTTTTGGAAAAAGACACTCTGCACCCAATTAACGGAATATTCCGTGGACACTTAGCACCTTCTGTTATATTCCGTTAGAAAAGTAGCTTATTGAATTTTTTCGGACCATATTGCCCCTGTGTGATATTTTAGACTTTTTGCTATCACCAAGAACCCCAAGAACATCCACCAAGAACCACCAACACTACCAAAACAATTATGAATATCAAGAACAAAATGAAAATAAGAATTAAAATCCAATTTATACCCATATACCATATAATAAACCATCAATTTATACCATATAATAAACCATCAATTTACCCATATCCACAACACAATACTGTAAGATGTAAGCTACTTCAAGTAAACAACTCAAGAGTTGAACACAGGTCATTTGTGACAGATTTTTCAAGCGAGCAACTCAAGATTTGAAGAAAACATCAAAAACAGACAAGAAGAAAAGATAGAATAAAATCTACAATTACGACCACAACAACAACCACCAACGCCACCATCACTGCAACCACCACCTCCTCTCACTCTCCCTCTTCCCTCTCAGCACCAGCAGGAGCCACCGGAATCAAAGCCCAGAACCAGACGGAATTCGCCACCAGCAGCAGCGCCGGCTCGCTACCTCCCAGGTTGCTTCGTCGTCGTCCTCTTCAGTCTTCAGATCCGCCGAGAACTTCTACAGATCCGCCTCGCCTCCGTTGACAGCATTGGCAATCTGAATTATAACCCAAAAAAATTGCAAAAAACACATTAAGCAAAGAGTAGGAAAAGACGACAGGTGAGCACCAAAACTGCATTTAGTAACCACACTTTTGACTAAGATACCGCTACAATAAAAAGGAACCCCCATTGCGTAAATCAGTGAGAAAACATGTAGACAACTATCATGCTCCGATTACCAGCTGAACAATATTTTCAATAGTTAATCATTGGTTCTTACATGTAAGCTTAAGCGAAGAACAATCCTTTCAATAGCAAATGATAGTAAACTCATACAGATTATTGTTTGCAGTGATACTATTTCATCATATTTAGCCTCTAAAAAGCAAATTTTTGGGGCAGAATACCCTAACTTACTCATAATTTGTAAACAAGGGGGTAGTGATAGATGACCAAATAAATAGTTCATGAATTTCTCTTCCTGGTCACGGTTGTTTTTTCAATCTCAGACTCCTTTTTGTCTATGAAGAGAAACACATCCCACAAAATTATCCAATGGAAGAAGAATCTATGATTGAACAATTTGTATGGAGCTTTTAAAACCAGATATACAAGAGATGAAGAGAGAAATGAAACCTTGAGTTATCATAGAGCTTTGAGTACAACGCCTCCATCGCCGAGCAAGCAGAGACGACGGAACGCAGAGCAGGAGACCAAGAAACAGTAGATCTTGTTGCTACTGAACTCAATTCAGAGAAATCAGATATGGAGGAGGCTGTTGGCGAGGAAGATGAGAGTACACAAGCCTGAACAAGACCCAGAGCTTGCTTCTCTGACCCAGAACCACTACGTCGCTGCAATCGTCCATCAGTTGCCGCTGAACCGCCAGTACACCGCCCCAATCAAACCCATCCGCCGGTATCATTGTAACTGGCGGCTTGCTTCTTCTCTGACCCGCAACCACGAGCTCTCCCTCTGATTTAACGATTGGAGATCTACACTCTTTGCGACCCAAAACACAAGCCACAGCCCGTCGACTATTAATCGAAACCTCCTCCCACCCCAGTTTCCCTCTCGATCCCCAACCCGAATCCAACCCTCTGGTGAAACAGATCGGATCTGGACAGTGGTGGTGGTGGTGGTGGCGGCGGCGATGAGAAGGAGAAGAAGGAGATGAAGGAAGGCGGCTGGGTCCTCTTATTTGTTCCCAGCAAGAGATGTAAGAGAAAGAGGGGGAATAGAGAAGATGATTAGGGTTAGAGAAGGTGAAGAATATATAGGGGGTAATTTTATAAGATTTTAGGGGTAAACTTGTCTTTCGTTGTGTGCTGTTAGTCAGCCATCTGCTCCATCCAAAAAAAAGGTGCTCAGTGTCTTTTTCCAAAACACAGGGTAGCGGGATGGAATTAATCCTAAACTCAGGGGTGGTCAATGTCTTTTACCCATTAGAATATAAACCTAATATAATACACAAACAATAATTATTATACATTATATTAAAATTAAGCGATCCAGCTCTAGAGCTTACGGGCCGAACCCTCTAGTGTTCAGGCTGGGCTATTTTAACTCAGCAGCCCAAGTATAGGCTCTGGCTTGACTCGTTGAGCGCAAGATCCAGGCTTTGACAGAGCCGGCTCTCGAGAAGCTCGGCTCATTTGCAGCCCTACCCCAAATAATAAATAAGACAAGCAATCAGTGACTTTGTGCTGCCCTCATCACTACTAGCAACTGAGTAGTGCTTGGTTCATTCTAGCCCGGACCTCTAGGTCTCTGAAACCTCTAGTGTAAACTTGCTCTTTGTGTTTCATGCCACCTACTTGAATCATCTCCACCATAAAGTAAAGATCTTTCTATGGATTTATTAAGAAAGGAAGATAGAATTTTATCACAAATGTAGCCTTACATTGGCATGGCCTGACTAACAGCTTTGATCACTATTTCCTTTCCATCTTGTTTTTAAGTTGGCTCCCAACATAAAGCCTCCCGATAAGCATCAATGTGTGGCAAAGTTTTAAAAACCGGACCGGCCATTGAACCGGTGAGGCACCAGTTTGCGGTTCAACCTGTCTGACCGGTGGTTCAACCTGTTCAACCGCTTTTTTTTTTTTTTTTTTTTTTTTTTTTTTATAATATATGATAACATATTTTTATATAAGCATGTAATAAATTTAATTAAAATTTGGTATGGATGCCTAAATGTGACCAACATGTTGATCAAATTACTGAACAATAATATAACCAAAGGTTTGAAAACATGTGATGTTAATAATTTTAAAATTAAGATTTAATTAAATAACGTGAAATTACATCAATGAGTAGTTTAAAATAAAAAATTGATGAAAACAACTTACATCTATACATTTTTTAATATGGAATTATATTTTCGAAAGATACATATTTTAAAACATTTGATACAATAGTTGATTATGTATAACATCTGAGCACACAAATATTGTAATATAATTTTGGTTTATTTTTCGATATCACTAGTACATATTTTATTGTAAGAGTTTAAAATCTAAATATTTTTTACATTTAATGAACAAAAAAAAAGATTCTTTATAGAATCTTTATAGAGTGAAGATTTATAGAATGAAGATTCCTCAAAAAAAAAAAAAAAAAAAAATACAAATAAAGATTCTTTATAGAATGAACAAAATAGAAAACAAAAAAGTGCAAATGGGTGCTAGCTCAAGTGGTAGAGCATTTAAAAGCCCCTGCATGAGGTCCTGGATTTGAACCCAGTAGACAACAAAAGGTAGGACATTATTCTTTGGAATTAATTGAGAACCGGCCGGTTTTCAACCGGTTCGCTGGTTGGACAGTAAACCGGCCGGTTCTTGACCGGGTTTGACCGGTTCTCTGCATATGCAGTCTGAAGGCTGAACCGGACTGGTCAAGTACCGGTTCACCGGTCCGACCGGTCCGGTTTTAAAAACTATGATGTCTGGCGGACTTTCTGACACCGACGAGGCTCACTAATTCATTGAAATGTAGATTCTGAAATGTTTCAATGATCTCGTTGAGATCCATCCATTTCAATAAGATCTGTTGATTTCAAGGAACTTCGTTCATGAAATTGAAGACACATCTTGAATTTTGAAAAAGCCTTCCATTTTATTTGACCTTTCACTGATGCCCACAGCTTACACGGAGCTTTTTAGAATCTGGGAGTTGCCGAGTTGGAGCATCTAATATGTGAACCAGAAAAGATGATGGTTCTTCGATTTACTAGTTTTCGCTTCTTTATTTCAAGTTGGGTATTCTATTATTTCATACAAAATTGAATGTTGTACTGTAGAGCGTCTCCAATAGCTCATGCAAAACCCACTTTTAAATATAAAGAAAATGAGGAAAAAATGAACTCCAACAAATGATGCATCTCCCGTGCATTTTGCAGCTTATGCATCCTCCTCTCCATTAATAGCTAACAAGAAAGTAGGGAGGCAAATTTTATGTGTCTATCTCTCTCCTCTTTTTGCATGTTAATTTGATAAATTTTCTATAACTATGACTCTATGAGATTATAAAAATGCACTACATTGTTGGAATTAGTACTGTAAATTATGGTATGCATAATTCGAAATGGGCAAAAGTTACATAATTTTATGTTTCATTATTGGAGATGCCCACAACTACCCAAAATTGTTAGTGCTATATGAAGTTTTGTAACAGAGGTTCAACTTATATGAGTAAACCAAGAACTTTAATTTTCTGCTGTTTATACTTCAATAAAGGCTTGGTTTGGCTTAATTTGGTTTTCTTCTCTTCTTTACAAGTTTACATCTGGATTCCATCTTATCTTTTCCTTAAAAGAGTGGTTTTAATTGTTTTTTCTGGAACTATGCTTCATAAAACTTCTGCTCTGATTGGGTGAAATGAGCGGTACGGGTATGGTTCGTCTGGGTCGGCATTAGTCATGTTCGGCCCGAACCTGCCCCAGTTGCCATCCCTAGGAAGTAGGAGCGACTACTTATATGTAATGGGTCCTTCAGAGTTCAGATGTGTTTCTTGTTCATTTGATATCATTCTGCTTTCATGTGTTGTATATCTCTCACCATCCATTAGGAATATATAATTCCTGATGAACAATTCAAAGAAGGTAATCGATTCAGTATCTCTTGTAATTGTAGGTATGCCGATATTGCCAGCAGCAGCCTGAAAAGTCAATATGTTTTGTCTGTCAGACTTCTGAGAATCTCTGGATTTGTGTTATTTGTGGATTTGTCGGTTGCGGAAGGTAATTAACTTTGTACTGGTGGTGATTTCAGTGTCTTCATCGGTACGTACTAATTGTGTGGATTTTGTTTCTAGGTATAAAGAAGGGCATGCCATAATACACTGGAAAGATACCCAACATTGCTACTCCCTTGAAGTGGAAACTCAGCGAGTATGGGACTATGTTGGAGATAACTATGTCCACCGTTTGATTCAATCCAAAACTGACGGAAAGTTGATAGAGTTAAATAACCATTGTGCACACACTGATGATGGTTGTGGTAGTTGCAACTGCAGTAATGAACCTGGAATGAGTGAAGCTCTACTGAACAGTAAAGTTGATAATGTAATCCATCAGCTTACTATATCACCATTATCAGCTTTCTTTATTTCTAAGCCTTTCTCGTCATGTCAACTTCATTCTGTCAGTCATTGTTCTTTCTGTACCCTCTCTTTCTCCCCACTTCGACTTTTTTTTATCCGTAACCGGGTCACTTTGACCCGATTATTTGGATAGCAAAATGATGCACTTTTTTGGTAATTTTTCTTGCATCGTTTTGCTAATCAAATCACCGGATCAAACTGGGGAGAAGAGAGGGAACGGAGGTAGTATCTCACTTATTATATCTTGCATGTAATTCTTCATAACATCACTTGCAGATTGTCAACGAGTACAATGAACTCCTTACCACCCAGCTTGAGAACCAAAAGATAGTAAGTTCTTCTTCCATTTCATCACCAATTGAGTATGGACTGATATGATAACTGTGCTTTTGCTTGAAACTTGTTGTCATGTCTACATATGAACTTCTCCCTCGAGTTTTCTTTATGCTATAGTCTATTTAACTTTCTGATAGTTGCAGACATTAAGATTAGCTTTTCTAATATCTCATGCTCATGTCATTGTAGTATTTTGAGTCCTTACTTAAAGATGTTGAAGAAGAGACTGAAAGGGAGAAAATTAAAGCCATTGACAAGGCTATTAGAGGGAACCCAAAACTTCAGAAGATGCAAGCCAAGCTGGATAGATGTGCTACAGAGAAGAAATTTCTTGACGAGGTATCCCCTTTTCGTGTTTTTGATGAATTTGCATCTCTCTGTACTTGACGAGGTATAACTATCCCCCTTGCTTGTTATAGGAATGTTTTGATGTTTTCACTTTTTCAATTTCACTGTTTCTATGCAGATCAATGAGAATCTTTTGAAAAACCAGGACATCTGGAAGTCAAAGATAGTGGAAATTAGAGAAAGGTATGCCAAACTGTTAAATACTTTTCGAAGGATGCGTTCTAGTTTACTACTAGTATTTATCTTCTCTTGTTTTGCGTTATATTTTTTTCCTCTAATCAATCAGTAATTTGTCAGGGAGGAGAAACTATTGAAGCAGAATGACGAGCAGATACGAGAATTGGAGGAACAGGTATGTACTTAAAGTCCAAATCTCACAAGTTCATATACATGCATGCGGGTTCAGCTTGATTCTTTCTTGACAAATCTTGGCAATGTATGTGCAGCTCGGATACTGGATGGCACGACTTGAAACAGGAAATGGAGACGCACTGCCTGAAAATTAAGACCACCATAAACCCAGAGACCTCAGGGGTGGTGGTTGAAATGTTAATATGCCTGGAGAGAGGAGGATTCAGAAGAAAATAAAGCTGCATGCCTTGGCTGTGTGGTAACTGGACCAATCATCTAGTAACACAGATTTCCGCTCATATAGCTCATGTTGTTTCATACACTGAATGGAGTCAGGGAACATTTACTGCTGATATAATTCACCAAAAACTGTACAGTCTTGCAAAGTAGGTTTAGATGTACAAAAAGTGACGGGCGTACAAATCCGTAGTGAAATTTGATGTCATGTTTGGTGTCATGTAGACAGACTCTTATTTTATTCGCTCTTTACATTTGAGGATTTATTTTCTCATCAAAACTTCTAAACCCTCACAATTTCTAACATCATGCGTGTGTAGTAATTTTTGTGTGTGATGCGATCATGTAAAATCCTAGGCCTTGTTTAGGTAAGGTATAAGGAAGGATGCATGTCTCTTATAACGAGTTTGGACCATGTCCATAGGTTCCGACGAGTAGTATTTATTGTAAAAAGTTAGGTTCAAAACAACAAGCCAGTCAAGGTGAGAGCGGACTGGGCCGGTTTTTAGCAGGGGCTGCTTGAGCGAAATTGAATTCCACCGGACCCGGCCAAGAACCAGGGGTTAGGGGTGTGCGTTGTATAATATATTTAGTGGGTCGGTTTTTAGCAGGGGTTAGGGGTTTGCTAATGTCTTCTCCAGTTCGTAAGAAAATCGGGATACTCTGCGCTTGCACCCATGCCTCCATGTCTTCAAATACTACGTCCTCCGTGTTTGCCCTTACCACCCACGGATTTAGTAGTTGTAAATTGCCATCAAAGATCCACGGACCTCACGCCATGACCTTCTCCAAAGTTTCCGAAAGGGTTCCTTCATTGCCCAGAATTTAAAGGTGATTGAGAACATGAAGATCCGATGAGACTGTAAGAATCCATGGGGTTCCACCTCAAAACCAATTGGTAATGAGGGGAGTAGCCCATGACACTTATTAATTATACTAGTCGTTAACCCTCGCGCTATGCGCGAGTTCTCATGCACTTACTATTCCAAAATTATGGTGGTTAAAAGTAAACATGAATAGTGACGGCGTTGCCACATTTTTTTTTGAGAAATTGTTGTTGTCGTCAATTTTTTTATTTCGATTGCGAATTAGTAACGCTATTTTATTTGAATTTGATAGTGTATAAGGAACATGACAGAACCCTTCTATTAATATTATTTTGTATTAAGCAGAGGTTTCCTTCTAGACTTTTTTGAGTGATTGTAGCAAAAAATATTTATACAATATTCTTGTTAGTTGATGAAAAAAAACATTTATTTGTAAGAAGTAAGTTGCTCCAGAATATTCCTTTAAGATATCTTCTTTTAGAAAAATAGTAGCCAATTTGAAAGGCTTTACAACTTTTTATTTTTAAATCGCCCATTTATTACATATAAAAAGAATAATGCAATAAGTTTAAATCGTTAAAATTGAAAAACATAAAAAAAATTAATTTGGATATTCTGAGTAAGCTGTGTATTAACAAATAAGTAATTTTCTATTGAAATAGTTATTCATTCTTCATAATTAAGTTTGTAAAAAAAAAATTAACACGAGTAATTTTTTTGTAACGTGATGATTTTTCTCAGTAAATATCTGGTTACAATTTATTTTTTTAAATATAATATATTTTGTATTTATTTGTTACATTTGTTTGAGATTTGTAATAAGACAGCCAATTGGTACAACTATTTATCCGCTATTACATCTTTCAAATGTTTTAGTTACTTTCAGAATTGTGGATATTTTAAATATAGTAGTTAAGAAGATTTTATTTGTTAACCGGTACCTATAAAACAACGATTTTCATATTCTCACTCTATATGTAGAATCATTTATTTCTTACTTTAGTAAAAAAAAATTAAAGGGCATGCGTTTTTTTTAAAAGAACAAATACATTATAGAAAAGACAATTTATTTTAAAATAATTTCCTCCACTCTCTTCTAATTTTCTATAAGTAGTACCTTGTTAAAAATAATAATGCAATAAATGGCATTGCTATGTGTATAAATAATAGTAACCAGCGTCGAACTCTTTACGAAGGTCTTTTAAGTAGTCATTTTCTTATTTATAAAAATATATTATCAATTTTAATAATTAAAATTGAAGAAACACATCAGAAAAATTTAATTTTGGAAGTGTGAGTGAGTCATGGGTTACATTGAAGCATTGACATGGTGTAATTAAGACATATTTTATAATATTCATTTTTAAATTTGTAAAAGTTAGTTTCAGATTGAAGGCAAACTGAAGTTTTGTTGAAATCAATCGATCATGCTAAGTAATTTGTGAAATGATGTTTTAACGTTAAGAATAGTTTATATTTATTTGCGCTTCCCGTGAAGTACCACTTGGACAATCACAAAGAACCACTATTTACCTCTCTTAAAATTTCTAAAAAAAATAAGCGATTGTAAATTTTGATTTGTTAATCATAATATTTCAACATAATAATTTTTTTGAGCCAATACTCACTGTGGACTTTTGGATATTTTGTTTCCCTTTTACAATTAAATAAAATGCATGTGTTTTGTTAAAAGGAAAATATATTCGGCCAGTAGAAAGAAGTTGTTGTTTCAACTTCGCTCTCACCCCTTCTAATTTAATTCAAATCAAATATTTTTTATTTATAAATAATACCGTAAATAACATAGCTATGTATAGAAAAGTAGTAGTCAATGTCAAGCTACAGTTAATAGAGAAATTCTACAACTGTTAGAATTGAACAAACATATAACATAAAAAATAAATGTGGATGCTTTGAGTAACCAATTTGTGAGAAGTAACATTTTGGTGTGATCAAAACATATATTTTAGATTTCTAATACTATTGAACAAAATCATATCAAAGGAAAATCACTATTTTGTAACATCTTAGTTGTTCACGATGCAATGTTTGGTAGAATTATTTTAACTTCCAACACATTTTATATTTAATCAATGCATTTATTTTCAAGGGTATAATTTAAATATTCAAATAAGTTAGCGATTTATCTACTCTTACATTTTTTTTGGTAAAAAGGAAGAACATAGCATAGCAAACAACCGAGAACATAGTTCATACAAGACCAACCGAAGAGATCCCCCAACCCCGAGGGAAGCAAAAACAAAAGAACACAGTACTAAAAACGTAAAGGACTCATCCTATCCACCTAACAGAACATCAACAAGCTAAATAGGAAGACAACAAAACCAAAATGTGAGCCAAACACCGGGCTCCCAGCTACACAAGCATAATAGAACGGCAGCAGAACTTAGACTCCATCTCGAAAATGTCATTGATTAACTGACTTGTCCCTGGCTTCCAAATTTCCCTCTTCTGCATGCAGTTGAAAAGGTAAATATTAGGCAAAATAATACGTAGATGCTTATAACTGTAATCAGACAACCACTGCATCGCATCCAAGATGGCCTGAAGAGTTGCAACATGGCAGCTGAGGGTAGAGTGACCCTCCATCTCCATAATAACTCTCTTACCATCAGTAATGCTCCAACCAGATGTTTTCAATCTCTTTGTTTTACAGAATTTAGTCTGAATAAGGACACTCCTTCTGCAGCAAGGCCCTCCCCAAATTTGCATCTCAGATTTCAAACAATCTTGTCTGAAGGAAGAGACAGATTTGGACATGGAACTCAGGAGCTCATGGAAAACAGTGGCACAAATTTTAGTTTTAATCTGAAGATGAGATATAAGCTTGTTCCTTCTAGATGTGATCTCTCCCTGATCAAACAGAGATGTGGCATTGAAGATCACCTTATTTCTCAGCTTCCAAGTTTCCCACAACACAGCTGTGACCCAAGCAATGTGATTTATGTTTTGACTAGAAATAAGAGAAAGAATGAGATCCTTAAGAAGAAGGAATGGGAAGAAAAACACAAGTATTAGGGTCAATGTACCAAACAGTTTTAGTAATGGGGCAATCAAAGAATAAATGACAAGCAGACTCAGGAGATGACTCACAGAATGGGCAATCAGGGTTTAAATCAAACCCAAAAGATTGGAGTCTATCTTTGGTTGGCAATCTATCCAAAATGCTTTGCCACAGGAAAAGTTGGATTTTGTGAGGAAGCTTGATTTTCCTGAAGTCTTTCCAAGGGAAGGAGAAATCAACAGTAGTCACATTGTTTGAATTTTTTGTGGCAAGATCAGTAAAAAAAGCTTGCTTAAGAAGGTTCTCATAAAAAATACTGGACTTGAGCTGGGAAGAAGATGTTGGTCCCCAGAAAGCTTTGTCATCAGTGTGTTTGTTTGGTAAGTAATAGTTAACAATTTTTTGAGCCATCCATCTAGGGAAAATATCAAAAACTTTTCTCCTATCCCACCTCCCATTATATTGAATCACAAGATTTGACACCTTCTTAGTTTGTTCCCCACTAATCCCCTTGTCAGCAAGATGCCACTCAAAGGAAGCAGGTGGAATGTCAACAAGCCACTTATCTTTCCTCAAATCCACCTTATCCCCTCTACCAACTTCCCAACATAAGTCCTTAACAACTGCACTCTTCATCCTACAAAGACTCCTCCATCCCCAAGAGGAAGAACCAGAGAAGCTCTTTCGATGAATAAAAGGTTTCCGTTTACAATATCTGGAAAGGAGGAAAGAGGAAAATGGGGAAGAAGGTTTTGAAATTATTTTCCAAGTTTGCTTAGCTAAAAGGCTTTTATTAAACAAACCAGGATCTTTAATGCCTAAACCCCCCTTGTTTTAAGGAAGACAAAGTTTGTACCAACCCACCCCATGCATGCCTCTAGAGTTTGCTTCCCCTTTCCAAAAGAAGTTAGCCAAAATAGCTCTGATTTTAGCAATGACTGAACTTGGAAAAAGGAAAACGGAAAATGGATAAACAAGCTGACCATTAAGTACAGATTTGATCAAAGTCAATCTGCCAGCTTTGTTCAATAATTTTCCTTTCCAACCAGCACAGCAATTCTCAAGTTTTTCAATAGGATTTGTAAAAATCATTTTCATTTTTTCCAATAGCTAATTTAAGACCCAAGTACTTTTCCACATTATTATTGGAATTGACCCCCATCTGGTAGTAAAGAGACTCTTTGTCTGGCTCATTACAGTTTGGACTCACTTTCAGGGAGCTTTTATCATAATTAAGCAACTGACCTGATTGCATGCAATAAGATTGAAGCAATGTTTTTAGAACAAAGCCTGTGTCATGCTTAACTTTAAAAAATAACAAAGTGTCATCAGCAAACTGCATATGAGTAAGATTTGTGCTATTTTCAGCATGTCTAATGCCCTCTAAAGACCCATTAGCAGCAGCATTGTAAAGAGAAGCTGATAAAGCCTCAGCACACAAAATAAACAAAAAAGGGGACAAAGGATCCCCTTGTCTGAGACCACAACTAGGCGTGAAAAACTCAGAATGCGACCCATTGACAAGCACTGAATAAGAAACTGTAGTAACACAACTCATAATGAGAGAAATGAAATGAGATGGAAAGCCAAATTTAGTGAGAACATGGAAAAGAAAATCCCAGCTAATCCTATCGAAGGCCTTAGACATATCTAGTTTAAGACATCCGTATGCTGGATTCCAAAAAACATTGGAGTTATTAATGAAGTGGACACAATCATGGGCAATGAACACATTATCAGCAATATTTCTACCCGCCATGAAACCAGTTTGATTCCAGGAAATGATATGGGGGGGGGGGGGCATTCCATCGAAACCAGGAGCTTTGAGTGGTCCCATACCAAAAACGGCCTCTCTAATTTCCTTCCTAGTAAAAGGTGCCGATAGAATCCAACGGTTATGATCCGACAGTTTCTTGTCAATAAAATCTAATATAGGATACGAAGTAGAAGAGTTGGAAGGTTGGAAAAGATTTTTGAAGTGATTAAAAAAGACCTGTTTAATCTGAAATTCCACAGTCACTAATGTCCCCTCATGATTTTTGATGTGCCAAATATGGTTCTTAGCTCTTCTTGCTTTAGTAGAGGCCATGAAAAAACTAGTGTTCCTATCTCCCAAAGCAAGCCATATAGAGTGAGCTCTTTGTGCCCAGTAGCATTCTAAACTTTCATTAAGACACTTAATCTTATTTTTAAGCATAAGAAACTTTGTGATTGCTTCAGGCCTAGGAAGCTCATTCTGAGCAAGCAAAAGCTCCTCTTTAGTTTTCAGAAGTTGATTCTGAAGATAATCTGTTCTTTTAGCCCAGAAATTAAGAGTTTTAACTGTAATGCCCAAGAGCTTCTGACAACGAAACAGAGGAGAACCACAGAGCTTAAGGGACCAAACAAACTCAGTAATAATTTTGCAACTAGCATGATTTACCCACCAAGCCTCATACTTAAAAGGTATACGCATGCAAACATGGGAGGCATTGCAAACCACTAACATTGGGGCATGATCTGATTCAGAAATTCCAAGGTTTTTTATCACAACATTATTGAACAAGTTAAGCAAAGAAGAAGAGATCCACGCTCTATCTAATCTTACAAAAGTTGGAACAGAAGAGAATCTGTTGTTTGACCAAGAAAACCATGACCCAACATTTTGCAGTTCTAAAAGTCCCCACTTCTGTAAGAAAGACAGAAGAACATGAGCTCCAGAATCAAGAGGCCCAACACCTTGTTTATCATGCACAAAGACCGCCTGATTAAAGTCGCCTATGAGCATCAAAGGAGCTTCAATTTTATTAATGCAACTATCAATCTCAGACCAGACATGCATTCTATTTGCTAAAACAGGAGCTCCATAAACAAAACCAATAAACCAAGAAGGAAACAACACAGACTTAACTTCAGCAAAAATAAAATTAGAAGAGGCATGCAAAATGGAAAGCATAAAAGGTTCGTTCCAGCCTAACCAAAGGCCTCCAGAACTACCATGAGAGTCAATTCCAAAAGTGTGTGAAAAGTTTAACTTTTTAAGCTTAGCATTTGCATTATCAACCGAAGTTTTTGTTTCTGAAAGAAATAAAATTTGTAAAAAATGTCTTCTTGTCAAATTTAAACATTCCCGAACTGTAGAGGCTTGACCTAGACCCCTACAGTTCCATGCAAGAACATTCATGGCCCCTGTGGAGGTTGTTCCGGGACAACCTTCCTAAACCCATTTGAAATAGGGGAGCCAAACTCAGAGACATGCATTATAAACTTAGCCGGATTTAACAAAGAAGAAGCATGAATCAGACTTGAAAATAAATTCGACTGAAAAAACTTTGGAAGATGGTGAATACTGGGGGGATTGGGGAGATTTGCAGGATGAGAATGACAGAGTTTCTTACCCCTCCTTTCAGTAGATTCATCTTCCATGCATGTTCCTTCACTGCTCACCTTCCTCTTTTTTGGTGGCTCAACCCAGGTTAGCTGACCTAAGGGGAAACGATTCACATCAATCTTCCCATCGAGGATCTCCGATAAATCCTTCATAAGCAAACCTTCTCCGCCTGAACCCTGACCCTGCTCAGCCTCCTTCATTCCATCCTTCATCCTGGATCCTTCCTTTTTTCTTTTCCTCCATAGCTTCTTGGGGGAGTTCATTCATGTTAACCTCAAAATATGGTGCATGCATCACGAAAGAGGCCATTGGAGGAGATGGCAGAGGACGATCCATGTCAACAGTGAGACTCAAGCTTAATGATGACAGAAAACCCTCTGTGATGATCAAACTCTTCCACAAACAAAAAAATTTACTCTTACATTTTGAAAAGATTGTGGATATATATTCTATCTATGCTAATTTAGTGATTTTATTTTTTATTGATTAATTTCAAGAGAATATTTTATTTCAATTAAATCATACGCATAAAAAAAATAGTCATTTGTTCCTTATCTTGCTAAAGGAATAAAATGTATGTGTTTTGATTTATAACTAAATGCATTCATTGAACGTGTGTAAGAAGAAAAAAACAAGCATACAGTTAATGAAAAAAATAAGAAAAAATAGGCATTTTCAAATAACTCTCCCCACTCTAATTTAATTATTTTTGAAATTTTATTTTTTATATATAGAATTATGCTCCACATATCTATATTTGTTATTGATTAATTTCAAAAGACTATTTAATTTCAGTTAAACCACACTCATTAAAAAAATAGTAATATGTTCCTTATCGTGCAAAAAGAATAAAATGAATATATTTTGATTTATAAATAAATGCATTCATTAAACGTGTGTAAGTAGAAAACATAAGAAATTTTGTTTCTCAAGAAATAGGGGAGAATAGGCATTTTCAAATAACTCTCCCCCGTTCAGATTTAGTTTTCTTTGAATGTTGCTTTTTTATAAATAATAAAATTAATAAAAAACTATGTGCGATTGTAAATTTTGATTTTTTATTTATAAATTTGAACATAATAATATTTGGAGGCAATACTCACTGTGAACTTTTGAATATTTTGTTTCCTATTTTACTATAAAATAAAATGCATATGTTTTGTTGAAAGGAAAATATATTCGGCCAGTAGAAGGAAGTTGGTGTTTCAACTTCGCTCTCATTCCCTTCTAGTTTAATTCAAATCAAATATTTTTTATTTATAAATAATACAGTAAATAACATTGCTATGTTTAGAAAAACGTAGTAGTCAATGTCAAGCTACAGTTAACGGAGAAATTCTACAGCTGTTAGAATTGAACAAACAAATAACATAAAAAATAAATGTGGATGCTTTGAGTAACCAATTTATGAGAAGTAATGTTTTGGTGTGATCAAAACATATATTTTAGATTTCTAATACTATTGAAGAAAATCATATAAAAGGAAAATCACTATTTTGTAACATCTTAGTTGTTCACGATGCATGTTTGATAGAATTATTTTAACTTCGAACACATTTTATATTTAATCAATGAATTTCTTTTCAAGTGTAAAATTTAAATATTCAAATAAGTTAGCGATTTATCTACTCTTACATTTAAAAGGATTGTGGATATATATTTTATATATTCTAATTTAGTGATTTTACTTTTTATTGATTAATTTCAAGAGAATATTTTATTCCAATTAAATTATACAAATTAAAAAAAATGGTCATTTGTTCCTTATCTTGCTGAAAGAATAAAATGTACTCCCTCCGTTTCGCCAGATTCTTCAAAATTTCTATTTTGGGCGTTTCGCCAGATTCTTCAAAATTTCCAAATATGGAAACTTTAATACTGGTAAAATACAACTATACCCTTAATGAAAAAACACCCACTCATTTTTAATTGGGCCTAAATAGTTAATAACTTGATTGCTTAAACTTAATTAAACTTGTTTGCAAAAAAAGAAAAAAAAAACTAATGAATCAGCTAACCTAACACAGCCCAAACATACACTCATAACCCTACCCATCCAATATATCTCTTCCCTTATCTTGTTCTTCAACAGCCACCACACAAATAGAGAGAGAGGCTCACACATCCAAGCCACCCAGAGAGAGACGGAAGAAGAAGATCGATCGGTTCTTCTTGGCTCCATCCCATTTCGGACAAGAGAAAGAGAGAGAGAGAGACGGAGGGAGGAGATCGATCGGGTCATCCCCATCTCCACCATTGATCTTCTCATCACCATCTCTCTGTCTGTTTTTGTCGTTCTGATGAAGATGTAGAGTAGAGATCTTCATCAGAGAAGGAGAGATGTGGGCTGTCGAAGATTAGAGACAAGAAGGCATCGAAGATGTCTGAAATCGCCGAGAGATGAAGAGAGGGAGAGAAGGAGAGAGCAGATCGGCGTCGAGGAAGGCTGTCGGCGGTCTTGGCAGCGGCGAGGCGACGGCGGCGGTGTCCTTCGGCGGCGGCGACATCTGTACGGCAATGTCCTCCTACTCCTGCTCTTCTTCGTCATCTTCTTCCACTGCTCTTCTTTTTTCTTCTTCTTTTCTTCTACTCATTTCTGTAGATCGTTTTTTTTCATTTCTATAGATATGTTAAATTTTAATTTCTGATGTTGAATCTGTTCACGGTGATTTGTTCTTGTGTGTTCTTGTTGGTGTTCATCTAAGATGTGGGCTGAAGAAGGTGGATGCGAGAGGGTTAAATGTTGATTTTTGTGATGTTGAATCTGTTCATAGTGTTCTTTTATGTTCTTGTATGTTCTGGTGTTAATCCAAGAGGTGGGTTGTAGAAGGTGGATGTGAGAGGGTGGAATTATTAAAAGAAGAAGGGGTAAAATAGTCAATTGAGGGGTTTCTTAATCCCCGTGCCCATAAAGTTTTTGAAGTATCTGATGAAACAGAGGGAGTATATGTTTTGATTTATAAATAAATGCATTCATTGAACATGTGTAAGTAGAAAATAAAAAGTATTTTGTTTCTCAAAGAAAAGGAAAAAATAGGCATTTTCAAATAAATCTCCCCCATTCTAATTTAATTTTCTTTGAATTTTTATTTGTTTATATATTAAATTATGCTCCACATAATTCTATATTTGTTATTGATTAATTTCAAAATACTATTTAATTTTAGGTAAACTACACTCATTAAAAAATATTCATTTTCCTTATTGTGCAAAAGGAATAAAATGAATATGTTTTGATTTATAAATAAATGCATTCATTAAACGTGTGGAAGTAGAAAAAATAATAATTTTTTTTTGAAGAAATAGCGAAAAATAGGCATTTTTAAATAACTCTCCCCCGTTCTAATTTAACTTTCTTTGAATGTTGATTTTTATAAATAATAAAATAAATAACATAACTATGAGCGATTGTAAATTTTGATTTGTTATTTATAAAATTTGAACATATAATATTTGAAGGCAATACTCACTATTTGAATATTTTGTTTCCTATTTTACTATTAAATAAAATAGTAAACTATGCATATGTTTTTTGAAAGAAAAATATATCTTGCAAGTAGAAAGAAGTTGTTGTTTCGACTTCGCTCTCACCGCCTTCTAATTTAATTCAAATCAAATATTTTTTATTTATAAATAATACCGTAAATAACATAGCTATGTTTAGAAAAAGTAATAGTCAATATCAAGCTACAGTTAGTGGAGAAAGTCTACAACAGTTAGAATTGAACAAACATATAACATAAAAATTAAATGTGGGTGCTTTGAGTAACTGTGAGAAGTAATGTTTTGGTGTGATCAAAACATATATTTTAGATTTCAAATATTATTGAACAAATTCATATCAAAGGAAAAATCACTATTTTGTAACATCTTAGTTGTTCACGATGCATGTTTGGTAGAATTATTTTAAGTTCGAACACATTTTATATTTAATCAATGCATTTCTTTTCAAGGGTATAGTTTAAATATTCAAATAAGTTAGCGATTTATCTACTCTTACATTTTAAAAAGATTGTGGATATATATTCTATCTATGCTAATTTAGTGATTTTATTTTTCATTGATTACTTTCAAGAGAATATTTTATTTCAATTAAACCATACACATAAAAAATAGTTATTTGTTCCTTATATTGCTAAAAGAATAAAATGTATGTGTTTTGATTTATAACTAAATGCATTCATTGAACGTGTGTAAGTAGAAAAAAAATAAGCATTTTGTTTCTGAAAAAAAAAGAAAAAATTGGCATTTTCAAATAACTCTCCCCCATTCTGATTTAATTATCTTTGAATTTTTCTTTTTTATATATAGAATTATGATCCACATAATTCTATATTTGTTATTGATTAATTTCAAAAAACTATTTAATTTCAGTTAAACCACACTCATTAAAAAATAGTAATATGTTCCTTATCGTGCAAAAAGAATAATTGAATATATTTTGATTTATAAATAAATGCATTCATTGAACGTGTGTAAGTAGAAAACATAAGAAATTTTGTTTCTCAAGAAATAGGGGAGAATAGGCATTTTCAAATAACTCTCCCTCGTTCAAATTTAGCTTTCTTTGAATGTTGCTTTTTTTATAAATAATAAAATTAATAACATAACTATGAGCGATTGTAACTTTTGATTTTTTATTTATAAAATTTGAACATAATAATATTTGGAGGCAATACTCACTGTGAACTTTTGAATATTTTGTTTCCTATTTTACTATAAAATTAAATGCATATGTTTTGTTGAAAGGAAAATATATTCGGCCAGTAGAAGGAAGTTGGTGTTCCAACTTCGCTCTCTTCCCTTCTAATTTAATTCAAATCAACTAGTTTTTATTTATAAATAATACCGTAAATAACGTAGCTATGTTTAGAAAAAAGTAGTAGTCAATGTCAAGCTACAGTTGATGGGGAAATTCTACAACTGTTAGAATTCAACAAAAAAATAACATAAAATAAATGTGGATGCTTTGAGTAACCAATTTATGAGAAGTAATGTTTTGGTGTGATCAAAACATATATTTTAGATTTCTAATACTATTGAACAAAATCATATCAAAGGAAAATCACTATTTTGTAACATCTTAGTTGTTCACGATGCATGTTTGATAGAATTATTTTAACTTCGAACACATTTTATATTTAATCAATGCATTTCTTTTCACGTGTAAAATTTAAATATTCAAATAAGTTAGCGATTTATCTACTCTTACATTTAAAAGGATTGTGGATATATATTTTATATATTCTAATTTAGTGATTTTACTTTTCATTGATTAATGTCAAGAGAATATTTTATTTCAATTAAATTATACGCATTAAGAAAATGGTCATTTCTTCCTTATCTTGATAAAAGAATAAAATGTATATGTTTTGATTTATAAATAAATGCATTCATTGAACATGTGTAAGTAGAAAAAAAAAAAGTATTTTGTTTCTCTAAAAAAAGGAAAAAATAGGCATTTTCAAATAAATCTCCCCATTCTAATTTAATTTTCTTTGAATTTTTATTTGTTTATATATTGGATGATGCTCCACATAATTCTATATTTGTTATTGATTAATTTCAAAATACTATTTAATTTTAGGTAAACCACACTCATTAAAAAAATATTCATATGTTCCTTATTGTGCAAAAGGAATAAAATGAATACGTTTTGATTTATAAATAAATGCATTCATTAAACGTGTAAAGTATAAAAAATAATAAATTTTGTTTCTCAATAAATAGTGAAAAATAGGCATTTTCAAATAACTCTCCCGCGTTCTAATTTAACTATCTTTGAATGTTTATTTTTATAAATAATAAAATAAATAACATAACTATGAGCGATTGTAAATTTTGATTTGTTATTTATAAAATTTGAACATATAATATTTGAAGGCAATACTCACTATGAACTTTTGAATATTTTGTTTCCTATTTTACTATTAAATAAAATAGTAAACTATGCATATGCTTGTTGAAAGAAAAATATATCTTGCAAGTAGAAAGAAGTTGTTGTTTCGACTTCGCTCTCACCCCCTTCTAATTTAATTCAAATCAAATATTTTTTATTTATAAATAATACCGTAAATAACATAGCTATGTTTAGAAAAAGTAATAGTCAATATCAAGCTATAGTTAATGGAGAAAGTCTAAAACTGTTAGAATTGAACAAACATATAACATAAAAAATAAATGTGGGTGCTTTGAGTAACTTTGAGAAGTAATGTTTTGGTGTGATCAAAACATATATTTTAGATTTCAAATATTATTGAACAAATTCATATAAAAGGAAAATCACTATTTTGTAACATCTTAGTTGTTCACGATGCATGTTTGGTAGAATTATTTTAACTTCGAACACATTTTATATTTAATCAATGCATTTCTTTTCAAGGGTATAATTTAAATATTTAAATAAGTTAGCGATTTATCTACTCTTACATTTTAGAAAGATTGTGGATATATATTCTATCTATGCTAATTTAGTGATTTTATTTTTCATTGATTAATTTCAAGAGAATATTTTATTTCAATTAAACCATACACATAAAAAATAGTTATTTGTTCCTTATATTGCTAAAAGAATAAAATGTATGTGTTTTGATTTATAACTAAATGCATTCATTGAACGTGTGTAAGTAGAAAAAAAGAAGCATTTTGTTTCTGAAAAAAAATAAGAAAAAATAGGCATTTTCAAATAAATCTCCCCCATTATGATTTAATTATCTTTGAATTTTTATTTTTTATATATAGAATTATGCTCCACATAATTCTATATTTGTTATTGATTAATTTTAAAAGACTATTTAATTTCAGTTAAACCACACTCATTAAAAAATAGTAATATGTTCCTTATCGTGCAAAAAGAATAAAATGAATATATTTTGATTTATAAATAAATGCATTCATTGAACGTGTGTAAGTAGAAAACATAAGAAATTTTGTTTCTCAAGAAATAGGGGAAAATAGGCATTTTCAAATAACTCTCCCCCGTTTAAATTTAACTTTCTTTGAATGTTGCTTTTTTAGAAATAATAAAATTAATAACATAACTATGAGCGATTGTAAAATTTGATTAGTTATTTATAAATTTGAACATAATTATATTTGGAGGCAATACTCACTGTGAACTTTTGAATATTATTTTGTTTCCTATTTTACTATAAAATAAAATGCATATGTTTTGTTGAAAGGAAAATATATGCGGCCAGTAGAAAGATGTTGTTGTTTCAACTTCGCTCTCACCCCCTTCTAATTTAATTCAAATCAAATATTTTTTATTTATAAATAAAACCGCAAATAACATAGCTATGTTTAGAAAAAAGTAGTAGTCAATGTCAAGCTACAGTTAATGGAGAAATTCTAGAACTGTTAGAATTCAACAAACAAATAACATAAAAAATAAATGTGGATGCTTTGAGTAACCAATTTATGAGAAGTAATGTTTTGGTGTGATCAAAACATATATTTTAGATTTCTAATACTATTGAACAAAATCATATAAAAGAAAAATCACTATTTCGTAACATCTTAGTTGTTCACGATGCATGTTTGGTAGAATTATTTTAACTTCTAACACATTTTATATTAAATCAATGCATTTCTTTTCAGGTGTAAAATTTAAATATTCAAATAAGTTAGCGATTTATCTACTCTTACATTTAAAAGGATTGTGGATATATATTTTATATATTTTAATTTAGTGATTTTACTTTTTATTGATTAATGTCAAGAGAATGTTTTATTTCAATTAAATTATACGCATTAAAAAAATGATCATTTCTTCCTTATCTTGCTAAAAGAATAAAATGTATATGTTTTGATTTATAAATAAATGCATTCATTGAACATGTGTGAGTAGAAAAAAAAGTATTTTGTTTCTCAAAAAAAAGGAAAAAATAGGCATTTTCAAATAAATCTCCCCCATTCTAATTTAATTTTCTTTGAATTTTTATTTGTTTATATATTGAATTATGCTCCACATAATTCTATATTTGTTATTGATTAATTTCAAAATACTATTTAATTTTAGGTAAACCACACTCATTAAAAAAATATTCATATGTTCCTTATTGTGCAAAAGGAATAAAATGAATATGTTTTGATTTATAAATAAATGCATTCATTAAACGTGTAAAGTAGAAAAAATAATAAATTTTGTTTCTCAAGAAATAGCGAAAATAGGCATTTTCAAATAACTCTCACGCGTTCTAATTTAACTTTCTTTGAATGTTGATTTTTATAAATAATAAAATAAATAACATAACTATGAGCGATTGTAAATTTTGATTTGTTATTTATAAAATTTGAACATATAATATTTGAAGGCAATACTCACTATGAACTTTTGAATATTTTGTTTCCTATTTTACTATTAAATAAAATAGTAAACTATGCATATGCTTGTTGAAAGAAAAATATATCTTGCAAGTAGAAAGAAGTTGTTGTTTCGACTTCGCTCTCACCCCCTTCTAATTTAATTCAAATCAAATATTTTTTATTTATAAATAATACCGTAAATAACATAGCTATGTTTAGAAAAAGTAATAGTCAATATCAAGCTACAGTTAATGGAGAAAGTCTACAACTGTTAGAATTGAACAAACGTATAACATAAAAAATAAATGTGGGTGCTTTGAGTAACTGTGAGAAGTAATGTTTTGGTGTGATCAAAACATATATTTTAGATTTCAAATATTATTGAACAAATTCATATCAAAGGAAAATCACTATTTTGTAACATCTTAGTTGTTCACGATGCATGTTTGGTAGAATTATTTTAACTTCGAACACATTTTTATATTTAATCAATGCATTTCTTTTCAAGGGTATAATTTAAATATTCAAATAAGTTAGCGATTTATCTACTCTTACATTTTAAAAAGATTGTGGATATATATATATCTATACTAATAATATATGCAAACACCCCACTTTGGTGAAACATTTGTTCTTCCCAAAGTACCCTCATCAGTAATTAGATCATGGAAGTTACAACTCACAACCCACTCCCCCATGTTCTAATTATTTATTTATTTTATTAAGTTCACATACATTATCTAATATCAAATTATTTCTCTTACATTATTATTTCTACTTTCCACGCATCGCGTGGGCACCGATGCTAGTATATATATATATATATATATATATATATATATATATATATATATATATATATATATATATATATATATATATATTCTATCTATGCTAATTTAGTGATTTTCTTTTTTATTGATTAATTTCAAGAGAATATTTTATTTCAATTAAACCATACGCATAAAAAATAGTTATTTGTTCCTTATATTGCTAAAAGAATAAAATGTATGTGTTTTGATTTATAACTAAATGCATTCATTCAACGTGTGTAAGTAGAAAAAAAGAAGCATTTTGTTTCTGAAAAAAATAAGAAAAAATAGGCATTTTCAAATAACTCTCCCCTATTCTGATTTAATTATGTTTGAATTTTTCTTTTTAATATATAGAATTATGCTCCACATAATTCTATATTTGTTATTGATTAATTTCAAAAGACTATTTAATTTCAGTTAAACCACACTCATTAAAAAATAGTAATATGTTCCTTATCGTGCAAAAAGAATAAAAAGAATATATTTTGATTTATAAATAAATGCATTCATTGAACGTGTGTAAGTAGAAAACATAAGAAATTCTGTTTCTCAAGAAATAGGGGAAAATAGGCATTTTCAAATAACTCTCCCCCGTTCAAATTTAACTTTCTTTGAATGTTGCTTTTTTAGAAATAATAAAATTAATAACATAACTATGAGCGATTGTAAAATTTGATTATTCATTTATAAAATTTGAACATAATTATATTTGGAGGCAATACTCACTGTGAACTTTTGAATATTATTTGATTCCTATTTTACTATAAAATAAAATGCATATGTTTTGTTGAAAGGAAAATATATGCGGCCAGTAGAAAGAAGTTGTTGTTTCAACTTCGCTCTCACCCCCTTCTAATTTAATTCAAATCAAATATTTTTTATTTATAAATAAAACCGCAAATAACATGGCTATGTTTAGAAAAAAGTACTAGTCAATGTCAAGCTACAATTAATGGAGAAATTCTACAACTGTTAGAATTCAACAAACAAATAACATAAAAAATAAATGTGGATGCTTTGAGTAACCAATTAATGAGAAGTAATGTTTTGGTGTAATCAAAACATATATTTTAAATTTCTAATACTATTGAACAAAATCATATAAAAGGAAAATCACTATTTTGTAACATCTTAGTTGTTCACGATGCATGTTTGGTAGAATTATTTTAACTTCGAACACATTTTATATTTAATCAATGCATTTCTTTTCAAGTGTAAAATTTAAATATTCAAATAAGTTAGCGATTTATCTACTCTTACATTTAAAAGGATTGTGGATATATATTTTATATTCTAATTTAGTGATTTTACTTTTTATTGATTAATGTCAAGAGAATATTTTATTTCAATTAAACCATACGCATTAAAAAATGGTCCTTTGTTCCTTATCATGCTAAAATATTAAAATGTATATGTTTTGATTTATAAATAAATGCATTCATTGAACGGGTGTAAGTAGTAAAAAAAAAAGCATTTTGTATCTCCAAAAAAAGGAAAAAAATAGGCATTTTCAAATAACTCTCCCCATTCTAATTTAATTTTCTATAAATTTTTACTTTATATATATATATATATAGAATTATGCTCCACATAATTCTATATTTGTTATTGATTAATTTCAAAAACACTATTTAATTTCAAATAAAGCAAACTCATTAAAAAAATATTCATATGTTCCTTATTGTGCAAAAGGAATAAAATGAATATGTTATATTTATAAATAAAAGCATTCATTAAACGTGTGGAAGTAGAAAAAATAAGAAATTTTGTTTCTCACGAAATAGCGAAAAATAGGCATTTTCAAATAACTCTCCTCCATTCTAATTTAACTTTCTTTGAATTTGATTTTTATAAATAATAAAATAAATAACATAACTATGAGCGATTGTTAATTTTGATTTGTTATTTATAAAATTTGAACATATAATATTTGGAGGCAATACTCACTGTGAACTTTTGAATATTATTTTGTTTCCTATTTTACTATAAAATAAAATGCACATGTTTTGTTGAAAGGAAAATATATGCGGCCAGTAGAAAGAAGTTGTTGTTTCAACTTCGCTCTCACACCCTTCTAATTTAATTCAAATCAAATAACTTTTATTTATAAATAATACCGTAAATAACATAGCTATGTTTAGAAAAAGTAGTAGTCAATGTCGAGCTACAGTTAATGGAGAAATTCTACAACTGTTAGAATTGAACAAACATATAACATAAAAAATAAATGTTGGTGCTTTGAGTAACCAATTTGTGAGAAGTAATGTTTTGGTGTGATCAAACATATATTTTAGATTTCTATTATTGAAAAAATTCATATCAAAGGAAAATCACTATTTTTTAACACCTTAGTTGTTCACGATGCATGTTTGGTAGAATTATTTTAACTTCGAACACATTTTATATTTAATCAATGCATTTCTTTTCAAGTGTAAAATTTAAATATTCAAATAAGTTAGCGATTTATATACTCTTACATGTTAAAAGGATTGTGGATATATATATATATATATATATATTCTATTTATGCTAATTTAGTGATTTTATTTCTTATTGATTAATTTCCATAGAATATTTATTTCAATTAAACCATACGCATTAAAAAAAGTAGTCATTTGTTCCTTATCTTGCTAAAGGAATAAAATGTATATGTTTTAATTTATAAATAAATACATTCATTAAACATGTGTAAGTAGAAAAAAACATTTTGTTTCTCAAGAAAATATGAAAATAGGCATTTTCAAATAACTCTCCCCCATTGTAATTCATTTTTCTTTGAATTTTTATTTTATATATATAGAATTATTCTCCACATAATTCTATATTTGTTATTGATTAATTTCAAAAGACTATTTAATTTCAGTTAAACCACACTCATTAAAAAAATAGTCATATGTTCTTTATCGTGAAAAAGGAATAAAATGAATATGTTTTGATTTATAAATAAATGCATTCATTAAAAGTGTGAAAGTAGGTAAAAATAAGAAATTATATTTCTCAAGAAATAGGGAAAAATATGCATTTTCAAATGACTCTCCCCCGTTCTAATTTAACTTTTTTTGAATGTTGCTTTTTTATAAATAATAACATAAATAACATAACTATGAGCGATTGTAAATTTTAATTTGTTATTTATAAAATTTGAACATAATAATATTTGGAGGCAATACTCACTGTGAACTTTTGAATATTTTGTTTCCTATTTTACTATTAAATAAAATGCATATGCTTTGTTGAAAGGAAAATATATTCAGCCAGTAGAAAGAAGTTGTTGTTTCAACTTCGCTGTCACCCCCTTCTAATTTAATTCAAATCAAATATTTTTTTATTTATATGTAATACCGTAAATAACATAGCTATGTTTAGAAAAAGTAGTAGTCAATGTCAAGCTACAGTTAATGGAGAAATTCTACAACTGTTAGATTTTTTTTTTTGAGAAACAAACTGAATAAAAAGAGATTACAAATGGGTGTGGTCTAGAAACCACGCGTGTTCATTAATGAGCCACTTGTACTCTCCTTCAATGCACCGGCCTCGTTGAGCGAGGCGGTGAGCAACTTTATTGCTGTCCCGAGGCGTCCATTTCCAAGAGACCCACTTGAAGGTCTTGACTTTCTCTCTGATTCTGCAACAGACGGTCTCCACTACCGATCGATCTTCTTGTTGATTTTGGGGGGCGTTTGAGACTTGAAAGATTAAGTTTTCTGCATCTCCTTCAATCACTAGACTTCTGATGTTTAGCTCAAGAGCGAGGTCAATTCATCTCTCTAGAGCTAGTGCTTCCGCCTCTTTCGCTCTGTTCCCCCATTTGAGTCTTGTTGCTACCGCTGCCTGGATCTCACCGTGATGATCCCAGATGATGGTGCAGGAGCCGGCTTTCCTCTGGATGTAAGACCAGGCTCCATCGAATTGGAGCTTTGACGGGTTGTCCAGATCTGGATCCTCGAGCTGTTCGACTGCACCTTCCATCTGTTCTGAGTGAGAAGCATCACTATAGACCGGGTTTATTGAGGTTTCCAGGTCTGCCTCTGTGCGAATTTTAAGTTGTAGAGCTGTGCTTGTGATACCATTGAAAATGGCATTGTTCCGATTATTCCAAACCACCCATAAACCGACACAAAAGAGCCTTCTTTCCTCCTCTTTTAGTCTCTCAAAAATGCTATAGAACCAATTGGATCCTGAAGTTGCACTTTGGATCTTCTGTTTTGTGCTATCTCTCAACAGACTGTCCCAAAAAGACTTGATAGCTTCACAATCAAACAACGCATGTTTAGTACTTTCAGATCTGTGACAGAAAGGGCATCGCGTATCAATTTCCAGCCCTTTAGATCGGAGTTTTTCTCTGGATGGAAGTATGTTCCTGTAGATCTTCCACGCAAAAAAGGTGATTTTACGGGGAATTTTTAATTTCCAGAGATCTTTGATCCATTTGTGTGCTGTTTTCGAACTGCCAGGAATGTTTCGATCCACCTTCTCTGCCTGTAACAGTTTATAGCCTGATCTGACTGAGTAACATCCATTGTCTTCATCATGCCAGACCCATGAATCAGCAGTGGGGACTGATGGGACTTCAATTCTCTTCACTTTCTCTACATCCACAGGTAAAAGCATTTGATTAAGCTTTTGCGTGTTCCATTCTCTTGTTTCCCGGTTAATGAACTGATTTGCCAGCTTATCGCCACTGTCAGATTCTGGAGATAACACCTTGAAGCTTGGAGTCCGATGCAGCCAAGGGTCTCTGTAAATCTGTATAGAAGCACCGTCCCCCAGTTTCTTCCTTAAACCCTTTTTCAGGACTTTCAAACCACCATGGAGTGATCTCCATGCGTATGAAGGTACATTCCCGATTTTTGCTTCAGTAAAATTATCATTCGCAAAATACTTGCTTTTGAGGAGTCTAGCCACCAAACTGTTGGGGTTAGTGAGGATCCTCCAGCTTTGTTTTGCTAACAGGGCATAATTGAAATCTTGGATATCTTTGAAACCAATTCCTCCTTCTTCTCTTTCTAGCTTGACCTTGTCCCAAGCAATCCAGTTGATTCCGTATTTGTTACCGTTTTCCCACCAAAATTGTCTCATCAATTGCTCAATTCTTTGACAGGTACCAATAGGAAGCAGAAAGCACGACATCGCATAATTTGGGATAGCTTGCACGACTGCTTTAAGCAGTACTTCTTTACCGGCCACAGATAAGAACTTATCCTTCCAACCTTTAATCTTGCTCTGAACCCTGTCTAAGATATAGTTGAAAGTAAGTTTCTTATTTTTGCCGATTGTCGTGGGCAGGCCTAAATATTTCTCGTGAGAAGCCACTGCTTGGACACCACACAGTGCACTGATGGTAGCCTTCGTTTCATCCGAAACATTAGCTGAAAAGAGAGACCCTGATTTCGCCAAATTGACCTTTTTCCCTGAAGCGAGTTCATAATCTGTAATAATTTGCATCAATTTTGTAATATCTTCCTGTCTAGCTCTTGTAAAGAATATGCTATCGTCCGCAAAAAACAAATGCGAGATAGTAGGCCCAGATCTCGATGCTTTAACCCCTGCTAGCCCTCCTCTGGTAACTTCTGCTGTAATCAGTCTAGAGAGCCCTTCACTGCACAAAAGAAACAGATAAGGGGACAACGGACACCCTTGCCGAAGACCTCTCTCAGGTATGATCTCTCCCCCTGTATGGCCATTAATGTTGAACGAGTACTTAACTGAAGAAATACATCGTCTAACAATACTGGTAATATTAGGACCAAAGCCTAATTTAATCATCATAGCTTCCAAAAAGGACCATTCAACTCTATCGTACGCTTTCGTCATATCCACTTTGAGCGCCACGTAACCACGCTGCCCTTTAACCCTGGTTCTCATAGTATGCATAACTTCAAAAGCAGCTAGAATATTGTCCGATATTTGCCTTCCCGGGACAAAGGCACTTTGAGTATCCCCAATAATACTATCAAGGTACGGTTTAATCCTATTAGCAACTGTTTTCGCTATGATTTTATACACCGTAGTACACAGACTAATGGTACGGCTTAACTTTAGGAATTAACGTAATGATTGTATCATTGAGATTATCCAAACTAGCACCTTCATTTAACACAGCAAGACATTTTTCCGTAACATCACCACCAACGATATTCCAAAACTTTTGAAAAAACAAGGCAGGAAAGCCGTCCGTACCTGGCGCCTTCAAAGGGTGCATACCCTTTAAGGCCATAAAGATTTCGTCAGGGGTAAAACTTGCCTCCATTGCTGCTCTATCCAGGTCTGAAATCGAAACTTCAACTGATCCAGTGACCTTATCAATGTCTTCCGCAGATGGCCGATCTGACTTATACACTACTGAATAATGGTCTGCAGTAAGTTTAAAATCCCATCTTCGCTGTCTATCCAGTTCCCGGCTTTGTTTCTGAGACCTTTTATTCTGTTTCCAGACCTTCGCTGGGACGCTTTTTTGTGGAAAAAACTTGTATTGCGGTCCCCCTGTTTTAACCAAACTGCTCTACTTCGTTGTCGCCATAAGACTTCTTCTTGTTGTAACAACTTGTTTAACTCCCGTTTTGTACTTCGCTGCTCTTGGAGGACCTGAGCAGTTTGATTTTGTTGCCACAAAATATTCGACTTTTTAACTTCGTTACTTTGCTTCTCACATTGCCGAATTCAATTTTTTCCCACTTCTTCAGGGAGATGGCCACTTCCTGTAAATTACGCTGCAAACCTTCGTCTTTTGCCCACTTTGTCGTAACCTGCTCGTGACAGCTTGGGTGACCCAACCAGCAAGCCTCAAAAGAAGAACTTTCTTGGCTGCCATATGGGTTTTGGGCCACGGTCCACCACCAGCTGGATTCCCACATGATCTGAGTTCGCAAGAACTTTATGTAACACACGGGAGTTTGGGAATTTATCTTTCCAACTTGAATTCGCAAGAGCCCGATCCAGCCTTTCCCTTATAGTACTTCCATCGCTTTGTTTGTTGGTCCAAGTAAATGGAACCCCAGTAAACCCTAAATCACGCAATTCACAACGATCAATTGCAGTAATAAAAGGTTCAATTTGTGAGAAACTTACATCGCGGCCCCCTCTTTTTCCCTGGCTGAAGTAAAGGCATTGAAGTCGCCTATGACACACCAACCACATCCTGGCGATGGGTGTAGCCTATACAGCAATTCCCACGAATTAATTCGTTGACTTGCTGCTGGTTCTCCATAAAAACCTGTCAGGAACCAATCCTTTTATCCTTTCTCATTATACACCCAAGCCGAAATATGAGACTTGGAACTTTTAACTACCTCAATATTAATTAGATGGGACCATAACAACGATAATCCTCCACTAAAGCCCACACTACTGACGTGGAACCCATTTTGGAAGTTGAGACGTTGTTGAATACGCTCCATTCTTTTGGTATCGAGGCAAGTTTCAATAAGAAAAACAATGTCGGGAAGTTGACTCTTCACTTCATCGTGAAGCGTTAGGAACGTGTCCGGATTCCCGAGTCCTCGCACGTTCCAACTTAGGATATCCATTGGGAATGGCAGTGCTGCGAAGCAGACACTGCCGGATCAAGAATTGGGGTTTCCTCGTCTTCGCCCCTTGCTTCTGTCATCGCACTGTCTGCCAGAGGAGCTGCAGATAGTGCGTTTAAGTCTAGTTGCCGGCCCTTCTTGTGTCCGTCCACTTCGAAACTCTTGTTTGCTACCGGACTAAAAATTGTATCCGAGTTCTTCCTCTTGGAATTATTTTGGTCCTCCTGGTTCACCGTTCCCTTTTTCCGTGCTTGATCCTTTAGATTCCCACCTCTAGGTTTCTGTAGAGAGTGGTTCAGTTCCTGTATTCTGTCCTTGATTGTTTGTCCCTTCCCTTGCTGGACTTCGTTGCTAAGGCCTTTCGAAGCAGTTGTATTGCTCGTAGCTCCCCTGTCATGCTGGCTTTTAGTTCCCTCTTTTCCCCTCTGAACCCCTCCGTAGCGTGCCAAAATCTTGTTTAGTCCGAACGGATCTGAAGTCAGTCCAGACCTTGTAATCAAATTGCTTGGACTTGGGACTTGAAGTTGTGGAGACGGTAGCGCTAGGGTTTGGCCAGTATTACTACTCTGAGGTCTCGTACAACTGTTAGAATTGAACAAACATATAACATACAAAATAAATGTGGGTGCTTTGAGTAACCAATTTGCGAGAAGATATGTCCTGGTGTGATCAAAACATATATTTTAGATTTCTAATATTATTAAACAAAATCATATAAAAGGAAATACCTATTTTGTAACATCTTAGTTGTTCACCATGCATGTTTGGTAGAATTTATTTATCTTCGAACACATTTTATATTTAATTAGTGCATTTATTTTCAATTGTAGAATTTAAATATTCAAATAAGTTCGCAATTAATCTCCTCTTATATTTTAAAAAGATTGTGGATATATATTTTATATAGGATAAAAGACAATTTGCACCCTCGTTAGATGGGTTATATAAAATAACAACCCGCTGTTCGGGGATATACAAAAACCACCCTGTCAGAGACAAAAAACCCCCTGTAAGTGACGGACGTTGGACAAATACCACCCTTGTGTTAATGTCAGTTGAGAGGAGGGTGCACTATGACATTTTTTATGACAATTTTGCCCTTATTTGTGTTTTTGTGTTTTTTTTGTTCTTGGTGTGTTCTAGGTGTTCTTGGAGTTCTTGGCCACCACCTCCACCGCCACCACCACTACTGAAACCCCACCAGCACCACCACTACAACCCCTTGTTCTCGGTGTTCTTCACCGCCACCGCCACCACCACCGAATCCCCACTTGCACCACTCTTCCTCTCTCGATCCCAACCACCACCTGCAAGTGCCAACAAGCAACTAATACAAAGACCTTGGCTTCCATTCAGATGAGATTTCAAAAAAAAACACCCAAATCTAACTCTGTCATATCAGCATTTACCAAACCACTGCCATCATTCTTGCTTCAAACCTATAGTTTCAAATGAACAAGGTCAAGCACAATTTCCACCATCAAATGTTCTTCCCTTCTTGCAATGATTACAAACCATAATCAAACTATAAGATATGCAAAAAGCATGAGAACTAAAATTGCAATCAGTTACAACAGCAAAGCTGCAACCGATGGTGGGTGTTGAAATAGAAGAGGGAAAGAAACCCACCTCCACCTCCACAGCAACACCGCAACCAGACCCACCATCGCCACTATCCTCCTCTTCTCCGATAACCCAGCCACAATCACCGTCACTAAACGCAGCAAACCCAGATCCGCCGTTCTCTCCGACCTCCACCAGAACCACCATCTCTCGTCTCGGCACTCTGCTCTCACGAACCAGACGGAACTCAGAAACCCCTGAAACCATCCAGACAGAACCATCATGTCTCGTCTCGCTGTCCGTTGTAGCGACGAATCGGTAGCAGCCGGAGGTCTCCTTGACGACGACGTCGGCGTCGGAGTGGAAGGGAAGCTCGAGGACTTTGGCGAATATGTGTGGGAGTCGCCGGAGCTTCTTCTGCACGGTGGTTTCCGATAAGGTGCGCGCGATGCCGTACCGGAGCGTGATGCTACGTTTCTTCGGCGATGGGTGAACCTTCATGATTCAGTTGTGGAGAATCGGAATTGATATTGAGGTCTTACCCAATTCTTGACATTTGGGGGAAATTATCGAGCTTTCGAAACAAAACCTAGCCCTAATCGTGAGGTGAAATTAATTGATGGAAGATGTATATTCTTGGCTTGAATTGGAGGAGGAAGATAAGATTTTGCAGAGTGAGAGAGAGGGGAGATGGTAGGGTAAGAAATGAGAAGATTGAGGAGAAAAAATGATTATATAGTAGGGTCATTTTTTTCAATCTGAGGGTTATATGTCTTTTTTCTCTTCCGTTAGTGTGCCGTTAGTCACTAATTCTGACAGGGGTAGTTTTTGTATATCCCTGAACAACATGGTGGTTTTTGTATATAACCCATTTAACGAGGGTGCAAAATGTCTTTTACCCTTGTATATATATGATAATTTAGTGATTTTATTTTTTATTGATTAATTTCAAGAGAATGTTTTATTTCACTTAAAACATAGTCATTTGTTCCTTATCTAGGTAAATGAATAAAATGAACATGTTTTGATTTATAAATAAATGCATTCAGGTAGAAAAAAAGAAGCATTTTGTTTCTAAAAAAAAAAATAGATAAAATAGGCATTTTCAAATAAATCTCACCCATTCTAATTTATTTTCTTTGAATGTTGCCTTTTTATATATAGAATTATGCTCCACCAATTCTATATATGATACTGGAGAATTTTGTTTACAGGAGAACTTTTATATAAAGATTGTGGATATATATTCTATATATATATATATGATAATTTAGTGATTTTATTATTTTATTGATTAATTTCAAGAGAATGTTTTATTCAATTAAAACATAGTCATTTGTTCATTATCTAGGTAAAGGAATAAAATGAACATGTTTGATTTATAAATAAATGCATTCAAGTAGAAAAAAATAAGCATTTTGTTTCTCAAAAAAATAGATACAAATAGGCATTTTCAAATAACTCTTCCCCATTCCAATTTAATTTTCTTTGAATGTTGTCTTTTTATATATAAAATTATGCTCCACAGAATTCCATATATGCAAATTTAGTGATGTTATTTGTTATTAATTAATTTCAAAATACTATTGAATTTCAGTTGAACCACACTCATTAAAAAAATATTCATATGTTCCTTATCGTGCAAAAGGAATAAAATGAATATGTTTTGATTTATGAATAAATGCATTCATTAAACATGTGTATGTACGAAAAAGAAGAATGTTTCTCAAGAAGTGGGAAAAAAGGCATTTTAAAATAACTCTCCGCCATAAAATCACTAAATTAGTATATATAAAATATTATCCACAATCTTTCTAAAATGTAAGAGGAGATAAATCGCTATTTGAATATTTAAATTGTGCACTTGAAAGGAAATGCATTGATTAAATAGAAAATATGTTCGAACTTAAATAAATTCTACCAACCATGCATCGAGAACAACTAAGATGTTACAAAATAGTGATTTTCCTTTGATACGATTTTGTTTAATAATTTTTGAAATCAAAAATATATGTTTTGATCACACCAGGGCATTATTTCTCACAAATTGGTTGCCCAAAGCACCCACATTTATTTTGTATGTTATATGTTTGTTCAATTCTAAAAATGTTTGAGTTTCACCATTAACTGTAGCTTGACGTTGACCACTATTTTTTCTCAACATAGCTATGTTATTTACTGTATTATTATTATTATTATTATTATTATTATTATTATTATTATTATTATTATTATTATTATTATTAGTTACATTAATTAGTTGAATTTACAAAGTTATGTGATTTATTTATTATTTTTAAAAAAGCAACATTCAAAGAAAAATAAATTAGAATGCATTTATTTATAAATAAAAACATATTAACTTTGGCACGATAAGGAACAAACGACTATTTTTAATGACTATGGTTTAATTGGAATAAAGTAGTCTTTTGAAATAACAAATAAAATCACTAAATTATCACATATAAAATATATATAAGCATTTTGTTTCTCAAAAAAATATATAAAAATAGGCTTTTTCAAATAACTCTCCCCCACTCTAATTTAATTTTCTTTGATTGTTGTCTTTTTATTTATAAAATTATGCTCCACAGAATTCTACATATGCAAATATAGTGATGTTATTTGTTATTAATTAATTTCAAAAGACTATTTAATTTCAGTTAAATCACATCCATTAAAAAAGTATTCATATGTTCCTTATCGTGCAAAAGAAATAAAATGAATATGTTTTGATTTATGAATAGGGTGCTGATAATTACAGCACAAGAAACACTAATTACAGCACAATTAATTTAAAAATACCAAAATTGTCCTTGCATATTTAAGGGAGTCAATCTCTTATTATTTACTCGGTCTTCGAATTGACCCTCAATTTTTTCCGACTCTCATCTACAGGTTTTCTTCTTCCAAATTCACTCTTTCACTCTCTGTCCACATGTTGGAATAAAAGATTCAATGTCCAACCAAATAGATGCTATTCAAACTTTGATGGATTTTAGTATATGGACTATGGAGGGCAATGGGATATCTGCTAAAGCATGACAGAAACCCTAAAATGTACTCTGAATCTCATCTAAAACCCAGATGCAAAACCAAGAGAAGCATGATATGCCTGTATAGAAGTAACAAGTTATGCAATTGCTAATAATTTCATTTTTGAAAACAAAAGAAATAGTATGATTCAAATGTGTTAATCCATAACCATACACAGAGTTCATAAAACAAGCCGGAAAACAAATCGATACTTCCAGATCGTTTTCTCAATAGTTTGCTTATTCACGAGCCTCAAGAAAATCGATACGTCCAGATCATTGTCTTTTGAAAATCTTCTGCTCTGTTTTTGCAAAGCAATTAAAAGATGCAAAAAATTAAAAGAGATCTTAGACCCAGAGTTGAAGAAAATGTTGAGCGATTGACGAAATTGAAGGGTGAAACCCTCTTCTTGAATCACACCTACATGTCTCTCTCCTCACCGGTCCAGGCTCTCAACTGAATTTCCATCGTTCAATTTCTGGGTTTGAGAATGAACAAGAAGCAAACTGAAGACACGGAGGGAGAGAAGAAACAGAGGGAGGAGGTGAGGAGAAGGGTGTGAAGGTGGGACCCACCAGAGTAATTGACATTGAAGAAGCCTAGCACGATTTTTTCGGGGAGAGAGAAGCCTATGGTGCAGGGGCATTTAAAGTTGTTGAGAGACTTTGAAGTATTAAGGGGTATTGTAGTCTTTCGGAGTTTCCTGTGCTGTAATTAGTTTTTCTTGTGCTGTAATTATCAGCACCCGATGAATATATGCATTCATTAAACGTGTGTATGTAGGAAAAAAGAAGAAATTTTGTTTCTCAAGAAATAGGAAAAAAAAAGGCATTTTAAAATAACTCTCCGCCATTCTAATTTAGCTTTGTTTGAGTGTTGTTTTTTTATAAATAATAAAATAAATAACATAAAAATATGTAAATTTTGATAATTAATGTAAGTATGTTACAATTTTATCTTTGAATGTTGACACTTCAATGCAATAAGTTACAATTTTAAAAATTAATATAAATTAATACTTTATTTTGCATTACGCGTCCTACTTATTCATATAAAATCATGTGGAGCATTTTCATTGGCTACCATGTGACATGTATGCCATGACGTGGATGAAAAATGTCATATGGAGAGTGATGTAGATGACAAATGACATATGGAGAATGAGTTTTTACTCAGCTCCTAGGTTTTATAAAATGAACATGTTTTGATTTATAAATAAATGCATTCAAGTAGAAAAGAAAATAAGCATTTTGTTTCTTAAAAAAATAGATAAAAATAGGCATTTTCAAATAACTCTCCCCTTCTAATTTAATTTTCTTTGAATGCTGTTTTTTTATATATAAAATATGCTCCATATAATTCTATATATGCAAATTTACTGATGTTATTTTTTATTAATTAATTTCAAAAGACTATTTAGTTTCAGTTAAACCACATTCATTAAAAAAATATTCATATGTTCCTTATCGTGCAAAAGGAATAAAATGAATATGTTTTGATTTATGAATAAATGCATTCATTAAACGTGTGTATGTAGGAAAAAAGAAGAAATTTTGTTTCTCAAGAAGTAGGGAAAAAAGGCATTTTAAAATAACTCTCCGCCATTCTAATTTAGCTTTGTTTGAGTGTTGCTTTTTTATAAATAATAAAATAAATAACATAACTATGTAAATTTTGATAATTAATGTAAGTAGGTTACAACTTTATCTTTGAATGTTGACACTTCAATGCAATAAGTTACAATTTTGACAATTAATGTAAATTAATACTTTATTTTGCATTACACATCCTACTTATATTCGTATAAAATTATGTGGAGCATATTCATTGGCTACCATGTGACATGTATGCCATGACGTGGATGGGAAATGTCATATGGAGAATGATGTGGATGACAAATGGCATACGGAGAATGATTTTTACTCACCTCCTAGCTTTTATACATATTAAGATTAAGATTAAGATTAAGATTAAGATAAGATTTCTTCTTCTTGAATGTCCGATGTGAGACTTCTCAACACGCCCCCTCACGTGTGGCATTCTTTAGTCTACACGTGGATCTTTTGTCTGCGGGTGGCGGTGAGCACGTGGGCTGTTAGACCATTCACGTGTATGAACGAGACTCTGATACCATGTAAGAATCCATGGGATTCCATCTCAAAATCAATTGGCAATGAGGGGAGTAGCCCAAGACACTTATTAATTATATTTCTTCTTCTTGAATATCCGATGTGGGACTTCTCAACAGAGACAAGGGCCCATATTTTGGATGCCTCTTTTGCAGTGCTCAATGTCAAATTCTTCTATATCTTCCTCCTCCGGAAGCAGCGCTGGAGGTCGCCTTTTGGATTCCATAGCCGTCTTCATCTTGCCCACCTGAGATCTTACATAAGTTTTGCGATTTGCAAAACCCTAGGTCGCCTCTGTTGCACTCCGAAAACTTGGGAGATAGTAGCCCGGTGAAAAGTGCAATACCAAATTGAAAACTGACTGATAGAGTGCATATTTGGTATAATAGATTTTTATCCAAATTGTATTAAAACCCGCAACTTTAGACAATTCCTTTTGTTACAATACAAAATTTTAAGCACAAAATTTTCAGATTAAAATAATCTCAGTATGATTATGAAATCTCCAGCGTTGATGGTGGCTGCCTTATGTGGCGGGAGTACCATTTGATAGCACTATCGATCGAGGTGTCAGTGGGCATTATAGATTTAGTTGTAGGGGTTTTCAGATGGTTGTTGTGTCCGTCCACAGACATTTGCAGGACTATAGTTTCACACCTCAAGTTGAGAGTAATTAGAAACTTGCTCGCTTTCATTCCTTATTTGATCTACCTCTCTTCAAAACTGACAATCCCAATGCCAGGACTTCCTGAGACAATTTTATTAGATTAAGTAGGGAAGCTCATTTTATGGACATGCGATGAATATGGCAAACCCTTGTTGCCTCGTGGTAGTGATCGATCATGTTCTTATGCTTTCATAAACTGTCCTCCGCTTCTCACATTGCTCCGTCTTCGATAGTCCCTTTCACAAAACCAGGGCCGTCCTTCGCTTTAGGCCAAGTTAGGTTCTGCCTAGGGCCCCCCTAGGGGGAGGGGCCTCAAAATAGTAAATTTTTTAGGGGGTGTTGTGTAGTAATAACATATTTTTCCTATAAGCACCACCACTAACAACTATTTGTATATACAAATTTGATACCACCCTAGTAGTCTCTGGCCTAACAGAATGAATCCGGGATCACTAATCAAAATTTAAAAACAAGATTGACGGCTAGGATTAGGACTGCAGGGTCAGGAGGAAATGTGGACAGGAGAGGATCCAAATCCAGTGTCTTATAGTATATGTATCTGGGGTAATAGCTAACAAACCCATTGAAGCATCATACTAATTGCCAAAGATAGTTCAGAGATTTCAAACACCAAAGCACTCCAAGTTGTACAAGCATAAACTAACAAACACTCTCCAGAAAAATAGTCTTGAGTTTAATCTGTTGGTAAACATTATTCTCTGCCATACCTGGAGTTAATCTATTCTTATTTGGTAAATATGCTGGATCCTCAACTAAATGAGAAAATTCTGCTGCAGCATTCATGCAATTGAAGGCCGAATTAAGTTGTTAAAACACAGCCATACAGTACAGAGAAGGCAATGTACTCATACAAGTTTAATCATAGTATCTGGAAAAGAATTGAAGATGAAGAATGAATGATTAAAGCGTTAATCATCCAAACGAGTCTATTACGAAAACTGCAAGCTCGTAAAGAAATGACTGACATAATATTGATACATAGCTTAGAAAACAACTGCTTCCTAACAAGACTAGAAATACAAGCTTTGACGATATGGTCACATATGTTTATCGAAAGAAAAAAATAGCACAAGACAACAAATAACGACTTATCTAAATATTGTGAAAAATCAAGAATAGCACCTGATCAATGTGGTTGTTCCTGAATGTTTGGTAAGGATCTCATTAAGTTTGAACATCATCTTCGGAGAGGCATGTCAGGTGAACCATAAACGTCTTGTTATTTTTGATGCCTTTAAAGGCAAACCCATGGCCAAACGTCTCATTCTGGTTACAGATAATGCATTGGGGAAGGTATTGGCTGGGTGGAACCAAGAAGCCAAGCTGATGAACCCGATGAATTTTGTAGCTTGGCTCAAATCGAACATAAGCTTGCCAGACACATCTAGCATGAATAGACTGGTCGCAACGCTCACAATGATAGAAATACCTAGGGGTCACATCTTCTTCGCACATCTCGCACACATATTCTTCAATGCCTTCAATTGCTGAATATGTCAATGAAAAACCATGTTTATCATATCTGTGCTCGATCGTTCTGGGCAAGAGAGCACAATACGTATCGATAGTGAAAGCACAAGTGGTGCATTTAAATCCGCACCCAAAAAATAATTGCTCACATGCATGACACCAAGTAGACGAATTCAAGAAGGTGCTTCTGAGAACATGAGGGTGAGATTCATGCTTGACGAAACGAGGTAAGTCAACACTGGTGGCCTGCATGGTCAATATGTTGTCGTAGAAGCTAAGAGTGGCCCCACTGTAATCTTTTCCATCGACGTGGAAGGTTGGCCATGATGCTGAACCTCGTATAAGATTTTTCAAGCAAGTAGTTATAGCAAGAGCTTTAGATTCAAGTTGATCTGCAAATAGGATCATCGGGTGGCGATGATGCTTGATCATTTTTCCATTTGAGAGTTTTTCCTCTAGTATTGGTTCGCCGGGACGTGGAAGGCGGACCACTTCACTTGGGTCGATGGAAAATCCATCCCCTTTCCTGAAATAGAGCAACATTAACTTATGGAGATTCGGAAGAGGACATAATACCAACACTGCAGTACAAGAGAAGATTTAATAGTTGAAGAGTAGGGAAATAAAAAAAGAAAAACCTGTGGGGATCAGAGCAATCGTGGATGTGTGTCAAGTATCTGCATTGGTTGCAATGGTAAGCCCATCTGTGTTCTTTTAAGGCATTGGTGCAGACTCGACAGTATACAACTACTGTGGAGTACTTTTCAGGGATAGTATAGACAAGTTCAAGGTCATGCTTGTGCCCGTGCGTGTCAGAAGATGTCTCTTTGAATGCTGGTAGTGAAGCGCATTGGTGGTGTACCCAAAACTGGCAAGAAGTGCATTGGTAAGAGTTGCCTTCAGTATCTCTATCGCAAGCATGGCAATTGTAGGGTCCCTTTGTAGGTGAAAGGAACAAGGGGTGCTTGTGAAAGGTTTTGTCAGTTCTTTGTGTCCTCAGAGCACATCCGATATCTATATAAAATTCGCATGGGGAACAATGATAGGTGAAGCCAATATATTTTTGGTCGCATACATCACAAATCACAGCTAGTCCTGAGAGAAGTTTGAGAGGGCACTTTGGGTGCAAGGGGTGCTCAATTTCCCGGGGCAGGTGTGCACAGAGTTGATGGAGGTGATACTTGTTGCAGTGTATACACGTGTAGTATGGAACAGATGATGAGATCTTCTGTCTACAACAGTGGCAGTCTTGAGCTACAGGACGATCGTCGCGGCTGGTACCGTCAACAGGAGGAGGAGGAGCATCTTCTTCAACCAAGGCCAGTGGATGGTCATGGTCAAAATGTTGGAGGTCGCCTTTCCTGAAACAAATTAGAAGAATCATATTAGTACTGGAGTACTACTAATTAGTTAAAGAAGAAGGCTTAATTAGTACAAGAAAGAAGGGAGGGGAAGGAAACTGTTGTAACTAACCTGATGGTACTAGTCAAGCAATCATCATTAGCTGCGTGAATATTGTAGCCAAGGTCACAGTCATAACAAGTGTAAGCCCATTGTGTGCTCAGATCTATCTCTTCCTGGCAAATCTTACAGATCTTGGAGCCAAGGTACCCAAATTCCAGCATTAATTTGTGAGGATGGGAAGGAGTCTCGAAATACAGAGGTACACTCGTACATTCAGGATGTACAATGAAATTGCAATAAGTGCATTTGTAATACAAACAGACTTGGTATTCTTGGAATGTACGTCCTACAATGAGGCTGCAGACAGAACAAAGTAAATCATCAGCCTCTGGAGAGACCCAAGGTCGAACTGGATGATGATGAAATGAGTGTTTGACTTCGTTTGGCCTTATTGTCGCGCATCTGATGTCTATTCCGACTGTGCAAACGGAACAGACGTATGCAAAACTGTACCAATCTTTCTCGCAAACACAACAAGATGGATTGTTTTGATGGGGGAGTCCCTTGAGCTGTAGGACGTCCACCTCACAGCCGGTTACAGAATGCCATCGCCTGATGGTGGTGGGCAAATGAGCACAAGCATGGTGGAGACAGAAGAGAGGGCAACCCTCTTCACAACGGTAGTACGGAACTCCTGATCCGATCTTCTCTGTACACCCAAAGCAACGTAGAAAAGATCTGTTGGAGTACTCGGACTTGCTCATCTCCTCTTCTTCTTCTTCGTCTTGTGTTTCGATCAAAGTCAATCGATGTCTGTGGCTGAAATGATCCATCTTCTTCTGCTGCTGTTGTTGGTTCGCCATCTTCTCTCTCTCCCTCTCTCTCTAGATCCGTTGTTGTTTCTGATGAATCAAAACGTTGATCGATCTACAAACTGAGTGACTGCTGTTAGAAGAATGTAAGATGCTCTTTCTGTTCTTCCACGAAGCTCTCTTCACGAATATTTCGATGTTAAGCTCTACTACCATTTAACGCACTAGTATAAAATTGTCAACTCCAAATGACAGATTTTTTAAAATGTTAAAGCACACCAATCCAATCTAGTAGTGGACAAGTACAAAACTAGTACTAGTACTCCAAAGCACATATCTTTAAACTAGTACAACATCTGTTTCTTCTCTTTCAATTTTGGTTGACTTTTTTACTCGTAAATAATGAGTCACTTTGGCTCGGTGATTTGAATAACAAAACAACAGAATTTTTTGACAATAGTATTGTAGAGTAAAATTTATTTATTCTACAAAATCATGCAAAAATCCCTAAATTTATGCATATTTTTGGTAACCAAATAAAAAAAGTGAAGTAAGTTGAAATAGAAGAAATATAGGTAATAGTAGTATAAAATTATCAACTACTTGTAGTAAAATAAATGAGTCTCGTGCTCATGAACTCGTGTTCATTGATACATGGACGGACTACGTTAAGCTATGTAGGGGCCACCCCCATAGAGTTAGAAAAAATACAGTAATCACCCCTAAATGTCTTAATATATACATTGTCATATGCATGTGGCCCCCATAGAGTTTGAAAGTTTTCACACGCCTCCCATAAATGTCTTTGTATATTTTAACATGGCCCTCCTTGAGAAATTTTTTTGGCTCCGTCCCTGCTAGTAGACATTCACTAAATGACCTGCCTCATTGATCTAATATACCTGTATTGGAAACAAATGAACTAGATTATCATCATATATTTTTATTTTGCAAAACGTGATTGGAAGTTCGGAAATTACTAAATACTGTACCATAGGTGAATCAAATATGAAGTACCCAGCGTTTGGAGTTCATAGTTAGTGTTGGAATTAAGTTTGGTCTATTGATTTCAGGTTGAACACATGCTCGTTTTGAATAATAAATTTTCTCATGCTCAACAGAGCTCAACTAAAAAATTAGGTTTAATAGAGGATGTTACTTTTTAACCAACAAAAGGAGGTGTTACTTCGAATGTTAAGGGATGTGATAAATGTAAAAATGAATTAAGAGCTTAAAATTTTGTCTTTGCCTTAGACCCCAAATTAGCTAGAGATGGCCCTGCACAAAACCAACTACTTTGTGCAGTTGAGGCCCCCTTTGTTCTAAGTTTCCCACTCAAAAATGATCTCTTCAACCTCTTCGTTAAAGGCAGTCTTAACGGTGCTCGCCTCGACCTGGATCGAATTTTTTCCTCCCTGCCTTCGTGTTAAGGCTAAAGGCTTCAAGTTACTCACATTACGAATATGGAGCTTGGTGGTACCTCCACATGGTAAAACTCCTTCCAGGTATTCTTCATTACTCGAAACCACTCCATGTACTTTTGTGTTATCCCCTTTGAAGCCCAACAGTGCCCTTATGTTGTGAGGGATTGTACTTCACAAGCACCATATCTCTATATATCTTCTTCTCGGCCCACTTCTTCATATTCTTATTCGATTTATTTAAGTAGGAGTCAACCAAGTTTTGTTGCTTCATCCACTCATTGCGCATATGGAATGCTCCCGGACTCGTCCCTCGTAAGCGGTCATCAACATGGTTGGAGTCAAAGGCTAGTATCCAATCATAATTTTGGAAGTACTATGTCTCATTGACTCGGACTGCTTCAAATTATACCAGAATTGAGCCACACCAAGCAACTTCGCCAAATTCCATTGGTTGGCACTGATAAAGTACCTCAGGAAGATCTTGAGCAAGTTGTTTACCCGTTCGGGTGCGGGTGAAAGCTAGTAGAAAATTTCAACTCTGCTACAACACTCCTAAATTGTCAAGAGGGTTCTAAGTGCGATTTCAAGAAAACTTGGAGCAAACGTGTAACTAATTTTTTTCTATAAACGATCTTATCTTGGGTATGGTAGTGGTCGTAATATAGTAGGGGTAGTTTTACAATTTCAGCAAAGAGATTTCAGGTTGTTATGTGATAATTATTTAATTATTAGAAATTACTGGGCATATTTGTAAATACCAAAAGTGAGTTTTCAGGCTAAATTTTGGCCAATCGGGTGATTACTGGAATCGTGGGATAGTTGGGGAATATCTCTAAGTAGTGGGACAGATGTAAAAATTTTAAAAAGTTGAACTTTCAACTGTTTTTATTTTACCCTAACTTGGATAACTGATTTTTTTATCATCCAACCATTATTGGCTTCGAAAATTTAGTAGGAACTCACGAACCCTAGCTGTGATTTTGATCAATTTTCCATTTTCTTGATGTTAATTGCTGAAATTAAGTGTTGAATACTTGATCACGATGTCCAGGCGAACTGTAGGACCCAAGAACTATCTCGAATTCATCAAAAGCTGTAAACCGTCAGATTCTAGGCAAGACCTCTTGCCGCAATATATCCATGGCCGACAGAGAAGGTAAAAACTCGGAATATCCATGGCCGACGGAGAAGGTAAAAACTCGGATTAATGCGACGCTCCTTCACTAAACTCTGATTCCTTCGCTACATGGTATCTTAATAGAAGTGAAAGCCCTATTCCTAACACCCCCCGCCTCACATTATGTCGAATGGTATTTCTTACCGATCTATGCCATTCTTCGGTAGGGCCCACTCTTCTATAATCAATTCCCCTGATTTACAAATCTCTTTAACCATATAATTCTGAAAAATGAGAGTCTCCAGCGGTTCCACTATAAGATATGATCATAATCGTTAGCCATTGATAATAGTCATCCACCTGTTAATGGAAGTTGACATAGCTTGAGTGGCGACCATCAATGGCTGTAGATAGTGCTTTCTAGACAGACAGATCTTAGCCACGTGGCGACCATCCAGCACACCTAGCTGTGCTCCACACACACTGGATCACCACCCGCGCTGATCCACGTGGGGGCTGCGAGACAGAGCCCTCGCATACCACCACACGGGACTTGTAGGGACTTAGTGGTTTGGAGGCTAGAGTAAGTCATGTCGCGCGCGAGCGACAACCAAGCCCGCGCGCGACCTTTAGTAACTGATTTGAGAGATTTATGGCACGAGCTCCATAAACCCGGTCAACCTCATAACGGTTCCGGTATACGCGGACGAAGTGCGTAACGGTCCCTATATATGCGGACGAACGTGCCGTTGTGGTTAAGGTAATTAAGCCGCCATTAATGGGTGCATTAACCCACTACAACGGTCATATTATCCACTATATATAGGATCGTTAACCTTCCCTTACTAAGACGAATCACCTGAACTACGCGGAAGCTCTGCCAAAATTCTGTCTCTCTCTCATACAGTTGCTACTGCCTTGCTCCCTCCCTATACATACCCTACTCTTTCTGTGTTCTTTCTATCCCCTGCTCTTGGTGTATATTGAATCCTCCTCAAAGGATTCTCTCGTACACATTTGGCGAACCCGACGTGAAACTTACCACTGCAAGCAACCATGTCTCATGAGGACGACATTAGCAACAGATTCCTCTCCACGGAGACAACTTCGGGAGAGGAGACCCGTCACACTTACGCAGCCGCCGGCGGAATTCCGACTTTGGAGACTTTAAACGCCACCATTCAGAATCAGGCGAAGGCCCTCCAGGCTCAATCCACACAGATGGATCGGATAATGGCCATCTTGGGAACCCTTGCCCCGAATCCGACATCGGGTAGTGCTGTCCCTCAGGGAGGAGGAACCTTTACCACCCAGGAAACTGGAGTAGTACCCACACCACCTAACTCTAATTCGCAAACTCCACCAGCAATGGTGCAACTACCCTCTGTCCAGGGGGCAAACGGCCCAAATACCGTCCCTTACCACACATATTCCCCAACCACCAACCGTGGCATCCAATATCTCTTCATTGTACCGCTTGCCTCCTCCTCCGGCACCGCTGAGCAACGTGGCTTACACCCCTAGCCCGACCGCAGCATATGTGTCTCCGCCAGCTACAACCCTTCCTCCTGCTGTTGGAGGGAGTGCACCGGAATGTATGATGTCATTGTAGCGGCGCATAGAGACCTTCTTGGCCAATAAACCTTTTGCAGACACTATCATTCCGAAGGTCGACAACGAACCGCCTATCCCACGCGAGATCTATCTGATGCCCAACCCCACAGGGTATAAAGCCCCTAAGTGGGACAAGTTTGAAGATGTCAACGGGAATGCTCACGAGCATGTCATGCGTTTTATTGATGTAATGGGACCGTATGGGGCCGATCCCAAGTTGCTGATGCGTGAGTTCCCGAAATATTTGGGAAATGTGGCCTACAAATGGTATAGAACACTGGAGGCTGGATCTGTCAAAACTTGGGATGACTTGGTTCAGAGGTTCTGCACGAAATTGTTCCAGATGGAGGAGAAGGTTACGACGATTCATCTCTCTCTTATGTATCAGAAGCGCGATGAGGATGGTGTCACCTTCATCAAGAAGTTCAGAGCCAAATCATTGGAGTACAGAGATGAAGTGCTTGAGGGCATGCTCGTGGAGATATGCCTGCAATGTATGTGAGATGGGTACAAATGTATGCTAATCAACTTGCAAACTCCTACCTTTTCGAAGTTGATTGAATGTACAAAGAACATAGAACCTATAGTGGAAAGGCAAAATAAGAAGCACGCCCCTGAACGACCCTCAGGGGGAACCACTTTCAAGATTGGAAGGTTTAGTTATAAGAGGGGGCGCGAAGCTGAGGTAAATACAATTTCACCACACAAGCAGCCCAGGGTTACAACTTCAGATGCGCCGCCTCTACCATGCTCGATAGAGGAAGTGATTGACTTATGCAAACAGTGGCGTAAAGACGGAGTTCTGCCTCCGCTCGAAAGGATACCTTCCAAGAAGATGATGAGGGACCCGAAGTGGTGTGAATGCCACGGAAAATTATGCACCCCACAGATGACTGCAAGAAACTTAGGCACATGGTGTGCCGAAAAATGAAGGAAGGCGAGTTGATTGTCAGCGAACAGAGGCAGGACGTGCGAAACAATCCGCTGCCAGCCCATGCGGAGCAAGAGCCGAAAGGCAAAGAGGTAGCCATGATTGCGATTATGGATCTTGAAGAGATTGCGGAAGACGGTCTGCCTATCATTGCCAAAATTCACAACGACGAGGACTACAACATAGACACGGAGGATGAGCGTGCTGACAGAATGAAAGGGTCGCACGGGTTCAGCAAGTTCTTTGACGAGATGCACTTTTCGTAGAAATGCCAGAAAGAGATGACAAAGGCAATTCTAAGGGTAGCAGAAGACTTCGAGGAAGATATCGTGGTCTCCAATGGAAAAGTTGTTAGGGCGTCTCGCTCTACGGAAAATATTATGACTTTCTCCGTAAATGACAAGAAGACGGAATCGAGTCACCAGAAGCCTTATACGTAACGGCGGTGATCAATGACGTCGAATTCAAGAGGGCATTTGTTGATGGAGAATCAGCCATCAACGTAATCTCGCTCAACACTCTGAAGTTGGCAGGAATGCCGGAGAAGAAGATTGTCAGGCGTCCATCCCCACTGATGGGATTCGGGAGTGACTCCAGGACGACGATGGGATGGATTCGCCTAGGTATCCAGATATGAATAATCAAGTGTTCAGCCAAATTCTACGTCATTGATGCAAATACTACGTATCACATGATCATAGGGCGAGCTTGGATTCATCGTTTTGACGCGGTTCCCTCAACAGCTCACCAGGTGATGAAGGCCATATGGAATGAAAGAGTAGTGGAGATACCGGCTTCGGTAAATCCTTTCAATTTAAATGAGGCACACCTCACTGAAGCGGTATGGTTTACTGAAATGGCGGACGAGCAAACGCCAGGGCCATTTAACCCGACTCCTCTGCCTCGATGGGAAGACATCAAGGATCAGTCACCAGCAGGAGTAATGGTGACGAGGGAGGATGCGAAGGAAAAGGTGTCCGTACGCGAAGAGGCACTGCAGGTCGCCTACCAAAGAAAGAACGTGTACACTTTGAAGAGAGTGGTAAAACATGATCTTGCGGGCAAAGAGATAGAAAGCTTATACTCCAACGGAAAGAAATGCTACCGCATATGAAGGTGCGCGGGGGTACCCCCATCCGAGCATGGGGATATCCCTGGGCAAATCAATCAGATTAAACACGTCCCGGAGGCAGACAAGCCAACACCAGAGGTTTTGGAGGATAAACTGAAAGAGGCACCTGAGTGCATGGAGGACAAGCCGAAACCCCAGAAGCAGGAACTGAAAGAAGTGTTCCTGAGCCCAGGCGAAGAAAAGAAGAGGCCTGTTTTTCTGAGCGCAGACCTCACGAGCGATGAGGAAGCAAGGTTACTGCAACTGCTGACCGAGTATAAAGACGTGTTTGCCTGGGAGTATGATGAGATGCCCGGTATGGATACGAGCGTGGCCATGCACAGATTAGATGTCATCCCGGGTCTAAACCGGTAAAGCAAAGTGCGAGAAGTTTTAGGCCAGAGATAAATGTGAAAATCAAGCAAGAAATTGTCAAGCTATTGACTGCCAGGTTTATCAAGCCGAATCATCATCCCACCTGGTTGGCTAACATTGTGCCTGTGGTAAAGAAGAATGGGCAACTTCGCATCTGCGTAGACTTCAGAGACCTCAACCGCTTCTGCCCCAAGGACGACTTCCCGCTGCCCAACATTGATTTGCTCATCGACTCCACTGCAGGGCACCGGATGTTCAGTTTCATGGATGGCTTCAGTGGGTACAATCAGATCAAAATGGATCCAGAAGATGCATGAAAGACTGCGTTCATTACGCATGTGGGGGTCTTTAACTATACAGTTATGCACTTTGGACTTAAAAACGCGGGTGCGACTTATCAGCGAGCAATGATGGCTCTATTCCACGACATGATGCACCAGGAAGTGCAGTTCTATGTTGACGATCTAGTTGTCAAGTCCAAAGAGGAAGCGGACCATTTGGAGGACCTGCGGAAAGTATTTGAAAGATGAAGGAGTTTCCAGCTGAAGATGAACCCCATGAAATGTGCATTCGGGGTGACTTCGGGGAAGTTCTTGGGATGCGTAATACACCGCCAAGGCATCGAGCCTGACCCCGCAAAAGTATCGGCTATCGCTAGCATGACGGCGCCGCATAATCAGATCACTCTGAAGACGTTCTTAGGGAAATTATCTTACCTGCGGAGGTTCATTCCGACGATTGCAGAAATAACTTTCTGCTGCGGCGATCTCCTAAAAAAGAATGCTGTATATAATTGGACAGAGGAACATGAGGCCGCATTTGGGAAGCTGAAGGACCTATTGGCATCACCAAGGGTAATGATCGCCCCACAGCTTGGATCGCCGCTTTTGTTGTATCTAACGTCGACGAAGAAATCTATAAGAGCGCTTTTGGCTCAAGAATATGAAGGGCAGGAAAGGACAATCTATTACATTTCTCGTATAGTACAACCGGCTGAATCAAGGTACACAGACATCGAACGCCATTGTCTTGCTCTGTTCTTTGTGATAGAGAAGTTAAAACACTACTTCGCCTCGCACAAAGTTGTGGTGATTACAAAGATCGACCCCATACGATACCTCTTGACTCACACTTCTCCCTGCGGAAGGTTGGCAAAGTGGTACATGGCCATTTCACAATATGACATCACGTGTGTTCGACCACGAGCGATCAAATCGCAAGCAGTGGCAGATCTCTTGGCACAGTTCCCAGATAGCAGCTATGAACCTATGATCAAGGAGGAACTGGAAGGACCTGGGATCTATGCAGTCGAGTTACCATATTGGACGCTTCATTTTGATGGATCATCAACAAGGAAAGATGGGGGAATTGGAATTGTTTTGACTAAACCAGATTGGGAAGTCATCCAAATGTCAACGAAATTAGATTTCCCGGTAACCAACAATGAAGCGGAGTATGAGGCTCTCATCGCAGAACTTCGTGCAGCCAGGGCACTGGAAGTAAGCAATCTGACGGTTATGGGAGATTCTAAGTTAATCGTCAAACAAGCCTCATGCGAGTACGGGTTGAAAGAGATAAATCTGATACCCTATCGGACTTTGGTGCAAAATCTGGTACAACAATTCTGCGATGTCAAGTACGAGCTCACACCTAGAGCTGACAATCGGCATGCTGATGCTTTAGCCACCCTGGGATCTAAAGTTAGTGCAGAAAAATGCCCTGCGAGAATCTCAATCGAAGTCCGAACGTCACCGACATTGATAGAGGACGCATGCGAGGATGAGTCCATGGACGAGGAAGACTGGAGAAAACCGATACTGCGTGCAATTGCCGAGGGAACGAGTAAAGAAAATTGGGCATCCACTAAGGGGTACTGCATACATGACAACGTCCTTTACTACAAAGGTCCGGGAGGAATACTCATGAGGTGCGTCTCGCAGCAGGAGGGGCAGGCGTTATTGGAAAAGATTCACCAGCACACTTGCGGGGAAGGTGAGGTGTCGATTTACCGAAAGGCCCAAAGATACGATATTCATTGGCCGGACATGTCCACGACTGCTACAATAATTCAAGGAAATTGTGAAAGATGTGCATTAATCAAGGACTCTTTAGCAATCGCTATGGTTGATGATGACGCAGATTGGAGAAAGCCACTCTTTGATTTTCTGACAGTGGGGATCGAGCCCGAGCAAAGAAAGGAAGCCGAGAAACTTAAAAGGAAAGCGCTCGATATGTGGTGCAGGAAAACATACTCTGGTGAAGGGGCCATGAGGGGAATCTACTCCGATGCCTAGATAGCCAAGAAGCGCAAGAGGTGATGGATTTAGCTCACCAAGTAGAGCATCAGGGGGGTGCAAAGCTATGCAGACAGCTCCTCGCAGTTGGCTATTTTTGGCCCACAATTGAGGCAGATTGCCGCACCAAGGTAAAGAGATGTCAGGAATGCCAATTTAAGGGCAACCTCGTGCATGCTCCTGCTGTAGATTCACACACGTTAGGAACGCCATGGCCATTCCACACTTGGGCTCTTGATTTTGTTGGCCCCATTCGACCGACCTCGCATGGGAACCAGTTTATCTTAACCGCGGCCGAGTTGTTTACTAAGTGGTTGGAGGCAGTACCGCTCAAGGCAGCCAAGGCGCTCGAAGTAGTCAATTTCATCCAAGAAAACATCATATACAGGTTTGGAATCCCCAATACAATTTTCTCGGATAACGGCACTCCCTTTGTAAATCGTCAGGTGGCTGCGAAACTAGCTGAATACAATATAAGGCAAGTCTGTTCCACTCCTTATTACCCGAAGGGGAATGGTCAAGCAGAAGCGACCAACAAGACATTGATAAGGATTTTGAGTAAGATGGTCGCAGACGATCACAAAAGGTTGGCCAATTCTTTAAATTTAGCATTATGGGCGTATCGAACGTCGCCAAGGGCTCCCAAAGGAGTCTCTTTGTTCCTTCTATGCTATGGATCTGAAGCCGTTGTACCGGCGGAAGTAAAATTCAACTCTGCGAGGTTAGCCTTTCATGCCTTGTATGAAAATCAGCGTGACCATGACTTGATTCTATTGGAAGAGAAGCGCGAACAGGCTAAGCGGGCCAACAAGAGGTACAAATAGAGGATTGCTCGTGCGTACAATAAAACAGTTCAACACCGAGACTTTGCGGTTGGGGACTTGGTCTTACGAGCTTCAGATCATTGCATGCGGGAAGCAGCCCATCCAAAGTTTGCAGCTAACTGGGAAGGACCGTTCGAGGTTAAAGAAGTTTTTGATAGTGGTTACTGCACCATACAGAGGCTTCATGGGACTACCACAACCTCAAGCACGATCAATATGCGCTGGATCAAAAAGTATTGTCCTTAGCCTCTCACTCTTTATATATACATTGGATTCAAATGACTGTTGGATTGCATGTCTAGTCCTCCAATGAATTCATGCGATTGTTTCCTCCCATATGAGAAACTTGTAGTCATTGTTTCCTCCCATATGAGGAACTTGTAGTCATTCCCATATGAGGAACTTGTAGTCATGCCTCTCCCATATGGGGGTGCTTTTAATAAAAGAATTCTCCCATATGAGAAGAGTTTTATTATTTTGACTCTCTTATCATTTTATTTGCTTCTTTGCTTGCTTATAACAAAAGCCTATCTGCCTAGATAGCAGCCATAATATACGATCCCATGCGATCCAAAGCCTATCTGCGTAGATAGCAGCAATGATTAAATACGATCTTAAGTGATCTAAAAGCTTATCTGCCTAGATAGCAGCGATAGTAACAACGCCTTTGTGCGAGCAAAGCCTATCTGCCGCGATAGCAGCAATGTTCAAACATGATCTTGACTGATCTACAAGCCTATCTGCCTAGATAGCAGCAATAATATCAACGCAGCCTATCTGCCGCGATAGCAGCAATGTTCAAACATGATCTTGACTGATCTACAAGCCTATCTGCCTAGATAGCAGCAATAATAACAACGCCTTTGTGCAAGCGAAACCTATTTGTTCAGGTAGCAACAATATTGAAACATGATTTTAACTGATCTGTAAGCCTATCTGCTTAGATAGCAAGCCATAGAGACAACGCCTCGTGCGATGCAAAACTTATCAGCTTGAAATAAAGAATTATTCAGGCAATATTCGAATGCAAAACGCAAAGGAAACATAACTTGTTTCGTCATATAGCAAACACGCATGCGATATTACAATTTATTGTTTCAAACAAGAACAGGAAATACCAAAGTGCATTTCATTAACAGTCAAAATGACTTACAATTTATCTGTCTAGATAGCAGCTTACAAGCGAAAGCTCATACTAAGGAAAATTCCTACTATAAAATGAACGGCCTACAGATCCTAACAAAAGCTATGTGACGCTATCATCAAGGTCCTAGATCAGAACAGGGCTCTTGATTGATCTTCTGCCCAAGAGACATGCCAGATGAACCTCATGTCCTGACGGATGCAGACGTGAAGAAAAAGTGGCCAACAACTCCTGGGGCAGGAAGCTTATTATGCAGAAAGACGAGCGCCATGGCTCGTCACACCTTGTTCAAAACAATGGTGGCAAATAGTTATCCTCCAGGAAAACTAGAGGAGAAACACACCATTCATTACGATTCGGTAGAAAGGTCGGTACGGGACTGCGCCTCGCCGGAAGGCAGCTGAAGATACGACCTGCAAATATAATAGACCAAGAAGAATCTTCGCAGAAGCAGGAAGTATTATGTAAATCTTCTTCAAAAAGATCACAAAGATCGGTAAGCTTTACAGAGAAGATCTGGGGAGCTATTTCTATGGCACAAGGCACAAACTCAGGTTTCACAGCCTGAAATTGACATGAATTGACAAAGAACAAGCATTGATGCCCGCAGTCGTAAGGACTCATGGTAAGCCACATTTTGGGATAAAAGACCCAAGTAGCAACAAGAAAGGTTTATATAGACTCCATAGGGGACTCTTCAGTTCCCTGGCTGAGTCAGCAAAGCTTGTGAAACGGGTAAGAATCAATTACTCACGTCTCAAAAAGAGGTAAAAATCAATTACCCTACTAAAGGCTATGGCGATTCGGTGGCACGCCCTAATTAATGACGGAAGGTCATAATAAGGATGTGGCTCCCAAGGAAATCGTGCTTATCTAATAAATTATTAGTGCGAAAATCAAGGCAATTACGTCACCATATGACGTCATGATAGATATGCAACAAGATACGAGCGCAAAATCTTCAGAGGGGCAAAATGAGACATAAAGTTTCAAATGTTAAAAAGGGGGGGGAGAAGCACTAGCATTACAATAATATTTTTGTTTCTAAAATAAATCCTTGATTAAAGGATCTCCTGGAGAAAACGGGAGCGATGCCTCTTTTGCTTGTTCCACTTCTTGCTTTAACTTCTCGTACTTGGCTTTCATCGCATGGAAGAGGTTAACGGCTTCTTCAGCCTTCTGCCGTTGTTTCTCCAACTTCCGTCTTTCAGATGCGAGGTTGTGGTAGCCATGTTTCAAACTCACAGACGCGGGAATCTGGGTGACCCTGTTGAGAATAAACCCGAAGCCTAGTTTGCCTTGAACTTTAGCCTGAAGCCCCTTGCATGTGCTATAAAGAAACCGTGCACTATTAGGAGAAATGGTTGCAGGGGTGGCCACAGAAAGTTGCTCCAAAATCCAGATGACTTTGGTCAAGAAAATCCTTCTGTCATAAGGCTCTAGCTCCAGAGATTTTGCAAATGAACATGGGTATGAGAGGCGCATCCTTATCAGCCAATCCACATCAGGTTGCTTCATTCCTGACAAAAATTATTAAGTTTAGAGCATGAAAGCTTTTAAACAAAGGAGTAGAAATCGAAAAATGGTAACATACCAGTCCCTTCAAGGATCTCACGCAAAGAGGGAATGCACATTGCCGGAAAAGTCGAAGCATGCCCTTACTGCATGGCCTGTCTGACAGCCGCGAGTTCGAGCTCATCATAGTTGTCAGGAATAGTATAAGTTGCAACAGGTGCGACGGCAGCCCCAACTTGCGAACTCCAAAAACTTCACGCTGGGGGAACCTGTAAAAGCTCTACCTCTGTCGAAGGAGTAACAACAGTAGTAGATGCTGCTTGACTAGGAACTTCTTCAGCCGCGAGAGGTCCTTGTGGCTAGGGAGCACTCATTTGAACATCAACATTTTCATGCAATTCTATGTCTTCCATGACTTGTTCATCTCCATGAACTTCAGCTCCAGCATCCTCCGCTTCCATTTCCTCGACTTCAGCATCAGCATCTTCTTCTCTTAACACAGTTTCAGCTTCGACATCATCAGATACCTCGATGATTTCCTCCAGAGGTTTTCCTGCATACTCAGTAGCTGCGATAGGCTTCTCAACATGAGGGCTTCGCTCTGGAACATAAGATGTGGGGAGCTGACTCCTTTGCTCCGGCATATCCTCATTAGGGTCTTCAACACCTACCCCGCTGATCATTTCTCTAGCAGTTGATACATTGCCAGCAGAGCCCTGTGCGATGGCAGCATCACCTGCGATACAAGACAAAAAAAATATTGAGGTAACTTGCATCATACATAATATTTTTACCGAAGATCAAAGCGAGAACCTCCACACTTAGGTGGGATCGCAACACCATCACCATATGTTAATGATGCGACAGCATATCCTACTAGAGTATCTTCATTTAGCACATCTTTAAGGTGAGTGTGACCTGGTGGTGCGAAGAAATTCGTTAAAACGAGGAGTGGGTTATCAAGCTTGGTTCACAAACATTGTTTGAATAGTTACGTGAGGGTTCGTCACACTTGCCTACTAACCATCGGCGAATATCATCTTTTGATAAGCCATGATTTAACGCACCAATAATTACTTCTTGGTAAGTCACAACAAGGTTAAAAATCTCACCTTCTTTGCCGCCTGCGATCTCCTCAAAGTCCTCCTGAGCTTGTTCCAAAGCAGTCGCATTTGCGTTACCAACTAGCTGTTCTTCCAGACTTCTCCTTTTTATGAGCTCGATCTCATCTTCTTCGAGCTTCCTCCTTCTCTCTTCTGCTTCAGCAGCCATTCTATCAGACTCAGCAAGGATATCTTCTTCTATTGTCTCGCTGGAAATGCCAGAGCGAGAACCCTTGGTCTTTTTCTTCTCCTTGGCCAGGAGGCCGCTGATAGTTTCTGTGTCATCATATGCGAAAGCAAAATTAATCAGCAACTATCTTAAAAGCTAGAGTATGAAGAAGACAAGTTTGCATGAAATACCTTCCGAGTCTTCTTCTCCTATTTCACCTCTTTCTTCTTCTCTTTCGCTCTCTCCTCTTTCTTATTCATCACCTCCTTCTCTCACTTCTATTTCCTCGTCCTCCTCTTCCTCTTCTTCCTAACAAAAAGGAACGAAAGTCTCAACCGCGAGCTCTTTCTGCGCTTTGCCTGGCATGCGTCCTTTGCCTTTTTCTTTAGAGGCAAGAGACTTCGCAGGAGACGGAGTTGGAGCACTTCTAGGAGGGGAGGAGATCACAATGCCCTTCTTCTTTCCTCTTGGCCCTTGGGGCAACCTCTGCATCCACTTTGGGAGTATTGTTTATCAGCGAGCTAGCAAACACATCTATTTCCTCGCGAATTCGATCCTCTACTTGGGGAGCCAGTCCCATTGTCACAGGAATTTCCTCGCCTTGCCTTTTTGCGGCAACAATAGAGTTGACCAGCGATTTGGAGCGTTCTCCAGATGCGAACCTCCTCAGATAACACTAAAACAGAAAATGGGGTGTCAGTTTCAACGCACCAAGAGAAATAAGTTCATCACGCATAAAGAAAATTGTTTACCTTGGAAAATTCTTCGTTGTACTTGATTACATGCGAAACTCCCTCCCTAACAACAGTCATTTTCTCCCCGAGAATGGTGGAGGGGCACAAGTGATTGTCAGAATCAAGCAAGGAATAAAAGCCATATTGGGAGTCATCCAAGCTGCAGTTAGGGCGGAATGGAAAGGCATTCCTTTTGATCGCAGGAGCTCTGCTTGGATGAGGAGTTGAGTGCGTCTCGAACCTGGCTTGCTGAGCATTCCAGTAAGAGATCCAATTCTTGGAAGGGCGACCTACACGACTACCCGAAGTTTGAATGAAGGTCAAGTTGCTCAGAAAGATTGGCTTGCACTTACCCACCAGCAGACGCTTGTATCAATTTCTTGCAATTGACATAGGCCAAATGGAGGGCGCCACTGCATCAAAACCGAACTAAGGTGAGATGCGAGTGGGGTCAACATCGACTGTGATCTTTTCATATCTGGGAGTTAGCTCAGGGAAATTTCCGGAAAGATCAGGAAGGGAACCTCTCAAGCACTAGCAGAAGAATTCGCGATAGCGATCATGACCTTCGAGAAGGAGCTCTTCTAAGTAAGCACCAGATCTAGTGGGCCACATATTTGGAAACCATCGCACATTTTCAATGTGTGTGGCATAGGGCCTAGCTGTAAACTTGCTCCGGTCATCGCATATCAGACTCTATGTGCACTTGGGAAGATTGGTTCTGAACCATCAAGCAGATCCCCCACTGGGAAGTTCAATCTCCGCACCTGGAACACACCACTTATTGGGCCTGGAAGGAACAGGAGCATAAGAGGGCCATCGCTCGAAAACCCACATGGTAAGAAACGCGTTGACAAAAGTCAACACATCAAGACCCCCGCGAGAGTCCTTGATCGCCACCACTAGCTGGTCGAATCGATGATATAAGGTGCCTAATACCAGAGGTCCCAGGGCGACTTTTTGACCAAGGGCCAACTTAACAGTTAGGGGGAGGACATGATAAAATACTCCATTGTGAGGATGACCATCGATCAAGTACCTCGACAACCAAGCGCAAAGAAAGCCGCACAAGGTCAGATGATATCCCTTCCCCTCTATGTAATTCTTCGCATTTGGGTCTTTGTCCATAATTTCCTTGGTGATGCTACCATTCGCATAGTCGCGAAAGAAATATTGCACCCACTTTCCCCAAGTGTTCTTCGCAGACGTCTCAACTAGCTGCCATTCAGGAAGTACTTTCGCAGATGTCCATCGAGTTGAAATTTTCTTTACCTCAGACAAGCACTCTTCCATCTTCGTATAAAGGGTGAGTTCTGGGCTAGGTTTCAAGGCACTTAAGGGATCCACTTCGCCCATAGGAGAAAGATCATATAGAATTTGAACATCTTCTAAAGTGGGCGCATCTTCAAATTCAGCGAAATGAAAGGTATGGGTCGCAGGTGAATAGCGAGAAAGAAGGTTTAGAAGCATGGATGGATCCAGCTTCACGGCAGCACCCTTCATAGCACGAACTGCTTAATAAATCACAACATTGTCTAATGCAATGGCATGGTGGGTCAATACATGGTCAATCCACTCATCCATCAAATCCAATTTTTGTACAAAAGCCTGGGTAGAAATGGCAGTGTGAGGGAAGAACCCATTTTCAACTCCTAGCCTAACCACATCCCTAGAATCGATTAACTCCAACATGGCTGCATTGGTAGGCGGGGTCAGTGTTAGCAATTCTCCTGAGGGGGCAGGAGCCGGTAGATTCTTCACCTTAACCCTAGCATGATAAAAATCATTTCCACCTAAATAGGGGGCTTTTCTCCACAGGGTTTGTGGAAGATCAGGTATCTCTTCGGGTTCTTTAACGGGCTTGGATACTTTTTTCTTGGACATTTCTGCAAAAGAGCAAGAAAAAAAGGGGGGAGGGAGAAATATACCCACTTTCAGTTTAAATTTCATTTCAGATTCAGGAAGCAATTGTGGTTTGTTTTGAAATCGGAAGAAGATGAACAGTTCGAGGTCAGTTCTGGGTTTACAATCTCAGAATTTCAGAAGTTTCGGGAGTTTATCGTTCGAAAATCGTTTCAATCTGGTGATTCGATCTTTTGGGGCTTATGAAGAGCCTCTTCAGGAGTTTTTAATAAATAATGTATTCCAAATAGTTCTGGGTTTGCAGATCGAAGACAGTTCAAAAGATATTTGAGTACATTAATAGAATTGAGCAAAACCAACCTTGTCGTGATGAAGCAATCTGAAGGAGACGATTGACAAGGAAGAACTGGTGGTTGATTACTTGAATCTGCTCTTGAAGGCTGTCAGGTAACATTCAATTTAGAGAGAGAAGTGGTGCTTTGCAACAATGGAGGGCATGGAGTATTTATCCAAAAATAATGAAGAGTCGCGTCCTTTCAGTAGTCGAATCGCAACCGTCACCGTCGAATCGCGCAATCACAGGACGAGCCGACGTCACGCCTAAAACCCTAAAATAATAGACGACACGACTCTAGGGATTCTAGGTCATAATGGCACGCACGGGGGCTGATTTTGCGTGTATTTGAATTGGTGCGTGGCAACGACGAGTGCACTGGTTTTTGCGCATTGAAGCCTATCTGGCTAGGTGTCTTCACGCGCAAAAAGGGGGCTAATGTAGATAGTGCTTTCTAGACATACAGATCTTAGCCACGTGGTGACCATCCAGCACACCTAGCTGTGCTCCACACACACTGGATCACCACCCGCGCTGATCCACGTGGGGGCTGCGAGACAGGGCCCTCGCATACCACCACACGGGACTTGTAGGGACTTAGTGGTTTGGAGGCTAGAGTAAGTCCTGTCGCGCGCGAGCGACAACCAAGCCCGTGTGCGACCTTTAGTAACTGATTTGAGAGATTTTTGGCACGAGCTCCATAAACCCGGTCAACCTCATAACGGTTCCTGTATACGCGGACGAAGTGCGTAACGGTCCCTATATATGCGGACGAACGTGCCGTTGTGGTTAAGGTAATTAAGCCGCCATTAATGGGCGCATTAACCCACTACAACGGTCATATTCTCCACTATAAATATGATCGTTAACCTTCCCTTACTAAGACGAATCACCTGAACTACGCGGAAGCTCTGCCAAAATTCTCTCTCTCTCTCTCTCTCATACAGTTGCTACTGCCTTGCTCTCTCCCTACACATACCCTACTCTTTCTGTGTTCTTTCTATCCCCTGCTCTTGGTGTATATTGAATCATCCTCAAAGGATTCTCTCGTACACAGGGGCCCATTAGAAGGATAGAGATTTGGGAATAGCCCGACTAGTTTTTCGTCTAGAATGACTATTTAAACCGAAGGAAAAGATGCTTCCCTAGTTCATAGAGCTAACGAGAATCTATAAGCATGCTGCCATACCATTTATGCCCATATTCTCATTGTAACACGATCTGATTCGAGTTTCACTTGTTTTTCGCTGGGTGATGCAACTCTGGTAGCAGGGTTGTCACTCCATCACAGTGTATTGGTTTCATGAGACAGTTGATGTTGTGTTTTTCCTGCACTTCACTCTATAAAGTTCATATAGATTTCAATTTCTGAATTGCGCTCTAAACTTGTTGAAGTCTTGGTTGAAGTTGCCACAAAAAAATGTGCAAACCTGTCAAGTTATTGTTCTGCGAATACTTGTCAACTTGTGACTCCCATATCTTACTCATCTCTTGATGATAACTTGTGCTATTTGATCCTACTTGTGAACCATACATAACAATTCAAGATTTATGTAGATAATTTATTTTGAATCTGATGCAGGAGAAAAATGGAGAATTAATCAGTCGCGTCCAGAAAAGCAGTTTTGGTCAAAGCGCAGAATCAGAGGCAGAATTGAAGGATGCAAGATTTGGGTCAAACCATACATAATTCTGATCAGAAACGACGTTCTAAAAACAACCCGTGATTTATTACGGTCACCGCCTCGATTTGGCCAAAATCGACTGTATAAGGGTCGAAATCGTCAATTTTATATTTTTCAGAATATTTATTTATTAATTAGGATTTTGATTTGAACCCGATTTGGATAGATCTTCTAGCTGAGTGTTTTATTAGGTTAGTATTATTATTTAGCATTAATTTTAGGATTTTTACTATATTTGGAATAATAATAATTTTCAGCTATTTATACCCGGCTTGTGGGTATTTTTTTGAGCAAACTTTGATTATTGAAATTATTCAGAACTCTAGAGAGAATTTGTGCCCTAGTTTCTTTGCCCTTTTTTAGTGTTGATTCCGCTGTTATCCCCCGCTCGGTGAATTACCCGGCGTCAGTTTGGTATCAGAGCAAGTTCGACTTGGGAGGAAGATCATCATCAACGATGGTGCGTGGACGTCATGGCGGCTGCGAGCAGGTTCCGGATGAGAAAACCCCCCAACGGAGACGTAACGTCCAAAACGTTATGATGATAAAAGAACTGCAGAGGCAACAACGGGATCTGCAGAGGCAGATTGATGAGTTTGCCCAGCGCCTAGAATTGCGGGATTTGCAGCGACAAGTTGCGAAGTTAACCCAACGCTTGGCGAAGAATTTCAAGGATCGCGAGGTCTTTGATCGTTACTCGCAGCCCGCGTTCGAGACCTACTACAACGGTAATTCCGGTGGTTGGAGCGAGCGTTATGGAGGAGCGAGTTTCAAGAATGATGTACCAGATTATTCGGGTATGTCGTAGTCCAGTAACTGTTTTGATTTTCTTGAAGAAAAAGAAGAACATGTTGTTGAGGATTACGAATATAATTCTTATGATGCACTTTTTGAGAGTCGTTCATCTTCAAGTGAATGTGTTGCATTGGTCTAGACCTCCAATTTATGACGATTATGGAGACGAAGACGAGGCAGAGCTATCAGACGCGACCGGTTTCGCACATGCCACAGACGAGGCAGAGCTATCAGACGCGACCAGTTTCGCACTTCGCTACCATGAATTGGAGGAATGCGAGGTCAATTCCGATGTCTTTGTTCAAGTTGAGGTAATTTCAAATCCTTCACAAGTTATTAGTCCATCAAGTACTTTTGAAGGCGAAGTTTCATATGAAGACGATGAGGTGAAGATTGAATTAAAGTCGACATCCTTCATCTTTCCGATACAACCACCATCGTTCTATTGTAATCCATTCTTGGTGGACACTTTCATTCATGTGTCTAGATTGAACTCGAGGACGAGTTCTTTTGAAGAGGGGGTGACTGATGCAGCATAAAAATGGAGAATTAATCAGTCGCGTCCAGAAAAGCAGAGATTTGGGTCGAACCATAAATAATTCTGATCAGAAACGACGTTCTAAAAACAACCCGTGATTTACCACGGGCACCGTCTCGATTTGGCCAAAATCGACTGTTTAAGGGTCGAAATCTCCAGTTTTATATTTTTCAGAATATTTATTTCTTAATTAGGATTTTGATTTGAACCCGTGATTTGGATAGTTTGATTAGGTTAGTATTATTATTCAATACTGCCTCTGATTCTGCGTTTTGACCGAAACTGTTTTTCTGGACGCGACTGATTAATTCTCCATTTTTCTCCTGCATCAGAATCCCTCACAATCATCACTAAATTTGGTCTCAAAGTTGTTCCAATCCTTTGTCAAAACTATCATATTCATACAACGTCACTTGGACCTGATTTCTAGGCCTCCTAAGTTATTGTATACTTAACCACATTTCGATATGTTTGTTTCTATGTGCTCATGGTTATACAAAATCCAACTTTCATATTCTAAGTTCTCTCACAATCAATCAGTTGGTGCCCTAAATTTGGCCTTGAAAGTGTCTTCCTTAAACTAAAGAATCTGGCAAGTGGGATAGGTGATGAAACAACATATTTCATCTAGACATAACTCATTCTATATCTCCGTTGAATTCTTTTATATCATTTGCAACTTATTATGATCATCTATCAAATCCAAGGTCGATTACCTGCATAATTTAAAACAAAATAAAATCGTGTGCTAAAGTTAATGAAAATTAAGCGAACAGTCATCAAATAAATAACCACTGTAATATAATTTTAAATAAATCGTCATCTCATACGAGTTAGGAAAACCGTTATAGAATCATACTTAAATAAATTGTATCTCATACGGCAATGTAATCATGTTATGTTGTAAAATCCATTACGAACCTGACAAATTAGACGATTCGAGTAACTTTTCCCTTGCTCAGTTGAGAGCCCAAGTTCTGTAGCTTCAGGCTTCGTTTCACCTCCTCAATCATGTACTGTTTCCGCTTCTCATCCGATTCCAACTTCTTTAATCCTTCAATAATATTATCAACATCTACATTCCCATTTGTATTATCAACCTCGACCTCTATCATCTCGAGTAACTTTTTCCCTTGCTCAGTCGAGTCCAAGTTCAGTGGCTTTAGGCTTCGCTTCACCTCCTCAATTATGTACTGTTTCCGCTTCTCAGCCAAGTCCAACTTCTTTGATCCTTTGATACTACTATCAACATCTACTTTCCCATTTGTATTATCAACCTCAACATCTATCATTCAATCTGGGATTTCACAATAATCTTAGTTTCAACACCATTCCCCATAACTTCTTTGACAAATTAAAAACATCCCCCTCGCGACCAGTTTTTATATCTTACATGTTATTGTCCTATAACATCACTTGCAGATTGCCAATGAGTACAATGAACTCGTTACCACCCAGCTTGAGAACCAAAAGATAGTAAGTTCTCCTTCCATTTCATCACTAACTGAGTATGTAGTATGGACTGAGATAATTTTGCTTTTGCTTGAGATTTGTTGTCAGTGGCCAGATATGAACTTCTCCCTTGATATTTCTTTATGCTTTATTCTAGTTAAGATTTTTTTACAGTCGTAGACATTAAGGCTATTTTTGGAACTTAGACAATGAGATGGAAAACAAAATGAAAGATTTTCCATCACATTCCTCTACTTTTCTTGTGTTTGGTAACATATTGGAATTTGCAAGAAAATAAAAAAGATTTCACTTTAGTATATTATAGTACGTCATCTGCATTTAAGATTATTAAGAAATAACCCCAACAATACTAGTATGAAACAATTTTAGCTATTTTAAATTTCTGAGCATCTCCAATATGTCATCTAAGTAGCGATTATCTTAAAAATATAAATAAGATAAAACAAAATTCATCTCTCTCTATCATGCTCTTTATTTTAGTGAATAGTTATCCCGCTCATTATATTTAAAGAACTGAAAAATGGATATCTAAATCTCAATTTATTTATTATTTTATATTTTTAATTACTTTTCTTCTACAAGAATTACAACTTAACTAACTTTTTCTTAACAGTATTGGAGTATTTATTAAAAATAAGAACTTTTGACAGAAAACCCCCTCGTAGTTTTGCCTCACTGACACTTATCTACATGCAGTATTGCTTTTACCACTTATCGTCTCTGCAGTTTGTAAAATTGCGACACTTACGACAAAATGAACTAATGCAACAACCCCCTTATCCGGCTCGGGACATAACCGGGAGGGCGATGCTTAATAGAAGTGACGGAGATCAAAAGCAATATATATTCCACAACAAGAACTTATATTATTAAACATTAAACAAGAGTCTTATACAAAAGGTGCTTATTATTACAAAACAACTTAACAAAACTAGAAACTAATTATGACATTATCAGTCTAGGTGAGTCTCGCGCCCCTTCTATCCCTTAAGTTCCAGCTCCTAGACCCGCGGTGGGAAGAAAACAACAGGAACCGCAGTTTTCAATGTCAGCAATAAATACTGAGTGAGTTACACCTTAGCATGTAAAACAGGAAAGATAATATAAATTGCATGGACGCAAGTTAAATAAAGTAAAAGTGACAAAGTATGAATGAAAACAGTTACAGAGTTCGCAACGGTATAAACAGAAGTGTAAATCAATAATCCAGGTGTTAACCGAATATAATAATGCTGACAAAGGGCCTCCCAATTATAATAAAGTCAACAAGGCAATCGAATTATCACGTATTCATTTCACAGTACCCGGGTAGACAAGTGACCACAACAGACATACTAGACCTTAAGTGTTGCAACACCCTCCTAAGAGCGTCAATCAAAGGAGTGTTATCTAGATGCTGGACCCTAGCCAACAAGACATAGAGCCGGGGCACGCGAAGTCCCGCATTTTAGGGATGAAAACCCAAGGGATCTAAACCTTAGGGGCACACGGAGTCCCGCATTTTAGGGACCTGAGCCCAAGGGATCGAAACCTGATATAAGTAAGAGAACTGATTCCGGTACATGCGAATCTTTCCACTTTATATTATTAACCGATTATTAATTATCGCGTGAGAGTTATCAGGAACAGTAGCCAACAGTTCAAATATTCGACAAGTATAAACAAACAATAACAAGTATATTTTGAGACAGAAAATAGAAATCAAAATATAACACGAAAAGAGCTAGGCATACTAGGCTAAGCATGTAATCACACCTTTATTCGACTTGGCAGTTAGTAAGTAGGATGATCGATGAAGCCGATGTCCACGAATCCGTCTCCTACAATTCACAAACATATAATTACACGATGCTATTTCTAAATAAATAGATGCATGAGTGTTAATCTAGGTCGGAACTAAGTTCTTCCCATTAACCCCAACGAATTCCTGATTCCAACTATATTATTATTAAAGAAGTATTTTAGTGACCATATTTAGCATTAAATAATTAAGGCCAAAATATTTTAAATATTTATCGAAGCAAACAATTAATATTTAAAGACTATTTTTGAAACAATAATATTTCATTTGCTAAAATATTTATAATATTTACTATGAATATTTAAAACTCGTGACTTATTTAAATAAATTAAAGTGACAATTTACTAGAACAAACATGATCACATAATACTATTTTATAACTTATTTTTGAAGAAAAGTTTATTATTTCCTATTACTAAAATATATATTTATTACAAAAGCATTTTTTTTTATTTTTTTTAGCTACTTGTGATATGGTTAATAATAAATAACCAAACAATAACAATAACTCAAACTATAGCAGCCCCTTAAACTTTGTAATCTACAACATGCTAACCCCCCCTACTAATATAACATTTTTTATAAGTGACAGGGCATAACCCTCAACTTTCAGAAACTTCAACTAGCACCCCTCCAACCTTAGCCACGGTAACGTATTGCATCCCTCAACCTATTCGAACGAAACAAGAATCCAAGCCATAAAATGAAATTTTTACTACTGTAAATGAATTATATAGAGGTTTAGTGGTTACCCGTCGCAAAAATCGCAAAAATAGATGAAGAAACAAGGCGGGTTGGGTCGTCGGAATTCCCGCCGGTGGTGGAGTCCGACAGTGGCCTTTCTGGTGGTTTTTGGCTGCGTCTAATACCTCCTGGAGTTGGTTCGGCGCTTCTAGTGTCGAGGGAGACGGAGTAGGAGGACTGGGTACCTTGCGTTTGGCCGGGTCGAAGATCTCGCCGGAAAAGATGGAGGTCGCCGGAGGTCTTCTTCGACCACTGCTTGTGTTGCTTCTGCTGCTGATTTCGTCTTTTCTTTTTTCTTTTGGGTTCATATTATAGAGGGTAATGAGAGAGAAAGACGAACAGGTAACAAAACATAGGGGTGGATATGGGTTGGTGGCTCGTCCCCGACGGTGGCAGCAAGGGCGGTGGTGGCTAGGATGTTTCCTGCTGCTGCTGCTTCTCTTGCTGCTTCTGCTGGGAAAGGACGAGGCAGAGAGAGGGATAGAGAGTGAAAGAGGTGATGGTGTTGTTGCCGGTGAAAATGGTGATTGACGGTGGTGGTGGTTGTTTGCCGAGAGAGAGAAAGAGAGAGAGTGGTGGTGGCTGATGGGTGCAGGGGAAGGTGATGATGGACATTTATAGGGGAGGTTACTTGGAGAGGTGATGTTGGTGAGGGCGGTGATGAGAGTTGCGGTGATGGTGAGGGCGGTGAGGGAGTTCCGTGGGCGTGAAGGAGAAGGAAGAAGAAAGAAAAAAAGCTATGAAGAAAAAATTGGGTTTTCATTTATTAAAGAAATGGAAAAAGAGAAAAGATTGGGTGTGGCACATGTGTAGGGTACCGTGGTGGTTGCTATCGCGAGAAAGTTTATAAAAATAAGAATAATCGCGCAAAAAAAAAAAATCTTCACCCTAGTTTCTCGTTCTATAAAATTCCCGAGAAATACCCGAATCACTACTCGCAACCCAAAATTTAATTATCACACCTAAAATTACTAAGTTGCCCTTTTAGTTAAACACGGGGTATTACATCCTCCCCCCCCCCCCTAGAATAAGCTTCGCCCTCGAAGCTGGTCAGGTTCCTAGAGTCTCAGGGGTTTCCTAAATGAGATGCACAGAGATTAAGATTAGAATACTTACCTTCCTTGTTGTTTATTGCCTGTGCCTCTGTTTCACTCATCACAAAGATATGTCCAGGCTGCCTCTGGTTTTTTCCCTGAGCTGCATTCCCACCATTCCGGTTTCGATTGTTTCCATCGTCATTGTTTCCGTTGTTAGCTGCATTCCTGTTTTGTCCTCCTGAAACTTGTTGCCATCTCCATGGTTATTGTTATTATTGCGGAACTAATTTCCTCCGTTTTGATTGTTCTACCGGTAAACGTTCCCATTCTGATTCTGACATTTTCCTTGGCCGTTCATCCGTTGCTCATTTCCGGATGCCATCCTCCTTCTACAGTCAAGAGCTATGTGACCTTTGATGCCACAAAAGTTGCAAGTCAAGGCAGCGCCTTCACAAGTGTAGCCTCGATGACTACCACCACACCTGTTGCAATTAAAGTTTCGTTGCTGGTTTCGATTTTCCCCATTTCCCCAGTTTTGATTTCTTCCTCCATTCCCAATCCTGAATCTCTTGTCTGATCCTTCATTGTTGTTTCCTCCTTGGCTAGAATTGCCACTTCCTTGGCCTTCCACCTTTATTTTCCCCAATTGCTGAGTTATTGCCTGATCGACTCTCCAGATATTTGCGGCTACCCCATAGGCCTCTGATAAGGTATTGTATGTCCTTGTGAGCATGGTCCTCTGGATCTCAATCCTTAGACCTCCTATGAAGCGAGTCACCATGCGCCCTTCAATAGGCACTGTGTCTTCTGCAAACCGGGCCAGCTCCACGAACTTGTCGTAGTAGTCTGTTACAGAGTTGTTTCCTTGATTTAGCGAGATGAATTCCTGGTACTTCTCCTCCTTGACATGCTCTGGGTAGAAGGCAATTCTCATCGCCGTTTTCAGTGCCTCCCAGTTGAAGTTCTCTTGTGCCATGAACCTTGCTCGATTGGCAGTCCACCAGTTGTCAACTTTTCCTTTAAAGTAGAACGCTGCTTCGTTAAACTTGCGGATTTCTGGGCACTCCATAGCCTGAAAATTTTTTTCGAAGTCCCGAATCCAGTTCTCCAGCAGTGCAGGATCTTCTTTTCCATAAAAGAGACTCGGGTTCCGATGAGCTATCTTCTCAGACCAGTCGGGTTCTCGTTCAAGAGCAACGTTGGTGTTACGGTTCTGGTTGTTGTTGTTCATAGCCTGGACGAACTGACCCATGTGGTTGATCAGTTGGGCCACCTGTGGGTGTAATGCTTCTTCTGCTTCCATTGTTGCTTCTAAAGACATAGCGGTGCTTCTACTGATTACGTACCCTAAACGATATTTTATCGTAACACACGTGCTAACACAGATAACATGTGACAACCAGTTAGTACACAATATCATCCAATCACATAATATATCTCAGCGAGATACACATAGAAAGAAAATCCACATAAATGATAGAAGTAAGACTTCATAACCATATATCCAACTAGGCACTAGGGCCCAAACACGAAGCAGAGTAATGTCAAGTAGCAAGCATCAACTTATCATGCAAAAAGGAAGTAAACAATAACTCCGCTGATACCCGGCTTTTCTGTATTTTATCTTTCCTTATGTTCATTTTAAGTTACCCTACAGGTTCTATTCCCTATAGTGGAAAGAACTGCTCTGATACCACCTGCAATAACCCCCTTATCCGGCTCGGGACAGATTCGGGAGGGCGATGCTTAATAGAAGTGGCGGAGATCAAAAGCAATATATATTCCACAACAAGAACTTATATTATTAAACATTAAACAAGAGTCTTATACAAAAGGTGCTTATTATTACAAAACAACTTAACAAAACTAGAAACTAATTATGACATTATCAGTCTAGGTGAGTCTCGCGCCCCTTCTATCCCTTAAGTTCCAGCTCCTAGACCTGCGGTGGAAAGAAAACAACAGGAACCGCAGTTTTCAAAAACAACAATAAATACTGAGTGAGCTATACCTTAGCATGTAAAACAGGAAAGATAATATAAATTTCATGGACGCAAGTTAAGTAAAGTAAAAGTGACAGAGTATGAATGAAAACAGTTACAGAGTTCGCAACGGTATAAACAGAAGTGTAAATCAATAATCCAGGTGTTAACCGAATATAATAATGCTGACAAACGGCCTCCCAATTATAATAAAGTCAACAAGGCAATCGAACACGTATTCATTTCACAGTACCCGGGTAGACCAGTGATCACAACAGACATACTAGACCTTAAGTGTTGCAACACCCTCCTAAGAGCATCAATCAAAGGAGTGTTATCTAGATGTTGGACCCTAGCCAACAAGACATAGTGGGGCACGCGAAGTCCCGCATTTTAGGGATGAAACCCAAGGGATCTAAACCTTAGGGGCACACGGAGTCCCGCATTTTAGGGATCTGAGCCCAAGGGATCGAAACCTGATATAAGTAAGAGAACTGATTCCGGTACATGCGAATCTTTCCACTTTATATTATTAACCGATTATTAATTATCGCGTGAGAGTTATCAAGAACAGTAGCCAACAGTTCAAATATTCGACAAGTATAAACAAACAATAACAAGTATATTTTGAGACAGAAAATAGAAATCAAAATATGACACGAAAAGAGCTAGGTATACTAGGCTAAGCATGTAATCTCACCTTTATTCGACTTGGCAGTTAGTAGGTAGGATGATCGATGAAGCCGATGTCCACGAATCTGTCTCCTACAATTCACAAACCTGTAATTACACGATGCCATTTCCAAATAAATAGATGCATGAGTGTTAATCTAGGTCGGAACTAAGTTCTTCCCATTAACCCCAACTAGGGGTGCACAAGAATCCGTCAATCCGCACCGATCCGCAAATCCGTCCGATCCGTGACGGATTGGGTCCGAACCGATCCGTGATGGATCGGACTAGGATCGAAAAATATTAATCCGATCCGATCCGTCAATCCGTTCGATCCGTTTATGCTTATTATTATGTTAATTTTTACTAATTTCATCAATATTATTTGTTCTAATGCTAACTTTAACTTAGTAATGTCATTACTTATCAATGTTGTGTTGAATAATTTTGTCTTTTGATGATATAAAGAGTAAGATATTTCGTAAGTTAACTAAAAACTATACTAAATGATAATTTTATATTAGTGTTTTTGTTGTTAGTTGAACATATTCGAAAATATTTTGAAATATTTGCGATCCGCGGATTAATCCGGTCCGATCCGCAAAACCGTGGATCCGATTGGATCCGATCCGTTTCGATCCGTAAACCGGCGGATCGGATTACCTCAACCTCAATCCGGACCGATCCGATCCGTGTGCACCATTAACCCCAACGAATTCCTGATTCCAACTATATTATTATTAAAGAAGTATTTTAGTGATCATATTTTAACATTAAAAAATTAAGGCCAAATATTGTAAATATTTATCGAAGCAAACAATTAATATTTAAAGACTATTTTTGAAACAATAATATTTCATTTGCTAATAATATTTATAATATTTACTATGAATATTTAAAACTCGTGACTTATTTAAATAAACTAAAGTGACAATTTACTAGAACATATATGATCACATAATACTATTTTATAACTTATTTTTGAAGAAAAGTTTATTATTTCCTATTACTAAAATATATTTTTATTACAAAAGCATTTATTTTATTTTATTTTTAGCTACTTGTGATATGGTTAATAAATAACCAAACAATAACAATAACTCAAACTATAGCAGCCCCGTAAACTTTGTAATCTACAACATGCTACCCCCTACTAATCTAACAATTTTTATAAGTGACAGGGCATAACCCTCAACTTTCAGAAACTTCAACTAGCACCCCCCAACCTTAGCCACGGTAACGTATTGCATCTCTCAACCTATTCGAACGAAACAAGAATCCAAGCCATAAAATGAAATTTTGACTACAGTAAATGAATTATAGAGAGGTTTAGTGGTTACCCGTCGCAAAAATCACAAAAATAGATGAAGAAACAAGGCGGGTTGGGTCGTCGGAATTCCCACCGGTGGTGGAGTTCGACGGTGGCCTTTCTAGTGGTATTTGGCTGCGTCTAATACCTCCTGGAGCTGGGTCGGCGCTTCTGGAGTCGAGGGAGACGGAGTAGGAGGACTTGGTACCTTCCGTTTGGCCAGGTCGAAGATCTCGCCGGAAAAGATGGAGGTCGCCGGAGATCTTCTTCGACCACTGCTTGTGTTGCTTCTGCTGCTGATTTCGTCTTTTCTTTTTTCTTTTGGGTTCAGATCAAAGAGGGTAATGAGAGAGAGAGAGACGAACAGGTAACAAAACAGAGGGGTGGAGATGGGTTGGTGGCTCGTCCCCGACGTTGGGCAGCGAGGGCGGTGGTGGCTAGGATGTTTCCTGCTGCTGCTGCTTCTCCTGCTGCTTCTGCTGGGAAAGGACGAGGCAGAGAGAGGGATAGAGAGTGAAAGAGGTGATGGTGTTTTTGCCGGTGAAATGGTGATTGACGGTGGTGGTGGTTGTTTGTTGAGAGAGAGAGAGAGAGGGAGAGAGAGCGAGAGCGAGAGAGAGAGAGAGAGAGAGAGAGAGAGAGAGAGAGAGAGAGAGAGAGAGAGAGAGATGAGAGAGAGTGGTGGTGGCTGATGGGTGCGGGGGAAGGTAATGATGGGCATTTATAGGGGAGGTTACTTGGAGAGGTGATGTTGGTGAGGGCGGTGATGAGAGTGGCGGTGATGGTGAGGGTGGTGAGGGAGTTCCGTGGGCATGAAGGAGAAGGAAGAAGAAAGAAAAAAAAAAGCCGCGAAGAAAAAAATGGGTTTTCATTTTTTAAAGAAATGGAAAAGAAGAAAAGATTGGGTGTGGCACATGTGTAGTGTATCGCGGTGGTTGCTATCGCGAGAAAGTTTATACAAATAAGAATAATCGCGCAAAAATAAAAATCTTCACCCTAGCTTCTCGTTCTATAAAATTCCCGAGAAATACCCGAATCACTACTCGCAACCCAAAATTTAATTATCACACCAAAAATTACTAAGTTGCCATTTTAGTTAAACATGGGGTATTACAACTAACATGAAGAAGGAAAATAAGAAAAAAGAAAAGTAAAAGAAAAATAAAATTGAAAGAGAGAAAAACAAAAAAGAAAAAATAAAAACAAAGGACAAAAGACCACATTGTCCATTTTGAAAGTATTAAAATATTAAAATGCCACTCACTTATCTCACGGAAGTTAACGATGTTAGTCCATTTTGACCTTAAGTGCCGGAATTTTACAAATTGCAGAGACGATAAGTGATAAGACCAATACTGCATGTAGCTAAGTGTCAGCGAAGCGAAACTGCGAGGTGGTTTTCTGTCAAAAGGTCTAAAAATGATGCATAGTTAACAAAAAGAATTGTGATTATCATTGATACGTACCAGTATCGTTCCAGTAGCCTGAGAGGCTACGAATCTCTAACTAGACTACAAAAAACTCAAGAAAGAAAACAAAACTAAAACAATTCATTCATCTCTTGAAAAATAAAATTGAACCCTAACACATATAAATACTAAATGTTTTAGCTAAATACTCTCAAGACCCCTAAACAATAACGGAAGTGCAATAACTCACACCTAGTAATAAAGCAATATAAATAACGTCCTAACTAGTGACTACTTAAGCACGTAGTGTTGGAATAGGTGCCCTAGAGGCAATCTATATTTAGTACAAACACTGTTTGGCTAGAATATTCATTTATTATTTATTGAGATTTTTAATATAAGGGTAAAAGACACTAACCACCCTTGAGTTTAGGTATAATTCCACCCCGCTACCTTGTGTTTTGGAAAAAAAACACTTTGCACCCAATTAACGGAATATTTCGTGGACACTTAGCACACTTCTATCCTATTCCGTTAGAAATGTGAAAGATATACTTTTTTGGACTATTTTACCCTTTTGTATTTTTTTGGACTATATTACCAATTATTTTATCATGAACAACATCAAGAACACACTCTAATTCACCAATTCATCTCCCCTGCAACTAACCCTCAAATCACATGGTTCAAGCATGATCATTTCATCCTAGGTCACATAAGTATCTATACATGTAACAAAATCGTACAGAAAGTATATTTGGGGAAGCAATTACATTACAAAGGGGGGGCAGAATATTTCAAATCCCCAAACACCGAAAGTGACGAGCATGATTCAACAAACAATCATTATACGCATAAAAGCCATTGAAACCTAGAGCAAACGAATAGTAAAAAATTAATCCTATAAAATCCAGATCCAATCACTGCGGGAACAGATGTGAAACCGAGCAAATTAACAAATGGAAATATCCCTACTTCAAGCCCTTTTCGAGACTGGTCTGTCAAAAACAACGAATAGATTCAAGATCGAGACGAATAGAAATCGATTGGCTAAGGGGGAGAGAGAGAGAGAGAGCGAGAGAGAGAGAGATGTTTCACAGAGGGAAGGAGAGAGAGATCTGACCAGCTATTCGTTGCTGCTGGCTGTAGACGCTCCGACGACGGCGAGGTCGAGTGCAAATCGCAGATGTCTTTTTGTGGTGGAGCAAACTGTGAGGAGATAAAAAAAGTCAGAGGATTGGGTTCCTATAGGAAGAAGTCAAGTCATCTTCATTGTCGACGTTCTCTCCCTCAAATAGACAAGACAGATGGCGACTTCGATCGGTGACCGGAATGAAAGCATCCCCTCCACCATAATCGCCCACCACACAGCACCATCTCTATTCACCGTCGCTCTCTCCGATTGCTCTCTCTCTCTGGTCGAGTCGAGAGGTGGCGGCGGTCAATGGGTCAGATCTGGAAGTTCGCCCTCCCCTCTGTTCAGCGTCGCCGTCGCCGCTCATGTTGTTCGATTGGGCTGCTTCTGCATCAGATCGACACCGAGAGAGGGGAGAAGATGAACGAGGAGAAGGAAAAAAGGAGGATTGGTAGTGGTAGTTTGTTTGCTGGCGGGGTGTTCAGAGAGAAAGATGGGAAGAGAGAAGCATTAGGGTTTAGATATGGGGGGATGGGATTGAAGGAGAAATATATAGTATGTAATTTCATAACATTTTAGGGGTAGAATCGTCTTTTTGTCTGTGCAGTTAGTCAACCGTTAGCCTCCATCCAAAAAAAGGTTCATAGTGTCTTTTTCCAAAACACAGGGTAGCGGGGTGGAATTATGCCTAAACTCTGGGGTGGTATTTGTCTTTTACCCTTAATATAATGAAGTCCTTAGATAAAATGTGTTGTTTATCCTAAATATCCCTAGTTCATTGTATTGGTTAACAGAACAATCAACTATAGACTAGTATGTGGATAGATTGATATGGAGATATCATGTCTAACACATGGGTATGCATTAGGAGTAATGTCATACTGGATTGACCAACAGAGAAGGCTACATTAGATTATGTATAAGTCACAAGTGCTTCTCGTAGTGCTAATAGTATTGTAATCCTTAGAATTGAAGGCAGTTATAGGGCATTATAGGAAGCAAGCTTAGAGATCGTAGTGATGTAGACAAGATTTTTCCCTTCACATAATGGGAGTAAATACCCATGGACCAATCGAGGGATGGTGCTTACAGAATGTCTGGCCAGAATCAGATAAATCAATATGGAGATATGTATGTTATCTGCATAGATAATCATATTCCCAGGATCGAGGAACTATGGATTGGATATACGAGTGTGACTAATATGTCTCCTGTACAATCCGGATATGGATACAATGGGATAACACAATACATGAACATTGGGCACAAGGTTTGTCGGGATCACTGACTATTTCTATTAGTTGGGTGGCATGGATGTGTTGCTAGACACTGCTCCATGTTAGTAAAGAGTTACTACCAACTAAGTAGAAACCTATAGGGTCACACACCGAATGGATTAAATTGGATGTTGGCATTAATTATTAGGACTAATTAATCAAAAGGATCTAAACGCAACCACATGCAAAGTTGATAGGACTAGTTTACAAGGTGGACTAATCCATGTAATGACATGATAAGTATTGGGGAAATTATGCAGTTAATAAGGAGTATTAACTATATAAAGGAACTTTAGCTTGTTATTTTCTCAAGACAAGTCATTATTGAGAGAACATAACAAAGCAAGGAGAGAGAAACAATGAGAGGCCGAAGCCCCTCCTTGTCCGTCCACCCCATTGTCGTCGGCCACCCCTTGTGGCTCGCGGCTTGCTCCGTTTTGCGTGATCTCTTGCCTCCTTCTTCCGTTGCTAGCACATCGCGGTGAGAAGGAATTCAATCAGAGATCCAAGGTGTGGATACTCATAGAGTTGAAGACACTATTCTTCGTGTGATCTTTCAAACTAAGGTACAGACCTATTCTACCCTTATCATGTTATGATTTCTTGCCTGTGATCCTTGGAGGGATTTGAGCAGGATTAATTTTGTTATTTCGCTGCGTTACCTACATCAAAACCGTACACGTAGTCGTTGAGATATTTTAGCGGATAACGGGTCCGTTCCTCACGACGTAGGGCCGTCTTGGTAGTCCTGTCCTCCGGAAGATACGTGCCCGTATCAACTCCCCTTTTCGACAATCGCATTGTCCTCAATGCCAAGTCCGTCATAGTGATCGTCGTTTTCAGAGCCCATATACAAGTACTTGTCATCGCATGTGTGCCCCTTGACATATTTCTGACCAAAACGGAAGAACAACCCATTGGCGAACCGTTGTTGGCGCTCGGAAGGAGTCAGGCGACGTCCTGGTGGTGTCGACGATGGTGCAGGATCCTGTGACGTAGCCAGTGTGAGGGCTAAGTGCTACGGATGGCGTTCGGATCGCGTCTAACTCACGGGCGAGCGAAGAAGCTTCAGCTAAGGATTGAGGCTTGCGTAACCCCAACTCGAGTCTCAATGGCGGCGTGAGACGAGAAGAAAAAATAGATATTATCTGCGGATCGGGTATTGCTTCAATTCTGTTTATCAATATCTCAAACTCGGTCAGAAATGCAAGAACTGTTGTATCAAGGCGTAACTTTGCCAATTCACCAAAATTATCATGATAGATATTGTTATCAAATCGAAGTTTGACCTCGTCAAGAAAAACTTGCCAACTTGCAAAAGAGAAATTATTTTGGCGATACCAAAAGCAATCGGCGACATCACCGTCTAACAATACCCCCACTAACTGTAGCCGATCATCCGGCAGAACATGATAATACTGAAAGTATTTCTCGACTTTAAAATTCCAAGTGTGCGGGTCAATATCTGAAAACTTGGGCGCGTTGACGTGCAATTTGTGATTGCGAGTATCTGTACCCCCGTTAATGTCGTGACCTGGATGTTGGACCTGAGCCGTGTAATTTCCATGAGAAGTGAGCTAACCCGGATTTGCCGATTGACCCGGATATGCTATTGACCCGGAAAAGTTGTATGACCCAGCCAATTGGGGTGACCCGCAATTGGAGCATGACTATTGTGTGGCCCAACAGAAACTTGGTGACCCATTGAACTTGAGAGAACTGAGAATGGCACTCCCATATGTTGGTGCGGGCCTGGTGGGTTTGTCACGGGAGCGGGTTGAACCCATTGCGGCTGCGAGGGTTAGGTCAACGCCTGGAGAGTGGAAATGAACGACGCCACGACCGATTGAATCTGGTCCCGGGTCAATGGCGGAGGCGGCGCAGAGTGTTGGTGAACCCCGAAGGTAGTTGGCGTCTCTAGTGGGAAGGTCCACTGGTGCAATGGTGGTTGCGATTGTTGCGAAAGTGGGTTTGTTCGGTGTCAGATGGACGGGACGAACTGCGATGGGTCTTGTTGATGGGGCGGTGCCAATTGTTGCTGAAGGGTGAAATCGAACGACAGTAGACTGGAGGCGACGAGGGGATGATTGGGTGCTGAGATCGCCCAAAACGGCGTCGAGTGGGGCGGTGTAACCCCTCTTCTTTCTAGCTGGTATTGTGGCGTGGGTAGGAGCGGAAACTGGGATGTGGTTGGTGCCTAAGGAAACTGGGTTGTGGCTGTGGTCGATGGAAAAGTATTGGCGGCTAGGGTTTGCGGTTGTGAAAGTACTGGCGGTGGAGGCAGGTTTTGTGGCAGAGATAACGACGGAAGAAGTTGCAGTGAAGGCAGCGATGGTGTGGGCTGGATACGCTCCTCAAGTGCAGTGAATTTCTTGTCGACGAAAGCTTCCCATTTCGTCTTCAGGGCGGCGAATTTGGCGTCCAATTTCTCATCCAACTGTTTCATGATTTGGCGGAGCAAATCAGCAGCTTTGGGCGAGTTTGACATGATGAAAGCACCAGTTGATACGTATCAGTATCATTCCAGTAGCTTGAGAGGCTAATAATCTCTAACTAGACTACAAAAAACTCAAGAAAGAAAACAAAACAAAAACAATTCATTCATCTCCTGAAAAATAAAGTTGAACCCTAAAACATATACATAATAAATGTTTTAACTAAATACTCTCAAGACCCCTAAAAATGAAGAAAGTGCAATAACTCACACCTAGTAATAAAGCAATATAAATAACGTCCTAACTAGTGATTACTTTGGCACATAGTCGTTGAGATATTTTGGCGGAGCACGGGTCTGTTCCTCACGACGTAGGGCCGTCTCGGTAGTCCTGTCATCCGGTAGATGTAGGGTTTTGTAACGGATTACGCAGCGGAAATAAACAGTTAATCATCCGCACAAGACCCTCCAAGGATCACAAGTCGAGAAATCATAACGATAGTAAATGATTTAACGTAGTCACCTTGTTTGTCTCCTTGGATGATTACAAACGTAGAATTTTGTCCACGTCTCTATGGCAAGTCCACACCTAGGATCAACGATTTAGAACTCCTCCACATCTTGTGCTAGCAACGGTGTTGGAAGAGGGAAGAAGAATCACGCAACAAGGTACAAAGAGTCTCGTGCTCTCTTTGTGGCCGACGGGTAGGGGCGGTCCCAAGGGGGGTTCGGCCTCCTGTGGGATTAGCTCTCTCACCTTTCTTTTTCTCTCCTACTCAAAGTATGTTATGAGCATTAGTTAAGAAAATAGGCTAGGAGTGTCCTTTATATAGTCCAACAACTCCTTGTTAACTGTATAAAGGCCCCTATCCTAATCATGTCCATACACGGATTAGTCCAACTTGCAAATTAGTCATGCTAAGTTTGCAAGTAGTTGTGTATTAATCCTTCTACTTAATTGATAATATTAATTAATTCTCAAATCTGGTTTTATCCATACGGTGTGTGTCCCAATAGGCTTTTTACTTAGTTGGTAGTAACAATTACAAACATGGAGCGACCTTTAGCAAGACATCCATGCTAGCCAACTAATAGAAATAGTCATTACTTTGAAAAACCTTATGCAACTATTGTCTCATCCATTTGTCTCCATATCCGGATTGGACACGAGACATACAAGTCACACTCGTATATCCAATCCATAGTTTCTCGATCATGGGAATAGTCTTATCCATGCAGATAACATCAATATCCCATATTGATTTATTTGAGTCTGGCCAGACATTCTATAAGCACTAACCCTCAAGTGGCCACGTATATTTGCTCCCGTTATGTGGGAGGGACAAATTATATCTACATCACTACCATCTCTAAGCTTGCTTCCTATTGTGTCCGATAGACGCCTTTATCGCTACCCAATTACGGTGTAGCGTTTGACGCTATCAAAACACAATACTCCACAACTAGAGGATCTAGTGACTTCAAGTCTAAGGATGACAATATCGTTATCACTACGAGACGAGCTTGTGACTTTACATAACTTGTATGTAGCCTTCTCATAAGTGGGCCAATCCAGTACGACATTACCACTAATACATACCCATGTGTTGGATTGTGATATCTCCATATCAATCCAACCCCATACTAGCCTATAGTTGATCGTCATGTTAATCAATATAATCGACTAGGAATATTTAAGATAAACAATGCATTTGCAATCTAAGGATTTCATTCTATTAAATATCTGCATAAATAATATAATGAATATTTTAGCCAAAAATAATGTTCATACTAAATAAGATTGTCTCTAGCGAATCTATTCCAACAGTAGATACGTGCCCGTATCAGTCATCAAATTATAAATAACTCATAACTGTTACTATCGGAGATGCTTTGAGATACCCATGACTCGCCCAGCCTCCACCACCCCACAACATTGCAGCACCCACACAACCACCATCCACATACCCATGACTCGCCAAGCCTCCATTACCCCACAACATTGCAGCACCCGCACAACCACATCCAGCTCCAAAACCATGACTAAATCGCAAACACCATCACCAATTTCGCATCAGTCGTCACCAACAATGGTCTTCATCGTTGTCCTCGTCGAGGTGGCGGTTTGATGGTTGGATAGAAGAGAGGGAGAAAATTACAGAAAGTGTGTCACGGAATTATGTGAGTTCCAGCTGGATAGGACATCAAACACGATTAAGACGAATAATTCATCAAAATTTTCTGCCTATTTTCCACTCGATTTGGGTGAAAAATCAGTTTCTGCTTCTTTGATTTAGTTTTTCTGTTCCCCTTTCTGTTTTGATGTGTTTTCTTCCTCTAATCAGTATTTTGTCAGGGAGGAGAAATCTTTCAAGAAGGGCGAACAGATAAGAGAACTGGAGGAACATGTACTTGGTCCAAATCTCACAAGTTCGTGTCTCCTGTGTTCATTTACATTGCGTTCAAACAGGTTCAGCTTTGTTCGGGCTTTACAAATCTTGCTAATGTATTTGCATCTCAGATACTGGATGGTGCGAGTGCAACTTGAAACATAAAATCAAGAAAATAAGTACACCATTAACTGAGACCTTAGGGGTGGTCGAAATGTTAATCACTGGAGAAAGGATTCAGAAGAAAATAAAGCATGTGCGTCTTGGTTGTGTGCTAATTGGACCAATCATCTAGTATTATGTGAGTTTTTTCTGATTGTAAAGCTTATGTTGGTTTATACTACTTATGTTTCTTCTCTTTCAGCTTAATTCATATTTTGACACTGTTCACTGGGTCACTTTGATCCAGTGATTTGGTTAGCAAAACGATACACGAATTTGGTAGTCTTTGCATGATCTTGTAGAGTAAACTATACTCTACAATACTATGGAAAAATAGCAAAAATAAATATATCGTTTTTCTATCAAAATCACCGAGTCAAAGTGACCTAGTTACGGGTCAAAAATTCAACTTAAATTGAAAGAGAAGAAATAGAGTCCAATAACAAGTATTGTAGTGTTTTAGTTGACCCAAAACTGTACATAGCCTTGCAGAGCAAGTTTAGGTGGTGTATAGTCCTTGGCTCAACGCTCAAATGTTACCAAGAGTTTGGTTTGGATTCAATCAAGTACCAAACTGACGCACATGGATGCTTAGATCAGTGGTAGAGTTGCATTTAAAATTTGTACACGAGGTTGAGGGTTTGAACTAGAGTTGTACTTTCGGGTAACCGTAATTGGGTCCGGCTCAGAATTGCTTGAATCGTCGGGGACTGGTTGAGGCCTGGGTTGAGGCATTTCAGCTACGGTTAACCGGCCCGGCCATTTTTTCAGAACCCCTAACCGGCCCGGGCCCGTGTAACTGTAACCAGTATACCGGTTCGGGCTCGGGCTCGGTTAACCGGTCGGGTGGAGGGAAATTCGGCCGACATCTTTGTTTCGGATCGGTTAACAAACCGGGCTCAGTTTGGTTTGGGCCGGGCTCGGATCAACGAATTCTCTAATCGGCCCTAGCCCTGTAATATACGGTTACAGTCTAATTGGGCTCGTGCTCTCATGTTCGGTTTAAATCCGGGCCGATTCACCTAGTAACCGATGTTAACAGGCCTGTTTGACACCTCTAGTTTGAACCCCACTAGAGGTTGGATTTAAATGCTAAAAAAGAGAGAACTATAAGTGATGTGAATTCAAATCCGTAAGTTTTCCTAAAAAAATGAAATCCGTAAGTGAATATAATTTGAAGATAATTGTGCGGGTAAAAGACACATTGACCCCGTCTAGTTTATTTGAAGGACACTTTCACCTTCACTAGTTTCAAAAAGGATATTTCACCTTTTCAGTGTGCCAAAGGAAACTGGGTTGTGGCTGTGGTCGATGGAAAAGTATTGGCGGCTAGGGTTTGCAGTTGTGAAAGTACTGGCGGTGGAGGCAGGTTTTGTGGCAGAGATATCGACGGAAGGAGTTGCGGTGAAGGCAGCGATGGTGTGGGCTGGATACGCGCCTCAAGTGCAGTGAATTTCTTGTCGACGAAAGCTTCCCATTTCGTCTTCAGGGCGGCGAATTTGGCGTCCAATTTCTCATCCAACTGTTTCATGATTTGGCGGAGCAAATCAGCAGCTTTGGGCGAGTTTGACATGATGAAAGCACAAGTTGATACGTATCAGTATCATTCCAGTAGCTTGAGAGGCTAATAATCTCTAACTAGACTACAAAAAACTCAAGAAAGAAAACAAAACAAAAACAATTCATTCATCTCCTGAAAAATAAAGTTGAACCCTAAAACATATAAATAATAAATGTTTTAACTAAATACTCTCAAGATCCCTAAAAATGAAGAAAGTGCAATAACTCACACCTAGTAATAATGCAATATAAATAATGTCCTAACTAGTGATTACTTTGGCACATAGTCGTTGAGATATTTTGGCGGAGCACGGGTCTGTTCCTCACGACGTAGGGTCGTCTCGCTAGTCTTGTCAACCGGTAGATGTAGGGTTTTGTAACGGATTACGCAGCGGAAATAAACAGTTAATCATCCGCACAAGACCCTCCAAGGATCAGAAGTTGAGAAATCATAATGATAGTAAATGATTTAACGTAGTCACCTTGTTTGTCTCCTTGGACGATTACAAACGTAGAATTTTGTCCACGTCTCTATGGCAAGTCCACACATAGGATCAACGATTAGAACTCCTCCACACCTTGTGCTAGCAACGGTGTTGGAAGAGGGAAGAAGAATCACGCAACAAGGTACAAAGAGTCTCGTGCTCTCTTTGTGGCCGACGGGTAGGGGCGGTCCCAAGGGGGGTTCGGCCTCCTGTGGGATTAGCTCTCTCTCCTTTCTTTTTCTCTCCTACTCAAAGTATGTTATGAGCATTAGTTAAGAAAATAGGCTAGGAGTGTCCTTTATATAGTCCAACAATTCCTTGTTAACTGTATAAAGGCCCCTATCCTAATCATGTCCATACACGGATTAGTCCAACTTGCAAATTAGTCATGCTAAGTTTGCAAGTAGTTGCGTATTAATCCTTATACTTAATTGATCATATTAATTAATTCTCAAATCTGGTTTTATCCATACGGTGTGTGTCCCAATAGGCTTTTATTTAGTTGGTAGTAACAATTACAAACATGGAGCGACCTCTAGCAAGACATCCATGCTAGCCAACTAATAGAAATAGTCATTACTTTGAAAAACCTTATGCAACTATTGTCTCATCCATTTGTCTCCATATCCGGATTGGACACGAGACATACAAGTCACACTCGTATATCCAATCCATAGTTTCTCGATCATGGGAATAGTCTTATCCATGCAGATAACATCAATATCCCATATTGATTTATTTGAGTCTGGCCAGACATTCTATAAGCACTAACCCTCGAGTGGCCACGTATATTTGCTCCCGTTATGTGGGAGGGACAAATTATATCTACATCACTACCATCTCTAAGCTTTCTTCCTATTGTGTCCGATAGACGCCTTTATCGCTACCCAATTACGGTGTAGCGTTTGACGCTATCAAAACACAATACTCCACAGCTAGAGGATCTAGTGACTTCAAGTCTAAGGATGACAATATCGTTATCACTACGAGAAGCGCTTGTGACTTTACATAACTTGTATGTAGCCTTCTCATAAGTGGGCCAATCCAGTACGGCATTACCACTAATACATACCCATGTGTTGGATTGTGATATCTCCATATCAATCCAACCCCATACTAGCCTATAGTTGATCGTCATGTTAATCAATATAATCGACTAGGAATATTTAAGATAAACAATGCATTTGCAATCTAAGGATTTCATTCTATTAAATATCTCCATAAATAATATAATGAATATTTTAGCCAAAATTAATGTTCATACTAAATAAGATTGTCTCTAAGGAATCTATTCCAACAGTAGATACGTGCCCGTATCAATCATCAAATTATAAATAACTCATAACTGTTACTATCGGAGATGCTTTGAGATACCCATGACTCGCCCAGCCTCCACCACCCCACAACATTGCAGCATCCACACAACCACCATCCACATACCCATGACTCGCCAAGCCTCCACTACCCACAACATTGCAGCACCCGCACAACCACATCCAGCTCCAAAACCATGACTAAATCGCAAACACCATCACCAATTTCGCATCAGTCGTCACCAACAATGGTCTTCATCGTTGTCCTCGTCGAGGTGGCGGTTTGATGGTTGGATAGAAGAGAGGGAGAAAATTACAGAAAGTGTGTCACGGAATTATGTGAGTTCCACCTAGATAGGACATCAAACACGATTAAGACGAATAATTCATCAAAATTTTTTGCCTATTTTCCACTCGATTTGGGTGAAAAATCGGTTTTTGCTTCTTTGATTTAATTTTTCTGTTCCCCTTTCTGTTTTGATGTGTTTTCTTCCTCTAATCAGTATTTTGTCAGGGAGGATAAATCTTTCAAGAAGGGCGTGTTGGGTATTTTGATTCAAACAAATGTCTCTAGATAGGAGGAAGCATCAAAACAAAAGAATTAACTTAATTGAACCACTATTGTGGTTAGCACGTGCATGTGTGCATGTCTTTTTGTGTGAGTAGTGTTTCATGTAGTGTGCCTTTTGTTTTGGTAGCTTTAGGAGTCTTGTTTTTGTCTTGTGGTCAAAGTATACTACCGAGTGGCCTTGTGAGTGATTGTTAGGCGGTGATAATTATTTCGGCAGTGGTTTGTTTTTTTTGGTCAAAGTAGCTTAGTCGTAGTTTCATTGTTTGTTTAGGAAACAATGTTTTGGACGGATTGTTTCCTTGTCCGTCTCGGATTAGTTTTGTTTATTACTTTGGGTCCAAGTTTTGTAGTAGTATAAATAGGTGCTAGGGGAGTGACTTTGAGTTGGTTTTTCTTGTAATTGGTATTAGCTTCTCATCAATAAATTGGTTTTGGTTTGGTCGTGGATTAGCTAGTCTCAAAACTAGTGAACCACATTAAATCGCTTGTGTTCTTGATCTTGTTTTTTTGTTTTCTTGATTTCTCTTGTTTCTCACGTATCGGAATCCTAACAAGTGGTATCAGAGCCAGCTTACGTTGAGATTCAAGAGGAGCGATGGTGGGTTCGATGATCAAGATTGATCGGTTCGATGGGTAGAATAGTTTTAGTCTCTGGCAAATCAAGATGCGTGCTCTCCTAAAGCAGCAAGATCTATGGTTGCCATTGGCTATCAAGGAGGACACGAATACAAGCACTTCGGCGTTTGTGAAGATGGAGGAGAAGGCGCATTCGACGATCATGTTGTGCCTCGCGGATGACGTGATCACTGGGGTTGCAGATCAGGATACCGCAGTTGGATTGTGGACAAAGTTGGAGGATCTCTACGCGAAAAAATATGTGGCCAACGAATTGATGTTGAAGCAGCGGCTATTCAGTCTTCGGATGGTTGAAGGTACGCGTATTGGTGATCACTTAGACACTCTTAACACTATATTGCTTGAACTGCGCAATAGTGATGAGATTGTTAGTGATGTAGATGCGGCATTGATTTTATTAGTTTCCTTGCCACCATCTTTTGAGGGTTTCGTTCAATCGTTCGTAATTGGGAAAGAAACGATAACCCTAGAGGAAGTTAGGTCGGCCCTTCATACGAGGGAATTGAGGCACAAGGCGGTTGGGAAGGACGATCATGCTTCTGGAGCGTTGATTGTTAGGAGAGGAAAAGGTAAGGCATATAGACGAGGTGGATCCGACTTACCTTCGGACATATGTGCTTTTTGCAGGCAGAAAGGTCATTGGAAGAGGGAGTGTCCCAAGAATCGGACGTCTGTAGCTATCGCTTCAGGGGGAGGAAGAGGGACAACACCCGACGACGATGATGCTCTCTAGGCCCCTTGGGGGCGGTTCGGGCTCCGGGCATGGAGCATGGGTGCGTGTTATTGGGCACGCGGATTGTGTTAAGTGTGAAGACTGTTTTGTAACCTAGTCTAAATTAGAGTGGCTTACAAGCAATTTCATATTAGTTATCTCTATATAAATATTAACCTAGCCTAGGGTTAGGGCATCACATCACATAGAGAGGCTGAGAGATCTTTTGTACTTTTCATTCGTTCATCATAGTGAAGTGGGTGTGGACCGTGGATGTAGCCAATTTGGTGAAACACGTAAATCGTCGTGTTCTTGTTCGTTTATTTTCGTTTTGCTTTTCATTGCGTTGTTAAATCGCTCCGAGTCGATCCTAACAACTGGTATCAGAGCCACGTCTAAACGGTGCAGAGAATCGCAACAAATTAGGCCGTGTGGTTGGTTTCGGAAGAAGACGAATACAGAGTGTTCTTTTTCTTCGGCGGCGACGGAGGAGTGCGCTGCTTGTGCAGCAGAAGGACGCACACACTGTAGGAAGAAGACAAAGGTGTTATCTACCAACTATTATTAATAGTTCTGTGATTCATTATTTTATTAGTTGGTGCTCTGTTCTTTTGTTACCCCAACCAAGCCTTTGGATTGGCTCATAAAAAAACAAAACTGTTCACGTGTTGTGCCCACTGAAAAAAAGGGCAGCAGCTGTGAAGCGGTTCTGTGCTTCGCACTCGTTACTTTCTTGTGCGACGGATCCCGCATATTTGGTCTAAAAATTGTTTTGGACATATCTCGACATTCAGGAATCCGATTGACTTGAAACAGGAGTCAAACTTGGGGTTTTTGGACGTTTCGGATCCGTTGGCGCAGTTTGTTTACTGAGATTCTGCACGGTTTGAGTGGGAGTGATGGCCGACGACGGAAGATTCAAGATTGAGAAATTCGACGGGACGAATTTCAGCCTATGGAAGATGCAGATAGAAGACTATTTGTATCAGAAGGACTTGTACTTGCCGTTGGACGGAGTTGAGAAGAAACCAAGCGAAATTAAAGACGAACAGTGGAAGATTTTGGACAGAAAAGCCCTAGGACTAGTGAGATTGAGTCTCGCATCGTCAGTTATGTTCAATGTGTCGAAAGAAACGACGACTAAGGGTTTGATGGATGCTCTCTCACAGATGTATGAGAAACCTTCAGCAGCGAACAAGGTGTTTCTCATGCAGAAGCTCTTTGACATGAGGATGGCCGAGAGTGGTAATTTTTCCCAGTACCTGAACGAGTTGAATATCGTCATAAGCCAGTTGGAATCCGTTGGGATTACATGCTTTGATGACGAGATAAAGGCACTGTTGGTTCTGTCCGGGTTACCCAAGAGTTGGGGTGGCGTAGTGACTGCTGTGAGCAATTCTGCTGGAAAAGACAAGCTAGGGTACGACAACGTGGTGAGCACAGTACTCGGTGAAGAGATGCGCATGAAGAGCAGTGGATCTAGCAAATCCTCTGATGGTGCGCTATATGTCGAGCAGAGAGGGAGATCAGCAGACAGGAAGAACGGAAACAAGGGTCGAGGTCGATCTAAGTCAAAGTCAAAGTGGAAGAAAAAGGACATTAATGACATCGAGTGCTACAACTGGGGTGAAAGCGGACATTTTGCAAGGGAGTGCAAGAATCCGAGCAAGAAGAAGTCAGACAACCACAAAGGTAATGATTCTATTAATATTTATGAAAGTGATCCCGAAACATTAATATTATCTGTATCCTCAAAGGAGGATGTGTGGGTGGTCGATTCTGGTGCTTCGTTCCATGCAACAGGTAGAAAGGATATTCTTCATAATTACGTGCAGGGTGATTTCCGGAAGGTGTATCTCGGAGACGATGAGGCATGTATGATTGTTGGGAAGGGAGAAATCCAGCTGAACTTGGATAATGGAACAGCTTTGCAGTTGACTGATGTCAGACATGTCCCGATGCTGAAGAGGAATCTTATCTCGGTAGGACAGCTTGCAGCATCAGGTTGCAAAACTACTTTTGGAGTTGATTCCTGGAAAGTAACAAGAGGATCTATGGTGATCGCACATGGTAAGAAGGAGGGTACTTTGTATGTGACTTCAGGAACGGACAGTACCATAGCTGTCGCGTCTTCTGATAGTGGCGCAAGTACCTGGCACCACAGGCTAGGACACATGAGTGAGAAGGGCATGCAGATAATGCTCAAAACAGACAAGCTCAAGGGTTTGAAGGAACTTGATTTGGAGTTTTGCGAGGATTGTGTCTACGGGAAGCAGAAGAGAGTCAGCTTCACCAAAGTTAGCCGCGGTAGAAAGCTCAACAGGTTGGAGTTAGTGCATACAGATGTATGGGGTCCAACGAATGTAGCTTATAATGGAGGTGCGTCTTACTTTGTTACTTTTATTGATGATGCCACTAGAAAACTATGGGTTTACTTCTTGAAGCAGAAATCAGATGTGTTTGATGTGTTTAAGAAGTGGAAGGCTACTATTGAGAATGAGACAGGTCGGAAACTTAAGTGTTTGAGATCTGACAATGGTGGCGAGTATTGCAGCAATGAGTTTAAGGAGTTCGGCGCAGAGAACGGCATCAAGAGACAGAAGACAATTCCAAACAAGCCTAGACAGAATGGAGTTGCAGAGCGCATGAATAGAACACTCACAGAGCGTGCAAGGTGCATGAGGATACACGCTGGATTGCCTAAGTCATTTTGGGCTGAGGCAGTGAACACAGCTGCATACTTAATCAACAGAGGTCCATCGACAGCACTAGATTTTGGATTGCCTGAGGAAGCTTGGACAGGAAAACAGGTATGTTTGTCGCATTTGAGAACATTTGGATGTACCGCTTATGTTCATGTTGATGCAGAACAGAGGTCCAAGTTAGATCCTAAGTCGAAGAAGTGCGCGTTTATCGGATATGGCATTAACAGTTTTGGCTATCGATTTTGGGATTTCGATAAGCACAAGGTTGTTAGAAGCATGGATGTGGTATTTAACGAGTCAGTTATGTACAAGGATTGGAAACAGGGTCAGGTTTCAGATGAGAAGGAAACGGTAGAGCTTGAGATTGGAGATGTCCAACCACAAGTTGAAGCCCCTGCTCTAGTACAAAGCTCAGAAGTTGAAGCGGTCGCTCCAACACGAAGAGTTTCAGACAGGTCGACTAAAGGTCAGACTCCAGCTCGTTATTTATCATCATTGTCATATCTTTTGCTCACAGATAGTGGTGAACCCGAGAGCTTCGAGGAAGCTGTTCAGAGTGAAGCCAGAGTCAAGTGGGAGCATGCAATGAATGATGAGATGCAGTCTCTCTACTCCAATAAGACATGGGATCTTGTGGAGTTGCCTCGAGGGAAGAAGGCTTTGCACAACAAGTGGGTTTACAGACTTAAGGAGGAGCATGATGGATCAAAGAGGTACAAGGCTAGACTGGTTGTGAAAGGATTTCAGCAGAAAGCAGGCGTAGACTTCACTGAAATCTTCTCTCCAGTTGTGAAGATTTCCACCATCCGCACGGTACTTAGCATTGTGGCGGTTGAATATTTGCACCTTGAGCAGCTAGATGTTAAGACAGCCTTTCTACACGGGGATTTAGAAGAAGACATCTACATGGTATAGCCACAAGGGTACAAAGCAGCAGGTAAAGAGAATATGGTTTGCAAACTAAGGAAGAGTTTGTATGGCTTGAAGCAGGCACCGAGGCAGTGGTACAAGAAGTTTGATAACTTCATGTCTAGGCAAGGATACAAGAAGTGTCAAGGGGATCACTGTTGCTACTTCAAGAGGTTCAAGAATTCTTACACTATTCTCTTGTTATATGTGGATGATATGCTTGTTGCAGGATCAAGCATGGAGGAAATTCAGAAGCTGAAAGAGAGCTTATCTAAAGAGTTCTCAATGAAGGATTTGGGACCTGCGAAGCAAATCCTTGGCATGAGAATCAACAGGGATAGAATTGGCAAGAAGCTAGTTTTGTCACAAGCTGATTATGTTCAGAAAGTCGTGAAGAGGTTTAACATGCATGATGCTAAACCAGTGAGTACTCCGTTGGCGAGTCACTTCAAACTTTCGAAAGACCAGAGGCCAGCTACAGATGAGGAGAAGAACTACATGGCTAAAGTTCCTTATGCATCTGCTGTGGGAAGCTTGATGTATGCTATGGTGTGCACACGTCCAGATATTGCCCAAGCAGTGGGAGTTGTTAGCAGATTCATGAGAAATCCCGGTAAGGAGCATTGGAGAGCTGTGAAGTGGATTTTCAGGTATCTGAGAGGTACACAGGATGTAGCTTTGTGCTATGGAGGGTCAGAGATCAGTTTGAAGGGGTATGTTGATTCAGACATGGCTGGTGATGTGGACAGAAGAAAGAGCACTACAGGCTATGTGTTTACACTTGGAAGTGGAGCAGTCAGTTGGGTTTCGAGGTTGCAGAAAATTGTTGCCCTATCTACTACTGAAGCCGAATATGTAGCAGCTACGGAAGCGTGCAAAGAGTTGGTTTGGCTACAGAGTTTCTTGAGGGAACTTGGGAAGAAGCAGAGGAGTTGTAAGCTGTATAGTGACAGTCAGAGTGCAATTCATCTGGCGAAGAATTCCACTTTTCATGCAAGGACGAAACACATTGACATCAGGTATCACTTCATTCGTTCATTATTGGAGAAAGACGTGATCAAATTGGAGAAGATTCACACGAGCCAGAATCCTGCGGATATGTTTACCAAGGTTGTGACCTTGGAGAAGCTGAGAACCTGCTCGGCTTCGGTTGGCCTCGTTGCATGATGAGAGGTCAAGTCCACACTCATGGAGGATGTTGAATTGAAGCTGGGAGAAGTACACTCAGAGTTAATCAGTCTTCAAGTGGGAGATTGTTAAGTGTGAAGACTGTTTTGTAACCTAGTCTAAATTAGAGGGGCTTAAAAGCAATTTCATATTAGTTATCTCTATATAAATATTAACCTAGCCTAGGGTTAGGGCATCACATCACATAGAGAGGCTGAGAGATCTTTTGTACTTTTCATTCGTTCATCATAGTGAAGTGGGTGTGGACCGTGGATGTAGCCAATTTGGTGAACCACGTAAATCGTCGTGTTCTTGTTCGTTTATTTTCGTTTTGCTTTTCTTTGCGTTGTTAAATCGCTCCGAGTCGATCCTAACAGATTGGTGGTGTGTTATTGTGCACGCATCAGTTGGTGGCGCGATTGGATCATGGATTGGCGCACTTCGGTTATTGGTTTTGCGCATTGGTGCGGACGGCGGCACAAATTAGCATGACATCGTTTGATAGACACTTTGTAGCGAAGTGTCATTGGCACAACGTTGGGTTATGCATTAGTCATGGTGCATCAAAGAGGCGTTTGTTGGGACGCATTGGGAGTGTATTGAAATTCCGCAAATTGGAAATACACTCAAATTGAGTTTGTTGATGAGATGAATTGGTTCGGTAGTCATGGGGTTTGAATCAAGGGGGAGATTTGTTGGGTAGTTTGATTCAAACAAATGTCTCTAGATAGGAGGAAGCATCAAAACAAAAGAATTAACTTAATTGAACCACTATTGTGGTTAGCACGTGCATGTGTGCATGTGTTTGTGTGTGAGTAGTGTTCCATGTAGTGTGCCTTTTGTTTTGGTAGCTTTAGGAGTCTTGTTTTTGTCTTGTGGTCAAAGTATACTACCAAGTGGCCTTGTGAGTGATTGTTAGGCGGTGATAATTATTTCGGCAGTGGTTTGTTTTTTTTGGTCAAAGTAGCTTAATCGTAGTTTCATTGTTTGTTTAGGAAACAATGTTTTGGACGGATTGTATCCTTGTCCGTCTCGGATTAGTTTTGTTTATTACTTTGGGTCCAAGTTTTGTAGTAGTATAAATAGGTGCTAGGGGAGTGACTTTGAGTTGGTTGTGCTTGTAATTGGTATTAGCTTCTCATCAATAAATTGGGTTTGGTTTGGTCGTGGATTAGCTAGTCTCAAAACTAGTGAACCACATTAAATCGCTTGTGTTCTTGATCTTGTTTTTTTGTTTTCTTGCTTTCTCTTGTTTCTCACGTATCCGAATCCTAACAGGGCGAACAGATAAGAGAACTGGAGGAACATGTACTTGGTCCAAATCTCACAAGTTTGTGTCTCCTGTGTTCATTTACATTGCGTGCAAACAGGTTCAGCTTTGTTCGGGCTTTACAAATCTTGCTAATGTATTTGCATCTCGGATACTGGATAGTGCGAGTGCAACTTGAAACATGAAATCTGGAAAATAAGTACACCATTAACTGAGACCTTAGGGGTGGTCGAAATGTTAATCACTGGAGACAGGATTCAGAAGAAAATAAAGCATGTGCGTCTTGGTTGTGTGCTAATTGGACCAATCATCTAGTATTATGTGAGTTTTTTCTGATTGTAAAGCTTATGTTGGTTTATACTACCTATGTTTCTTCTCTTTCAGCTTACTTCATATTTTGACACTGTTCACTGGGTCACTTTGATTCAGTGATTTAGTTAGCAAAACGATACACGAATTTGGTAGTCTTTGCATGATCTTGTAGAGTAAACTATACTCTACAATACTATGGAAAAATAGCAAAAATAAATATATCGTTTTTCTTTCAAAATCACCGAATCAAAGTGACATAGTTACGGGTCAAAAAGTCAACCTAAATTGAAAGAGAAGAAATAGAGTCCAATAACAAGTATTGTAGTGTTTTAGTTGACCCAAAACTGTACATAGCCTTGCAGAGCAAGTTTAGGTGGTGTATAGTCCTTGGCTCATTGCTCAAATGTTACCAAGAGTTTGGTTTGGATTCAATCAAGTACCAAACTGACGCACATGGATGCTTAGATCAGTGGTAGAGTTGCATTTAAAATTTGTACACGAGGTTGAGGGTTTGAACTAGAGCTGTACTTTCGGTTAACCGTAATTGGGTCCGGCACAGAATTGCTTGAATCGTCCGGGCTTGGTTGAGGCCTGGGTTGAGGCATTTCAGCTACGGTTAACCGGCCCGGCCATTTTTTCAGAACCCCTAACCGGCCCGGGCCCGTGTAACTGTAACCAGTATACCGGTTCGGGCTCGGGCTCGGTTAACCGGTCGGGTGGAGAGAAATTCGGCCGACATCTTTGTTTCGGATCGGTTAACAAACCGGGCTCAGTTTGGTTTGGGCCGGGCTCGGATCAACGAATGCTCTAATCGGCCCTAGCCCGGTAATATACGGTTACAGTCTAATTGGGCTCGTGCTCTCATGTTCGGTTTAAATCCGGGCCGATTCACCTAGTAACCGAAGTTAACAGGCCTGTTTGACACCTCTAGTTTGAACCCCACTAGAGGTTGGATTTAAATGCTAAAAAAGAGAGAACTATAAGTGATGTGAATTCATCAAATCCGTAAGTTTTCCTAAAAAAATGAAATCCGTAAGTGAATATAATTTGAAGATAATTGTGCGGGTAAAAGACACATTAACCCCCCCTCTAGTTTATTTGAAGGACACTTTCACCTCCACTAGTTTCAAAAAGGATATTTCACCTTTTCAGTGTGCCAAACGTCAAGTCATTTACACTGACCGACTGTGACACCCTTAGTCTGGTAGTGAAGTATATCACTGAAAATAGTTTTGGAGATCAATTCGACTCATGCAAAAAGTTTAATATACCACTGGATAATACATATATTATTCATAACATGAGGGCAAATATGTCCAAAAAAATATTTTTCGTGACAATTCCTAATCCAAGAATAACGGTGTAACAATATATGGTGTAAATTATTTGATGTTTGGCACAGTGAAGGGGTGAAAGTGTAATCTTCGAAACAAAAGGGGGTGATAGTTTCCTTCAACGAAACTAGAGGGGGTGAGAGTGTCTTTTACCCTATTTTTGCACTCGTACCTTTTTTAGTTCACGTAAACTACAAATAGCCTTTCAGTCTGTGAAAAACCCTAAAACCAAGTTAACCAACTGTGTCTTTGTCTCTCGTTGTCCTCCCTTTACAGACAGGAAACACCGCTTCCTCCGTCGCAGCAGCGTCGCCGGAATCCGAGCCATCTGGATCTTCAAATTCCATGGAGGATTTCTACCCCAAGTTGAGCCTGCCTGGCTCCTCCATCGTGTCGTTTGAGAAGCAAAACGAGACGCTATGGGTCTACGAAAACGACGAGATGGTTCACCGACCGGTGTCTTACGTTCCATGTCTTTTATACATGTTTGACGACATCCTCGTCAAAGCCGCCGATAACAAGCGGAGGGACTTTACTATGAACTCTTTGAAGGTAACTATCGATGTGGAGCACAACCTTATTTCTGTCTACAACAACGGAAGCGGTGGTGCTCCAGTCGCGATGCGTCAGAACAAACAAGGCTTTTGTGATGATTACAAGAAGAACATCTTCTCCTTCACCGAAGAATTCGTGATGGAGACGGCGGTTTGGAAGCGAGAGTTGAAGTTTAAGCCGGTATTCCACAATAGCTACTTTGAAAACAAACTTCAACATGACTCGGAAAGCGAAAACTGGACAAAGGTTTCGTTTAGACCTGACTTGGCAAAGTTGAACATGACTGAACTGGAGGATGATGCTGTTGCCTTGATGAAGAAGAGAGTCGTCGACATGGCAGGTGTTCTTGGTGAATCGGTCAAGGTTGAGCTCAATGGCAAACGCATTCAAGTGAATTCCTTCACCGACTACGTCAGTCTCTATCTTCAAGCTGCTTCCAAGTCTAGATCACATGACGAAGACGACCTTCCAAGGTTTGTTTATCCATTATTTTACTTGTATCCGTTTAAAAACAAGAAAAACAGTGGAAAAAATACATGCTGAAAAAAACACGTTTAAAAGCGTGTTTAATTTTTACGTACAATATAGACATATATTTGATATTTTGTGCATCTAATCATACTTGAAATATCACCAATAGTATGAAAAAAAATCATCAAAAAAAACACCATGGTTGCTGTTTTTCTAAACAACGGTTTCTCAGCATGTTTTTGTTTTTAAACGGACAAAAAAAAACAGCGTTGCCAAATGAATTTAAAGAAAACACCCGGTTTTAAATCAATCATGCACTAAATAACACATGTTCATAAATCAATCAGGATTGCCGAGAAGCTCAGCAACGGGTGGGAAGTATGTATGAGCATCAGCGAATCAGGACAGTTTCAGCAGGTATGGGCAGTGTTTGGAACTGAATATAATTTAGTTTGTTGGAATTGAATACTATAATTTAGTTACTTAAATGATTTTTGATGGATACTTGTAGGTCAGCTTTGTCAACGGGGTTGCCACAATCAAGGGTGGTACTCACGTTGATTATGTTACTAACCAGATCAGTAACCACTTAATGGCTTTTATAAAAAAGAACACGATTGCTAACATTAAAGCTCACACAGTTAAGAAGTACTTGTGGGTTTTCGTCAATTCTATGATTGATAACCCTGCTTTCGATTCCCTAACGAAAGAGACACTCACAAGTTGTCACAACGATTTTGGGTTCAAATGTGAGCTATCGCCGGAGTTCCTGAAGAAAGTTGAGAAATCTGGAGTAGTTGCCCACATCCTGCAATGGCATAACTTGCAGCAAAGTGAGGATATTAATAGGGCCGAACAAAGGGTCACAGAAATTGAGAGACTAGTTGATGCTAACGAGGCCGGAGGAGAGAATTCTGATAAATGCACTTTGATATTAACAGCGGGACATTTGGCCAAGTCCTTTGCGCTGAATGGAATTTCTGCCATTGGTCGCGATCATTATGGGGTGTACTCGTTGAGAAAAAAGTTTCTCAATGTGACCAACGCCAGATACGATCAACTACTTGTGGAGAACGAAGAAGTTCAACGCATTAAGCGGATTCTTGGTCTTGAATACGGAAAAGAATACGACAGTGTGAAATCTTTGAGATACGGCCAATTGATGATCATGACTCATCCGGATCCCGAAGGGTATCATTTCAAAGGGCTGATAATTTACATTCTTCATTCATTCTGGCCCTCCCTGCTAAAGATTCCTTCCTTCTTATCAGAGTTTGTTACACCCATTGCAAAGGCCACTCACTGTGATGGTACAGTAATGACCTTCCTTTCCATTCCCATGTATGAATCTTGGAGACAAGGCCTAGTAGAAGGAGGTAATGAGAGTGGTTGGACTATCAACTATCATCAAGGGTTGAGATCAAGACCAGAGGATGTAATGGAATATTTCACACATCTTGATCAATACAAGAAACATTTCGTGTGGAAAGACGAGCAAGATGATTCCGCAATTAAACTTGCTTTCAGCAATAATATCGAGGAGAAGAAAGATTGGCTCCGACAGTTTGAGATGGGTACTTACCTTGATCGCAAGGAGCCAACTAGCTTCAGAGATTTTGTTTACAAAGAGCTGATATTGTTCCCATTGGAGAATCTCCAACAGGTGATACCATCAATTGTTGATGGCCTAAAACCATGTCAAAGGAAGATCCTTTTCTGCTGTTTGAAGTTGAACTTTGTTGAGGAGGAATTTAGAGTTCCTGATCTCTCTTGTTATGTCATGGATCATGCAGCTTATGATCACGGGAAGGCGATTCTACCAAGTGCTATCATTGGCATGGCACAAAATGGTGTGGGAAGTAACAACATAAGCCTCCTGCACTCAGCTGGTCGATTAGGACGTGATAATTACGTGAGTGAATGATATTCAGTCAAACATTAAGCTTGATGTTTTTTTCGTGTCTACTACTTTAGTAACTTAATGTTTCACTTTGCAGGGACCTAGAGATCACTGGGGCGTGCTTGTTAAGCTTTCTCCAATTACAAGATATCTGTTCCACAAGGATGATGACAACCTTCTTCACTACCTGATCGATTATTATTCTATGGAATCTTCGCTTGAACCTACTTGGTATGTTTCCTTGATTGAAGAGGTGAAGAGTTCTTTTAAGAACTTTTGACAGAAAACTCTCCTGCAGTATCGTCTCACTGTCACTTAGTTACCAGCCGTATTTATTTTGTTAGAAAACCACCTGCAGTTTCACTTTTACCGACAATTAGCTACGTTTTAGTAAAATGGTGCGCGCTGTCGGTAAAGTGAAACTGCAGGCGGGTTTTCTGACAAAATCAATACTGCTGGTAGCTAAGTGTCAGCAAGGCGATACTGTAGGGGAATTTCTGTCAAAAGTTCTTCTTTTTATATATAGTTCATGACCATAATCCTAAATTTTGTGTATTCTCCTAAGGTACTTGCCTGTCATACCAACTGTGCTGATCAATGGGTGTGAAGAAGGAACTGGTACCGAATGGAGCACCTACATACCAAAATACAACCCTAGAGACATTGTTGCTAACACGAGGCGTTGTTTGAATGGTGAGCCTATGGAACCTATGGTTCCTTGGTACAAGGGGTTCAGAGGCACCATTGAGAAATCTGATACCAAAGAAGGTAGCTACATTTCTACTGGGATTATCAAGGTGATCAACAAAACTACTGTACGTATAACAGAGCTTCCAGTAGGAAAATGTACTGAGGAGTACATTAAGTGGTTATGTACAAAGCTGATTGGACATGAAAATGCTGTGGAGGATGCTTTCATCCAGAAAATCTCTGTGTACAAAGGTGACTCCACTGTGCGCCTAGACGTTACTTTGTCCTCGGAAGAGATGGCCAAGGTCAAGCCAGAGGACCTGCCAGAGAAATTCTATCTCACAACAGAAATTAGTACAAGCAATATGCACCTGTTTGATTCAAAAGGGGTGATTAGAAAATACGATACCCCGGAACAGATTATAGAGGAATTCTGCAATCTTAGGCACACGTTCTATGAGAAGAGGAAGTATGCTCTATATGAAAATCTTTTGTTGGGGATGCTAAACCTGAAAAAAATAACTTACTTCATAGAGGAGGTGCTAGAAAGAAATATCCTGAAACAAGCTGATGTGTCTGATGACCTGCCAAGAAAGGATTTTACTCCATTCTCCTCGGGTGCTAGTAGTGATTATTATGATTACTTGCTGTCAATGGATTGGGAAGATTTCAATGGTAAGATGGTTCAGCAGCTATATGAGGAGATGGGTGCAACGTATGTCAAACTTGATGAGTCGAGGAGAAAGCATTATACATCTTTTTGGATTGAAGATCTCAATGCCCTTGACAGACAACTTGATGAACAAGACAAAGTGTGTGACCCGAGGAAGAATAATACCAAGAAAAGAAGGCTCCGAGAAACCTCAAATAGTTCAGGCACATTCATGTCATGGTTAAACTGAAGGAAGCCAGGCAAAGAGGGCAGCAGCTGCTGCTCATCTGAAGACGCCTTCATTCTTAAGGAAATTTTATACGTAAACTGATTTGGGCGTACAAAGTGTTGTGTACCGTGTAACCCCTATGACAGTCCATTATGCTTTTTTTTTTTTTTTTGAGAAACCACTTTAATTTAACCAACTGGGCTAAGGCCCAAACAATCTAACTCTATTACATCTTTGATCCAAAAAGGATCTTCGTAAAACCAAGCAACCGGCCCGTTTATTTGGGTGACACGCTTAGCCACTAGATGAGCGGCACCGTTACATCCACGTGGCGCAAAATTGACCGAGTACTCGGTGGAAGAGCCGAGAAGGCGCGTGCATCTGTGGAGTATTCGAGAAACGAACGAAATGACAGTCCATTATGCTCATGTTTTCTCCAGCTATATGAAAGTGTGTGGAACTTGGTTTGTTTCTCGTTTAATATTTAAATGACATTTTTGTTTGGGTTCAAAAAAAAACTACCAGTAGCCTTTATGTTCATCCATACTCTCTCTCTCTCTCTCTCTCTCTCTCTCTCTCTCTCTCTCATTCGAATTATTAATATCCTCGTGAGGGCATTTCAACCAAATCTCTTATAGAAGTTTCAGATGGAAATAACAGCAATGGGCTGCTTCAAGTTGTGAAAAGGAAGCAATGGTTAGAAAGTTCTGGTTTGCTTGGAAGAAAATGCAGAGGAGTAAAGAAGAAGGCGGTTTAGCTTTTAAAGACTTGAAGATTTTTAATCAGGCTTTACCGGCCAAACAAGCAAGGAGATTAATCCAGTTTCCGAACTCTCTCATATGTGCAGGGTGATTAAAGCAAAATATTTCGTGTGCAGAAGTGGGGGCAAACGCCTCATATGCATGGCGAAATGTTATTCACGGAAGAAAAATCATTGAGAAAGGGAGTATATGGAGCATGGGGGACGGAGAATCTGTTACTATTCGTGACACATGGATACCGAGCACCATCAATGTTAACCATACTTGGAACAGTGATAATATTAAGCAATACTTGTGGGATATTGACATTCAAATGATTTTGGCAATCCCACCCGGCCACTCCCAGAGGTTACCAGAGAAGACATGCTTACATGGAAGTTTGAAAGTAATGGCATATAGGTATAAACTGGCATTGGACTATCCCAGCAGGTGGCGGCCACCGGAAACTGGAACGAGCAAACTCAACTTCGATGGCGCTTTCAACGCCGTCACGGGGGCTGCGGGTGGTGGTGCTTTACTACGAGACCATCTTGGTAGATGCATTGGAGCTCGCTGCTGCCGAGTTCCAGCTTGTTACAGTGCTACAGAAGCGGAAGCTTGTCGCCATCTATGCCGAGTTTAGCGGCACTGGCGGTGCCCCCACCACCAACCCTGACTACGAATCAAGCTGGTCAAGAAACTACCTCCTCATTCACAGCTACCAATACCGTATCTGACATTTGAATCCAAGGGTTTGGTTATAAATCTGCAGTGATTCAAGATATACCCATCTCTAAACCTCTATCACGAGCTGATATACAGGAACTTCAAGAAGCCCTTGATGCAGGTCAAGATCTGCCCAGAACATTAGTCCAAGTCCCAGACATGGTTCAGTTACAGAATTTTGTTGAGAAGATGAAGCGTGTTGGTGACCTTCTCAACGTCTCTGTAACCAAATATGGGGATCTACATTTGCAAATATTGACTACTTTGATCACCCTTGGTGCTAAGTTTCGCAAACTTTTGGTCATAGGGGAGCAAGCTGAGTTACCGGTGGAGGTTCTGAGTACCCACCCAATCTAGGACTCAAAGGGCAATTCAGAGAGAAGATGGAATGACGGTTCAGGTGCGCGTGAAACATTTCTTGAAGAGTTCACAGTGTTACCTGGCAAAGCCTGACTCTGCCTTTTATGGGATTGCTCCACAAGGTGCTTGCTTCCGGTGCTTGATTCAGGATATGGTTGAAGACCAGTGAATCCATTTAGAGGAGGATTGATGATGTTACAGAAACGTGTTTTCCGGTTGTTCCAATGGGGCACTATTTGCTTTGTTAATTTCCTTAGTTTCATTGTAATTCAGTCTATATGCTTGACGAAATGTGAAGCAGAAACGGTTGCACATGAACCGATTTGGTTTTTACCAGTAATCTGTACAAGAACATGAACCATTTCTGAATACTATTATCTCTACAGATTGGGGATCTGGCTGGTCACCAAATGCAAATTCACGGACTGCGTAGAGTTCGTTCATCTATATCTAACTGCAACCTCTGGTGTCTTCTTCAATCTCATGTGTCTCAGTTCACAGATTCTCCAACCTATTGCAAGTAGAATACACATCGCAAGAGACCGAGTCGCTTTCAGGCATTTCATCAAACTCCTCGCGAGCAGTTTGTCCAGAATCAGCAAATCCTTTTACAACTGTGGTCGTCCAGGATATTGTATCTCTTCACCGTGCTACTTCCTCCGTTCCACCTCTCTTCGTGGGTCATTCGGACCGGGTGATTTGGTTAACAAAACAATGCAAGAATCTGGTAATCTTTTCATGGTGTCGTAAACTTTGCTCTACAACACCATGAAAAAGTTACCGAAATTTTGCATCATTTTACGAACCAAATCACCGGTCAAACTGACCCGAAAAGTCAAATGGTGAAGAGAGGTGGAACGGAGGTAGTCTCAAATAGCAAATTTGCCACGTCCATTGTCTTTTTTTTTACTAGCCAACAATCTTGGGGAAGCAACCCCACAACAGCTTCCTGGATAGCTTTCTGTGCAGGGCAGTGAGTCCTGTAAGCTTGCCTGAAGCAATGCTTGATTCTGAACAATCTGATGGAACAAAGCACTCGTCAATTTATGCATTTTCCAAAACTCAAAACAAGTCTCAACCTTTCCACTAGGCAGAACTCCATTCTCCCCCATGGCATTAAAAAGTTTCCTGCATTCACGAAACATCCTCTTTTAGTAGTACCCCCAAGAGTTCCAAGAGACCATACGAGTTTTGAGCGCACATCGAAAACACCCAACTTCACTACATGCACAAGTACAACTTTCCTATAATTCACAACAAGTTAAGCAGGGAATTGCCTTACCATTTGAAGGTTTTTGTGAAAGGATTTCAACCCAAATGAATTTGGAAGCTGAGATTTCGTCATTGGTCATTCAGGTCTGGAGACTTGAACCAATAATACCAATCCAGAAAAAACCCATATATATTTATAAAAGCAGCCTACAAGTTCGATTAATGGAGTACAAAATTAGAGATATCGAGTGGAATGTAAAACTCGTGGTGCAAAGAAATCCAGAAGAAGGCAACAAGCTTGGTCATCACATGTGATTGTTCGCTTTATCAGTGGTCTTGATTCAAGTCTTGTTCCCAGGCCAACTTGTGCCATTTCACGTGTGTACTGTATTCCAGAATCGGGGGTTAGATCAACATAACGCTAAGATTCTTTGAACATCAGATCATTGATTTGGTCTATGCCAATATCTGAGATGGGCTCAATCGGAAGCTCGTCACCTTCGTCCACCGGGTCCAAGCTCTGAGGGTCTCTGCTATAATCATCTACATCACACAGTCACACAAGTTTTCTGTCAACTGCAGTTTTACAATTTATTTTTAATGGACAACATTCTAAGAGAGTCGAATTCCAACTTCTCTAGTCTTTTAAGGAAAACAAGGTACCAACAATATAAAACGAGGTGAAAAACTCACCAAAGATGGTGTTCAAAGAAGTTGGAGGCGGGGTAATCATGAAGTTCAGGCCTATGTAGAATGCTACAGCCAACAATACTGTCACCATTGCATAAGTTGGCAATGCCAAGGCCCAATACCTGAAACACAACACCAACAACGTATAAACAACTTCAGAAGCCTTCAACCCGATTTTCCTAATCTTATTTCTTTTCATTTTTCAGAAGTCACAAGCATTTGAACCCGATTACTTGGCTATAAAGGCAATTATTTAAATGGTTCTGGAGTAGTACTATGAGATGTGGCCTAGGAAGCATGGACACTCCAAATAGGGGCCGTATCCGTGTCAGACACTTGGGATACTTGCACACTCATACGATTCTCCAAAATACGTGTCAGACACTGCAGCTGACGAGTTTGAGTATTCTAGAGAATTTTATAGACTGGACACTTGGAGGACACTTGGAGGACACCTTAGGGACACTTAATGAGAGACGACAATTGCCCCTTAGTGTTTACTAGGCTTTCACAGGGGTTGTTTTTTGAGATATTTGAACTTTAAATGGATTATAATATAACTAAGGTAAAGTCAATACTATATATTTGAATTATTGATGCCTCAATATATGAAAAGGTTACCCTTTTGAACAACAAGTTCAAGTGAGGTTTTATGTTCTCACATGCGACAACTTCAAGAGTATTCCAAGACACAACTCGTCAAACTCGAACCTACCTAAGCTACGCCTCTTTCTTTTCTCATTCTTATACTTAAAATATACATTCCGTGATATTTAAGCTATAAATAAATTTAAGGAAGTTGGAACCAATATTTTATCATATCTCGTTGTATAATAATGGTGACGTATCCATGTCGTGTCGTATCTGTAAGAATCCATGGGGTTCCACCTCAAAACCAATTGGCAATGAGGGGAGTAGCCCAAGATACCTATTAAGTCTTTCTCTTCTCCTTTAATGTCCGATGTGGGATTTCTCAACACGCCCCCTCACGTGTGGCATTCTTTGGCCTACACGTAGATCTTTTGTCTGCGGGTGACGGTGAGCACGTGGGTTGTTAGACCATTCACGTGTGTGAACCTGGCTCTGATACCATGTAAAGAATCCATGGGGTTCCACTTCAAAACCAATTGGCAATGAGGGGAGTAGCCCATAATACTTATTAATTATATTTCTTCTTTTTGACTGTCCGATGTGGGACTTCTCAACACGCCCCCTCACGTGTGACATTCTTTGGCCTACACGTGGATCTTTTTTGTCTACGGGTGGCAGTGAGCACGCGGGTTGTTAGGCCATTCACGTGTGTGAGCCGAGGCTCTGATACCATGTAAGAATCCATGGGGTTCCACCTCAAAACCAATTGGCAATGAGGGGAGTAGCCCAAGATACTTATTAACTCTTTCTCTTCTCCTTTAATGTCTGATGTGGGATTTCTCAACATCCTCATTATTTTTGAAAATGACGTATCCCGTGTCTGTTTCCGTATCGTATCCAATACCCGTATCCGTACCCGTGCGTCTTAGGTTTTGGTACTCATATCTAATTCTTCAGTTTCCCAAATCCAGAATGTATAATCGTCTTTTCTCTTTTCATGAAAAAACTCTAATAGAACATCCTGAAATAATTAATAAATCGTCTCGATAAAATAAAAGCTCTTTCCTGAAAAAAAAAAAAAAAAAAAAAAAAAGCGGTGTTCTTTCTATGGAAATTAGTTGAAAGGGAAGGAAAATGTCTAAGTCAGGAATTCATAATGAAAAAAAAAAGGACCTATTATACTTGCCTGTTGGGATAATAGAAGATCCCGATGGAGTGCAACCAAGAGTCCGGAACATATGCCCACGTCAGGAAAATGACTGCTCAGAAGAAACAAACGATGAATAATGAAGTGATATTTCTGACCCTTTAGAGCACCGACTATAGTCCAGTCAATATCTTCATGCCATAAATTATCTCATTGCAACAATCTATAGTCTGACTAAAACATCTCTCGCTCCATAACAGCACTAGTTATATTGTTCAAATAAAGTCATTTAAGTCATGGAATGGTGATGTTATTTGACGTTTATCATATGCTTTAAGATATTAATATTTTGAGACAAGTGCAGTTTTTTTCATGACAATTGACACCGAGAAATTCATGGATTCATCTGATGTTTTGTTGCCTAGTCCACATCTGACTTTGGTACCCTCGGTTATGTGATTCTGATCTAATTGCAGTCATCATAGACTTTGGAGTTGTTGAGGGCTCACTTGAACAATTTGTGGCATGACATCCCAAAAACGATATTACTGACTTGCACCATTAGAATACGGAACTCTCACTTCAACCATTTACAGTTTGTTCTAACTGATAATTACCCAAGTAGTTAGAGTTTTGGAGTGAGCAAAAGCAACAGCAGCGAGACCCCAAAAAAAACAAGAATGGGATTATTACTGTTGTTATTATTCATCCTATTTATTTTGTGCATGTGAACTTGACAAGAAATTGCATTCGGGGGATCTAATGCAGCTTATGGTTCGCCTTTGTAATACAGAGTATGAGAAAGACTACAGACTACAAATATTGGTCAATTCCCACTTACGCAATTAGGACTAAATACTTATGCCATAAGAGCAATACTTATGCCATAACTATACTTATGCACTTATGCAATAAGTAAAGTTAGGATTGCATGTAGATTGACAAGAAAATCTACAAGGGAACAAGGACGAGCCACTACAGTCAGGAGATATGTGAAGTGTCCAATGAAGGGTGCAATTGTCGCTTCTTGTCAGGGCCTTGGGTTGGTGTAGGACTTTGGAATATTGCTTTTATACAAGGCCAAGTCAAGTTCATCCTATTCGAACATTACCATCAGTATTATGATGGTTGGGTGCTTATTCACCCTTGCAAATCCGGACAAAGAACGCAACATACACATACATCAGTTCCATCTCATCCTATACTAAAGAGCCTCAGTACGGAAAGGCCTGAAACATGCAAAGGAAGAGAATGATATGTGGATTCAACTTCATTGTAACGACAAAACAACATATTTGATTAGAATGTGCAAAATCGCACTTGAGAAAGCCAAAAAGTTCAACTTATTGGGGTTTAACAATACGAGCAATTTCCATCTACTATTTTGGAATGGTGAACATCAGTAAACTAGGTACCTGCCTGCCCAAAATAATCTTAGAGCTTTCATCAAATGCCGGTACAAGAGTTCTACACTAACAACTCTTAACTGTTTCGAATGTTTTAGTGCTCCAACTCTCAATTTCAGAAACAAAAGTACATTTATCTCACGAAACTAATGAACTTACTCCATACAGAGAATGAAGTAGTTAATTTCTGTCAATAATACAACAGGGGAGCGCCGTCCGTGTACCAACACTAGATTGTGGCCAATACATTCATACCTTCATGTTTATCTTCTTTTGCAAGTTCTCAACTGTCCCCTCTATATATGCATTTAAGAGAAATGCTCATCACCAGTTTGTAGCCTTAATCTGTATGGCCGTAAATTAGTTTACATATGATCCACATCACATTTTTGGTTCTCAAATGCTTGATTGTACTCGTTCAAATGCAAGGTGGCAATAATGAAATGGGCATAGGAGAAGTTTGTGTCAACAGTGTGTGTTTAAAAACACCTGCATGACCTGGCAGTATATAGGATTCAAGAATTGCAACCTGGGATTACCATAGATATATCATCTAGGATGCCATGGAAGTCTGGAAACAACAAAGAGAAATAAAACCAGTCACTGCAATTGACACAAACTACCATTTTCTCAAGACTCCGATACAGTAACCAGCACATGCCGCATTATCTCTCTGGGTACAACTACCTAGAGTGCTTGTGTTTGTACAAACCCGCTTAAGTAATGACACGGCATCGATATGCCAAGAAGGTGTTCCCTGATGGGGATATAGCAATCGGGCTATTACCTAATTGACAAAGAGTAACTGAGTTAGTCATTAGCTACTTCAGTGTTCAGATTTCCATTCATTGTTGTTTCTACCCATTACCCGTTTATTTCATTCTTTCACCTATATGAAAGCAATACACCGCACTTCGGAAGGCACTCAAGCATATAATACAAATATGGGTCATGTTGTTTGCAAGAAGTAAAACACCAAGCACCAAAACTATAATAATAATTAGCACTCTCCAATTAGGAGGTTGTAAAAAACCATACCAGTCGCAACGACAGTTGAGATGGCACCAACAAAACCATAGACTTCTGAAGGCTTTGGGCCATGCTCTCCAGACACCCCGATCCCAGAAGAAGAATTATCATCAGGATCCACCAAAAAAGGTCCCTTCCTGTTCCTGGAGAAACTCAGAACTCTTCTTGGACTATTTACAGAACGAGCCTGATGATCATCCATTGTGATTGGCCTCAGACGCCCAATCACAAATACGCCCAATAAATAATAATCCTTATAAGACAACAAATAGTTCAAATCTCAAACTGTTGCCGTCGTTTCATCGAACAGGTGGTGAGCAATGCCTTGAATAGTCATATTGCTCTACCGAATCGATCAAAGAACAATGGCTCATGAAGCAATGAAATGACGTGAAAGATGCCGCAATTTCCTAGTTTGAAACCCCTGTGTCGTCAATCCTAAAATCAAAGGAAGAATTACACACAGCCAAAAATCAACCACAGTAGATTTTATTGAATTCAAAATATGGAAGGCAAGTGTGTTTGAGTTACCTGAATGTGTCAGCATCCGAGGGAAGTGAGCAATGGGAGAAAACACAGAGGGAGAAGAAGAAGGAAGATGGTCGTCGAAGAAGAGTTTTGCGAATCACTCATCCATCGTTCTTCTACAGTAGTCCAGTACTGTGGCTTGAACTTTTTAAAATAACAAATAAGTCCTTCACTCTTTCTTATTAGTAGTACCACTTCATAATAACTTCCTCTTAAACGCAGCCCTCAAAGACACCCTATATTGTAACTTCACCCTTATTGGTTGACAATGTATCATAGGAAGTTTCCATCAGATCTTCATTTTACAGCAAACGAGTCAGAGGGGCACACAACTCAGATTCATAGAATACACAATTATACAAAGCTTTCATATTCAGGGTTAACCGCACTTAATCAGGCAATGATCGATATTTTGTACCAGATTTCACCAATTATTTGTACTAGGTTTACCAATCCAATTACGGAGCGATCGATATCGGTTTTATGCTGTGATTTATAAGTTATTGAACATATGGCTCTAGTACATAGTTGTATTTTTAGGGGAAAGTTGTAGCAGAAATTTGTTCGGGGATGATAGATGTGAAAATGTTTAAGGTTTCTAATTGCGATTGGTCTAAATATTATAAACTAACAAGGTGCTTGTTGGGATAGCTTTTAAATTTTTTTTGTCAGGTTTTTTTTTTTTTTTTTGAGAATGTCAGGTTTTTTCTTGTTAGATGTTTTGACATCTATTTTCATTTGAAATGTCGTGTTGTTACTGTGTCATCGTTCTCTGCTTTCTCTTAGAGAGAGAAGCTAGAGAGAGGTTTGTACTCTCTTCTGAGAGTTCTTCATCTTGCTCCGGCAAGGTTTTGGTGTTTCTTCTCTTCTCTTCTCCTCCTCATCTTCACCATCTCTTCTGCGATTCTCCCCTTTTACTTCTTCAGATCCGGCTCTCGAGTTTGCTGTTGGGGCTCGCCGCCGCTTCTCCACCTTGCGGCGGCGAGCCCCCCGTGGTTCTAGTCACTAGTATTTATCTCCATCTCTTCAGATCTGAGCACTAGTGGGTGTATTGAAGCTTTGGAAATGGTCGCGCTGAGTCTACGGCGTCGGGAGTTCATGGGCTGGTGGGGATGGGTTCGGCCCCTCCTCTAGTGCCGCCGAGACCCTGCATCTTCCCTCCCGGTTGATTAGGCGGCGGCTCCAATTGATTGACTGGTGCTCAGATCCGTCCGTTGTAGTGTCTTTTTTTAGGGTTTTTGTTCTTGTTTTTTGCTTAATTTCAGTTTTATTATTTGGGTTTCTGGCGGTTTCCTTCATCCTCACCGGTGCAGCGCAAGTTTTAATCTCTTGGAGGATGAAGTTGCTGGGCTGTTTTTTAGTTCTATGTATGGCAAAGATTTGAAGATTTTGAAGCTTGGCGATGTGGTGGCTGCTTTGAGCTTCCAGTGCATTTACTTGTCCGAAATTTGCCCGTCGTCGTTGCCGTTGCCGGAGTGCTCTGCTTTGCCAGGAAGCATCTCAAAGGTCGAAATGGAGTAGGGTTCTTGGAAATTGTTCTTGTATTGGGAATAGCTGTTTTGAACTTAATGTGTCTGTATTGGAAACAGCTAATGTTTGGGATGTGTTTTTCTTTTCATTTTCAGCTCGTTTATCGAGTTTCTTTCTCAAAGAGAGTGTGCTTGTTCTCTCTTTGTTCTTTGTATTGGGCTGTGATAGTCCATTTTTATGGAATGAAGCTAAAATTTCTGTTAAAAAAATGTCGTGTTGTTAAAAATAGACACGACAATTTGATTACGCACACCATATAGTTGAAAGATGGGTAAAGACATTTTCACCCCTTCTTGTTTGGAAATGACACCTTCACCCATTTTGTCTGTCAAATTTCATAATATTTACACCCCCAACTATGACATCGTTAGTTTGGGCGCAGTTGTCCCTCAGTACAGTAGTTTTCGGGACAAATTTGCTCTGCTTGATTATAATATATGTTGACACACACAAGGGTATTTGTGTCCGGACGTTTGCAACACAAAAGAGCTGAAAGTGTCATTTCCCAAACCTAAGTGAGTGAAAGCGTCTTTGCATCAAACTCAAGGGGGTGAAAGGGTCTTCCCTTTAAAAGATAGGCTACAAACTTTTTTTTGTCAAACAATAGTGCTACAAACGGATACAAATGTTTGATTAGACACATATCGTGCTACAAAGAGATGCAACTCTTTAATTAGCCGGATCATTTATTTGGAAGATGGTGTCATTACAAACATGATTAGACAAAATCGAAGTCTTTTATGTATTATATATAAAGCAATCTAACATATTTGTTCAACACACAATTCCTTGAGAATCTTCCAAGAACATCATCTTCTGAAGAAGTTCTTTTGTACTTGATACAAGGTGGAGGGCATTTAGAACATCTTGACTTTGATTTTGAAGAGCTTGACATAGAGTATCAGTAGTTTCCATTATATCTTTCATCAAATGTAAAACTAGAACAAACTCAAATGACTTCAAATCAGTCAATCCTGAATCAACATCCCCTTTTTGGATGTAAGTAGTTTCGTACTCAATTATGTCATCAAGTACAACACATGTAGCATTAAACATCTTAATCAAGCTAAAAAATGAACAGAAAAGAGAACCCCACCGAGTATCCCCAGCTCTTTGTAAAGTGCTTACTTGATTGAGACCCTTCCCAGATTCAATCTCATTAATTTCAAGTAGATGTGCAATTTCAGCTGCTTGAGCAGCTTTTAGTTGATCATTGTGTTTGCAAGAAGAACCAACAACATTAACTATAAAAGTTAACTTTGAGAAAAATTGATGGACAAGAATTATCTCTCTTGATGCTGCAACCAATGCTAGCTGAAGACGATGAGAAAAATAATGAACATTTTAAGAACATGGGCTCTCGAGAGAAATTAAAGCTTGTAATCCATTTCATTCGCCATGCATGTTACTAGCTCCATCATATCCTTGGCCCCTGATGTCTTCAATATTCAGATTATGGCGGGATAAAGTTCTACAAATCTCGTATATTAGGGTAGCTGATGTTAGTATCGAACATGAACAACACCAAAAAATTGTTCACGCAATGAACCCTCCTTGTGCACAATCGAAGTAAAATAGCCATTTGTTCTCTTTTTGATTCATTTCTTGCCTCATCAACAATTATACAAAATTTGGCATCTCCCAATTCTTCTCGAATCAGCTTCTTTACATTAGTAGTAGTAATAATAATAATAATAATAATAATAATAATAATAATAATAATAATAATAATAATAATAATAATAATAATAATAATAATAATAATAATAATAAGCAGTGTGCGATCAGGAGGTAGTAAAAAAGCATACCAGTAGCAACGACAGTGGAGATGGAAGCAACAAAGCCATAGACTTCTGAAGGTTTTGGGCCATGTTCTCCAGGCACCCCGATCCCAGAAGAAGAAGAAGAATAGTTATTATCATCATCAGGACCCCTTCTGTTCCTGGAGAAACTCATCACTCTTCTTGGACTATTTACAGAACGAGCCTGATGATCCTCCATTGCTCTTCTTTTAGCTCTCCGTGCCTCAGAACGCCCAATCTCAAACACGCCCAATAAATAAATAATCCTTTTAAGACAACAAATGGTTCAAATCTCACGCAGTTACCGTCGTTTCATCGAACAGGTGGTGAGCAATGTCTTGAACGGTCACATGGACTAGCCTAATCGATCAAGAACAATGGCTGATGAAGCTTGAAATGGCGTGAAAGATGCCGCAATTTCCTAGTTTGAAACCCCTATGTCGTCCTCAATCCTAAAATCGGTGGAAGAAGTGCACACAGCCAAAAATCAACCACAGTAGATTTTATTGAATTCAAATATGGAAGGCAAGTGTGTTTGAGTTACCTGAATGTAGCAGCATCCGAGAGCGCCGGAAGTGAGCAACACAGAAGAGAGTGAGAAGACTTTCGGCAAGAGACGTCGTTGACTTATAAACTCAGAACTAAGTTAATCTTGCAATTAATGTCGTGATTGAGGTCGTTAATGGCAGAAAACACAGAGAGAGAAGAAGGAAGATGGTCGAAGAAGAAGAGTTTTGCGAATCACTCATCGATCGTTCCTTGAACTTCTTAAAAAATAACAAATATGTCCTTCACTCTTTCTTATTAGTAGTACTACATCTGTTTCTTCTATTTTCCATGCGGTTGATTTTTTTATCCGTATTTGGATCACTTTGACTCGGTGATTTGAATAGCAAAGTAATGTAATTTTTTGGGCAATTTTTTAATAGTATTGTAGAATAAAGTTTACTCTACAAGTTCATGCAAATATTACCAAATTCGCGTATCGTTTTGCTAACCAAATTATCGGATCAAAGGGGCTGTTTGGATAGCCCGTTTTCGTTAACCCCTGACCAAACCAAACTATTTTTTGGTTCGTTGAAGCAAGCGGTGGACGGATGTGGTTGTAGCGGTGGTCGGGTGTGTGGAGGAGAGAGGGAAAGAGAGAGAAGAAACATGTGGGAGAGAGAGGGAAAGAGAAAGCTGGTGGACGGGTGGTTTAGGGCGGTGTCCGGGTTTGTGTTTGTGCAGAGAGTGAGTGGGAGGGAGGGAGAGAGAAGAAGGGGCGGTGCCCGGGTGTTGCAGGAGAGAGAGAGAGAGGGAGAGAGAAGCGGGCGGTGCCCGGGTGTGGCAGGAGAGAGAGAGAGAGTGAGAGAGAGAGAGGGAGAGAGAAGCGGGCGGTGCCCGGGTGTGGCAGGAGAGAGAGAGAGTGAGAGAGAGAGAGGGAGAGAGAGAAGCGGGTGGTGCCCGGGTGTGGCAGGAGAGAGAGAGAGAGAGAGAGGGATGGGGGTAGTGGGGGCGGTGGACGGGTGTAGCAGGAGAGAGAGAGAGTTTTTTCCCGTGAGTGTGAGAGAGAAAAGATTGTGGGGTTTGTAATTGTCACGTGAAGGAGGAGACAAAATTATTTGTCAGATGCTTTGTTTTTTTATGCAGTGCACGTCAAACTTTTTGCTCGTGACTCTCCCCAACAATTCTTTAAATTGAGTAATCTTTTCTACCATCTTCCTTCACATTTTTCTCTTCTCCTGTCTTCACAACTATCAATTGCTGTCTTCCCAACTTTCATTCCTCCTCAATACAGAACATCATCTTCACACTTTCTCTTCTTCTACCATTTATTTTTAACAAAAATGTCGAGTCTTATTCCTTCATACGAAGGTCTTGATTCTGACGATCCCAGACGTCCTTCCAATCAACTACCGCAATACATCACTGAGGGCGCAAAACTGTTCGCAAATACTATAGACGCCGCAAGATTTGATGGAATGCAGCGCCGTCCAATTGCTTTCGGGAGGTCGCTACTCCTCGGTGACGAATTCAAGGAGTATCTCTACGATCATTTGGTATTCCTTGGTTGTGAGTCTCTCACCATCCTACCAACGATGTATTTCCCAGTTTTAGTGAAATTATTTTACGCTACCCTAGAGTGGCGTATGTATAACGGCGAACAACAACTTTTCGGTGTTGTGAAAGGAAGGCCTGTTTTCGCTACCCCCGTTCACCTCGTGCAAGCTCTACGCCTATCCCCCGAAGGATCATTTACCTACTTCAGGCACTTCGAAGGTCTTCTCGCCAACATTGGGGGGGAGGAAAATCTTGGAGACTACTATGGCGCGTTCTGTACGTCGAGGGACCTTGGGAGGTCTATTACGAGTAGTGACATTAAGCCGGAATTTTGCCTTCTTAAGCACTACTTGGCGACGAATATACTGCCTCGAACGGGACACGGTGACGAGGTTGATACGTTCCTGGGGTTCATGATATACTGTTGCGCCACTCGTCGTAAGATAAGTATCTCATTTATCATTGCTAATGTCATGTACGAGGCCAGGACAAACAGTAACGTGATAAAGTATTTACCCTACGGAGCGATAATCACCGAACTATTCACATATTGCGAAATTCCGATTATCCAACTTATGGACTTGTACCAACCTACTCTTGGCCCATTGACACGTGTTTCCGCATTAAAAATTAGTGGATTCCCTCCCGAAACCCCTGCACGCGCTGAAGAAGAGGCAGAACCGTCGATGGGGCGTCGTGCCAGTGTTTCTGATGTTCCACGTCGTGGGAACCCGTCGGGCCGAGGTAATCGACATGTCCGACAAGTGTCTGCTGATGCCGAGTTGAGGGAGGGTTACCAAGTTGGTCAAAATGAAGCTAACAAACGCCTAGACCGAATTGAGGCGACAATTCAAGTCAACCACCGTCAAACCAGGGACGATATTCGTGAGACCATGGAGGATATTCGTCAGGTTAGGGAGGATATTCGTCAGCTCCGAGAAGAATCCATTGCAACGACACATGGACAATCGCGAAGCCTTATCCGTCGACTAGGCAACATGTTTCGCAGTAGTCAACGCAGTAACAATGGAGTTAGTTAGCGTGACCGTGTTAGTAACTCTGCATCACCATCCTCATCGGGCGGCAGTATTGGTGCAAGGCTGTCGGGCCGGCGCAACTAGATTGTAATGCTAATATAATGTTCATGTTCAATCACTTGTTTGTACGCACTTGTAATGTTTGATGTAATAAAATTCTATGAATGTATGCTATTGTTCAAACGTATGATTTAAAAAAAAAGATACGTTTCGTCACCATGGAACGCCATCATAATATTAATGACACTAACAACCTGTGAAACTAAAATATTATTTCATATAAAACAAACGTGAATGGAGAAAATGACCGTTACTATTTATTATAATTGGTGCGTACTCATCATAACATTAGTTATGTGTGTCCTTAGCTCCCCCATAGTGTAATCATCTGTCATGTCTCCTGCAGTTGCAGCAGCCCCTGATGTTGAAGCTTCGTTGGAGGTTCTCGCACCATGATTCCTTGCAAGATGCCTAGCTCCGTACCGGTCCGCGAACATGAACCAGGCGTCGCCCCTGTCGCACAACCTTACGAAGTTGTGGAGTGCCATTGTCACCCCAACGATCGAAACCTCTACGTCTTAACAAAATTGTGGCATTCCTTCCAGTATCTGCCACCTCGTCTTCCACACCCCAAAAGTTCTCTCAATCACGCTGCGCAAAGATGCATGGCATCGGTTGAACACTTCTTGTGCATTTCGCGGTGGATCCCCCTGCCGAAACGCAGATAAGTGGTACCTTGGTTCTCCTGTGTAGGGTGCTAGAAAACCTTGCATGTTAGGGTAGCCTGCGTCCACCAAATAATATTTCCCAGCGGGCGGCCTCGGAAAATGCATTACTGGGTTTTCCATCAAATTCTGCAATATTCGGCTGTCATGAGTGCAACCTTCCCACCCCGCGGAAACGTATGTGAAGCACATGTCGAAATCACATATCGCCAAAATGTTTTGAGTTGCGTAACCTTTCCTGCCAATATAATTAATGTTACGATTCTCCGGAACGCGCGCATTGACGTGGGTGCCGTCCATCGCGCCAATACAATCCTGTGCATTATTAACATACAAATCGTTAGCAAATACAATCTTCTGTTCATCACCGGACAAAATTAGGATCTTACTTTAAATGCCGGCCAGTACATCGCGTTGTTATGAATGTGCTGGGGCACACTATCAGAGTAAACTGCCGCTGTCCAGTCTGAAGTCATACGAGTCGCAGCTGCAAGAACATTGTGGAATTGTCTGCTTATTGTTTCTCCGGAGTGCTGGAACCGTTCTTGCAAATCCCTGTTGGATGAACGATGTCCGAGGGTGTACAATAATATTGCAATAGATTCCTCGGCTGTCATACGCCTTGACGGCCTAAATCCGTAAGACCCCTGTAACAACTCGCACAGTTGACGGAATACTGATGTTCGCATCCGGAACGATTCGACTGATCTCTTCCAATGTCCATTTAAAACTTCTTTTACCCACATGTGTCCCGTTAATGATGAAGTTCGACAAGGCTCCGGTCCGAGTGAAAACAACATCTGCATTGCAACTAACATCACCTGTCCAGCATTGCCGTTAGGGGTTGCATTTATGGCCGATACGAGTATTGGCTCCACCATTGGTTCTAGCACATTTTCGTCATCTGAATCTGAAATATTATAACATTTTTAACTGAATAAGGCGTACATATTTAATACCAAGATCACGTCCGACTGTGGAGTGCGTTAACTAAACAAGCATTACAACGGTAATTAAAAATTATGCCATGATAATTAAAAGTCATCACGAAGGGGGGACCCATCCATTTCTTGCCCGACCCATATATTTGTTGAGCCACCTCTCGCGGGCTACCGGATTCTTCACCGCCATGAACGCCTCTCTGTTAGCCCGGTACTGGAAGAAGTTAACACATTCGTCGTATCCATCCTCCTCAGGGTTAAGGCCTCGGAAGGTCGAGGCTATCTCCAGGCATTCATCGATAGTCCTCCCTTGGTGGTCTCGTGTAACTAGAACCTCATGGTGACGGTGGGTGACGTGTTGATCGCGAAACGCCTCGGTCAAGTTCTCCATGACTGAATTCATAGTCCCACTACTGAATTCCCTGCACCTACGCTTCCGGCCACCTGATGGCCCAGAATTATCGCTCCTCCCTTGTTCCCAACCAGTGGGAGGCGCATTAGGTGAGCTCATTGTGTCATCCAAATCGTCTTCATTGCGATGAGTCCTAGGTGGGGTCCTGAACCCGACACCCTCATCTCGTTCAAATCCCGGCGGAGGCGAATCTGGGTGCAGTGGGGTCCGAATTCCGGTGCCGTCATCCCTCTCGTAACCTGGCGGAGGCTGCGACATGGTTGGGTTTCGATAACCTGAGCCCTGCCCATGATCCCAAGTAGTCGGTTGCGACCACGCTCTTTGAGGAGCGCTTGGTCGACGGCCCCGACCTCCTGGAGGGGGTCCGGCAGCTGGAGTCCATGCGTGTTCACCAGTCTCCGTGATGTCTCAAAAAATTTGAAACTGCAGCTCACTGTGTGGCAGACCACCTTGTTGAAATTTCTTCGCCAGAGGAATTTTCTGAACAACCCAAAAATACCACGCGTGTAAGTCATTATTTGTTCACAGTTTCAAAAATATTAAAGTTATGAACAAAATATAACGTCCGTACCTGAATGAGTGCAGCCCATCGTTGATTAGACATCGACCACGTATTTCGACGAGGGTCCCACCCCAAACCAGTCTCTGTGTTGTTTATCTTAACCCAAACCTTAAACAATTTCCGCATATTCTCGTACTTATTCTTAAATTGTTGATGCGTGAAAAATAAATCAGTCTTATCATAAAATTCAGCAATTATGTTGTTATAACCTGTCTGGTTCAAATCTTTACCCCTAAAGTTGCCTTTATATTTTTCAGCCTTTACAAGGTTCAGAAATAACTCAGTTTTGTCAGTGTCCCATTCTACTCTACTTTGGGGTATCGCGCCTGGGGGCCAGAAGAACTTGTGAAGGTCAGCGAGAGTACCTGCTGGATAAGCAGGCGGTGGCGGCTCTTCGTCATCGGGATTGTTGCTCCACGACATATTCTAGAGAAGAGACAACTAATTAGAACATAGAAGTTATAATAACAATATCGTTAAACATATATTAATTGTAAACAGAAAAATCAGATTCATACTTATAAACCAAACTTGCAGTGGGTGTAGGAAGAATGTGTTATGTGTTTGGAAAGGGAGACTGTGAATTGAAAACAGTCATGTGTTTGGAACCTATTTATACTGGTTTTGCTACTCTATTTTTTTAAACGCACCAGATGAATTATTGAGAAGTGAATCATTTGAACGGGGTAAAGCAAAACCAACCCAATTGCAGTATGTCAGATATGATAAAAGCAAAAAAACAAAAGTAAAAAGATTGATGTGATGTTACATGATGTTGCTTTTTAAAAGTAAAAAAACAAAAACATATTCGCACGCCAACTGCATCTCTGATAAATCTATGATGAAAAATAAATGTTACTACTCACTGACAGATACCAGTTCGTCCCAGCTCTTTCTTCCCATTTGACTTTTTTGACTCGTATCTGGGTCACTTTGACCAGGTGATTTGGATAGCAAAATAATACGATTTTTTGATAATTTTTTCACCATATTATAGAGAAACTTTTACTCTACAACACTATGAAAAAATTATCAAAAAACTACATCGGTTTGCTATTCAAATCACCGGGTCAAAGTGACCCAGTGAATAGTGACAAAAGTCAAATTGGGAAGAAAGAGCTGGGACAGACTGGTATTGACTACTCACTACTCACTCTGCAACTTTGTGCATTATTGTATTACTATATCCACTCTGCAACTCTGTCCAAATAAATGTTGCAGCATCTTGACCACCATGATGTGGACTACTCACCACTCCAACAATTATTGCTTCAATGAAATTATATTGCTGCAGGCGAATCTCTGATCTTCTAAGATTATTGCTGCACGCGAGTCTCTGGTCTTCCTGTCGTTGAAATAGCAGCATTATATCCGTCTTCTTTTTGAATGTGGATACAGTAATACTATTTTCATGAAATCGCTCAATTGACAATACGTATATATGGCGCGAATGTTGGGACAGTTGTAATCTACTCACCACTGACAATTTGTATTAAATTTAACGTAAACTTTGAATTAGATTGTAACGTCATCTACATTTACGCCTGTGTAGATATAATTAAGGCTTTAAACCCTATTAATAGTTGCGTTATATGTGACACGAATTTTAAATAAAAATATAGTACATAACACACCAGTAATCGTTGATCACAATAAGGCGTTTATTTCTAACACAGAAACTCGGTCAATTTATTGAACATTACAGGTGAAAGTAAAGTACAACCATACATATTAAGAAAAAAATAAGTAGCGTCACGATACGAGGTTGACCGTATTACAGTTTATGTTGTTCCACATATTTCCTGCTAATTTTAGTCGCCATTAGGGTTCGGGACAGTCTCGTCCGGGACGACATTGCGATTCAGGGTCGGGGGATGAGGCAAATCATCATGATACGGCATATCGAAGAGATCGCACAGGCGAGCTTCATTGCCCACAATTATCACAGCCCGCCTGTCCTCGACATCGGCACCGTTATCTTCTTCGCCAAGCAGTTCAGGGGCGGCAACCGAACGAACCCATTTTTTGAACTCACGAGTGAGCAACTGGAACTGGTTATCATAAACGGTCCGAGTCATGAACTCGTCGGTGTTTAGGAACCAGGTTTCACTAACACGACTGTAAGCCAGAGTTGATTGTAACATTCTGCGAAGGTTCATACGCTGTTTCTCCTCGATCAATAGCATGATGAACAAACACCATTCATCCCGGCCCCAACGATCGCGGTAGGCGTGCACCCTCATTCTTGCGTTCCTGGACAGTCGAGGAGGCGCACCATTGTTGTCCATTACTCACGCCTACGATGAAAAATTAGTTAGAATAGCAAAATAATTTCGTAATATGTAAACAAATATATGACGGAAAATTTGACAAAATCGTAATGTAGAAGATGTTATGAAAAATTTTGTACAACATAGCAAAATCACTTCTTAAACAATGAACATAAATAAATGAAAGAAAAATTTCCAAACCTTGATGTACAAGATTTTCTTCTGAAAGGTCAAATATGTTTGAGAAAGAAGATAGTAGCACAAAAAATGAAAGGGTGAAGCTGTGTTTAAATAGAGGTTTGAGAGTTTGTTTTTTTTTTCAAAAATATTACATCGGTCAACAAACACAACCCACCCACATGAAATAAAAAAAAAAAATAATTACCCGGGTACCGCCCATGTGGACGGTGCCCGGCTACTAAGCAGAAGAGAGAGGAGAGGAGAGAGAGAGAAGTGAAGGGAGCACGTGAAGAAGAGAGAGGGAAAGAGAGAGAGAGAGGAGAGAGTGGGGCCGGGTGAGAAAATTGGTGAAGAGGAGAGAGAGATTGAAGTGAGTGCACGTGAAGGTGAAGAAGAGAGAGAGAGGAGAGAGAATGGACCGGTGTCCGGGTGGGTAGTGGCGGTGCCCGGGTAAATAGTGTTACTAAACTACTCTACCCAAACACCACCCAATTTTGGTTAACCCAACCCCCCAACCAACGTATCCAAACAGGCCCAAAGTGACCCAGTGAACAGTGTCAAAAAGTGACGTAAGGTGAAAGAGAAGAAACAGAGGTAGTACTTCATAATAACTTCTTAAACACAGCCCTCAAAGACTCCCTATATTGAAACTTCACACCTGATTGGTTGAGAATGTATCATATCCCTCATATCTTCATTTACAACTTTTATTCTATAAAACAGCACGGTAGACTTTTGAGCCTTTAGATTGAATCAGTCTCAACTCTTAGATCTCACCTATTTTAGGACATGAATTTTGAAAAAAAAAATAAAAAACGAACCATAAAATTTTTTTTATGAAAATTATGAAAAAATTATTTGAGTGCATTGGGTGCACCATAACAGAAGGATATTTTACTATGATATTTTTGGAGTATGAATAAGTTATATAAATTATGTTACAGACCCTTCAAGTTTAAAAAATTATAATAAAACTTAGGAAACATAAACTAATAAGCCCTATAAATTAGGGGTATTACACAATTTTCGGGTATTAGAACCACATAATACGATTTCTTCTGGGTAGTGGTCTCGGCCACGGGTCAACCCATAGTCGCTAATATGCAAACGAGTCAGAGGACACACAACTCAGATTCATAGAATACACACATCTTTCATATTCAAGGTTAACCGCACTTGATCAGAGAATGATCGATATTTTGTACTAGGTTTCACCAATTATTTTTGTACTTCTAGGTTTACCAATCCAATTACGGAGTGATCGGTATTGGTTTTATGCTGTGAATTATAAGTTGTTGAACATATGACTCTAGTACATAGTTGTCTTCTTAGGGGAAAATTGTAGCAGAGATCTGTTCGGGAATAATAGATGTGAAAATGTTTAAGGTTTCTAATTGCGGTTGGTCTGAATGTTATAAACTAACTAGGTGATTGTTGGGATAGCTTCAAAATTTCTTTTGTCAGGTTTTCTTCTTGTTAGATGTTTTGACATCTATTTTCGTTTGAAATGTCGTGTTGTTAGAAATAGACGCGACAATTTGATTACGCACACCATCTAGTTGGAAGATGAGTAAATACACTTTCACCCCCTTCTTGTTTGTAAATGACACTTTCATCCATTTTGTCTGTCAAATTTCTGAATATTTATATCCCCAACTATGACATCGTTAGTTTGGGCGCGGTTGCCCTCAGTATAGTAGTTTTTGGGACAAATTTGCTCTGTTACATTATGATATGTGTCGACACACACAGGGATATTAGTGTATGTACGTTTACAACATAAGAGAGCTGAAAGTGTCATTTCCCAAACTTAAATGAGTGGAAGTGTCTTTGCATCAAACGGGGTCTTTTCCCTTTCAAAGATAGTGCTACAAACCTTTTTTTTGTCAAACGATAGTGCTACAAACGGATACAACTGTGTGTTTAGACACATATCGTGCTACAAACAGATGCAAATCTTTGATTAGTCGGATCTTTTATTTGGAAGATGTTAGAAAACGATGCGGAAGCGATGATATTAATTGTTAGGAAGTAAGAAGAGACGATGAACGAAGAAGAAGATGAAGAACAACACAACGATATAACGTGATTCACTAGTTTTTAGGCTAGCTACATCCACGGACCAAACGAACCAATTTATTGATGAGAGAGCCAATTACAATCCAAGACACACCACACTTGACAATAGAAGAGTCCTACACCCATATATAGGCCTATACTGACTTGTGCTTAAAGTATGGCCGAAAACGTTGCCAAAACGAACTAGGAAACAATTCCAAAAAACTGACCAACACAAACTAGGTCGCACGACCTACTCAGACTAGGTCGCACGACCTACTTAGTAGATCGCACGACCTAGTTACAGAATCCAATTTCAGCAACTTCGATTCACTTTCCTCCTTTTCTCGTTGCTTCGCCAATTCAAGCTAGGGTTTTGATCACAAAGCCATAACAGAAGAACGTGTCATTACAAACCTGATTAGACACAATTGAAGTCCTTTGTGTATTACAAATAAAGTGATCTGACATATTTGTTCAATACACAATTCCTTGAGAAACTTCCAGGAACATCATATTAGAGTGGAAGCAATTTATCCCTTAAAGATAAAGATTTAACGTGCCTCACTTGTTGATTATTACCATTTGTCTCTTGTCTTTCTCTCCATTCTGACTCTTATTACTATTCACGTGTCACTATGACACGGTAATTTAGATAGCAAAATGATGCAATTTTTTGATAATATTTTCATGGTGGTGTAGAGTAAAAGAATTACATCCAGAAAAAAAAAGTTGGAAATCCGAAGTACAAAAGACTTTCATCCTGTTGAAGACTTGTTTACCAATCGAAGGGTCCTTGGTGGCCTCATCATCTAGAAAGATTCCAGTGAGCAATAATATTGAGTATCGGCAAAATGCCCCAGCAAACAATGACCTCCCTATGCCGATGGGCCCTTGTGGCACACTCGCAAGAGACAACAGGCGGAAACTCTACCTTAGCACAGTAAAAGAAGTCCAACTTACACACACTTCAGATGGTGTCGAGATTTAAATGGATTTGTCATCATGTGTGTCACTGTGCATACTGGAAAAGATATTCGAGTCTACTGCTTCTGCATTACTGCACCAACAATCTTCACTCAGCTTCTCCTCTGGCTAAAGTAGTAATCAATAAGGTCCTCAATTTGTTGAATGTGAACTTGAAGGAATCCTCTCTTAATCAATCAAATTGCGGATTTGCTCACTCAGTCGACTTAACCGAAAATCTCGATATATTGGACCAACCCCAGAGAGACTATCTACTCGATATGGCCTCTTAACTTCTTTATTTAGTGATTGGGAGGAACTTCTTGGTAATCTTAAAATGACCATAACCAATCTTGAGGAGTGTCTAGGACTCTCCAAGATGAAGCAGTTAGAGGCTGATGAAGCTCAGAAGGAGATTAATGGCCTAGACAAAATGTGGGTTCCCTTTGACCAGGATCGTTCTTATTGTCTCCGGATATAGAAATGTGACAAACCCATGGTATGGAATCCTAACATCTTGTACTGGTCCAAACTTGCTTCAAAAGAGAAAAAGAAAAAGTAAGTACAAACTAGTGCTCCTCCACTTGAGTGTTGGGGCTGAAATAAAATTGAGGATCATAAAAAAAATCTTAGTACCTGAAGTAATTGGAAACATCCTCTTCAGTGAAAGTGCTATCAGCTGGAAAAGTTAAATGAAAATGTCGAGCAGAATTAGAATTCTCACTCAACATGGCTAGAACATCTTGATGCTCCATCTGTTCCAGGTGCATATCACAATGTCACTTCCGATGAGATCAATAACAGACACGCATGCTAACCAGTGGATAGACACCTTCCTGTGCCTGATTGTAACCATATCAATTTTCCCCTTGTCCATTTGTGGCGCATTATGTGTGTGTGGCCCAGAACGCAAGTTTGAAGATCCACTTTATGTCATAATGGGCAGTTAAATCTTCCTTGCGTTATTAAGAACACAAATGTCTAGGTAAGTTGACCAATTACTCATAAGATATCATTGGAATCAATAATAGAAAATCCGTAGATTTGTTTTTCCTACAAGTTTGAGGAAATAGAATTTACTGATCAGGGTGGGGGATTGTTAGTTGAAGAGAAAGCGAAGAACGAAATTGAAAAAACACGGCCATGTATATTTTAGGAGGCATAGTTTATGCAATTCCTTATATACATACTCATATTGATAAAACTGTTTTTAAATTTCTATGGACCATCTTTTTTATCTCAACTTGACCGTTTTACAAATGACGATCATCCATAAACCCATGAGCTTAAGGCGTTAGACGAATGGCTCACATTTTTCTCCCACCCCACAAACTTCACGGATTACCAAGTCAACAATTGTTTGTCTCTTTCTGTTTTTGATTTATTTTTCCAGACCGCTCAAGGGTTTGCCGCTCCAAATATTTCCTAAGATTTCGCATCATTCAGGTACCATCAGACCAAGAGGCCTATGGTCAAGTGAATTTTATATCTACACCTACAAAATTGTTCTGTTTTCCTCAAGAAAAATGTCAATATATTTTTTTGAGAATCAAAATACCAATTTTATGAACTCTTTGAACTAACTCATTTTTTCTCATGTATGATTGGGTAATTTCAAAATTCAATTTTTAAGATGGTAGATAAGAAATTTGGAACAGGAATGTAAATGGAAAATGACGTATTTCTCCCCAAATTGTTTTTGAGAAATTAAATGGGCACATACATTTCTGTCCTTTAGAATGTGATTTTTTGAACTTGCTGTGGAGGGAATCGGAAAAATGGAAACCGGTAGTATTCCGCAACAAAGACGATATAATCAAATCACCACATGCGAGAGCTCTGATTCATTTTTCGATTTTGATACTAACATCTTGCACTTTTGAATCTCTACATGCATGTCACCCTATATATGTACAATGTCTTCTATAAGCAGCTCTCTCATCAGTCATCATCAGCAGCTCAATAGCCACTGAGGGTCTGTTTGGTACAATGTTTTTTTTTGGGTAAAATACAAAAACCACCCTCCATTTAGGGAGAAAATACATTTTGCCCACTGTGGGGAAAATACATTTCGCACCCCTGTCAGAGTTAAAAACTAACACCACACTAACAGATGTGAGAAAAGACATAAATACCCCTAACAATTGACGTAATGACCCTACTATAAAACCCACTCCCTTCCCTTCTATCCATCTTTCCTAACCCTAGCAAAACCTCTCGTCCCCTCTCTCTCCCTTCTCAGCCTCTCTGGTACTCTCACCCAACAAACACCATAGTTTTCTCTCTTTTTTCGAATCTTTGCGGAAGACTTGGATGCTGCCAGATCGGCAAGGCCTGAAACGGTGTGATGCCGTCAGATCGGCAATGGCGTAGGGACTGCCGAATCGAAGAACTTGGCGATGGATACGATGTTGAGGCCTCTCCAGGAAGACGACAAGAACGTTCTCGTCGCCGTCGCTCACGGCGTTGTTCCGGTGCTCGTACGGTTGTTGGATTCGAGCTCTTCACCGGAAATCAAGGGTTTCCACCGTCGAATCGAGCAAAATTTTCCAAATAGCCGAGGGTTTGCTCCTCCTCTTGGTGGAGTCTGGCGGTGGCTTCGCCAAGGAAAAATCCTGTATGGGTGCCGCGGTGGACAACGCAAGGGCAATTGGGTCCCGTGGTGGATTTTCCTTCCTCCTGGAAATCTTCCACGGCGGAACACCGTCCTCTCAGGCGGTCGCCGCCGGCGTTCTCCGTAACTTGGCCTCCGTCGCCGAAATCAGGGACAATTTCATCAAAGAGAATGTTGTATTGGTCCTCCTCTCTGTTGCACCTTCATGAACCACTTCCGCGCAAGAGAATGCAATTGGGTGTCTCTCCAATCGGGTCTCTGACGAAGAAGAAAATCAATTGAAGGTGTTAATCGCAAGAGAAGGTGGAATCCAGAGCCTGAAAAGCCACTGGGACTCTGCTCCAACTGCCCGGAATCTTGAAGTTGCACTCAATCTGGTAAAGTTCTAGCTTCATTAAATGGCTGGTGGTGGATTTAAGGTGGACTGAGATGAAGAGCTTGTAGATGTTGGAGCAGGGAGGATGGGTTCTCCCAAGAATCAATATCTTATTGAGGTTCAATTTGGGTTTTTATGGATTTATTGCTTTGAAGACAGACCGGTGAGAATCTGGGCGGCAACCGTCCATTTTTCTTCTTGTTCTCTTCTTTTGATTTTTCATTTCTTTTTTCTAGATATGTTGGAGATATAATTGTAGAAAGATATAGAGAGGGTTAACTTTTGTTGGTTTAGATTTTTTGTAATCGTGCTTGTTGTTGTTGTTGTTGGTGGTGGTGGTGGTGGTGGTGGTGATTTGGTGGTAGTGGAGGTGGTGCTCAAGAACATCAAGACCATGATAGATATTATAATAAACAAAAAAGGTGGTATATGTCCATAATTTGTAAGGGTAAAATGGTCACAAAAAGTCAGTTTGCACCCCTCCACTAACGGGTTGTAACAGAAAGGTGGTATATGTCCACCCTCCATCCACTGACAGGGGTGTAAAAAGTATTTTCCCCATAAATCAGGGGGCAAAATGTATTTTCCCCATAAATGCAGAATGGTTTTTGTCTTTTACCCTTTTTGTTTTTATTTTTCAATCAAATAGTTTCGGTAAAGTGTTTGATTTGCGTAGTTTAAAACTAGTTTTTAAGCCCTTTGTTTTCAGCTTTTAGTGTGTGGAAAAAAAACAAAGTTTTTGCGGGTTATTTTTTTCAATTTTTTCAGATTATAAAACAGTTTCACTAGCTTATAAAATGAGGGCCGCTATGCTTCACCTTTTTTTCTTCACCCTTCAAGTTCACCTCCTACGTGTCAAGATATAATTGTTGGTACTATTTATTTTAAGATATTTCTATAATCACATCACCAATCAAAAAAATCCACATAAGGGGTGAACTTGAAAGGTGAAAAAGGGTGACATTTAGCATTTCCCTTGATTTAAATTTGTATGTGATTCCTTTTAGGGAAAATTTATAGTATATGGTTTCTTTGGCGTATAACTTAATGAAATTTATTAATACATCTAGCAACTGTGCTCCCACAATGTAAAATTGTTGCCTCCCCCTCTACAAAATGTTGTTCTCCATCTATGTCGCTATATAGAGAGTTAATAGCATGTGTTAGTGTTAATATACAGTAACGAGCATCTCCAATAAATTATGTAAACTTGTTTTGTTAGGTATATTATAAATAAATTCGTAAAAGTTGGCTCCAATAGCATATGTATCTTGATATGTAAAACACAAATTATGTATCTACTTCCCCAAACTTGGCGATGATTTTTTGTTATGCAAAATCATCTTCCACCCCTATTTATGTGGGTGATAACATGTTTTCCAAATTTTCTCACAAATTTTCACTATTTTCTCTCTACATGTCCACTTTTCTAGCATAAAATAAATTAAAAATACTACTACAAATTTTTTGCCTAAGCACTACTGGAGAAGACTCTTAAAATGTTCATTATTTGTTATGGAGAAGAATATGTTTCTCAATAATTTATCTAATTTTTTCCTCCTAGTACTGGATATGCTCAATATCCCCAATTCATATCCTGCCTTATACACCCCCCTCTCCCACAATGGATATGATTTTAGGTAAAGAAAAGGGAAGGAAGGATATGTTTTGGAAAAACCTGGGCTTGCTCAAGAAGAGCTTTCTCTCTCTAGTTTTCACCCATCGTTTCACTTCTCAAAGCAATTTACAAGTTGATTCAAACTTTTTGGTTTCTATTCTCCTGTCTTTCGATCTTCCCTCTACCAAATCTGATCTTTCACTCCCTCTCTCTCTTGTTTACTCTGCTGTTTCTTTCTCCCTTTATTCAACCACTTTGTCTTGTTTATCGTTCTTACGCTTCTTTAATTCGACTGTGAGTTCCGAGGGGAAGGACATTGAGTGGCTCCATTAAGTCTCTTCATTTCTCATGATGAGTTCAGGCCACCATTTCTGCAATTCTTAGGCGAGGAAGTCGAAGCAATTTACAAGCATCAAAGCCGATTGGTGAGATCATGGATGGAAAGTGCTGGTTTGGCGGGTCTTGCATGGCTTAACCAGGGTTTCTAGTTAACCAGAGTTGGGATAGGGTTCAGTTGACTGCACCGCCATTCTAGGTCTTCCTAGGTATTGCATGCCTTTCTTTGTCCAATAGTGGTCTTCTAGGGCTTAGGGGTAAGGCTAGGTCTTAGGGTTTTAGTCTTCTTCTTGCTGTTTCTTCTTCTTCTTCATCTTTGCTTTGCCTCCTGCCTCCTGTCTCTATGGCTTACCAATCTCCCAATTCCAGTCCGAACTACCAAGTTTTTCACCTTAGCTTCGTTCCTCTACCAAGAACAGGTCCAACCTTCTTCGTAAGTCCAGTTATGGTGTCTTCGCTAAGGATCTCTAGCATAATACGCTTGTGGGGAAGTTCTTGGATGAGAAACCACCTCCCTCCTCTGTTGTTCAAGAGAAGGTGCATGCAAACTGGGGTACCATTCATATGGTTGTTGTTGAAAGAAAGCAGGATGTTTACCTCTTTCCATTGCCTGGACCAGCAAGACAAACAAGCTCTCGAAAAAGAAAAGTTAGTTTCTATAAGGGGGAAGGCGCTAATGATAAAGGAGAGAGAGTTGAACCTCGTCTTGGCGAACCTTGATTTTCCAACAACAGGAGTCTGGATACAGGTACATCGAGTGCCTATGGAGTACTTTGTCCTTCAATTGGCTGAGGATTTAGGAAGGTTGGCAGGAGAAGTTTTGGAGGTTGATTGGAGTGATCAAAGGGTCATGAACATGGATTACTTCAGAATTCGCATCAGAATTGATCCTCACCAGCCATTAATGTCGGGGGCGTTTCTTCATTTGCTGGATGATGTTCCTACATGGTTGTTCTTTAGGTATGAACGTCTCTTTAAGATCTGCATGCGTTGTGGTAGGGTGGGTCATAAGATTAGTCAATGTAATTGGGTGGAATGGATGGTGATGGACAATCTTCATCACAGGTACTTGGAAGTAGGGTTTGGTGATGTTTTGCCTGTTTTGGTGGAGAATGATTTTCCCCTTTTCACACCAAGGTTGAGGGCGTTTAGGGTTTATGGACCAAACAGAACTACTAAACTCCTGGTTCACGATTCAAACGAGCCTATTGTACCTCTCTCCCCCTCTTTTATACATGCAGATACTAACCTGATATTTAATGTTGGCTCCTCCTCGTCTTCTTCTACATCTGAAGGGGACTTCATGGCATCTGAGGATTCCTCGATTTCTGCATCAGAGTTTAATTCCCCACTTCAGTTCTCTCGTCAATCACGGTTCACTCCCCCCCCCCCCGCCGAATCATAACATTAGGTTGCTTGAACCTGGCTCTACTTTAGGTGTCTTGCAACAGGCGGTCATTAAACTCAACTCATTAATTGCGACCGGTGAGATTCCGGCGGAGAGAGTTCAGGAGGTGGAAGTGGAAGAGGGAGGGACGACTGTTGGATTTCTAGGAGGTTCGGTGCATGGGATGGAGGGCCCCACAATGGAAGGGATTGAGTTCACACGTATTCCGGAAGAACATGCATGTGGTTCGGTTGGTTTCTCGAGGACTGGGGGGATGTTTTGACTCCACTAGACGGCCAACCGTCTCTCTCCCAACTGTTAGGTTCCTCCCTAGGCACTGATATAAAAAGAAAAAGCAGTTCAAGGGGAAGGGATTTTAGCAAAAATGGAGAGAGGGGAAAGTTCTTCTTCGGGGCAGAAGGTTGCTGAAACGGCGATTTCAGAAACAGAAATGGGGTTGTAGAATGGGGAAAATCAAGTTCCAACTCAATTGGCGCCATCTATGGTCAAAGGGGAGTGTCTGGCGGGTGGATCAGAGGCAGAAGCAGTCAATCCACAACAACCATCACTGCAGTGGAGGGAGGAAAGGAGCTTGGCTATCATCCCATTTGTGGATGTTGATCCCTTGCTGGTTAGCCCGGCATTCAAAATGGAGATCCCTAGTTTTGAAGATTTTTTAAAGGATGATGAAGACTCGGATTGGGAGTTGAGTGCAGAGGCCATGGAGAGCATTATGGATAAGAAACTGGATGTTTAGGAAGCTATGATCCCACTCATCGCAGACCCGTCAGTCACAGCTCCTGGAGGGGTGGAGAGGGGTTTTCCAGAAGTAATTGTTATCAGTGATGATGAGTCTGAGGAGGAAGTTGATGGGGGAAGGAACAAGGCGGTGAGGCAGGAAGGAGGGAACATGCAAGCTATGGAAAAGGATTCTTTGCCACCAAGGAAGAGAAAGCACTGGAGAAGGGAGGAAGGTTGCACCCAGGGTAAGAAACCGCATCTTTTCCGTGTTCCCCACCTTGTGAACCCCTCAGGTACTTGTCTTCTTTGCATGGCCCAATTTTTTACCTTCTCTCTGCACTTTTTTCACAGATCTGTAGGAAATGATCTTTGCTCTAGCTTTGTTGAGAATTTTGATCAGTGCATGTTAGGATCTGGTGCTCCCCTTCCTTTCTATCATAGGTTTAGGCAGGTTGTCCCTGAACAACCTCCCAAATTTCCATGAGCTTCTTAGCGTGGAACTGCAGGGGTATGGGTCAAAGACCTGCAATTCGTGATCTGTTCTCTTTGACCAAGAAATTTAGTCCCTCTCTGATATTTCTCTCTGAAACAAAACACTCTGTTCTTTTCGTTGATAAAAAACTTAGGAAGCTAGGGTTTAATTCGCTGGGAATTAACTATGTGGGTCAAAGTGGGGGGCTATGGGTAGGATGGAAGTCTCCCATGTCTGTTCAGGTCTTACACTTGTCTCCAAACTTCATTTTGCTTGATGTCACCATTGGGTGTTTGGGAACCTTTTGGGTGGGTTGTTTGTATGGCCACCCTTGTGCCTCTCGGAGGCAGGAGGTTTGGGGAGAGGTTGATTCTTGTTTGCAATCAATGACTCAACCTTTTATTTTGATGGGGGACTACAACCAAATCCTTTCAAGACAGGATAAGTGCAGTTCTTCTAGTGCTCTGGACTCAGGGGCGTCTGTGTTAAGAGACCTCTTGCATAGTTGGGGTTTGATTGAGATGAATCACATAGGTCCTTGGTTTACTTGGTCCAATAACAGGTCTGGTTCCTCTCCCACCTTTGAGCGTTTGGATAGGGCTTGGTCCAATGCTGCTTGGTTAAATTTGTTCCCCTTCAGCTTCCAACAAAATTTGGAATTCTTCTCTTCTGATCATTGCCCTATAATGGTCAATCTTAAGCCAAATCTGAGTAAGCCTAGGAGAAGATTTAAATTTGAGGCCTGGTGGACTAAACATCAGCAGGTCCCTCAGTAAATTTCTTTTATTTGGACCCTCCAAATTAATGGCTCACCTCTGTTTAGGCTGCAGCAGCTCCTTAAGATTGCTGTGAGATCAGTCAGCTTTTGGGCTAAGCATAATGGCTCTTTGTTTAATTTGATATCACAAGCCAGGCAGGAAGTCTTACATTATCAGAGCCTCCTGCCTAACTCTCAGGCAATGACCCACTTCTTTGAATCTAGGAAAAAGCTTGAACAATTGTTGTTGTACAATGAAATGTACTGGGCCCAGATGGCTCATTGTAACTGGCTTAGTTATGGGGATAGGAATACTAGGTTCTTCCATACCAGCACAAAAATTAGGCGTGGTAGGAATCACATCTGGGCGGTTGATACAGATCAAGGCAAAACTCTTACTAATGAGGAGGAAATTAGGGTAGCTTTTTTGGATTACTTTAAGAAGATCTTCCATCAAGGGGATCAGAGAACTCATAGCTCTAACTTCCCCATTCGTAGTCATATTGGTTCAACTCTTCTGTCTGAGCATATTGAATTCCTGCAGAAACCTTTCAAGGCTGAGGAGGTTCACAGGGCAGTGTTTGGGATGAGTCCTCTTAAAGCCTCTTACCCTGATGGTATTTCCCCTATTTTATTTCAAAGGTTTTGGCCCATCATTTCTAATTCCATTAACAAGGCTGTTTTATTGTTTCTTAACTCAGGATTCATGTTAAGGGAAACCAATCGTGCCATTATTGTCCTCATCCCTAAAGGTGATAATCCTAGAACAATGAAATACTATAGACCCATTAGTCTCACAAATGTGATATACAAAATTATTGCTAAGGTTTTGGCTAATAGGCTTAGGGTTATTCTCCCTCACATTGTCAGATGGAATCAATCTGGTTTCATTTCTGGTAGGTCAATTCAGGATAACACTGCAATTGCAGCTGCTCTCCTGCAGTTTATTAACTCCCAAAAAGGGGCAAATGGGGAGGCTTTTGGTTGCCTCAAGGTTGATATGTCCAAAGCTTTTCATAGGGTTAGGTGGGATTTCCTTGAAGCTACTCTTGTTAGGTTTAATTTCCCCCAATCCTTCTTCAGGATGTATTAGCACCTCTTCTCTAGCAATTAGTATCAATGGTTCCATTTATGAGTTTTTCTCTCCTTCTTGTGATCTTAGGCAGGGAGATCCTCTTTCTCCTTTTCTTTTTGTTCTCACTGCTGAAGCTCTGTTTTGGGCTTTGGTTAAGGGTGACGAGGGCGGAGTCATTAGAGGAATCCAACACTCTAGGAATGGTCCATCCATCACCCATTTGCAATTTGCAGATGATTCTATCATCTTTTTCAGAATTAATAGCAGCAGTGGGCAAGGCCTTAAAAAAATCTTTGATGATTACTGCTCCCAATCTGGTCAGGAAATAAACATTTCCAAATCTACTTTGATGTTAGCCCAAATTGTTCCTATCATCAAAAAATAATTTTAGCTAACCATCTGAAAATTAAAATTCATGATCAACATGGGAATTACCTTGGTCTTCCACTTAATATGGGTCTTTCACCAGATGAAATCACAAGTAAAACCATTGAGAAGATTGAAAACCAATGTGCTGGGTGGGTGGGGGGTTGTCTGAATAGAGCTGCTAGGACCACCCTGGTCCAATCAACCCTTACCAGTATGTTGATTTATCCATTTTCCAGTCTTAAATTCCCCCAATCCTGTATTAGGAGGATTGTTCAAATCCTCTCCTCCTTCATTTGGAGGAAAGGTAGAGATAAGAAGCCTATACATTGGATCTCCTGGAGACAAATGTGCATACCTAAATCTCTAGGGGAACTTAACCTCAAGTCCCCTTCTCTTCTCAATCAGGCTCTTTTAGCTAAACAGGCGTGGAAGATTGCAACTGCAAAGTCTAGCTTGTTGTCTGCTTACTTATCCTCTAGGTACTGTAAAAGGAAAAGCATTTTAGATAGGAAATCGGACAAAATTCCTTCCCTTGTCTGGAAAAGTTTCTCCTCAGTTAAGTACATTGTTTCTGGGGGGATCACTTGGAGTGTAGGATCAGGAGCTAACATCTCTGCTTATACGAATAGGTGGATCCCTGATACTCCAGCGCTTGTGAATGTGGTGGATGATGTCTCTATGAACACAAAGGTAAAGTACTGGATTAAAATTGATAGAAATTGTAGGAGAGCCTGGGATAGGGAGAAAATTGGGAATCTTCCTCTATGGGTGCAAAGGCAAATCACATCTATCCCTTTGGCATTGTATGAACATGAGGATGAGTTTTTTTGGGAAGGTTCCCCCAATTGTCATCTCACCACTGCCTCTGCTTATAGGTGGTTAATTTATGAGGACATAAGAAACTGCTTCATGCAACAGAATTAGCAGGGATGGAAGGGTATTGTCCAAGACTTTCCCTGGAAGCAATTTTGGCATCTTAGGCTACCCCAAAAAAGTCCCGTTTTTCCTTTGACAAGCTGTTATTGGTAAGCTCCCAACAGGCCACTTGTTTCAAAAGATTTTCACCAACAACTCCAATCTGTGTAGTCTCTGTAGGGGTCAAATTGAAACTATTGATCACCTCTTTCTTGATTGTAAATTTGCCAAAATCCTTTGGTCTCTTTCTCCAATCCAGTTTTCTGCCTCCTGCTCATTTGCCAACCTTGTCAGCACTACCTTAACTCAATTCCCAGATTGTGAAATCCCTTGGAAGTTTAGTTGGATTGGTGCAGTCTCTTGGACCCTTTGGCTCAACATGAACTCTTTTGTTTTTGGGAGGAATGATGACAACCCTGACAGTGACATCCATTCTCCCATTTACACTTGTACGATCCTGGTTAACCAATTCATGGAAGCATGGAATCTAAGAGGTTTAAGCTCTTCTCTCCAAAGGAGGGCATCTACTGTTCTTGGTGATATTCAGCTTACCACAAGGGAGTGCATTCAGAAAGATGTTCATATTGTGGTCTGGTCTAGGAAAAAAGCAAGGAAAAAGTTCATTTTGAGTGTGGTCATGCAAGGGAGCTTGCTTCTTCATTTCCACAGAAGGGAAGTCAGGGTATCTAATCCAGCAGATACCTTGGACTTGCTCATGGACTTGATGAGGATTGTTCTCTCCAGAAATTTTGTACATTGTTCTTTGCTGATTGATAACAAATGTGTTTTTCACTTGATTCAGCAGTTGGAGCAAAGAAGGATGATGAATGTGCAGGGGTGGCCGCTGAAATGGAAAAGAATGGTGCAGGATGTGGATCGTCTTAGCAAGTCTTTTCATTGTTTATCAGTTTGTCCTCTTTCAAATGAAAATATGTATCAAGATGTTGTGAACAGGCTTAGTAGTTAGGCCTTTGTTTTGGTTTTGGTTTAGCCGTTTTGCTGTGTTAGTAGGCCTTGGCTTTGTACTTTGGCTGTGTTAATGCTATTCTCTCTTTGGTTGAAAAAAAAGGATATGTTTTGGATTTGATATCTCCCCACTTTCACTCCCTCAAGTTTGATGCAAGCAAAGACACATTTAACCCTCCACATTTGGGAAAAGACACTTTCACCCCTTTTAGTGGGCAAAATTTCAAAACACATATACTCCTTAGTTGAAATGGTGTTAGTTTTGGGGTGGGGTTTCATCACTGATAATAGTTTTTGAGACAAATTTGCCCTCTTAGAGTATAAAGTGACACAATCAAATGGTGGAAGTGTCCTGAAATTTGGTACACTGGAAGGGAACTATTTTATAAGGGAAATGCTAAATGTCACCCTTTTTTCTTCACCTTTAAAGTTCACCACTTGTGTGGATGTTTTTGATTGGTGATGTGATTATAGAAACATCTTAAAATAAATAGTACCAACAATTATATCTTGACACGTAGGAGGTGAACTTGAAGGGTGAAAAAAGAAAGGTGAAGCATCGCGACCCTCTTAAATCAAAGGCGAAATTGCATCCGTGGTACCCAAGTTTGGCGTTGGTGCGAATTTGGTACTCGTACTTTCAATTTCAGCATCCATGATACCCATAGTTTCGATTTGTTGAAATCAAGTACCCTCGACTGATGGCGACTACTTTTTTTGACAGAATAACTTTTTGGGGGAGGCATTTCCATTTTAAAAATATTCATAAAACTTTCCAAATAACCAGTTGACCCCAGCTATCTCCCTCTTCAACCTTCCGACCACCCAACCATCCCCATCGGCGATGAAAGCCGGCGACTTTCACCCTCCAAGCAGAGCAAGCAGTCACCTTATCTTGCATCGACTTCCTCCTCACCAAAATCCAACCATCACTGCCTGAATCGTTATAATTTTCGGCGAACAATAAAAACCAAACCAAATGTCGGCAACCACCTTTCAGCCACCCAGCCCCACTGTTCTTCCAAATTATAAAATTTTCAAAGTTCAGATGTCTCTCTCTATCCATCTTTCTTTATCTATCTAATTTCTGGAATGAGAGTTTGATAATGCCCAATTGATTTCATTACTTGTTTATTTGAGCTGATTTGATTTAAATAAATTAGGACAGGCTTCGAATGGATAATGATTCTACATGTAGTAATCGATACTTGGATTGAAATCTGGGGTTCCACTCTTAATGCTAGTCAATTTCTTATGGATGAAGTTCCCTAGACTCTAATGGTGGGTCGAGATTTCTTTGGGAGGTCTACAGGGAGAGAGAGTGAGAAATATATATTTTTTTCAGCGCTGTTGGATGGACTCACGAGTCGACGTGTCCTTGTCGTGCTCATGTTGAATGGAGTTTGATTTCAGTTTTGTTTCCGCTCAAAATTGTCGTGGGTTGGGGTTGTGGTGTCTGGGCTTTGCAGACGTCAATGGGGGGGGGGGGGGGGGGTAGGTGGTGGCTCGAAGCAGTGTTTGAATAGTGGAAGGGAGAATTAGTTGGAGTCTACTAGTTGAAGTTTTTGATTGAATAAATGAATCGCTCGCTAGTCAAAGGTACTTGATTGCAACAAAACGAAACTATGAGTACTACAGATACCGAAATTGAAAGTATGCATATCAAATCTTTTTTTTTGGGCAACCTATGTGTATCAAATCCACACAGAAATCAAACTATGAGTGCCACCTATGCAAATTTTGACAAAATAAAAAACAGTACCCACGTAGAGGAAGAAGACAACGGAATCCGATTGCTCTCCTACTCAAAAACAAAAAGAACCCCATTGCTCTCCTACTCCCTCACGCCCCGTGTATTTCGCGTCTCCTGATTGGTCAAGTCCCCACTAAACCCGTACCGTACCACTCCACCCAACGAGAACATTACACCTGGCAGAACCAGACGAACTCCGGAACCGCCTTAGAATTCCTCCCACCGCAAAAACCGCTGTTTCTGGATAGAAGACGAAATTGTTGTTGCAGTTGGAGTGTTCTGCAAACAATTATATATAAACACACCCACCAATCAACCCCTAAAACCCTAATCACCTTTTCTCTGCTCTTCCTCAACCACAATCACAAACACACACTCGACAACAACAACAATGTACTACATCGCAGGCCCGTCGGAGGTCCTCGCCATAACCGGCGCCGGAATCAAGGACATCCTCCTAGCCAAGAAAAAATGGGTGTTCCCGGGTCAGAAATACATCCGGGTCGACATCTCTCCGGTGAACTACACCTTCGAGGTCCAGGCCATGTCCGCCGAGAAGCTCCCCTTCGTCCTCCCGGCGGTCTTCACCATCGGACCACGCACCGACTCCGAGGAGAGCATGTTGAAGTACGCCAAGCTCATCTCTCCCCACGACAAGCACTCCAACCACGTCAACGAGCTCGTCCAGGGGGTGATCGAAGGCGAGACTCGCGTTCTCGCGGCTTCGATGACGATGGAGGAGATCTTTAGGGGGACTAAGGATTTTAAGAAGGAGGTGTTTGAGAAGGTTCAGCTTGAGCTGGATCAATTTGGGCTGCTCATCTATAATGCGAATGTGAAGCAGTTGGTGGACGTTCCTGGGCATGAGTATTTCTCTTATCTGGGTCAGAAGACTCAGATGGAAGCTGCTAATCAGGCTAAGGTGAGTTCAAACTCTAGGTGTTTGATTTCTGGGTTTGTTTGATTTTGTGGGTTTTTTACTGTTTTCTTTCTGGGTTTTCTCTGAATCTAACTGGGTTTTGTTCTGATTTTGTGAATTGTGTTGTTGGTTTAGATTTAAATTAAGTTGAACCCTAGGTTTTTGATTTCTGGTTCGTCTGATTTTATGGGTTTTTGACTGTTTTATTTCTGGGTTTCCTCTGAATCTAACTGGGTTTTGTTCTGATTTTGTGAATGTGGTTTAGATTGAAAGTAAGTTAAACCCTATGTATTTGATTTCTGGGTTCGTCTGATTTTATGGGTTTTTGACTATTTTTTTTTCTGGGTTTCCTCTGAATCTAATTGGGTTTGTTCTGATTTTGTGGGTTTTTTACTATTTACTTTCTGGGTTTCCTCTGAATCTAACTGGGTTTTGTTCTGATTTTGTGGGTTTTTGACTATTTGCTTTCTGGGTTTTCTCTGAATCTAATTGGGTTATTTCTGATTTTGTGAATTGTGTGTTGTTGGTTTAGATTGATGTCTCAGAGGCAAGGATGAAGGGAGAGATCGGTTCCAAGGAAAGGGAAGGTCTCACAACGCAGAACGCTGCTAAGATTGATGCTGAGACTAGGATTATTGCAACCAAGAGGCAAGGAGAGGGGAAGATGGAGGAATGCAGGGTTAAGACTGAGGTTCAGATTTTTGAGAATGAGAAGGCGGCGGAGGTGGCGGAGGCTGCCGCGGAGCTGGCTAGGAAGAAGGCAGGATGGGTTCAGATGTCACAGTTGGCCGAGGTGGAGTCGGCGAAGGCGGTGGCGATAAGGGAGGCTGAGTTGCAGAAGGCTGTGGAGCAGAAGAATGCTCTAACTAGGATGGAGAAACTCAAGGCTGATCATCTCAGCAAAGCTACAGTTGAATATGATATCAAGGTAACTTCCCTTCTCCTCAATTTGTTTTGCCATGCAAATTTATAGCCTCAACTGTGTCATTGAACTGATAAACTATTATTATGAAATCCAATTGAATTCGATTTGTTTAATGCATTGATAAGCCAACCTTGAATTGAATGTAATATATGCAGCAAATCCATGTCTAAGCCAATTGATTTTGTTTAATGCATTGACTAGTATGTAGGAGATATGTTACCATATTTGCTGGACTTATAGTGATTGCATTGCAGCATGGATCAGATAAATATTGTCTTGTCTTCTTTGATATGGCTGTTGTGCTTATAGTGTTTGACATATTTGCTTGTGTTTTGGAACTGGATTATAACACCGAATCGATGTTCTGTTTTGCAACTGCGGTACAAAACATTGAATGGTTGTACAGAATGGTAGTAAGCTTCTCTTTTGTTGGATGAAATCCAGGAATATGTTATCTAGTTGACTGTAATATGTAGTTGAACCTATTCCTTCGCATAACTGCTGGCACGACTTCCATTCCTGGACATACTAGATGATATGTGAAACCAGTAGACAGAACACTTAATTTCATTGTATGGCGGCGGCATTTGTGACGTTTGACTGAAATTTGATGTCCTTTGGTCATTGTTTATGTCATGGCTAGAATATATGATATGATCTCCGGTTTGGTTGCAAATCATACTATAGGTAAAGGTCCATTGCACACTTATAAACTTTTTAAGTGTAGTTAACCTTAGATTTTGAAGAACAATGAAGCAGATAATGTATTTCTACAGTTCAGATCACTTGATGTTTGTTAAACTTGTTTACCTTTGTCCATGCAACCAATGCTTGCGAACTACTGGCTGAATCATGTAACAATCATGTCTGTGTAGTCAGTGTATAAAGATCAGTGTATAGAACATGCATTTTCCCTGATCTAAATTTTTATCTGGAGATTGGTTCAATAAGTGCTTGCACATGTTAGGCAATTCCAACGCATGGTTATTACTATGCTCGAGTTTAATTACCCCAATAACTTACGGTTTTGGATAACTTGGTGTGAAGTATTTGTATGCATAATGCATTAAACTTGTAAACACATCCCATGTTGAAATATTTTTGTTATAGTGCTAAAATTGTTGCACTGAATAACACAGGTGCAAGAAGCAAATGCGGAGCTGTACAAGAAACAAAAAGAAGCAGAAGCAGTTCTCTTCCAGCAGCAAAAGCAAGCAGAAGCACAGAAGGCGAGTGCAGATGCAACCCTATACTGCCGTCAACAAGAGGCGGATGCTCAACTATACACCAAGGCCAAAGAAGCACAAGGTATCAATGCCTTAGCAGAGGGCCAATCCTTCTACTTGAGCAACCTTCTCAAGGAAGTGAAAGGAGACTACAATGCAGTGAGGGACTTCATGATGCTGGATCGTGGGGTGTTCCAGGATATTGCAAAGATCAATGCAGAAGCAGTGCGTGGACTGCAGCCCAAGATTAACCTGTGGTCTGGTGCCAATGGCGGTGTTGCTGGCGGCAGTGGTGGCGGTGCATTGAAGGATATTGCTGGAGTTTATAGCATGCTGCCACCCCTGCTTCAGACAGTGCATGACCAAACTGGGATGCAGCCACCAGCTTGGCTTGGAACTTTGCCCAGTACCAATTAGTCTGCCTAGCTTCTAAGGAGATGCTCTTAAAAACATTTAACAATTAGGGAGGGGTTTGCACATGGTTTTAGTATTAGCTTTTAACACATTAGTGGGGAGTAGGTTTATATTACTGCACTACTTTCTTTACGCGTAATTAGATACAGTTAAATTATCGTTTGACAATCTATGGCAACTAAGCAGTTTTGGAAAAAAAAAAAAAAAGAGTTCATCATTAATTAAGAAGCCAAAACAAAACACCTCCTCCTTAAGAATCAAAGGTCATTACGGGACAATCACTTATCATTTCACTGAAATGTGACCATGACTCAAAAACATTTTATGGGTGGACATCCAAAACAAAAACATAAAAAAAATTGAATTATCCTTTTGTAGGATCCATCTTCTGTCAATTGTTCCGGCATGATCATTAGACCATTAATCAATATTATACTACTAGTGTATAACTCAACTGTCTCTCAGACAATGTCCTCTATCAAATCCCCCCATCCTACTACTGATCCGCATTGATCCCAAAAATCCGCACCTTGTGCATGTTTGGGAACTTGGCAACCACTAACACAAATACCGCCAGAGTATTCAAGAATAACATCGGATGTTGGTAGTCTGTTGTGTGGGAAGCTATCAGATACAGGACCACAGGTACAAGGTTAGCTGGCTTCAGAAATGTCTCTTTTACTATCCATAATTGGTTTTCCTGATTATCCTTAAATGCTTTCCCTTGTTACAGAGACGGAGTGTTTCTTCAGTTCTTTCGCATACTACTGCTGAAAGGCAGAATCAGAGTGACTTGTTTATGTCTATCTTTTACATAAAAGTAGTTCTTCTGTGCATGACATGTGGTGTGGAAGTCATGAAGATGGCAAAGTTGAATGCTTGGTCGTTGTGACCTGAAGAGCATAGATTTCGCAAATATGAGATTCAAATATTACTACCAATTATTGCTGAAATCGGTAATCCTTGCATTCATAATCATTCTATACGCACTTGTGAAAATAAATACGAAAAAGATTTCATACCACATTGCCAAGTTAAACATGTCATAGTGCTCTTGAAAATATTTTATACCTCACAGCCAAGTTCATGAATTGTTTTTCTTGCCGAAATTGAAAAGCGTTGTATTTTCCCTTAAAAAAAGAGTTGTATTTTATAAACACTTGTAGTTGAAAATGGACCTGTATTTGCCAAGCATTTTAAACCAGTTTGGTTGAGCTAGAATTTGAGATCAATAATACTATGTGAAATGGGAAATGCCACGCCTCCATATCCGGAGATCTATTTTTATAATTAGGGCTCCAGTTTTGTATCGGAACCCTAATTGTAAAAACTCAAAAAAAAAAAAAAAAAAAAAAAAAAAAACTGGGTTCGGGTTCGGTAATCCACCGAAAATCTGCACTTCGCCTTGTCGCCTTGTTATTGGCCCTTTGAATCCTGAGCCCAGACAGTGTCCGGGATTTCACTATTTTCAGCTATATAAAAATAACTGGAACCCTGTAATTTATGTGCGAGTTCTAGAGAATCAATAATTTATGTTATCCAAATAACCGAGATTAAATGAGATAATAATAATCTTATAATCTGCAATAACTTAACTCATCTGAACATGGTCTCTATGTTCCTTATACTAGTGGGTGAGTTTGGTGTGAATTTTTTGAATTTTAAGTTGTCTTTTAAGATAATGTGAATAAAATTCGTGACACAAAAGTTCAAGAAAAAGATGTATGAGTTTAGAGCCTGTTTGGTACCAGCTGAAAATCTCAATAATCAACTGAAAATATTCTGAAAAGAAAATTCAACTTAACTGATAATCACAATCTGTTTGGTATGAGTTGAAATTATAGATCACTAACTTGATCCACTTTACAAAATTTAAAGAGCTCTAAAGTCAAGCAATTGAAAACACATGTTTACAACCGAACTGTGATTATGCTAATGTAAAAAAATATAATATATATATTTTTTTATAGATTTTAAGCTGCATAATCCCCAATTTTGAAGATTCTACAATTGACAGAGATTATTTTAATCTGCAGATTATCAGATTAAAATCTGCAGGCATAACAAACAAGATTATTGAAAAGAGGCTGATTTTAATCCAGTTTGATTAAAATCGGCAATACCAAACATGCACTTAGTAAAAAAAATTGGTGCGGTTAAAAAGTTAATGATGTAAGAGTTTTGTTGTTTAGTAAAAGTTACAATTACACCATTTGTTGTCTATTTATTGAAAGTTAGTGATGTGACAGTTTTGTTGTTTAGTGGGACATTTTGTCATTTTCATGATATGAGAGAAAAAAGACACAAAAATGCACACAAACCCAACTTTAGATATGCTTAAAGCGTTTGACAGGGTGAATTGAGACTACTTAGAAGGTGTGATGAAGCAGATGGGATTTGCTAAGAAGTGGATAAAGTGGATCATGACTTGTATCAAATCAATAAGTTACAGGCTTATCATTAATGGTGAAGTGGGCGACTTTATTTATCCTTCAAGAGGTTTGAGGCAGGGAGATCCTCTCTCTCCCTACCTCTTTGTTCTTTGTGCAGAAGGCCTGTCAGCCACCTTAAAGATGTTTGAAGCTAAGAGGTGGTTCCAAGGGGTCAGAATTGCTAAAAATTGTCCCTCTGTCAACCATTTATTTTTTGCGGATGATTCACTACTCTTCTGCAAAGCTACTGTAGCAGATTGTAGTGCAATCAACAAGGTTCTGAAACTGTATGAGGCAGCCTCTGGTCAATCAGTCAACAGAGAAAAGTCCCAAATGTTCTTGAGTCCCAACACAAGCTCTTTGCTTAAAAATTTCCTTCAAAGCTTCATGGGAATTACAAAGGATTTTAAGGAAAGCCATTATTTGGGATTGCCTGTTATTTTTGACAGATCCAAAAAGAAGGCACTGGCATTTATTGAAGAGAGAATAAAAAACAGGTTCATGGGTTGGAAAGAAGCTTTTTTGAGCCCTGCTGGTAGAGAAACACTCATCAAGTCAGTTCTTGCCGCTCTTCCTGCCTACTCCATGTCTATAATGAGGTACCCTAAAACTCTCATCAATCAACTTAACAGCATTTTTGCTAAATTTTGGTGGGGAGGTAATGATTTAAATGAAAAGAAGCTGCACTGGAGAAATTGGGGTGAGTTGTGTAAAAATAAAGATGAAGGAGGATTGGGATTTAAGGATTTGAATGCGTTTAATCTTTCTCTTCTAGCCAAACAGGCTTGGAGGCTTGTTGAAGGGAAAGGATGCTTAATCAAGAAGGTATTTAAAGGAAGGTATTTCCCCCATAGCTCATTCTGGAAAGCCTCTAAACCTTCTAATTGTTCTTGGGCTTGGAGCAGCTTATTGGAAGGAAGAAAGGTCATTGAAAATAATTGGAGGTGGATGATTGGAAATGGGTGGAATGTTAACATATGGGAGGACCCCTGGGTACCTAGAAAGGACAATTTTAAGATTACTTCTCCTAGAAGTAGTAACTGCAAAATAGAAAAAGTGGGAGAGTTAATCAATCATGATGTCAGACAATGGAAGGAGGATCTGATTTTGAAAATTTTTAACACTGAAGATGCTGCTCTTATCCTTTCAATGGCAGTTGGGGCAGAAAATGTGGAAGATAAGAGAATTTGGCATCACTCGCCTAATGGTCATCTCAGTGTGAGCTCAGTGTATAAATTTTTAATCGAGAAGAAGAAATGCTCTGAAGGTAATATTGGTAATACAAGTACTGATGCTCATTGGAAATCACTTTGGAAGGTAAATGTTCTGCCAAAAATCAAATTTTTCATGTGGAAAGCATTGAGAGGATGTCTCCCTGTTAAAGCTGCACTTATAAAAAAAGGCGTAAAAAATGTCGATGAAGTTTGTGTACTGTGTGGCATTGAAATTGAATCAGAGGACCATCTGCTCAAAAACTGTTCTTTTTCTCAGAAGGTGTGGAAGTGTTCTCCTCTCAGATTCATCACAAATATCCCTCTTAACACCAATTTGCTTCATTGGTGGGATGAGGTGGTTTGCCATGCCAGCAAGTTGAATGAGAAGAATATAGTTCTGGGCTTATTTATTCAAATCTGCTGGGAAATTTGGAACTGCAGAAATGATCTGCTGTTTCATGGAATTTCTTGGCTCCCATCCCAGATCTCTTCAAAAGCAGTCGCTAAGTTTTATGAATTTATTGAAGATGTGCCTAAATCAGACAAGGTGACATCTGCTCCTCTTACAACTTCTAGTTTCCCAAGTGATATTGAGGCCAAGTTCTTCACAGATGCTGCATATAACAAAGACTTGGCTTTGGGAAGTATTGCTTTTGCTTTGAAATCAAGAGAGGATGAAGTTTTACTGAAGTGTTCTTCGGTGATCAAGTTCATTTCTGACCCCTTAGTTCTGGAGGGTTTGGCCATCAGGTATGTGCTTACTTGGGCCAAAAATATGAATTATAAAAGCTTAGCCATTTTCTCAGATTCAAAGGGGCTGGTGGACAACATCAATTCTGGCACTGAAGAAGTTAATTCATCCATTTATGCTATAGTAGCGGATTGCAGATCACTTGCTGGTAAATTTGATTTTTGTTCTTTTTCTTATGTTAGTAGAGATAGCAATGTTATTGCACATAATTGTGCTAGAAGTGCTATTGGGCTCTCTCTTACTATGTGAGGTTTTTCCTCTTGTACCTGTTGGCCGTTCTGGCTTTTCAAGTAATGAATTTTTCCTCTCTTAGCAAAAAAAAAAAAACTTTTTTCTTCCACCAAATCTACACTACAACTTGAAAATCTAAAATTCAAAATCCACTCAAAAAAGTCCATACCAAACCCTCACAAAAAATCCAAAAAGCAAAAAAGACGATTTTGGATTAAAATTCCCCCAAAAAGTCCACACCAAAACCCAACGGGTATAGCCTTGAACGTTTTTCAAAACATTCATCATTGTACTATTGTTGTATAACCCGTATCCGATGGCACTACGATAATTTTTTTATAGATGCATTGTGCATAAGAATTATTACGATTTTATGACCAAGTGTATTCACTAAATCTCTAGTAAAAAATAAAGGTTCTAAAGTACTACTATCTCTCAAGTATTTCTCAATTATGTTCTTGAAATGGCAAGTTCAAATTTGATTTAACTGGACTCGGTGCAATTTAGTGGAATAGGTGTAATATCTCATTCACCACTAGAATATGTTGTTGTTGTTGTTGATGTTTTAGTGGAAAACAAACTATAAAACTTTATCATGGTCCATTATAACCGAAATGTCTTTGTCTTGTAAATTTGATTTTGTCTGAGTTGACCATGATCCATCAAAACTGACTTTGATTCAGCCTTGTCTCGGCTTTTGCCACTTATGTGGTTGTTCATTGACTTGCCGAGTATGTTGGTTGTTTTTTGTTTTTTGTGAAAGAACCTACCAGGAAGGTAGGGCGGTATGACCCCGCGTTCATTAAAAAAAAAGGATTTCTAACTCTAAAATACAAAGTGGGGGGACATAGACCAAACCCACCAGATTAATATATTAGCACACAATAAACACAAAAGCTATTGGACTAGACAAAACATAGCTAGGCTAATTGATCTCTCGATCCGCCTCATTGGCGTCATGGGCCAGGCTTTGAGTGAGGAAACCCGATGGGTGGCCCATGTACGAAGCCTGCAACCTTTCTTTTAACCCTAGCCGAGCCATCACATGAGCCGCGCCGTTAGACCGTCGCACCGCCATGACTTCGCCTTTTATGTCTCTGTCAATCAACTTCTTAAGCTCATTCAAAAACCACCCAGACAAGAGATGACTTGCGCGTTAGAAATTTTCCACACTAACACCGTAATACGTATTGAAATTGAGTTTTTTTTTAAGAAAATAATGTTTCGATGAATCACGATTAGTCATGCCCAAAAGATCCAACGGCAATAAATCATTTGCCCATAACGAGGCTTGCGAATAATAAGACATATCATTTTTTAATAAGCATTTTTTTACAAAAAACATGAGCTAACTCGTTTCCAATCGTGACCAACAGTTGCTCCAGTGGCAACATTGAAGCATGAAAGCAAATCCCGACAACTCTCTGCTATTCTCTTCAAGTCCGCCAAAGAGTCCATCATTATAAATTTTTTAAAAGCTCTGTTTTAATCAATTGTCCCGCAACTGTACACTTTGTTTGGAGCTCGACAGATTGCAGGAGGAGCTTAATGGCAAGCCTCAGCCCCTTCTCCATAGACGATGAAGTCGACGGTGACACCCATCGATGAAGCTACCAGTGACGTCTCGTAACACGCAGCCAATACCAGTGGTTGGACCACAATGCACCCACGACTCATCCCTGTTAATCTTCCTATAACCCGTCGCTTGAGGTGCCCACTGTACTGCATAATTTATTAGCCTGAATTCGTCGCTTTGAAGACCCCGTAACTTCGCCTCTCTACACCGAGAAATTTTTGTTTGCTCTAAGAGCAAATGATGTGGATTTGCTCTAACCATACATCACAGGACACATCAGGAAGAAAGATAATGAGTGGCAGACAAAAGAAAGTGAATTCCTACATGTTCATGACGTGTCATGTGATGTATTGCTTAGAGCCTGTTTGGTTCCAGCTTAAAATCTCAATAATCTAATGAAAATAATCTGGAATGAATAAGCTGGCTGAAATTATAATCTGAAAACTGTTTGGTATGCGCTGAAAATTTGAAATTAAAATTTAATTGCGTTTGGCAATACCTGTAGCTTTTACAACAAAATTTACAATAAATGCATTTATTTGAACTATAATACGTTTAAGATGCTAAGCGTTTGCACTAATTAACAATTCAAGCATTAACGGGATGATAGAGTATGATATTTTATACGTTTCACTCAAAAAATCTTCAAAATCGGAGATTATATAATATAAAGATTATTAGCCAACTTAAATTAAAATCTGACTCAAAAAATCTGCGAAACAAACAAGATTAAATTTTTTAACAGATTTTAATCTCAAATGAGATTTTAATCTCGAACCAAACAAGCACGCCATGTCATAGTTGCTTTTGGAGCAAGCAATAATGCAACTTGGAATGATGTCATCCGAATATTTTCAAACAAGGAGGCATTGCGATTTCTCCATAAACACCAAATAATAGATGTGAAATCTTCACAAATTTGCTAATACAAAAATAACACAATCACAGTATCACTTGCTAATCCAAAAAAAAATATAAAAAATAAAATAAAAAAATCGTGCATTTTCTGTAGGCACTAGAAGGTTCCTGGTCATTTTCTGTACCAAAGGGTTTATACACTTTCTAGCGTAACCTTCAAGATTTGGGAGATTTCATTTGATTTCACTCTCTGTAAAACTGTAACGTACTCCAGTACCCTACTGTATCGCGCTCTCTCTCTCTCTCTCCCCAAAAACACACGCCGGAGAAAATGCGGTACATAATAGCAGGCCCGTCGGAGATCCTCGCCGTCACCGGCGCCGGCATTCAAGACATCCTCCTCGCAAAAAAGAAGTGGATATGGCCGGGCCAGAAGTGCATCCGCGTCGACATCTCCCCGGAGAACTACACCTTCGATGTCCAGGCCATGTCCGCCGAGAAGCTCCCCTTCATCCTCCCGGCGGTCTTCACCATCGGACCGGAAGTCGACTCCGACGAGAGCATGTTGAGGTACTCCAAACTCATCTCTCCCCACGACAAGCTCTCCAGCCACGTCAAAGACCTCGTCCAGGGGGTCATCGAAGGCGAGACACGTGTCCTCGCTGCTGCGATGACCATGGAGGAGATCTTCAAGGGGACTAAGGAGTTCAAGAAGGAGGTGTTTGATAAGGTTCAGCTTGAGTTGAATCAATTTGGGTTGAGGATCTATAATGCGAATGTGAAGCAGTTGGTTGATGTTCGAGGGCATGAGTATTTCTCTTATCTGGGTCAGAAGACGCAGATGGAAGCGGCGAATCAGGCGAAAGTAAGTTCAAACCCTAGGTGTTTTTGATTTCTGGGTTTGTTTGGTTTTGTGGGTTTTTGACGGTTTTGTTTCTGGGTTTCCTCTGAATCTAACTGGGTTTTGTTCTGATTTTTGAATTGTCAAAGTAAGTTAAACCCTAAGTCTTTTTGATTTCTGGGTTCGTCTGATTTTGTGGGGTTTTGACTGTTTTCTTTCTGGGTTTCCTCTGAATCTAATTGGGTTGCAAAAACCCTAGCCACATTTTCTGGGTTTTTCTGGGTTTTCCCCAAATCTTTTAGGGTTCTTCTGATTTTGTTGTGTGTTGGAGTAAATTCTGTAGCCGTTTGAACTCTGGGTTTTCTCCGAAATTGTTTGTGATGATTTTGATGTTGTGGGTTTTTGCTTTCTGTACATGTTTGTGTGGGGGTGTTTTGATTCACTGGCTTTTGTTTTTGACCATTTGCTTTGTGGGTTTCCTCTGAATCTAACTGGGTTTTGTTATGATTTTGTGAATTGTGTTTTTGGTTTAGATTGATGTTGCAGAGGCAAAGATGAAGGGAGAGATTGGTTCAAAGGAAAGAACCGGGCTGACGACCCAAAATGCCGCTAAGATTGATGCTGAGACGAAGATTATTGCAACCAAGAGGCAAGGAGAGGGCAAGATGGAGGAATGCAGGGTTAAGACTGAGGTGCAGATTTTTGAGAACCAGAGGGAGGCAGAGGTGGCGGAGGCCAATGCCGAGCTGTCTAGGAAGAAGGCAGGCTGGGCACAGATGTCGCAATTGGCTGAGGTGGAGGCGGCGAAAGCGGTGGCGTTGAGGGAGGCCGAACTGCAGAAGGCTGTGGAGCAGAGGAATGCTTTGACTATGATGGAGAAACTCAGGGCTGATCATCTCAGCAGAGCTACAGTTGAATATGATATCAAGGTATGTTTGCTTACACACTTGTTTAGGAACTTATTGTTCTTGTATTCATCCAATGAAGATCATGTGTTATAAGCTACAGTTGAATATGATATTAATGTACCAGTAGTTTATTGCATAAGAAAACTGTTATAAAATTTAGATAATGTTCCAATTTGTTAATTAGATTACGTAGCTAATCTTGATTACTATACAAAGTACAAATCATCAAAGGGTAGTGTATATCTCATATTGTAGGATACGATGTCGCTTTAGTGTGTGAGTTTAGTTATGACATGTCATCTAGTTCAGTGGCGCATTTCAACTCTCCCTTTGAAGTAGCGGAGATTTGTTCTGAGTCTATAATATGGTAGGTGCTTTAATGACTGAGTTTTAGTTATGGACTTGCCGTATAGTCGGGTGGAGCAATCCATCTCTCCCGCTGAAGTACCGGAATGTTTGTTCCACGTATACTGTAAGCATACTGTTATACTTGCATGTCTTCATGCATTAGAACACAGGACCAGCCACTGTATAAACTAATTTGCCACTGACTGCAGTGCTAATAGAGAGTTTTGACATATTTTCTTGTATTTTTAGATTAGTTTATACTGTAGTCTTGAATCATAAAACCAAATTAATGTTTTGTGGGAAGGTAAAGTCATTGTAAAATTGAAACAAAGTTGAGGAGGTTGCCTTATTGGGTTGAGAACCCACTTTTTCATATATTTGTTATATTGTATAGTAACGGTTATTGGACAATGTAGCGATGCGTTTTGTGGGGTGAGGTCATTTCTTTTGATAGGCGAAATGTGTCATTTGTTGTTGTAATGACGTCGGAATGTTCTCTATTCTTTGAATGAATAAGATGATTCTAACATGTCCATCAATGCCCCCAATGAAGTGTAGTTGTGCCCTGGAGTTGTATGATGTCTGGGCATGCACTGAATGACTTCTTTAAAGAATATTAATTAATATGCACATTGTGTTTGGTTTATGAAGAATTCAACTAATGTCTTTGTAAACGAGGAGGGTACTAACCAAACAACTTCGTTATCATACTTTGCGTAGGCTTAATATTTACTCATTCTTTTTAACAAAGTTGCGTTGATTATTATTAACACTACATCGGAACTAACATTTCTAATTTTCTGATGTCGTTCTACAACTAGATCGACAGTGGGTTTCGTTTCCTCCATCGAAAGAACTCTGAACAAAAGCCACAAAAGACAACAACAGTGTTGTAGTAGTACAAAGCTCAAACTCATACGAAAAAAGGGAAAGAAACAATAATAAAAATTAAAAAAAAAAATCAAAATGGCTTCGCCCGGGTTCGAACAGGAGACCTTCAGTGTGTTAGACTGACGTGATAACCAACTACACCACGAAACCTTGGAGTCTGAATTGTTCTAAACTTATAATCCTTCGGTTGGTTGCAAAACGAGGAATATATAATTAAAGTCAAAGAACCAAATTTCACATCTTTTTGTGATTTAAGTCTACTAGTCAAGTGATGAACATCTACAGAGGTCAAAGTGTCACCCTCATTTCTAGCTAGCCCTAACTAACTGAGATGCAATTGACATAACCTACCTTGCAGGGAAGCCACTTTTTGCATTGGAAGTCAGTTTACATGATCAACTGACTTACAGTAATTGACTGGTTGCAAGGTCGAAGGTCATCGGCTTTTTTCTCCAGAGTATTTAAATGTATTATCTTCTGACGGTAGATTAAGGTTTTAAGTTTTGGGTTAACTGTGAAATCGTCTTTGGATTCAAACTGATCTGTTTTCCTTTGAACTGTTGGCATTATTTCTTCCATGCGTTGCCACGGTATGATCTATGACATCTAAAATACTTTGTTGTACGGCTGTATTGAATCATTTGGCCCGGGAATAGGTGATGGGAGGGATACAGGGCAAAGACATGATCTAGGGTTCAGTTCTGTAATTTATGGCATTTTGTGGCACATTGCATATGCATTTTGATTTGTGTTAGCGGAACTCACCCTTAATATTTGAAGTTATGAGGTCAGGTATCGAAAGCAGATTATGCATTTCCACTGCAAGAACTGTGAGATAGTAGATTCTTTGGGTTTCATAGTTTGCTTGTCTGAATCAGCTGATGAAACCCAGTATTCTATTGCTCTAAAAGCTTGCTTATGTAATGCAAAAGGGCAAGTATGACACTATTTTAAATTTAGAGGTAAAGACTAGTTGGTTACTCCTAGTTTGATTGCACAATTTTAGGAAGGGTAAATTACATTTAACCTATTCATGGTTAAGTTGAATTTCACTTTTCCAACCTACCTGAGATTCATAGCAGCATCTAAATGCATTTATCTATTTGGTAAAAGAATAGGGAAGGACTAAAACACTCTGGGCATTCCTTCTTTGTCCTCCAATAACCATTGCTGATGTGAAAAACCCTCCCTACATTGCAAATGTGACCGAAACCCCCATTTCGAGGCATCCAAAAAAAAGTTCCTACTGGGTTCTGAGTTACAAACCAAAGTTACTTACGGAAGCATCTTACATCACATAATGAAGACTGAATTACCTGCATATGGTTCTCCATTACTTAAATCACTTTACTAGAAAATTTCAGGAGTTCTCCAATGGTGTTATAGAGCTGCTGGAGGCTTACACAAACACTTTGAACTTTGAAAGGCCATTTGGAGGCCGAGGATTTTACTCTGGTTGCTTTAAGCTAATTGTGTTTTAGGGAGATAATTATTCAGTTGGGAATTCAGTGTAGTCCCCAACCCAACCCTAGGGTTCAGTTCTGAAATTTATGACATGTAGAGGCACATTGCATATGCATTTTGATTTCTGTACGTAAAACTTAGTATTCTCTTGCTCAAAAAGTTTGCTCACGGAACATGTACTGATGATATACACATTAGATGCAAAAGTCCAAGTATGTTTCTTTCTTTTCTTTTTTCTTTTTTTTTTGTTGAGTAGAGTATGTTTCTATTGCCCTTTTCTAAAATTTGGAGCTGAAAGACTTTTCTTTTTCTTTTGTTGAGGAGAGTATGTTTCTATTTCCCTGTTCTAAATTTGGAGCTGAAAGACTTGTTGGTTATTCTTAGTTTGGTTGCACAATTAGTAAGGGTTAATTACATTAAACCTATTCATGGTTAAATGCAATTTCGGTTTGCCAACCTTTGTAGCAGTTTCTGCATACGCTAATCTATCTGTTAAAAGAATAGGTTAAGGACTATATGCCCTCGACATTCCTTCTTTGTCCTACAATAACCATTCCTGATGTGAAGCCCTCCCTACATTGCAAATGTAACTGAAATTCTCATTTAGAGAATCCAAATTTTGTTCCTATTGGGCTCTGAGTTACAAACCAAAGCTTCTTACAGAAGCATCCAGAATTTACATAAAATCTTTACATCACATAATGAAGACTGAACTACCTGCATATGGTTCTCCATTACTTCAATCACTTTACATAGGAATAATATTTCAGTTCTTTAATGGTGTGAATGGAGCTACTGCAGCCTTTTGTAAACACTTTGGGACCATTTGGGTCCAAGCTCCAAGGTTTTTACACGGGTTGCTTTAAATTATTCAGCCGAGAACACACTGTAGTCCCCAACACAAACATTCTTTCTGTCTCCCTTCCCGCCTCCCTAAATTGCAATCCACTCTCTCTGTTTGACACATCCAGCAAATTGGCTGGCCGATTAAGAGCAACCTTGTACACCATTTCTATCATTACTGGAATAAATGAAGTCCGTTCTTTCTTTTAGAGGGACAAACATCAGTCTTTAGTTTTCTGCAATGCCCTTCTTTATGATTCAGAGACACTCTTCAGAGTTGCAGGGGGTGATAGGAGGATACAAAAATGATAAAAGAGGGGCCATTGTGCTCCTAGGATTAATACCATAACTAGTACTATAAATCAAAGGGAAAGTAAACGGAAGAAACCATATACAGTGTATAGGTTCTGGAAGAAATTATACAACAGGTTAGTGAAGTGAATTCACTCCAATCACTAGTTAGTTTTCTGTAACTAACCGGTGTAAGAAAGTTGGAGTTGCTATGCTCAGCAACTATTTATTTGATTTGCAAATAGCCTTGGAAGTCTTGTGCTCTTGTTTATTACTGTTATTAAGGGTATGTCACTGAATAACACAGGTGCAAGAAGCAAACGCGGAGCTGTACAAGAAGCAAAAAGAAGCAGAGGCAGTCCTCTTCCAGCAGCAAAAGCAAGCAGAAGCGCAGAAAGCAAGTGCAGACGCAGCCATGTACTGCCGTCAGCAGGAGGCAAATTCTCTACTGTATGCCAAGACTCAAGAAGCGGAAGGTATCAATGCCCTTGCACAAGGCCAGGCCTTCTATTTGAAAAGCCTTCTCAAAGAAGTGAACGGAAGCTACAATGCAGTGAGAGACTTCATGATGGTGGATCGTGGGATCATCCAGGAAATTGCAAGAATCAATGCAGATGCTGTGCGTGGGCTGCAGCCGAAGATTAGTATCTGGTCAGGTGGCAATGGCAATGCTGATGCTGGTAGTAGTGGTGGTGGAGCGATGAGGGATGTTGCTGGAGTTTATAGCATGTTGCCACCACTGCTCCAGACCGTGAATGAGCAGACAGGGATGCTTCCACCACCTTGGCTAGGCACTTTGCCCGCGTCCACTCAGTCTGCTTAGCTGTGAAGGTTTTAGCTATGACACCAAAGAACATAGTTTGCATATATCTGTTGCTACATGAATCAGGATAGTTTTGTCTTGTGGTATGGCTCAATTCTTCCACAACTAGGTTGACAGCTACGTTTAACATGCGAGCATATCCATGGATTTGAGATAGATAGATCATATCATTCCTGCTTTTCCTACTTTCTAGCCCTTAGTTACTCTACTGGTGCACACGAAGCGTTTCAATTCCTTGAAAACTGGTTCTGATTATATTCTCAGGGAACACCAATGTAAGAAGGCCGAAAGATGGGCACTAGCACATCTTGATTTGATTCGTAGTAATTGGATTGGATTGCAAAAACACCAGCTTTTCCCCCCTATGAATGTTTTGGATAATCTCTGATATGGCATTCTGTTGTAGGGTGGAAACATGAGCTTTTACTGGATTGTGATTCTGACACGGATTCTCCAGTAGCTTCTATCTCGAGTACTTAGATCCAATGGGTCTTCGAAGCACAAAACTGTTGACGTGAATGGATTTATTTGCCAAGCAAATGTACAGTAAGATACTTTTTGGTTTCCTGGTATGGCCCGAGACTGGCCCGGCTGAAGGAGGACAGTCCTGGTCCCGTCCTGGACTGAGGTAGGTCGGTCTTGGGCCGAGCCAAGAAACAAGCACCCCGGGACCGGCTCGTCCGGTCTCGGGCTCACGGTGGGTCGGAGCGGACTGGTCCGGCAGTTCAAAGTCCTGAACCAGCCCGCAGGCTAGGACGAGTCCCAGACCACGCTGTCCTGGACCGGTTCACTCTTGAACCGGTTGGGCTGGTTTGGCGGTTCTCTCCGGCTCACTTGGAAGCTCTAACAAAGACTACCATGTTGGGAAGTCGTTTCTTAGGGCTACATTTATAGTAGTTCCATAACATGTGTGCCACGGGCTAGAACCTTAGAAGGCATGTCGATTCCTGGGCCATCTTAGCTTCCATATGTCTCCTGGAATCCAAGTGTTGGTGAACTCGTCATATGAATGTAACCTTCATTAGAAGATATACAGGCTACAAGCTTTGGGCTTCCTTAAAAGAACAGTGGGCTTCTTCTAGAACAAGCCCAAACCGGATGTTGCTGCATATAAAGACCTAGCCCACTATTGTTTTATAATTCATTAAGAGCATCTTAATCTTTATCATAACCAGCTGTAGGATCAATTAAAGATTGATTTTGTGATAATTAAAAAATCATTGGACAGTCCCGATTTGGACTGCACAAACTTGAAACGATTTGGACACGAGAGGATCCAAATCCTCAGTTGTAACCCTAATTGTTTCCTATCCTAAGATCATAGTAGTTCGCTTGTGAAAGTTTGTATAAGATCTATATATTCACCTTATCTGTAGTGTTTGCATATACATTGTACATATCAATACACATCCTTTCATCTTCATCATCGTTTTCCTTTCTCTGCAACTTTCTATCTCTCAAACTCATTAGGGTTTCTGTTACCTTTCTATCTCTCAAACTCATTAGGGTTTCTATTACAGTACCAGAACCAAAACATGCTCCCCGCCGCTGCAACTCCTTCCTCCACCACTCTGAACTATCTTCTTGCTAACATTCAAAACTTGTTACCCTTAAAACTTCGAAGAATCCATTTTGTTCAATGGCTCAAGTCGCCTCCATCTTCCGCACTCACAGTCTTTTTTGGTACCTTGACGGTACAAATTCATGTCCCTATCGACTTGTTCTCAACCCTGATGGTTCTCCGGTATCCGTAAAAAACCCCGCTTATACGGCATGGTAACTTCAAGATCAGGCGATTCTTATAATCTTCAATGCCACCCTCTCTCAAGACGCCAGTGATTGGCTTGGCTCATCCTTGACTGTCGATACTTCTCTCTCACTCGTTCCAACATTCTTCAACTTAAATTCGACCTCCAGAACATCAAGAAGAAGACAGATTTGACCGATATATACATGCAGAAGCTCAAAACACTCTGTCACAAACTTGCTGTTTGTTCTGTCATCATCGATGATGATGACGTGTTATTGTTTTCCCTAAACGATCTCCCTGTTGAATACATTTATTTTGCTCCTCCATCTGCACCAGATCCGAACACCTTCCCTTTGAAGAGCTTTATGTTTTTCTCAAATTTGAGGAGTTGCTTGATTGTGAATATAAACCCTGATCGGGCAAACCCTACTGCCTTCTATTCATACAACCATCATGGAGGTTTTGGTGGCCGCAACTTCTCTGGTCCACCCTTCCGGCAGTGCTTTTTCGGGTCGTTTCGACACTCATGGGGGAAGTGATGGCCGTTCTCATTACCAGACCAGATGGGGACCCTTTGGGTCTATGGGCGCTGGGCCAAATCGTGGTGGAAATGGCCGACACTCAGGGAACTGAGGACGGTCTGGAGGTTCTGGCCGGAGCGGTAACACACCAATCACTTGACAAATTTGTGGAAATGATTACTCTATCCACTGTTGGCACTGGATGGATTATGCCTACCAAGGATGGATGTCGCCGGAGAAACTCACTGCCATGGCTGCTTCCTCTTCTCAGCAAAAACCTTTTCAATCTCAGCCAAATATATGGATCACATACACCGGAGCATCCAATCATATGACGGCTGACCTCTAGAATCTCCATCTCTCTCACTGAGCTCTACTCTGGTAATGACTCTGTCAGAGTGGGTAATTGTTCATCCTTACCCATTCAACATTCTGGTGCCGCCCTTCTATCAACTACAAAATGCTCTTTTTCTCTATCTAATACATTACATGTGCCTAAACTATATGTGAATATGCTATTTGTGCATCAAATTATTGAGAACATGATGTTAGATTTGTATTTTTATAAGGATTCGTTTTACATTCAAGCTACTTATACGGGCAAATTCTTCATCAGGGTCTCAGTAACAATGGATTATACACCATTTATGCTAATTTTCCTCTAGCCTATTTTGCTCAAGAATCATTTCTACTATGTGGCACTCTCGTCTGGGACACCTTACTAATTTTGATTTATTTAAATGTTCCAAATATTATGTATTCTTTGTGAATCATGCTTGGGTGGCAAAATGACTAGATTACCATATACTTTATCTTAATCTACAGTTTCCACTCATCTTCATCTCCTGCACATTTATGTTTGGGGATCTGTTTCTACACAATCTTATAGTAGTTACAAATATTACATTCGTTTTATAGACGAATTTTCTTGCTTTACTTGATCGTTCCTCTACATAATATATTAGAAGTTGCATAAACTTTTGCCAATAAACTGTTCATTGAGAAGTTACTTGGATATTCGATTAAAATTTTGTGTTCAAGTAACATATTTCATTCACCTATTCTGTTTACATACTAAGTTGTTTATTCACTTAACTTTTACTGATACTCTCATTGCAGCGTATGTGTTCCTTCTTTCATACTCACGCAGGAATGTGACTCATTCACTTGGGGTAACGCATTTGGATCATAATCTCGTTCTCTCATGCAGGCAGTAGATATTACTAATTAGATGGAAAGTGAGATTTTGTTGTAACTCTCTTTTGTTATACTTGGTGTCAATTTTGGACCCAGTTGCGGCTATGTTCACTATTAAGTAACTAATCAGTAATGATGTTTTCTTTTCACTTATTTGTTACTACCACTTGCAAGGAAGGGTAATTCCCTGTATGGAGGACGCCTCCCCGGACTCCATCTTCCTTTAAAAATTACAGGTGTTACGGTTGGTGACTTGCTAACCAAGTCATTGCATGATCCCTTCGCTCTGTCAGAGCTTTCAGATCATGCGTCTATCAACGACTAACCAACCTACTGCCTATGTCATTCTAGCAGAAGGGACACTAATTTCCACTGGCAACACTACCTCACTACCGTAGACCAGCGATAACAGGGAAGCTGCACTAGAAACCTTCTATGAAGTTACGTATACCCAAAGTGCAGTATGGGGAGATTGTACAGAAAAAAACTAATTTTTATTGACAAACCTCAACTCAGAGTGACGATATCACAAGAAGGGGCATAAATTTTATGAAGTCCGATATACTAAATGGGGTAAAGTGTTCTTTTCCAAACTGGAAGGGGTGATAGTCTCCTTCAGTCAAACTAGAGGGGGTGAAAGTGTCTTTTACCCTTTTGTATATTGAAAAAGCACACGTAAAGGGGTTAAAGTGTTCTTTCCAAAGTGACGATATCACAAGAAGGGGCATAAATTTTATGAATTCGGCACACTAAGGGGTTAAAGTGTTCTTTTCCAAACTGGAAGGGGGTGAAAGTCTCCTTGAGTCAAACTAGAGTGGGTGAAAGTGTCTTTTACCTTTTGTATATTGAAAAAGCACACGTAAAGCTTTTCCTTTGACCTCAATTGACTTATGCCACTAAACTAAGTATTACCACTCAAATGACAGATTAAAGAAGTACTAGTATGACCAAACACAAAGATCTAGTAGCAAAAAGAAAGGGAGGGTTTGAATCAATGTTACCAGTATTATGGCAGAGTTTTAGGTTTCCCATGAGCCATGAAACTTGGCAATGGACAGAGAGACTCCCACTGACACAATGCATGCACAGAGTACATTCTAGAGATCTTCAAACATAAAGATATCATAATAGCATACTACTTTCTTTGTCTCTCTCTCTGTTCTTGCAACAAGAGATGATCTCTTGGTCCAAAGACTGTTGCTTGTCTTACAGAGGGAGGAGAGAGGTGTGTAGATCGAACTTCGCGTGGTACGTTAACCAATTAATCTTGGGAATCTCTTCCCCTTGTTCTTTTTTGATTTCTTAATCTTGGTTGTTTTGGTTTTAGAGACTTGTAATACAAGACCGACATTCTCTTTTGTTTCTACCGAATGTTTCTTCATTTGTCTATTAAGAGTTTCGACACTTTCAACGTATCTTCAACTACATGCCCCCCAACTCCACTACTCCAAACCTAACCATTTCTCCATTTTATAAATGCGAAAATGAAGCTGGACTTGCGTGCCTAGCTACCTACTAATTTTGCCACCAAGTTACCTATGCATAGCGATGAGTATTGCGTGTTATGCCAGAAATAATTGGGAGAAGGGAATTCCCACTTTGAGGCATTTCTGGACGTAATATTTAAAGGATACATTGCTCTCACTTTATGATCGAGTTCTCACAATTCCTCTTCAGAATTCAACAAGTTGTCATATCTAAGCTTCTCTGCTCGACCTTAAAAACGATATCTGAAGTTGGCTTCGGCTTCATATTTTAACATGTACAAAGGTTCGATATCTTACCAGGTTACTCAAATTTGAAAATCCTGAAACTTGGCTCAACATGGCTTGATTACATCCGCATTCAGCTCTAGAGGACCTCACTACGCATTTTGTATCAATGTTCTAAGTTCACTACCGAACATCCAATCTTTGGGATTCCGTAATAGAACGTACGTACTACCACCGTTTTCATTAGGTCCTTATTTTTTTTTTGTTGATCACCATGTTCCTCCTACTTTCCTAATTTAACAAATTTTTTAATGTGATTTTACCTAACTACCCTTCCCCACCCTTTCAACATATACCTGATAGGGGTGTTCGCGGTTCGGTTTGGTCTGGTTTGGGCTCAAATCATAAACCAAACCGAATATATCGGTTTGGTGGTTCACCAGACCAAACCAAACCGTATGATATAAAAAACCAAATCAAACCAACCATCAGATATTTTATCGATTGGTTCGATTTGGTTCGACCGGTTTTTCAAACGTCGAAAATAAAGAATTTGACTAAAACGGATAATAAATCAATTAAAATTAAAATATCATGCAAATTTTTTGTATAAAAAAGAATCTGAATGATTATTGTTGTTGCAAAAACCAAAATTTTACGTAAATGCAACTACAGTGAACCATGATACATCTTTAAATGTTTTCATTTTTATGAAGGTTTCTGTTAGAGAAAATAAACTTACATTGATGGTACGAAGTGAACCATGGAAAATGGAAAGAATATCACACACTTCACTACCATGGTGTGTACAGCCCTAATCAGGTGAATCTGTGATATCTGTATATTATATAGTACTATAATTAATTATATATATATATATATATATATAATAACCTATTATATAATGTATGGTCGGTCTACCGCGGTTTTGTAGCCGCACAAACTGGGAACCGAACTGTTTTAAACGGTTTTCCCAATATTAAATCGCATGTATACCAAATCACGTAGGAAATCAACCAAATCCACTAAATTCGGTCCGGTTTGGGCGGTTAGTCCGGTCCGACTGGTTTTTTGTACACCCCTACTACCTAACCCACATACTATCCATTCTCCCCATTTGCAATGACGGGAATGAGATGCAAACTATAGCTTGTGCGGATTTGGTAAGACTTATTTTCAGCTTTTAATCCACTTTGAACTTTTAATATGTTTTAACATTTTTGAAAGGTTTAACATGATTTTTTTTTGTGGCAACTTTTGAATTTTGACTTTGTAGAAATTTTGAATTCAGAAAAAAGTAGGGTTTCATGGGCTATGTTTGGACATTTTTCTTCCTAAACAACAAAAATGATCATTTTACTTGTATTTTTTTTGTATTAACATATTACGACACCTAATTTGACATATCATAATTTCTTAAGTAAATATAAAAAATATAAAATTGTAATTTCATTAACAAACAAAAGTGTTGTGTCACTAACTTTTTAATAGCATAAACTTTTTCTCCAAACACATACATCCACGACCTCACTCTCTCAACAGTCTCTCTAATGCGTCCGCTTTGTTAGTTGTTTTAATTAGAACTTCGACTTCGGACGAACCCCAGTCACAACGAGGAGTTGCCACTTTAGCCTCCACCGCTATCGATCGCGTAAAACTCGCTTTCTCTCTCATTCGTCCGAATCTCTCCCGCTCCCCTCTTCTATCCACTTTTAAATTCCCAAGATATGTGTCCTATTCATATCCAAAACTTCGTCTCATAATTGCAGATCGAGAGATGGAGGAGGAAAAAGGCTGTTCCAACAGGAGGGTGCAAGAACGATAAAAAAAATCAATAAAGAAAATACGGAAATTTAACGTGATTCACCAACGATCACATTAGCTACATAAAAATCGGACTTCATTACTCATGGGAGAAACGCCACATACCATAAAATACACCACACTATACTTAGGCATGATCCATTCCAGAACCGCCCCAAACCAACAAGGAAACAAATAAACCTGTAGCAGCCTTGAACTTGCTCGTGCGACTTGCTGACCAGCTCACGCGAGCTCCTTTGTGCTCGTGCATGTTCCCATGAGTTCCTGAAATTTCAGAATTCTCCCTGCTTGTTGCCCCGCTTTGTTAGTTGATTTAAGTCATCTCAACAAATTTCCACCTTGGCCCGGATCCTATTAGATTCCAGGATCAGAACTGATGCTTCTCCTTAGGGCCTGCTACGAATGCATCTCTCAAACAAGAAACAAGTACGCCTCCAAGAAATGGATACACCTCTTCAAATAGAAACATGTGCTCTCCATCCCAAATCGAACACAATGTATTCACTGAGACATGACCAGATACATTCTTACAGTGCCAGAACCAGATGCACCATGACCACTTCCCGAGGTTATTCCAGACCACATGCACCACAACCAGTGACAGAACAAGTGTAGAGCTAGATGAGCCCCGAATAGCCCCATATTCGCCATAAACAAGATGTGCGCCAAAAAAAAAGTTGCACTAGAACCATATCGCATTCCAGAATCAAGCACGCTCCCCAGATGCTCCATTCTAGAATCTCAGATAGCCCCAAACTAGCTCTGAACACTTAGCTATCCTCGGAAGTCCCTCTACCTTCAGCCAATGCTGCTGATCCAAGGTTTTTCTTGGGACACTCCCTCTTTGAATGGTCTTTCTCCATATACTAGGCATAGACATCTCTCGTTAACTTTGATCCGGAAAATCTCATGTACTCCTTACCGTTATCTCCCCTGACCATCAATTCAGAAGTATGATCGTCTGCGGGCTTATGGCGCAGCTCTCTGGTGTGAAGAGATAACATACCTCTTTTAGGGTTACTGTATCTTTTCAACAATTAAAGACTGTACGAAACCCTCGAACGGTGGAGGCAGAGACACGAACATAATTAAGGCAGCATCCTCATCACTCACAAACTCGTCACCATCTATAACGCAACTTCGCCAAAATATTTTTTTAGATTGTCTAGGTGATCTCTAATATCTTACCTTCAGACATGCACAGACTGAACAATCGTTGCTTCAACATCAACTTGCATGTTGGTCAGCGAGTTTACCATGTAAATGGTCTTCAACTTTAACCACAGAGCAGTCGCCGTTTACAGATCTGCGACTTTGATGATCAAGTCGTCCGCCACAACATGATCATTGTGTATGCTTTCTCCTCCAAATCAGAAGCGCAGTGGTGGTTGTATATACGTCCTTGTTATCGGACGCCAATGGCAGCCAAAGACCTTGTTGCGTCAACAAAGCACGCATCTTGATGTGCCACATATTGAAGTTGTTTCTCTCGGTGAAGTGACCGATCATGAGTATTGAACCTGACATCGTTCTTAACAGAATCTTGAAACCCTGACTCAGATACCAGATTTGTTATAACGGGAGGGTGCAAGAACAATAAAATATTAAGAAAGAACACACATAAATTTAACGTAGTTCACTAACGATCAAATTAACTATCTCCATTGCCCACAACAAGAAAACCAGACTTCTTTTTGTTGTTGATGATGTGTTTTCTGGCAATGAGAGAGATAGACTGTAAAAGAGTGCAAATAAGCACCCACCATGGGTGTTGTTGCATGAAAACATTGGTTGCTGAATTGTATCCCTAGAATTGTAATTCTGGATAGAAATGCAGTATTTGCTGTATGAGTAGTATTCTCTAAAAAAATAGTGCAAATAACGATATTCACCAGGGGCAACATTATAATTTCATCAAATTTCTCGGAACATGTACAAAAACTTTGAAATGGAGGAGTACAAGTAAAAATTTATAAGAAAAAATTGAAATCTATGCCCTCGTTTATCATCAAGTTATGATGGTAGAATAACGAAGCAAGAGCCACGTGAGCTACATAATGACCTGCAAAATACTCTGGATTTAGACAAAGGAGACATTAGCCGATTGATACCGCCAATGTAAAGCAGCCACGTATATGGTCCTCAACACCCACTACACGTAACGTGACCTACAAGGCTACAACACTCTATCACCAAACTATCCCCAAGATCACACGATCGTGATCGCAACTTTTCCATTACATCTTGGAGGACCTATATGATGCTATATGCGTATGGTAGCACCAGTGAATTTGATGATTAGGAAATGAATTATTGTTTCTAGCTTGAATACACATGAACTTTGAAAAGATAAGTAAATGAAAAGAACTAGCCGTTTAGTTCAATGGTTAGGTCCTTTGAGGTAATTCATGAAATTATCAAGTTCGAACCTCTCCCTAACAATAAGATAGAATGTAAACTTCTTACATAATACAAAAAAAGTAAACGAAAATAACGAATGTACTGATGAAACATATAAGTCCCCCATCGTTGACTGATGCTTTATTTATTTGCAATGTAGAATTTTGAAGGTTCGCAGGTGCGGTGGCGCAATGAAGAAAAAAAACGAGAGTTCCCAGTTGTACTGAAATTGGAAAAGAATGTTGTTTTTTATAGAGAAAGAAGGTGACAATTGGAACTCATTTTGCAATGAGAAGTAAATTAAAATTTGATTTTGCCTAAAAATAGTAAATCTCAACTAACAGTACAGCCCGCACTCGTGCCCGAGGCGGCCGGAGGGCTGCAGGGCACGTCGTACTTTTGAATTTGCTCAACATTTCGCCCTTTGGTCTTATTAGTCAAATTTCTGGTACTACACATGTTGATTCCTCATGTTTATTAGATACGTTTTACAATTCAAGTAATTATTGACGACTAATTTGTTTTAAGCAGAACATTTGATCATCCAATCGTTAATAGTTTTCGACGAGTGAGATCGCATTGCCACCCTCTATTCATCTTGGTCTAATGTCAAAATCAAAATTAAAGAGTGAGATTGTGCTCTAGTTGCAAAGAAGAACTTCTCAAAGACAATGGGCACTGGGTTTGTGTAAGGAGTGACTGAAGTGATGACAAGCTTCTCACGTTCCCATGCACGCCATTGATCTTCATCAGCTCCCATTAATAGTCAACACATCACAGACACACCCCTTCTTACATATTGGTCCATCACACGCACCACACGGTTTTTCCCATGCACCACAGCAACACCCGAACAAAACCCCGTGTAATAGACAGCAGCAATCAAATAACTTAACTCCAGCTTATCACCAGTTACTGCTAGCAGTCAAACAATCTCTTCCACATGACGCCATCCTGACGCTCCAACCATCATCTCCTAAACACAATCCAACGGCTGTCAGACAATCCCCTCCTCGAGATCATGCAAAGCTCCACGTTAACCACTCCGAATGCCCAAAATAGCCCTATCTAGGAACCCATAAATGCACAAACTAGGGGCGTTTTAGACATTTCCAGATGCGGATATGCCCCCTTGCTTACCCCAAAGAGTCCCATCACATGTTGTACTGCTTTGGCAGGGAAGGAGATCTTAAATTCTCCCTATAAAATCTGTTTTCTGAAACTACTAAAATTTTAAATTATTATTACATTATTTTGGGCTAAAGACACTTCACCTCTAGTTTCATTAAAGGTTACTTTCACCCCCTATAGTTTGGAAAAGACACTTTCACCCTATCTGCCGACCTTCAAGTAATTTACCGTCTCTAGCTATAATGGCGTTAGTCAGGTAGTAGGGTTTGCCACCGAAAATAGTTTTAGAGACTAATTCGATTCCCATATCATGCAAAAAGTCTAATATACCTATCATTGAATAATGCCTACAATTTTCATAACACAAGGGTAAATTTTTCCAAAAAAATCGACTGAAGGGGTGAAAGTGTCCTTTACGAACTTGAGGGGTTAAAAGTGCCTTTTAATGAAACTTGAGGGGGTGAAAGTGTCTTTTACACTATTATTTTTAATGAACCAGAAACCCAATTAATATATTATTATAATCCCCTATATAAATTCTACTGCATAGTTCCTCATAGATTGTGTTGTGTTGTGTTCACTTGTTTGCATCTTTACCTCCTCCTTTCTTACTTCCTCTCTGTAAAATGATGAACAACGAAATCATTCGGAGCATCCAGTTTAATCACTGGCCCGACCCGATACTTCTCAACCCATCTCCCTCAACGCCGATGCCTTTCCTTTTCATGGGTTCCCGAAACCAACCCGACCCAGAGCCACCGAAAACCCAACCGGTACTCGACGGAATCGCCGCCGTCGTCGGCGAACAGGTGCTGTTCGGCGGAAACTCAGCCATGCAGTGGAAGTCGGCGCCGGAGAAGGAGAAGAGGGCGGTGCAGCAGAAGGGGTACAGAGGAGTGAGGAAGAGGCCGTGGGGGAGGTGGTCGGCGGAGATAAGGGACAGGATAGGCAAGTGCAGGCACTGGCTGGGGACGTTCGACACGGCGGAGGAGGCGGCGCGTGCTTACGACTCGGCGGCGAGGAGGCTGAGAGGGTCGAGGGCGAGGACCAATTTTCCGATGCCGTCTGTGGTGCCGATTCCGTCGTCGTCGGACTCTTCTTGTTCGGTGGCTGCGGCGGAGAAGAAGAGGAAGAGTGGGGTAAGGGGGAAGAGAGGTTCTGCGGCGGCGGCGCAGAGTAGTAGGAAGGTGACTTCGATGGATCAGCTGTTTAGCTGTTCGTCCAGGTCAAGCATTCAACGTCCTCAAAGGTTGATGAATGTTGGTAACAAGGAGAAGATGGAGCTTGAGTTGAAGCTTGGTGTTGGTTTAAGTAATTGACTAATGTGGTCCTTCTTTCATCTGTTGTCCTCTATCTATAACTAGTGGTTGTTTGTTGTGAAAAACTTGTTAAAATCTAGAATAATATGTTGCTAATAGTATTAGTATCCTATAGATAAGTAGATGGGGGACGTGTGAAAATGGGCAAATGCATGGTAGCAGCAAGTTGGGAGTCATTTTGATTCAATGATGGAGATGATGATGATGAATGTAGTCAGTGTAATATTATGTCTGTACGCTACTTTGTGTGTAGAAGAAGCTAAAGCTAAACGCTTGTTGTTATGAAATACCACTCTGTCCCAGCTCTTTCTACCCATACTGACTTTTTGACTCGTATCTGGGTCACTTTGACCGGGTGATTTTGATAGCAAATTAATACGATTTTTTAATAATTTTTTCACCGTATTATAGAGAAATTTTTACTCTACAATACTATCAAAAAATTATCGAAAAATTGAATCGGTTTGGTATTCAGATCAACAGTTCAAAGTGACCAAGTGAATAGTGGCAAAAGTCAGTTTGGGTAGAAAGAGCTGGGACGGAGTGGTAGTACCGCATCTGTTTCGTCAGCTTCTTCTTAGTTTGACTTTTACAACTACGCAATATGATAATATTTTCACGGCGTTGTAAGATTTACTCAGACATTATTATGTGAACATTATAGAAAAATTACATCGTTTTATTATTTAAATCATCAAGTAAATTGGCGAAACAGGTAGTATAAGTTTGGAATATAGAAGTAGTAGCACCAAGCGAGGCCATCCGTTCCCGAGAACTGTTATTTTTATTTGGCCATTCTCTTTTAAATATTAGGGAATTGTCATTGTATGGTAAATAAAAAAAATCTTCTATTGTGACAATATATTTATATAAATAATCTTTGTAATTATATTTTTATTTATTAAATAGAATAAAAAATAATTAAATTCATAATTAACAACTTTTTTAAATAAACATTATCATGTTTTAAATTATTTTTGGACGGCGAGGAAAAAGAAGGAAAAAATACCATTGAATAAACTATAAACATACTTCTGGATGGAGAGGAAGAGTAGTTCTCCAGTACAGGGTAAACAACTCCGCCGAGCATGTCGGGCTACTCAACGTGCTCGGGAAGCCCAGCCTCAAACTCGATTAGAGTCACCGCGAACCCCCAACTCCACCCCGGGCTTCCTTACGGGCGGCCTAAACAGTTTAATCGCAGTGTTCGGCTGGCCGAGGAACCGCGGTTGCAGATGACGTAATGTTGTCATCTCGAAGTTTCTTAATATTTTGAGCATATGACAACATGACGCTCATTTCGAGATAGAAAATGTTCGTATTTTTAGTACTGGTCACTTTAAGTCGATGATTTGATAATTGTTTTATTCACTTCCAATGTTTGACATGTAGTGAACTCTTTGTAACGAGTTAGCTAGGAATATAGTGGTGATGAGAAGTGAGGATGAGTTTGAGATTTCCAGTATTAAAATTAGCCATAATTTAACACAGGTGGGTTGGGGTGTTGGTGGCAGGACTTGAGGGAAGGTACACAAGTTGTACAGTTGGAGTAACAGTGGGAGTATCTATCTAACTATCATCATCAGCAGGAGCAAGGCAGCTTTTATGGGACTGGGGATAGATGGATGTTGTTGGAAAAGCCGCCCACGAAATACGGGGTTTAACTTTTCATGAATCTGCTGACGATCGAAACCGCCCACGAGAGAGAGAGGCAGACAACGGAGTAATTTGATCTGATTCCACGCACAGTGACTCCTGAGATGGATATGGAGAACTTCTACTGTACTCATGGTTCTTCACTTGGTGCTAGTGGACCCTGTCTGAACACATTGCACCAGTATCTAGCTATTGCATTTGTCTTTCTCTCCTATCTCATTATGTTTGTTGATCGAGGATAATTATGTTGATTTTGTAACCGATGACACAAATTATGTAGTGTTTATGATTACTGAAATGATTTTAGTTGCCTAGCATATCATTAGGGGTGTGATCGGTCTAGTCGAGTTTTATGGTGCTCAAGTTTGGCACACTATCTTTTTTACATGAACTCGAGTTCGAGTTTCGAGTTTTTCACGAGCTAAGAAATAAAGCTCAAACTTGGTTCATGTAATTGTTCGTCAAGCTTGTGGCACGTTTCGAGCTTAGCTTAGTTCGCGAGTTCAACGAACTTGAGTTCGTGTTCTAGTTCTGAGTTAAACTGTTTTTAGAATTTTTGAGTCGAAGTTAAGTAAAAAATAACTAAAATAATATGTTTTCTACTTTTAGATTTACAAAGTGAGGAATAAAAGTAAAAATATTTATGTTTGCATATAGACATACCGATTATAGCGAATTTAATCTCCAAAATCTCTTATTTGTACCTTGAATATTGTATTTAATTTTATTAAACAATATGAAGTGATAATGCTGGTTCGTTCAAGAAAAGAATCTGGTAGTTAGGGTAGTAGCTCAAGTGGTAGAGCTTTGAACGTCCCTGCGTAAGTTCCGGATCAAACCCGGTTGACGGCAAAATGATTTCTCAGAAAGAGAAAAGAATCTATAATTAATGATGGTTATTTAATGCTTTTAAATGCATAAGGTGCTAAGTTCAATTTTTTTAGTCATTCCTTCTAAAAAAGCGCTTTATGGAACTTGTTGTCGAGCTAAGTTCACGAACGTGTATAATGAACGAGTCTACGAGTTTAACTCACGAGTCAATAAACAAGCGAGTTGACAAGCCTTAACGAATTGAATATCACTGTGCTCAAGCTCGCCCCATTTATAAAACGAGCTCCAAAAAGAAGCTCAAGCATGGCTCGTTCGAAATTTCAAGTTCTTTGCGAACGAGCTTTTTCACATTCTCGAGCAGCTTGGCTCGTTAACAACCATACTAATACACATAATTTTAAATATTTTACTTGTTTTGTGCGTTATTAATTATACAGAGGTTCCTGTTGATTCCGAACTCTCGTAATATAATATTCCTATTATTGAATTTTGATCCGACTATATCTAAATTTGTATTTTCTAACTCGGCTACTGGTTGGAAGCAATTCTCTATGAGATTCTCAAAAAAATTGGGACAACAAGGGAGAAGATGTTAGAGGAAATCCGTATAGGTTGACTGGACCAGAGCAATGAAATATGTCAGTCTCTACTCACCCTTAACCAAAATCATGTTATACTCGTTCTTGTGCTACACATCATCACGCCTTTAATGTATTACCAAGTTATGCGAGCCGAAATAGTACCAACAAGATATAGATGCTTTGATACTCCAAAATCAAATGCTTTGCACAAACCAAGTTGATGTGTGGGGAGAAACCAAAATAGTACCAACAAGATAACGATGGTTGGAGTCGGGGTTTCTCCTGTGCATGATGAATGGTGGTTACTACCACTCAGTCCCAGCTCTTCCCCACCAATTTGACTTTTACAACTATTCACTGGGTCATTTTGACTCGGTGATTTGGATAGCAAAGTAATGTAATTTTTTGATAATTTTTTCATGGTGTTGTAGAGTATAAGTTGCTCTATAACACGGTGAAAAAATTATCAAAAAATCGCATCATTTTGCTATCAAAATAACCCGGTCAAAGTGACCCATATACGAGTCAAATATTCAGGATGGTGGGCAAGAGCTGAGACTGAGTGGTACAACAAATGACTATGTGGTCTTACCTTGGTTCCCTCTTCCAATGCCTATAAGTTAGCACTGAAGTTGTTGGGTTTGTTTCGAATTCCGCAAGACGAATCGTGTAGGCGATGCGTCTGATTTTTCCTCTGAGGAGGTGATCTCTGATGAGGTGACAGCTTGGGCTTGGTGGGCTTGTCCACCTCTTCTAGTTTAGTATAAATAGAAGTGTTAGCTATTATTTTTTTTAATAAGTTCAACTCAGAGTGACACACAGGTTTAGTGTGTAGGAGAGTTGAGAGGCTTGTAGAGAGAATTGTGGGTGTACGGTTTTTCGTACTCGTGAAAATTCTTTCTTGCCCCGTGCACGTAGGCAATTTGCCGAAGCACGTTAAATATCGTGTTCTTTATTTTCTCGTTCTCCATATCGCGTGTTCGTGTAGTGGTCGTGTTTGATTTTTCGTTGCGCGGGATTTCGACGTGTTAAATCCCAACAAGTGGTATCAGAGCCAGGTTCACGATCCGGGTTATACACGCGACGAGAACAGAGACGAGATTATAAAGTTTTAATGGCGACGTCGAGACGCTTGCGGCGGCGGCGATTTGTGTTCTTGAAGAGCTCACGGCAACGGGATTTGTGGCGCGTGGGTTGAGAAGAACAAGGAGCAGCAGCGTCGTTGAAGGAGTTGAAGCGGCAGCGAGAAGCGGCGGGCAGCGGTGTTAACGGCGGCTACGGCGACGGAGTTTTCCACGGTTGGCGGCGGCAAAAGCTTCCAAAGGTAGCACATTAACTCCTTGATTGTTCTGGGTTTGTTTCGTGTTGAAATTGGCAAGTTTTGGTGTTATTTGTGTCGATATTGAAGAAGGAAAAACCCAAAAACGCAGCTAGGTTTAGGTCTGGTCGTGAGGAAGAAGAAGGCCAGGAGGAGTAATCCAGTGCTTCGCGGGCGCTGTTGGGCGCGTGTCTGAAACGCCCGACGTGTGGTCCAAATTGTTTTGGGCATATCTTGGGCTACATGAACCCGTTTGACTTGAAACAAGATTCAAACCCTAGGTTTTTGGACGTTCCGGACGCATTGGCGTTGTTCGATTCTGCAGATTGTGAACGGAATTTTGCAGATTGGTGTGATGGCGGTGAAAAGTTCTAGTTTCGTGATTGAAAAATTCAACGGCCACAACGATTTCACTCTATGGCAGCAACGAGTGAAAAATATTTTGACACGGGAAGGTCTTATCAAGGCTCTCACGAAGAAGAAGTCCGAAAAACCAGCGGGGGTGACAGATGACAAGTGGGAGGAGATGCGAGAGATGGCGAATAGCACGATTCAGCTATATCTCGGTAACAGTACACTCCGGGAGGTCATTGATGAGATGAATCCCTACGAGATGTGGACGAAGTTGGAGAGCATGTATAAGTCCAAGTCATTGACGAGTCGACTGTTCTTGAATCAACAGTTGTATGCGCTGCCTATGGCCGAAGGGAAGGATTTTATGGAACATTTGGATGAGTTCAACTGGGTTCTAACAGAGCTGAACGCGGTCGAGGCAAAGATTGAAGAAGATCAAGCGATTCTCTTGTTAGCTTCCCTACCTCCTTCGTACGAGCACATCAAGACTACGTTGGTGTATGGGAAGGATACAATCAAGTTAGATGAGGTGGTTGCTACTCTTATTTCCCATGAGTCGGTAAGGAAAAAGGAGAGCAACAAGACGCAACTTGATGGAATCATGGCTACACCAGAGGGAAGTCAAGATCGTGGAAGGCGGCAACATAAGGAGGCTCATAGGAGGGGATGTTCCAAATCCAGAGGTGATGACTACAAGCCGCGATGTTTCTTTTGTAGTCAAGAAGGCCATATTCGAAAGCATTGTGAGAAGTAGAAAGCGACGAGGAAGATGAATCAACCATCCGAGGCAGCATTCATTGAGAAGTCCAACAATGATAAATGATCTAGTGGATGTGATGACAGTCACTTCAGGTAATGAGAACTCAGATTGGATCTTAGATTCTGGATGTTCGTTTCACATGTGTGCAGCCAGGGAGAAGTTTCTAACTTATCAAGCTTGTGATGGGGGTACCGTCAAGATGGCTAACAACTCGACTAGTAAAGTTGTTGGTTTGGGTGCAGTAAGGTTTCATAAGCTTGATGGGAGGATCTTGGGGATGAGACATGTGCCAGACTTGAGGAAAGAATCTGATCTCATTGGGGATGTTGGATAGTAAGGGTTGTAGAGTCTCAATTCATGGTGGAGAAATTGAGGCTGTGTCTACGACAGACAAGACTGTGTTGCATGGGAAATTGGTTGATGGTCTATAAAAACTTGTGGGGAGTGTTGTGACATGTGGATCTTCAGTCACACAAGAGACAAGGAGTATAGATTGGAAAGATACGCATGCGGGGCGTATGAATGAACAAGGGCAGCAACTAAGGAGATGCACCGTGAACGGCCGTGGAGGAGCACGAGGTGGACGTGCAAGGGCGTTCATGCGCAAGACGAAAAAGGTGCAGGCTACACACGAGTTGCAGGTTGTTCACAGACGTTATCCAGTTAAAGTGATCGAGACGCGTATGAAGGTTGATGATCCACCGTTGATGAGAACATTGATGAAGAAAACTTCTACAGAAGTGATGAGAAAGCAAGTATCGTTTGCACTTGACCTGGATGGTGGTGGTCTCTCCAATGATGTTCGAGCAGGTGGAGAGGTGGAGCCACACCGCTCCCCAAAGTACCAGACTTTGGGACGCACCCGTGTCAGGGGTGCGAGGAGGCGCCCCAGGGAGGGGGCGCAAATCTCGGTGGAGGTGCTGTGAGGGGTCGTGCATGACGAGCATGGCGGATGCGGCGGAGTTGACATCAACAACAGAGTTGGCTGAGGAATTTACTGACGCTTGCAGAATTCAAGCCAAGGTGGAGTTTGTTGGGTTTTTCTCGAATTCCGCAAGACGAATCGTGTAGGCGATGCGTCTGATTTTTCCTCTGAGGACGTGATAGCTTGGGCTTGGTGGACTTGTCCACCTCCTCTAGTTTAGTATAAATAGAGGTGCTAGCTATTATTTTTTTAATAAGTTCAACTCAGAGTGACACACATGTTTAGTGTGTAGGAGAGTTGAGAGGCTTGTAGAGAGAATTGTGGGTGTACGGTTTTTCGTACTAGTTAAAATTCTTTCTTGTCCCGTGCACGTAGGCAATTTGCCGAAGCATGTTAAATATCGTGTTCTTTATTTTCTTGTTCTCCATATCGCATGTTCGTGTAGTGGTCGAGTTTGATTTTCCGTTGCGCGGAATTTCGACGTGTTAAATCCCATAGAAGTTTCTCCTCTACTTCTGCCAAGCAAGATACATGAGAGAGAGAGAGAGGCAGACAACGGAGTAATTTTATCTGATTCCATTCTAAGTGACTCCTGAGATGGAGATGGAGATGGAGATGGAGATGGAGATGGAGAACTACTACTGTACTCATGGTTTTACTAGTGGACCCTGTCTGAACACATGTACCACTATCTTTTATATTTGTCTTTCTCTCCTCCTTATCTCATTATATTTGTTGAACGGGGGAGGATAATTATGTTGATTTCCTAAATGATGACACTAAACTATGTGGTATTGATGATTAGTGAAATGTTTTTGTTGCCTAACTGATGAATCAATGAGAACATGAAACCGAACAACAGCCCCCAGGGCAGAGCACAGTTGGTATTCGGTGGGATAAAATTTGTTCAAATGTGCAAGGTTGGAGTCATGACAGTCTCATTGTCTACTTGATTTATGTAGTGTGATGATTACTGAAATGATTTTAGTTTCCTAGCATATGAGTAGGCGTGTGATCGAGCCGAGTTGAGTTTCATGGTGCTCAAGTTCTGCTCACCATCTTTTACATGAACTCGAGTTCGAGCTTTCCACGAGTTAAGAAATGAAGGTCACACTTGTTCATGTAATTGTTCGTCAAGCTTGTGGCTCATTTCGAGCTTAACTTCGTTCGCGAACTCGAGTTCGAGTTCTAATTCGAGTTAAATTGTTTTTAGAATTTTTGGGTCCGAGTTAAGTAAAAAATAACTAAAATAATAAAGTTTTATACTTTTAGATTTACAAAGTCGTGAGTAGAAGTAAAAATATGCATGTTTTCACATAGACATACGGATTATAGAAAATCCAACTTGAATATTGTATTTAATTTTATTACACAATATGAAGTGAGAATGTTGGTTCGTTCAAGAAAACAATTTGTAATGATGGTTATATAATGCATTTAAATGCACAGGGTGTTCAATTTTTTGTAGTCATACTACCTTCTAAAAAAGCACTTAACGGAACTTGCTGTCGAGTTATGTTCACGAACATGTACAATGAACAAGTCTACGAGCTTAACTCACGAGTCAATAAACAAGCGAGTTGACAAGTCTTAACGAACCGAGTATCACTGTAATCAAGCTTGACCCATTTATAAAATGAGCTCCAAAAAGAAGCTTAAACTTGGCTAGTTTAAAATTCAACTTCATTGCGAACAAGTTTTTTCGCTTTTTCGAGCGGCTTGGCTCGTCAACAGCTCTACTAGCACGCATAATTTTAAATAATTTACTAGTTTTGTGCGTTTATTAATACCTATATTATTGAATTTTTCTCCAACTAATCTAAATTATAATTTCTAGTTCCGCCACTGGTTGGAAGCAATTCTCTGTGAGATTCCCAAAGGAATTGAGACATCAAGGGAGAAGATGTTAGAGGAAATCTGTATAGGTTGACAGGTCCAGAGCAATGGCATATGTTGTCTCTGCTCACCGTTAAATGAAAATCATGTTATAATCGTTCCTGTGCTATACACCATCACGGCTTTGATGTATTACCAAGTTATGCTAGCTGAAAACCAAATGCTTTGCAAGTAATTGCAACCAATGGCTAGCTATGGCACAAACCAAGTTGATGTGTGGGGAGATGCCTATTGAAATTCCTCCATAAGATGAGTGAAGCCTTCTAGGGTTTACTCAGACAATTGACGAAGAAGCAGAAAATGAAGAACACGAGAGAGAAAACCTCTTCTCTCTTCAATTTTACTTCTTCCCCAAAACATGAATGAAAAATTACAGCTCATGAGGAAATCAAATAGTTCTTTAAAAAGAAAAAAATAACAAAACACCATCTACCAATCAAGGAGTGCCACATCACCTTGATGACAACGGTAGAAAAAATAAAGTAAATGAAAATGACGTAGTTCAACTAAAGCTCGCCCCCTCAATCTAGACAGCTGAGATTAAGAGATGATTAGCTGATCCAACGGCTCCTGCTACTTCTGGAAAGCAGAGGCTTTCATGTCATCAATTTGGTCATCCTTGCAGTTTAATCCAGGGCAAAATATCTATGACCTCTAATACGCCCCCTCAAGTTGGGTGAAAGTGAAATTACACCCAACTTGGAAAGGAGAGAAGAAAAAAGTGGAGAAGCCAGTGGTTTAGTAAGAAAATCAGCAAGCTGCAGCTGACTGGAAATGCATGTGTTTGAGTTCAACTTCTCCTGCTTGCACCTTGTCTCTAATTAGGTGACAATCCAACTCAATGTTCTTTGTTTTCTCATGCAACACTGGATTTGCAGCTATCAGAAGAGCAGAATAACTATCACAATAGATCACAGGAGTAGAAGTTAAAGAGAACTGGAGCTCTGCAAGCAAGGATTCCAACCATTTAAGCTCACAAGATACAGCTGACAAACATCTGTTCTCTGCCTCAGCTGAACTCTTGGCCACAACAGTTTGCTTCTTAGACTTCCAAGTAACTAGACAATTCCCAAGAAAAACCAAAAAACCATAAGTTGATCTTCATCTATCCAAACAACCAGCCCAATCTGAGTCTGCATAAGCAGTAATAGTGATGGTGGAATGTATGGGAAAGAAAAAACCTTGTTGAACAGTCCCTTTTAAGTATCTCAAAACATGATGAACAGCTGACATGCATGTGATGATCAGTAGGATGGCCAACAAACTGACTAAGTTTATGAACAACAAAACAAAGATCAGGTCTAGAGTTGCATAAATACAACAATTGTCCAATAAGCTTTCTATAACCAGCAGCAGCTTGATCACCAAGAGGATTACCAATATGCACACTAAGTTTGATAGAAGCAGACATAGGGGTAGGTGAAGATTTGCAATCAAGATAACCAGCACTAGACAAAATTTCATGTGCAAATTTCTGTTGACTCAAGAAATATACCAGAACTGGTTCTTGTTACCTCAAGTCCAAGGAAAAATGTGAGATCACCAAGATCCTTGATCTTGAAAGAAGAACTGAGAATAGCTTTGAAATGGTGTAAGGTACCTTGATTGGAGCCTGTCAAGATTATGTCATCCACATAGACCAAAAGATAAGTTTTATCTTTACCAGTGAGATCTGATTTGCATTGGACAAAACCAAAAGAAAGAATAGTGTCAGTGAACTTCAAAAACCATTGTCTTGAAGCTTGCTTGAGACCATATAAAGATTTTTGCAACTTGCACACAAAATCAGGAACCTTTGATTGACTTGACCTTTGATTGACTTGGAGTAAGAGATAAACCTTCTGGCACACTCATGTAAACTTCTTCTGATAAAACACCATGCATAAATGCATAATTAATATCTAACTGAAGAATGGTCCAGTTGAACTGTGATGCCAAGCTGAGCAAGATTCTAAATGTGGATAGTTTGGCAACTGGAGAAAATGCGTCAAAATAGTCAACCCCCTCAGTTTGTGTGTAACCCTTTGCAACCAATCTAGCTTTAAATCTGTCAATACTTTCATCACTCTTGTATTTGATTCTGTAAACCCATTTACATCCAATCTTTTTGTGACCTGGTGGTAAAGAAGTGAGCTCCCAGGTATCATTAGCAATCAAAGCTTGCAATTCCTCATTCATGGCATCTACCCACTTTTCATTTTGAACTGCTTGCTTGTAAGTGTGTGGTTCTATTTGACTATAGATATTGGCTAAGAGAACATGCCCATGAACACCACTGCTATCTTTGAGGCAGTTACCAAGATTATATGTATCAGTCAACATTGGAACTGGAGAATGTGCAGCAGATAAAACATAATCTTGCAGATAAGATGGTTGTGACCTGATTCTGCTACTCTGTCTAGTAGGTGCTGATGGAGGTGGAATGTGACTATGAGTAGGAGCTGAGGGTGAACCAGTATAAGAAATAGAAACTGGAACTTGAAAATTGTCTTCAAAGGAGAGAGGCAAGCAAACTTGACTAGGCATAACATTTTCTGCAGATGTTGAAGCATGAAATGGAAAAACATCCTCATGAAATATGACATCTCTGGAGACAAAGAAGCACTTATCTGTGAAGTAATAAACCTTATAACCTTTGGTGCCATATATATAGCCAACAAACACACATTTGACTGCTCTTGGCTCAAATTTAGTTCTCCCATGTTGTAAAGTACTGGCATAACACAAACACCCAAATACCCTGAGAAGTGAATAGTCTGGCTCAATGTGATACAACATTTGAAATGGTGATTTACTTCCCAACTTTGCAGAAGGTGTTGTGTTTATCAGAAACACAGCTGTAAGAACACATTCTCCCCAAAATGATAATAGCAAGTGACTTTGAAATTTGAGTGATCTAGCAATATTCTACAGATGCTGGTGTTTTCTGTAATACCCCGTTTAATTAACAAGGGTAAAACAGTAATTATAAAAGCCTAATTATAATTTTCTCTTCAAAATAATATTTGGGTAAGTTATTACGTATTGTTTGTATAAAAAAATTTAGAAGAATGTTAGAATAATATTGTAGAATTAATACAAAAACGTTTCGTAAAAATCTTAGCTAATTTAATTTTTAAACGCGTATCCGACCACCGCGGGGCGTCGTGCCACTGTCACACCCAATTCCCCAAGTAACTGGTGTGGCCAACCACATATTACACTTTCTCTTGAACCCCATCTTCTCCTACAAGCCATTTTGTTTCGGGAAATTTCTCAACAACATTGTTCCTTTGCCTTCACGGCAACGCAACCCACACCGCCTCCACACCACCGCCCTCAACCCAGCTATAAAAAGCCTCACCTCGCACACCCCAGCAGCAGACACCCAGCAACAGCAACATCCACCCTCTCCATCACCAACACCAAGCTTTCTCTCGGCAAGTAGACAAACAACCACCACCATCTCCAAGCCTCGGCAGAAGACAACCCACCACCACCACCTTCGATCTCTCTCTCTCTCTTACAGCTCTCTGTTCACCAAAGAACCCAGCAGAAACAGAGGTAGCAGCTACCAACCTTACAGCCGCCAATTCCGTCGGAAATCGCCACCAGGAGACTACCACCGAGAGCTCTGCTTCATCTCTCCCTCTCCCCCCAGTTCGTCGCTGTGTTTCACCTCCAATTCGGGCCAGATTCAGTAGAGGGAAAGCAGTGGCAGCACCCACAACCTCCACCGCAACCACCATTGTTTCCGGCGACAAAACCCGAGGAACAAACCCACTGCTTCTCGTGCCTCATTCTCCCTCTCTCCCTCTCACTGAATCGATAAGAAGGAAGAAATAAAGAGTTACTGACCTGCAGCAGAGACTGCCGGAACAGAGCACCCACCACCGGCCGCCGGACCTCCATAGAATCCGGCGAGCAGCTCGGCTAACTCCACCGGAGGCCACCCACGTCCTCCCACTGCTTCCAGCAACCTCCTAGGACCCCGACCAGATTATTAGGAGGCTCAGAATCGAGCAAGGACGCCCAGCAGCCGCCATCATCTCCACCTCCGAGCAAGTCGACGCAGTGCTCTTCGACCCGACTCACAACTCGACCGTTTCGAACGATTCTTGGTTCCGGTATGCACTACTCTTTGCCGTGAGTTGATTTATGTAGACAAAATCGTGTCTTGCTTGCTTGAATTCAGTTCGGATCGATCGAATTTAGTGGTTCATGTTCAAGGGGGTTAAAGTGTCTTTTTCATAAACTTTATTACATGATAAAGGGGTAATTGGGTGTCATTCTTGCATTACTTGGGGGGGGGGGGGTTCTCTAGGCACTTAGCAAACTGATTATATAAAAATACATTTAGAATTATGTTTTTGGGATTAAATTAAATTATACAAATTTCTAACTACCTTTCAAATTGAATTAAAGTATTTTAAAATATTTAAAAATCCTTTGCTAGCTAAATAGAATTTTTTGTTTAGTTTACAAGATAGAAATATACAATTTGTTGAGTACTCAATTGCTTGGAATAAGTTGGATATTTAGTTAGTAATTTAGAAGTTTAATGTTTCCTTCACTTGATAAATGTTTATTTTCTCATAGCATTGTTACTTCTTTTATAAAACTTCTAATAGAAATTTTTGGTTATTTATAGTACAAATATTGGTTAATAAATTAGCCGTTAGTAAATATAAATAAACTTAAGTTATGTCCTCTTGTATAATGATAATCTTAAGCATGATATGGAGTGGGGAAATTATGCGACTTCTAATAGGACTCGTTATATTTATATGATCATATATGCGTTGACAATTTGTGATCGAATAAGGCATTGTAATTTGTTAGTGACAGGTTTGTAGACGACGGCTAAGTAGAAGATTTTACGTGCTAGTGGGTGTGAACTAAGGTAAGTGAACATGCCAAGCCTTGCGTGCCAAGCTCCTTCCGTGTCGCAAGTTGATTTTAATACTGTCTCAAAATGTGTTTGTTATTTACATGTTTTTATTTGAGATTTGCTTATGTTTTAAAGAAGTTGCTTTGACTTGATATTGTCACACGAAAAGTTAATAATGCGTAATAACGTAAAGTGGAAAGAGTTGTGCGGGAGAAGCTTTATTATTGTCGTGTTGACTTCTGTCACTCGGCCCGTGCTTATTTTTATTATTATTGTCGAGCTTGTCTCGGCCCGTGGTTATTATTGTCGAGCTTGTCTCGGCCCGTGGTTATTATTTTATTATTGTCGAGCTTGACTCGGCCCGTGGTTATTATTGTCGAGCTTGACTCGGCCCGTGGTTATCGCTCCATGTACTCACCTCTCTGGCCGCAAGAAGTCTTAGGGGGCTGCCGCCAGTTAAGGTCATGGTTGCTAGTGATAGAATAGTAGATTCCTCCCCGCACCAACACAGTTTCTCTGAGATTTGGTTATTTATAAAAGAAAAGAAGAAAGAGATTGGGACTAATTCTCCCCGCTTGAAAGTTGAGAAAGGAAGATCAAAAGAATGAGAATTTTATAAGTGATCTTACTGGATGCATCAGCTTTACTTCTTACAGTTCCTGATTTTCTCTGCAAGATTACATTTTTTATGATTTATTTCCTCTTTTGATTTATTGTGAAAATAAAGTTATGCTTCGTATTCTGTGTTTACGAGCTTGGGTGTCACTTACTCTGTATTTCCATGCTGACTTTGAAAACTGCGGTTCCTGTTTTCTTCCCACCGCAGGTTTAGAAGCTGAAGACTCAGGGATAGCCGGGAACGAGACTCACCTAGAAGGACATAGTAACGAGTGGAATCTAGCCAAGTTAGCAAAAATAATGTGGTAGTTTTGGAAACTCTCGTGTAATATCTATAGACTTTTATAATGCTTAATATTGTGTAATAAATAAATAATTTGGGATGTTATGCTTTTGATATTCCACCGTTACTCTTAGCATCGCCCTCTCGGGCTTTCCGGTCCGGAACGGAAGGCTTGGGAATTCACGGGCTGTTTCAGGTGGTATCAGAGCATTCGTTCCAGTATAAAACCTGTAGGGTAACTTAAAATGAACATAGGGCAAGATAATTAAAATTGGAAAAACTGTTGGGGTTATGGGTAGTCTAAGTATAAGTTTTGATTATTCCTGACCACCCTCATCCTGTTTTGAGATTGTTGTGATCTGGTTTGATTTGAGATTCATTTTAGTGATTATGGATAGTTGTTAATTTCACGATGAGAATAAGGATGGAGATAGAGTTTGATTTCTGCTTGTTGTGCAGAGAAGAGTTATATTATCTTATTGGTTGACATGAATTATATGTGTGAAGTTGCTATGTGATGCGTGCAATGTTATGCGATAACTTTGTTAGAGGTATTGCTAATTGTGAAATTATAAGATAGTTGTTATGATTTTTGCGACCATAACCCAGGATACCGTAGGGTGAAACTGATAGACCGTTACGATATCACTTTAGGAAAGTTTGAAAGGAAAAGATGGCTGAGAACATCACCATGGAGCAGTTCTTCGTGCAAATGACTCAGATGATGAGTAACGGAGGTCAGACAGGAACTAACTGGGCCAAGCAAGTGGCAGACATGAAGCCAAGGGAGTTTACAGGGAAAGAGGATCCTGTGGAATTAGAGGATTGAATTATAGAAATGGACAAAATTCTTGAGACGGTAGATTGTCCTGATGACCGGAAAGTCAACTGTGCTGTCTTTTACTTAAAAAGCGAAGCGCATCTCTGGTGGAGGAATGCACGAGAAACTCTGCTAGCCGACCCCAAATTCAACTGGGAAGCCCTTCAAACTGCACTCAGAGCTCGCTTCTACCCTCACCATGTGAAGAGGAGCAAAGAACAAGAATTCCAGAACCTGCAGCAGGGAAGCGACTCAGTGACGGAGTATTTCCGGAAATTTACTGAATTGACGAGGTTTTTAGGCAACATGGTTCCTGACGAAGAGTCCAAGGTTTCCAAATTCATCTCTGGACTGCATGAAAGGCTACAAGAGTCCCTGTTGAGCAGAACCTACCCTACTCTCCACGAAGCCTATGACAGAGCTGCGGATATCTGGCGAGTCCGTGTTGTTCAAGAAGAGAAAAACAAGAAACGCAAGCTAGAAGAGACAAGAGGAGGTAACAACTTCGCGAAAGGGAATCAGGGTTTCAAGTACAACAATGGGGAAGGTAACCAGGGGCAATACCGAGGCAGTCAGCAGAATTCTGGAGGACAGCAACCTCGCCGTTATATTTGCAACAGGTGTCAGCAGAACCATCCTGGAGTTGACTGCATGGGGAACCCAGTCACCTGCCACAACTGTGGCAAGAGAGGACATCGAGCTTACGAGTGCCGGTCACAACCAGCCGGGAACCAGCAAATGAATCAAGGAGGCAACTTTGGAAGGCCACAACAGAACAACTACCAGCAGTTTGGGAACCAGCAGAATGGGAACCGGAACAACCGCAACAATGGAGGCAATGGCTATGGAAGGCAGCAGAACTACAACCCTGGCAATGCAGGACAGAACGGAGCTCGACCCAGGATTGGAAACAACAACAAAGGAGCAGGTGAAGCAGGAACTCAGAATGCCAATATAGGAAGAATTGCTGTGCTGACCAAGGCTGAGGCAGAAGCTGAATATGGAGTTGGCACGGGTGATTTCCTTAATCATGAGCAGCCAACATCGGGTTGACAACCTACTTGATCAGGTACCAAAGGCTCGTATTTTCGAAAATTGAGTCAAGATCTAGGGACGTCAACCTTTTGATAAGTTGTGTTACGATCTTAGTACCCTTGAGACTTAGTAACTGAATGAGACTGTGACCACTTAAGTAGACAGGCGTGACAACAACTTTATTTGATATTATGTGCATTTCAGAACTTGGTTATATGCTATGATTTGTGAAATTACCTTTCGTCTGTGTGATCTTTATTCTAATAGATAATTGCGTGATAAATCGTCCGAGCATCTTGATTAGTTGTGTGATATTAGCTTTGAGGACGAAGCTCTGCTTAAGGGGGGAAGGATGTAATACCCCGTTTAATTAACAAGGGTAAAACAGTAATTATAAAAGCCTAATTATAATTTTCTCTTCAAAATAATATTTGGGTAAGTTATTACGTCTTGTTTGTATAAAAAAAATTAGAAGAATGTTAGAATAATATTGTAGAATTAATACAAAAACGTTTCGTAAAAATCTTAGCTAATTTAATTTTTAAACGCGTATCCGACCACCGCGGGGCGTCGTGCCACTGTCACACCCAATTCCCCAAGTAACTGGTGTGGCCAACCACATATTACACTTTCTCTTGAACCCCATCTTCTCCTACAAGCCATTTTGTTTCGGGAAATTTCTCAACAACATTGTTCCTTTGCCTTCACGGCAACGCAACCCACACCGCCTCCACACCACCGCCCTCAACTCAGCTATAAAAAGCCTCACCTCGCACACCCCAGCAGCAGACACCCAGCAACAGCAACATCCACCCTCTCCATCACCAACACCAAGCTTTCTCTCGGCAAGTAGAAAAACAACCACCACCATCTCCAAGCCTTGGCAGAAGACAACCCACCACCACCACCTTCGATCTCTCTCTCTCTTACAGCTCTCTGTTCACCAAAGAACCCAGCAGAAACAGAGGTAGCAGCCACCAACCTTACAGCCGCCAATTCCGTCGGAAATCACCACCAGGAGACCACCACCGAGAGCTCTGCTTCATCTCTCCCTCTCGCCCCAGTTCGTGCTCTGTTTCACCTCCAATTCGGGTCAGATTCGGTAGAGGGAAAGCAGTGGAAGCAGCCACAACCTCCACCGCAACCACAATTGTTGCCGGCGACAAAAACCGAGAAACAAACCCACTGCTTCTCGTGCCTCATTCTCCCTCTCTCCCTTTCACTGAATCGATAAGAAGGAAGAAATAAAGAGGTACTGACCTGCAGCAGAGACTGCCGGAACAGAGCACCCACCACCGGCCGCCGAACCTCCATAGAATCCGGCGAGCAGCTCGGCTAACTCCGCCGGAGGCCACCCACGTCCTCCCACTGCTTCCAGCAACCTCCTAGGACCCCGACCAGATTAGTAGGAGGCTCAGAATCGAGCAAGGACGCCCAGCAGCCGCCATTATTTCCACCTCCGAGCAAGTCGACGCAGTGCTCTTCGACCCGACTCATAACTCGACCGTTTCGAACGATTCTTGGTTCCGGTATGCACTACTCTTTGCCGTGATTTGATTTATGTAGACAAAATCGTGCCTTGCTTGCTTGAATTCAGTTCGGATCGATCGAATTTAGTGGTTCATGTTCAGGGGGGTTAAAGTGTCTTTTTCATAAACTTTATTACATGATAAAGGGGTAATTGGGTGTCATCCTGGCATTACTTGGGGGGTTCTCTAGGCACTTAGCAAACTGATTATATAAAAATACATTTAGAATTATGTTTTTGGGATTAAATTAAATTACACAAATTTCTAACGACCTTTCAAATTGAATTAAAGTATTTTAAAATATTTAAAAATCCTTTGCTAGCTAAATAGAATTTGTTGTTTAGTTTACAAGATAGAAATATACAATTTGTTGAGTACTCAATTGCTTGGAATAAGTTGGATATTTAGTTAGTAATTTAGAAGTTTAATGTTTCCTTCACTTGATAAATGTTTATTTGCTCATAGCATTGTTACTTCTTTTATAAAACTTCTAATAGAAATTTTTGGTTATTTATAGTAAAAATATTGGTTAATAAATTAGCCGTTAGTAAATATAAATAAACTTAAGTTATGTCCTCTTGTATAATGATAATCTTAATTATGATATGGAGTGGGGAAATTATGCGAATTCTAATAGGGCTCGTTATATTTATAGGATCATATATGCGTGGACAATTTGTGATCGAATAAGGCATTGTAATTTGTTAGTGACAGGTTTGTAGACGACGGCTAAGTAGAAGCTTTTACGTGCTAGTGGGTGTGAACTAAGGTAAGTGAACATGCCAAGCCTTGCGTGCCAAGCTCCTTCCGTGTCGCAAGTTGATTTTAATACTGTCTCAAACTTGTTTGTTATTTACATGTTTTTATTTGAGATGTGCTTATGTTTTAAAGAAGTTGCTTTGACTTGATATTTTCACACGAAAAGTTAATAATGCGTAATAACGTAAAGTGGAAAGAGTTGTGCGGGAGAAGCTTTATTATTGTCGTGTTGACTTCTGTCACTCGGCCCGTGCTTATTTTTATTATTATTGTCGGGCTTGTCTCGGCCCGTGGTTATTATTGTCGAGCTTGTCTCGGCCCGTGGTTATTATTTTATTATTGTCGAGCTTGACTCGGCCCGTGGTTATTATTGTCGAGCTTGACTCGGCCCGTGGTTATCGCTCCATGTACTCACCTCTCTGGCCGCAAGAAGTCTTAGGGGGCTGCCGCCAGTTAAGGTCATGGTTGCTAGTGATAGAATAGTAGATTCCTCCCCGCACCAACACAGTTTCTCTGAGATTTGTTTATTTATAAAAGAAAAGAAGAAAGAGATTGGGACTAATTCTCCCCGCTTGAAAGTTGAGAAAGGAAGATCAAAAGAATGAGAATTTTATAAGTGATCTTACTGGATGCATCAGCTTTACTTCTTACAGTTCCTGATTTTCTCTGCAAGATTACATTTTTTATGATTTATTTCCTCTTTAGATTTATTGTGAAAATAAATTTATGCTTCGTCTTCTGTGTTTACGAGCTTGGGTGTCACTTACTCAGTATTTCCATGCTGACTTTGAAAACTGCGGTTCCTGTTTTCTTCCCACCGCAGGTTTAGAAGCTGAAGACTCAGGGATAGCCGGGAACGAGACTCACCTAGAAGGACATAGTAACGAGTGGAATCTAGCCAAGTTAGCAAAAATAATGTGGTAGTTTTGGAAACTCTCGTGTAATATCTATAGACTTTTGTAATGCTTAATATTGTGTAATAAATAAATAATTTGGGATGTTATGCTTTTGATATTCCACCGTTACTCTTAGCATCGCCCTCCTGGGCTTTCCGGTCCGGAACGGAAGGCTTGGGAATTCACGGGCTGTTTCATTTTCTTTCCACCACAGAATTTTGCTGAGGTGTCTCCACACAAGAGTGTTCATGAATTATACCTTTATCAGTGAAGAAGGTGTGTAGCTCTAGTTCTGGTGCATTATCAGTTCTAAATCTTTTGATTGGAGTCTAAAACTGAGTGAGAACCAAACTGTAAAAGCTGGAAATGATCTGTGCTGCATCACTCTTTTTGTGAATTAAATATATCCATGTAGTTCTAGTAGAATCTTCCACAAGAGTTAGGAAAAATCTAAAACCTGAATGTGTTTGAACTTTGTAAGGTCCCCATGTGTCACAGTGAACCAAATCAAAGAGTATGGTAAAAATGTGCCCAAGCTTTGGAAATGGTAACCTTTTTTGTTTAGCTAGAGGACATATATCACAAGGAGCTGAAAGAAAACCTGAAATGGGCTTGTCAATCAAATTATAAATCAACTTCAGCTTCTTGATTGAGGGGTGTCCAAGTCTTTTATGCCACAAATCAGTAGTGGTGATAGAGCTAGAAGTTGTCAGAGAAAACACATCTGAGGTCTTGTAGAAATACAATCCTCCTTTTCTGACACCTGAACCAATCACATTGCCTGCATTGTCCTTGAAACAACATTCATTAACATCACAATTGAAAACACAACCAAATTGTTGTGTGAGCTGAGAGACTGAAATTAGGTTAAATTGAAACTATGGCACATACATAACCTTTGTCAACGAAATTGAAGGACTCAACTGCGTTTCACCTATATGAGTGACCATAGTAGTCTTTCCATTTGGAAAATGCACATATGTATGCATAACTGGCTGAATCTCAGAAAACAAATCCTTCCTGGAGCACATGTGATCTGTGGCACCACTGTCCACAATCCAATTATTATGCGAAGAAAATTCTGAATCAATCCCTGATTGAAGTGAGTATGAACTCATAACTCCTCCCATGAAATGATGATGAGTACTATGAACTGAACTAGCTGAACTGGATGGAGAGTCAAGTGGAGAATCATGAAAAACAGTACTTGAATCATTCTGATCTTTTGTTTGATGCAGACTGAGCTGATTATTCAGAACAACAATTAAATGTTGAGCTTGTGCAGTACTAAGAGTGATATTGGGTGTGACAGCTGGAGTTGACACAGGGACTGGATCAGTGACAGCTGCATTGACTTTAGACTTTGTGAACTTGAAATTTGGAGGGAAACCATGAAGTCTATAACATTTTGCGTTTATGTGACCCTCATGACCACAATGGTGACACACAATTGGTTTCCCTTTTGTAAAACCAACACTTTGAGATGAAGAACTACCAACATTCTATAGGCATTTACATTTGTAGACCCAAACTTCTGAGGACTTGAGATATTTGCAGCCGCATTCATAGCCAAATTGTGTGTTTGAATCAAATTGCACTGTAGTTCCATTTGTTTCTCTTTCTGCACAACTTTAGCAAAAACTGAGTTCAAAGGAGGTATAGGATCTGTCAAAAATATTTGATCTCTTACTGACATGTACTCACTATTCAATCCCATCAAAAACTGCATAATTCTTTCTAACTCCGATGACTATTTCCATCTGCTCACAACTCCACATTGACATTGAGCTAAAACTCCACAATCACAACTAGGTAGTGGCTTATAACTAGACAATTCATCCCAAAGTCCTTTTAATTTTGTGAAATAAAAGGTAACAGACATGCCTCCCTGTTTGAGGTTAGTAATCAGTTGAGTTAACTGAAAAGTTCTAGGCAATTTCGCTTGTGAGAACCTCTCCAACAAATCAAGCCACTCTTCTCTAGCAGTAGATCTGCACACACTACTAACAATATCCCTAGAAATGGAGTTCAATAACCAGTACATAACCATACTATCACATCTTCTCCAAATAGAATGCAAGTCTGAATCAACCGCAGGCTCAACAATGGTTCCATCAACGAAATCAAGTTTGTTCGTAGCTCTAAGAGCTACTACAATCGATATGTGCCACATATAAAGTTACTGCTATCAAGTTTTTAGAAACTAACACAACTCCTGGATTATCCGAGTTGTGAAGAAAATAAGGAGAAGAGATCTCCATACCTGGAGAAGAATCACCACTAGGTGTTCGTTCCATCGCAACCTCGATCTAAATTGAAAAATAGTAGATCTGAAACCTTCAAATCTTCAACCATCACGAAAATGAAACTTCGCCAAATCAGAAGCCGAACCAGGCTCTGATACCATATTGAAATTCCTCCATAAGATGAGTGAAGCCTTCTAGGGTTTACTCAGACAATTGACGAAGAAGCAGAAAATGAGGAACACGAGAGAGAAAGTCTCTTCTCTCTTCAATTTTACTTCTTCCCCAAAACATGAACGAAAAATTACAGCTCATGAGGAAATCAAATAGTTCTTTAAAAAGAAAAAAATAACAAAACACCATCTACCAATCAAGGAGTGCCACATCACCTTGATGACAACGGTAGAAAAAATAAAAGAAAGGAAATGAAAACGACGTAGTTCAACTAAAACTCGCCCCCTCAAGCTAAACGGCTGAGATCAAGAGATGATTAGCTGATCCAACGACCTGCTACTTCTGGAGAGCAGAGGCTTTCATGTCATCAATTTGGTCATCCTTGCAGTTCAATCCAGGGCAAAATATCTATAACTTCTAATAATGCCAGTACAATCAAATAACGATGGTAGAAATCGGGGTTTCACCTGTGCGTCAAGAATGGTGGTTCCTACAACAAATGACTATGTGGTCTTACGAGAGGTTTTCCTCCCCTGCCCTTCTTGCCATGAGTCACACTCACTGAGTGAGGACGAGTCCAGTATACTACTGGTTTTGTTTCTGTGTCATTGTTTCTTCAGATTCTAGCTAATCCTTTCTTCGTTTCTCTCTATCTCAATCTCTACTCTGATTTATTTCTTCGTTTCTTCTATTCCTCTCCATTCCACACACTACCCTGTTCTATTCCGTATTCATTACAAACCCCTGTTTCGATTTGACCCTTGATTTCACCCGATGGCAACACCACCGGAATCGGAGGAAAAGACCCTCACTCTAGATCTAGAAGACGGCGAAGGGTCGATTAAAACCCTAAACAACCGATGGTTATTTGGTAAAGTTCTGGCAAAAAGAGAAATTAGGCCTCAAACGATTGACTCTATCTTCAAAGTCGTTTGGAAGATTAGAGCAGGTTTCAAAGTGGCAGCAAGAGGGGAGAATCTATTCGTCTTTGAATTCGAAGATGAGGAAGACTGTGTAAGGGTTTGGAATGGCACACCCTGGACAGTCCAAAATAATCTTCTGGTGATGAGGCGTTTCCAAAGAGAAACGATTCCAGAGAGGCTCTGCTTCAAGGAATGCGATTTCTGGGTTCAAGTTCACCAACTGCCATTGGAAAAACTGGTAGTGAAGAACGTAAAGAAGATAGGAGCTGCGATTGGAACAGTTATAGGAAATGACGCCGTCAACGAAGAAAATGAAGAAGAATCGGTGATGTCACCGATGAGGATGAGGATCAGGGTTGACACCTCTAAACCCTTGGAACGAGGTTTTTACCTACAACTCAAGAACGGTGCCTCTATCTAGGTTCCTTTCCAATACGAGAAGCTTATGAACTATTGCTACCGCTGTGGTAGAATTGGTCATGAAAAAGAAGAGTGCAAATTCCTTTCCCAAGAAGAAGGCCTGAACTCAGGTTATGGACCTCACCTGCGTGCCAAAGACGGGAAACGTTGGGGGTTTGGAAGTAGTAAGGTGGCTGAATCAAACGCCAAAAACTTTCCAGAATCCGGTGAAGCGGCGGCGCGTGTATCTCCACGGAGCTTAGGAAAACGCGTTGAATACAGGGAAGGACGTATCCAGCTGGCACAGGACACTGCACAGATCCCAAAGATAACGGACATGTCAGAGAATATACCTGCAATCGATGAAAGACGAGCACGTATTGGTACGAGGTTTGTACGAAATGATGAGTTGGAAGGAAGCTGCAGCGAAGGAGGCGTCACTGCCGGTAGGGTTTCAAAGGAGAAAGAAGGCAAAATACATCGTCCTCTAGATGGGCCTAATCCAGCCACTGGGCCTGGTACAGACAGTGGACCCAAGGTGGTAAATTACAACATTTCTATCAACCCAAACCCCGGCCCAATAATTTTACAAGAAGTCTTCAATCAACACCTGGACCCAACCCACTACTTGGGTCATATCCTAGCCCAATTCAATACCCAAATGAATAAAGGCGGTTTTAGTCAAAACAACACGATGCCGTTAAGTGAAAAGGGAACGTCGGCTTCATTGTTGCCCAGGGTTGAAGAAGTAACAGAAGAGAAGCTGATCGATGAAGAAACCCAAATCGAAGAAGAGATACACCGGAAATTGCAAGATGGAGTCAACTCAAAGACCTTGGACATGGAAGCTTTCAAGATGGAATCCAGACGCTTGGTGGTCAACAAGCTCATGGCAGAGGACTTCCGCACAAAAATGCAACTCAAAAGAGAATTTCAAAGGACTCGGAACACTGACGATGGCAAGAAAAAGAAAAAAGCAAAATCAAACGATGGCGGAGAAGTTTCTGCTGAATTGGAAGAGTTGGAGGTTATTGAAATCCCATTTGTTGATAAAGAAACAGGAGAAGAGCTTCACTCACTGAAATTACTACCGGCAAGGAGGATGATAACAAGGGGCATTGATGGAATATTCCGGAGCCAAGAAAGAAGCAAGTTGATGGAAGAACAAAAAGGTAACAATATGGCTGAGGAGGCGGGCCTTACCACGCCCCCCAACCCCAAATGAGAGGATGCGTTTGGAATTGCCGGGGGTTGGGACAGACCCCGGCAATTCGACAAATAAAGTCCCTAATAAGACAGGAAGATCTGAGCTGGTGCTTCTTGTCAGAAACAAAAATCAATTCCAGCAGGTATGTTACTCAGTTCTCTCGCTTGGGTTTTGAAAATTTTGAATGTAGTGAGCCAGTTGGTAAGAGTGGTGGGATTATATTTATGTGGAAGATGAACTCCCAGTTAGAAGTAGTCTTCAAAAATCGATGGATTATCACTGTCTTGGTCCATAGCAGTGATAATAGAGGTCCTTGGATTCTCAACTGTATCTATTCACCATGTCAAGAAGGTGCCAGGAGGAGATTATGAAAGCAAATTGATATGATATATCACATTTGTGGTATGCCAATGGTTATTATTGGGGACTTTAATGAGGTTCTAAGTCAAGATGACAAGTTAGGAGGTCGACCTGTGGCTAGCCATTCGCAAGGTGGTCTGAGCAAGTTAATCTTTGAGTTAGGGCTCATTGATATGGGATACATTGGCTCAAAATACACGTGGTGCAACGGATGGGATAAAAGGACAATTAAACAGAGACTAGACAGAGGGCTTTGTGACAGTGAATGGAGGAATTTGTTTCCAAAAGCCACAATTACTCATCACATAGCTAGCACCTCCAATCATGTTCCACTGTTACTTGATTTGGATCCAAGGAAGAGAAGGGGGTCAAGACCTTTTAGGTTCGAGGCTATGTGGACAAGAGATAATGGTTGCAAAGAAGTCATTTCAAACAACTGGAGAAGCTGCACCAACAAGAGTACTGTGGATAACTGGAACTCAAACATCAAGAATACAAGGTCAGCTCTTCTAAAGTGGAACAGAGACTTCTTTGGTAATGTCAACCACAATATCAAAAGAACTCAAGAAGACCTCCAGAAAATTCAGCATTTAAACACTGTGAACACTACTGTTGCTGAGAAAAGCCTAAAGAATCATCTAAAGGAGCTTCTGAGAATGCAAGAAATTATGTGGAAACAGAAATCCAGGATTCAGTGGTTCAAAGATGGTGACTCCAACACCAAATTTTTTCATACCACAGCAGCTATAAGGGGTCACAGAAACACTATAAACAGAATACTCAAGGACAATGGTGAGTATGCACACACAAATGCTGATATTGAAAAGGAGTTTTGTACCTATTACTGTAACTTGTTCAAAGCCAAAAACACTACCATTCCCCCTTGGATAGATGATCTCTTCCCAAACAAAATCAATGCTGATCAGTGGCCTGACCTCTGTGCTATTCCTTCACAAGATGAGATCTATGATACTCTGTTTCAAATGGGAAGCTTTAAGGCCCCTGGGCCTGATGGCTTTCCAGTACTCTTCTTCAAACAATACTGGTCTATCATCAAGAATGAGTTCTATAATATGGTCCAAGGTTTCTTCAAAGAAGGGAAAATGTTGGGTAACATTAATGAAACTTTCATTGTGCTAATTCCCAAATGTGCTGAAGCATCAAAGGTGACTCAATTTAGGCCTATAAGCCTCTGCAACACAGTGTATAAAGTCATCTCCAAAATTCTTGCAAACACGATTGCCCCTATCCTGCCTTCTATCATCAATCCCAAGCAAGCTGCTTTTGTTAAGGGGAGAGTTATACAAGAAAATGTTATTCTACTCCATGAATGCCTACATACCATGAAGAAGAAGCAAGGTAAACAAGGTTTAATGGCAATAAAAATTGATTTGGAGAAAGCTTTTGATAAACAGGAGTGGAATTTCATCTTTTCAGTGCTTAAATGGTATGGCTTCCCTCCTATTTTCAGAAGATGGATTGAAGAGTGTGTGAAAACTGTGTCTTTCTCCATCATTATAAATGGTACTCCCTCTGTGAAATTCTCCCCTTCATGTGGCATTAGACAAGGGGACCCCTTATCCCCTAGTCTCTTCATTATGTGCTCAGAGGTCCTGTCTAGAATCTTGAACTTTGCTCTTGGAGATAAACTCATTAATGGCATAAAGCTTTCTAAGAACTGTGATCCTATAGAACATCTCATGTTTGCAGATGACTTGGTCTTACTGGGGAGAGCTAACTTACATGAAGCTGAAAATCTTAATTTGTGCCTTAACCTTTATGAAGACATCTCTGGGCAGAAGGTGAATAAAGGCAAATCTTCAATTTTCTTCAGCAAAAATACTAGCCCTGAAGTGAAAAGAGCTATCAGAGAGCATATGAATCTTCAAAAAGGTAACAAAAAGGCCATGTACCTAGGGCTCCCTATGTTTCTGAGCAAAGCTATGTGTGAAGACTTCAAAAGCCCCATTGAAAAGTTAAACTGCAAAGTTGCTGGTTGGAAAGCCTCTACTCTCTCTTATGGAGGCAGGTACACTCTAATCAAAACTGTGCTTCACTCTATGCCATCTTATGCTATGTCTGTGTACAAGCTCCCTACTACACTCCTACAAAGGTTGGATGCAAATTGTGCCAAATTTTGGTGGGGTTCTACAAACAGCAAAAGAAAAGCTCATTTAAGGAAATGGGAGGATTTATGTACTCACAAAAAGGAAGGAGGGCTTGGCTTTAGGATTATGAGTAACCATAATGATGCTCTTTTGGCTAAACTAGCTTGGCAGCTTTGGATTGGCAAGAAGAGTCTTCGGGTTCATATGTTGCTAAGTAAATACTGCTCCAGAATTGACTTCAACAGAATTGATGAGAAGAAAGCTGACTCCTTTTTCTGGAAAGGCATTTTAAGAGCTAGGAAGATTATTGAGCCTAATGCTATCTGGAGAGTGGGGAATGGTAAGTCTATTAACATTTGGGAAGACCCCTGGGTCCCAAATTTGGAGCTAGCTAAACCAATTCCCCCTGATGATGTGTGGAGAGCCCCCAAGAAGGTAGAAGACCTGATTGACTGGGATCTAAGAGGATGGAAAAGCAACTTGCTGCAAAGGTGGTTCACTGAAGAAGAACAAAAAGCCATTCAATGTGTTAAAGTACCCATAATACCAATAGAAGATACTTGGGTCTGGATGAAGGATAGGAGTGGCAATGTAACCACCAAAAGTGCTTATTTAGCCCAAACCAACCACAGAGAACTCACACCTGCTGATAATATCTGGAAAGGGAGATTACATAACAGGTTAAAATTCATGCTCTGGAGAGTTGCTAGTGATCTTATCCCATTTAGAAACAGAAACAGAGGTGAAGAGCTATGCCCACACTGTGGAAAGTATAGGGAAAGTTCCATCCACCTTTTCTTCAAATGTGAGGTAGCAAGGGGGGTATGGTTTCACTTTGGTCACATAAGAGTGGACACCTACCCTGAAGGAAATATTAGAGATTGGATCTCCAAGTTTGTAGATCCACAAGAAGACCTGAACAAAACCCTTCATCACAAAGAATGGATGAAATGCTTGTGTGCTATGATCATGGAAAAAATCTGGTTATCCAAAAATGCTATCCTATTCAAGGACTACAAATTCTGCTTCCCTAAACTGTTTTCTGATATTGAAAGGGGATTGTGGGAACACTCTCAAGCTCTGAATTGTGAAAAGGAAGGCTCAGCCCAAAAGAGTCACCCAGTTAGTTGGATTCCACCAGACCCAGGTTTGATAAAAATTAACTGTGATGCTAGTGTGAAAGATGGAACCTTTATTGCTGGATTTATAGTAAGAGATGAAGGAAATAGGATTCTTGCTGCTGGAGCTATTGAAGGTTTGGATATAAATGTGGAAGAAGCTGAATTCTGTGCTGTGGAGATTGCTATCAAGAGATTGAAACAGGAAGGCTGGAAAATGGTGTGTGTAGAAACTGACTCTTTGTTAGTTGCAAACTCCTTCAACAAAAATGGTCAAGGACATTGGAAATGGGAAGCTAGAAGAAATGCTTGTCTTCAAGTCCTGGTTGCCACCAAAAGTAAAGTTTCCTACATCCCAAGAACTGCAAACTCTGTTGCCCATCAGCTAGTTCACTGGTGTAAAAGTTTTGGGGTATCAGAATCCTTTAGTTTAGAGCAAATTTCAAATTTTGGTAGTATAGCTGATCTCTCTGTAGGGGCTGATCACCCCACCTTTCTCTCTTTCACTCAATAAAAATGTCATGCTTATCAAAAAAAGACTATGTGGTCTTACCTGGGTCTCTCCTCCAAGCCTATAAGTTAGCACTGAAGTTCTGGAGATAAACTGTATTCACAATGCAAGAGACGGCTATGAGCGTACATTACCACGGTTTACCTCTGTTTTTGTAGAGTTATTCATGTTTTTGTAGAGGAGTTATTCATGTTTTTGTAGAGGGAGCTTCCTGCTGGGATTGGAGATTTTTGTAATTGTGGAAATCGTAAATAGCTCAGTCTCGCATTGATTCGGGGAGAGAGAGTATCCGTGGAATGACTTGCTTCCATACACAGTAGTAATGTTAGCATGTTGAGTTACAAGCCCAAAAACAGATCCAAAGCCATGACAATGCCATGATATATGCTCTGGCCCACATTTAGAAACAGGCCTACCAACTCATCTGAAAAGCAAAGCACTCCAGGATATTTTATTTTAATTCCTTTTTTCCCAACGGATTCCCAGCCCGTACTCTGATCCAACACGGGTTGCATGCCTGGTTGGGCATGTGAGTCTCCCAGGACTTTTTAATATACACAAAGGTTTCGAACCTGAAAATCGGAGACCAGCTGAACCATGCTGCTTACACTTGAACCAAATCCCATTGGTAGATTTCACTCATCAAATTTGAGGTGTTAGGAAAACATTAAAGTTCTCTACCAAAGCAGACACTTTGACCAAGACCAATTCTGTCTTGCAGCTAAGAGGCATCAACACGCGGTGAAGTCGCAAACCCCAACCCCCCCCCCCCCCCCCCCCCCCCCCCCCCCCCCGGGGAAGAAATGCTTTCTGTTGCGCATCATACTTGCTACTCCTGGCACAGGAGCCATATTCACATATGCCAGAACTTCAAAGTTCAATCCTCTGGAGAAATATAATCACCCAACTAAGACCACATTTGGCAGGGCAATCCGGTACGCAAAACTAAGTAAACAAATACACAAAAACACGGCAACTCTAGGATGAATAAACCACAATTCATATAAGAGAGTTGTTAACAGGAAAGTTAAACCGGGATCCTAATGATCTACAATGACACAGAGTATACAGCTTCTTTGTATGTTAAATCGATATTAATATTACGGGGGTATGCAGAAACCTGCAGCTATGCTGCTAAATTTACTCCAACCTGTCAACTAGGGAATCAAAAATACCTCCACTTGACGCTCAGGAAAGCCACGACGAAGGAGATGTTTCTTTTTTGCAGCTATTCTAACCTTAAGCGGTTGCAGCACTTATTCTTCCAAGTATAAATGCTCTTCATAAACCGCCTCATTTGCTCTATCTGGCAATACAGATTGCTATTCAGGGGTTCATTCTATTTCAGCTAATCTATCTGATCCATTGATGCGCTGGAGTTGAAATCATCGATAGAGAGATTTAAATCAGGCAGAACAAATTTATCCTCTTCTTCATTAGAAGGAACATTCTGGAGTTCAGATGATGCAGCAACCTCGTGAATATCAGTTTTGACATCTGGTTGAGTTGCCGAAGGTATAAAGACGCAAGTAACTGGCTCTTGCTTCAGTTTCTCAGGAGTCGCCTCAAAGGATGTGGGGGGGTGCAAGTGCTTCCGCTGCAAGTTGTAATTCTGATTCAACCTGTTGCATAGATGTAAAAAAATTTAGAGGAAGCTGTAAGGAGAAACCATGAGAAAAGCTTGGTCTCTTGGTTCATGAACACATAATTCACGTAAGCCACTTTCTGGTAATATGTCAATGAAACCTCTGTACCGTTGTTCGCATGCAATTGATGGTGTCAAAGGGCCAGGCCGTTTTAGGCAAGTTATGAGGGGCAGGGCGGGGCGTGTTGGAGGACCGGTGGGGGCAGGGAGGGTTTTTTGGAGTATTTCTAGCGCGGGCCGGTCCCGGGTTAAAACCCCCATTTTTAGAGGGGGGCGGCCGACCCTGTCATTTTATTATTATTATTTTTTAAAATAGCTTTTCTTTCTATATTTACGTATATAAATATATTAATAATTTATTGTCCAGGTGGACCGAATACCCTCCAACTTAGTCATGTTTTTAACAGAGGGCAAAATGGTTACTAGAGGAGCCGGCCCTGGGGTAGAGCGGTTTTAGGTGCGTGCTGGGGTAGGGGCCGCGCCAGTTAATTTGAGGGAAAAATATATCATGGCTGGTCCAGGTCTTATTGGAGGGGGTTTGGGGGGGGGGGGGGGGGGGGGGGGGGGGGGGGGTTATACCCGGTGCCCACCCGAAGGGTTGCGGCTGCGGGTTCCCACGTCATTGAAAAAAACAAAATCACTGAATACATAGCAGAATCAACAGCAGATTGGTTGATGAACCGACTAATATTTTGGAAATCCATAACCAGTTGACTAAATGTAGAGTACATGGTATTCTAGTTGAATCCGTAATTATAGCAAGTACACATCTCCAATAGCCTCATGTATCAGACAGACATACAAACGCAAGTCTCAACTGTCAAGTTAAGCGAGTGAGAATGTGGAACTAGGAGTGTAAAGGTTTCAGCATGCCATGATCAAATAACCAGAATAAAGCTTCACAACCACTGATTGAGCTTTACCCATACTATCATTATAGTCAGTGGATGTAACACAACAACGAACTTATGGAAATGCTCTTGTTGGTAAAGGAATTTCGGAATCTCATTTACGCATTGCTGAATTCTCATTTTTGAGTTTTCAGAGGCTTTACGGCCTTATCCAGGGGAATCATAGGTGCAAACTAAACCCATTTAACAGTACCTAGAATGCTAAGAAAACACTCTTGATCTTTATAAATGTATTGAACCATTCTAGTCAAGCATGAATTCAAGTATACTGCATTCACAGAATCAAGTCTAAAAGGAAGCAATGTTTTCATATGCTTGCTTTATAACTTCATTTCAAAATTGCAGAACCAATAGGTTTCAGTAGGGGATAGCATAACAGTTGTACGGAGGAACTCTAATCATTTATAAAATGGTGAAAACAATGGTGCTGAATGGTGAAGGGTCGGGAAAGACTAGTCTGTCAAGTCTCACCTTCAATCTCTTTAATCTTTCGTTAGCAGCTTTCTGTTCCAACAGATTGATACGTAGAGCTGCTATTTCCTGCTTGTAAGGAGAAGTACAAATAACTTTTTAGGTGTCATACATCAGGCAAAAAACTTGGATTCGAAACTTAAAGGTGTGAGACATACCCTCTTCAAATTCTTTCTTTCCTTCAAAAGCAAGGTTTCCTCCTCTTTAAGTTCCACTAAATTCTGCAAAGAGACATACACACCATAAATTTTTTTTTTTTTTTGTCGTGATTCCTATTAAATTAGAAATGCTTTGACAAAATTTATCTTTTTGTCATGCTTCATTTGTTTTATTTCTCAACATCACGACAAGAATCACTTACGTGTCAAGTCTACAATAGTTTACTCGTCCAATGTAATATTTCATAATAATGTGTTTCAAACCAACAGCTGTGGATTTTTGAAACACGATAGAACGCGTGAAACACAGGAGAGGTATATATTTCAACAGACAAAGATATATGCATTACCTTTCTCCTTTTTGTTCTTTTGCTGGTACTAGTCCCATAAGTAGCATTAACCTGCACCACGCCATCAGATAATTGTAAGTAATTAATGAACTTATCACTATTCTAGTTGGTAATTTAGTTTGGTATATCGCGAACAGAAAAATCATGCAGTAAAATTCAATCCTTCCCCACTAAAAGTTACCAGAACGACAAGATTCTCTGGAATTACTCAACAATCACTTATAAGGAAATACTCTGAATCTGTATAAAAAATCTATATGAGATAAGGACACTACTACCTTTCATACTGCATAAATTCAGTAGTAACTTCATTGCAGAAACAAAACCTATCGTTGTGCAATTACATTCTTCTCAAACCCAGAAAATGAAGCTAACTAAATAAATAGATTTGTCTTCTAATTCCCTGAAACTGCTATAGAAATCCTAGTGATTCCATGGACAACTGATAAAAGAATCATAGACAGTGTTCTTTAGGTGGATCTGCATTGTGAAATCCAAAATGGGTTCCATACACCTTTACAGGAAAGATATAACTGCCACAGAGATTGTACTATTGTTGTCGAACAACAAGAGGAAATCAAATAAGCAGATTTTTGTTGTCATTATTGATGTTGTACAGGAGATGGTAACAAACGGTTGTACGTCAATGATTCGCACGCGCTCTGCTTATGTTTACCTCTAGTAAATATTTTTGGCTGTTGTCGTACTTGAGTGTCTATAACTGCAGTGGAACCAACTAGTTCATGAACCACCAGTATCTATAACTGTCATATAACTGTGTATTGGTAGGCTAAACATCATTTATGAACTTGCCTTTTCCATTGTAAAGTTAATTTGTCTCAATTGTAATGTATACTACTGCCTCCGTTTCTCAAGGTTCTTCCTGGTTTGACTTTTCAACCCGTAACCATGTCACTTTGACTCGGGGAATTGGATAGCAAACGATGTAATTAGTTGGTAATCTTTTCATGGTGCCGTAGAGTAGAGTTTACTCTATGAGACCATGAAAAGAATACCAAATTCTTGCCTCGTTTTCAGAATCGAATCACCGAGTCAAAGTGACCCGCTGAATAGTGATAAAAAGTGAATGAGGAAGAACCTGCAGAAATAGAGGTAGTATTAAGTTCTAAATACATATTTCAGCATTACTCCCTAGTCCAAGTGGTTAAGGACATACAAATTGGTATGTGAGAGTTCAATCCTTGGCCACATCCCCCTAATCCATGTTCTTGATTTGGTCAAAAAAGAAGATTTATATTAATAAATAATATGAAATATATAATTCTATTTAAAAAATTTCTATTGAATCAGCTTTCTCGATAACATCATCCTACTTCCTCTTCACTAAACATGTTTATTCATTAAAAATTCCTTTCTTCGACAATTTCCTTCAACTGGTTTGGAACATTGGATAGACATTTCGATACACATTGGATCAGAAAGTTGGAATTCATAGAATACTCTAACAGAGAAGTAATTCTTTTCTGCACCTCTGTCATTATAAGTTAATTTATGCAGTAAAATAATTGGTAAAACAGCAGTAACCGAGGTTATTGGTTGTTGATAGGCTGGATTTGGTGATATCGATACATGTCACCTAACAACTTTATGTTTGTTTGCAATATGGTCCCACCCCGTCTATACTAGCAATGCACTTGCCTCCTCTCATAGTTACTCAATTCTACAACTGACAATTGACAACTTGCAATCTTATACTCCTCTCATTTTCCAATTTTCCCAAGTTGGGCTTCTAAAGTTTTCAAAAAAAAAAAAAAAAAAAAAAAAAAAAACCTAGAAACGTAATACTACTAACTTCTCAATCTATTGTTTTCCAAACAGACGATCGTTCGACAAAGCAGTTGGTTTAGGCATTGGTATAATCGCCAGCGGATTTGATAATTTACAATTAAGAGACACAATGAGAAACTAGATGCCACCAAATGATGGTGACGGTAGCTAATAAACTCTTTCATAAAGAAACCTAATTATTTCTATATTGTATCTGAACCACAAGTGTGTTTTAAGTGTACACAAATCTTACAGCCTGAAGAGCACCGCGTCAGCAACTATTCACCTAAAAATATCTCCTCCCATTTAAACACTTCGAGAAAACAAACATAAAGGATGAGAAACAAGCCAACAACCACTATACCAAACTCAACACAGATCCATCTCTCCCACAAACACACGCCACCCTATTACACCGGTAAATTACCCTTCTGACATAACTACCCCCTTGACCTAGAGTGACTCACTAATTTAGAAAGTCTTTTAATCCCATAAGGGGGTGTTAACGACATTTCATCACAAGTGAAATAAAACGAATTGCCGACTCCCGATAAATTCGTAGAACCTTTCTCCGTCAGGCTAGATTTAAGGAAAAGGCGAAGCTACTGACAATGACACTTGTACCCTCTACATCAAGGGGTATTATCGACTTTCGCGTAGTAGCACGACAACATGACACATGATAGTGGGTGTTGTTTTTTCTTCTTTTCGGCTAGAGAAACAGAAAAGTGGTGAGAAGAAAACGTGATGACTCATTCAAATCCTCTGACCATTTTGCGTTCAAACAAAGTCATCACCACCAAATAATAATTATTACTATATTACCATTGTCACACAAAATTAAACACATAATCAATGATTCAAAAGGAATCGAAACCGGAGTTCACAACAAAGATGGAGGGCACGAGATCTCGTCGGAATGACGGCGATAGCCATGGATTTTGGAGAGCCACAGGCCATGCAGGGAGGGTATTATGGTCAAACCAGCAACCACCAAAAACGGTGACAGGTGACTTGGTGGAAATAGTAAGACTTGAGGGGGTGGATTTAGTGATTTCCCTTCTACTACTAAAAATGCACAAAAAAGTCACATAGAATCCGACGGAGAGAGATTGACGCCGGCGATTTTACAGACGGAGAAAGAAGAACACAGAACGAACCTTAGATCTCGGGGCGTCTGGTCGACTGGAAGGCGGCGGTTGGCTGGATTCCTCGAAACCGCCGCTGACGGAGGTGGCGCCGCCGCTCCAGGAAAGCGGGGTGGTGGGGCTGGACGTCGGCGTCGACTTGAGTGAAGGCCTGGAGCGGCGTTGCCTGACGGACCAGTGCAGCGGAAAAGTCGGGGAGAGATTCGTGCTTTTAGCCTTTGGAGGAGGTGCTTGGTGGAGACGCATGAGTAGGTCGACGACTATGGAGTCGTCGGTGATGGCGGATTTCACCCAATCTTCGTCACTCATCTCTCTTTAATTCTCCTTTTTAGAGAGAAGGGAAATGGTGGGGAAGAGTATGTGAATCGGAGGAGTTTATTATGAGAGTAAAGAGGAGGAGGGTGTGTGTTTGGTTGGGTGTTGGAGGCAGAAGAAGAAGAAGAGAGTCTTGTTGTTTATATGTGGTGAATGGGACGAGTAGATTCCAATTGACACACAGCCCTTTTTCCGTTCCACTCTTTTATTTTCTCTGGGCCCACTATCGAGACGTGGCACTGACCGCCTGTTCTTTACTTCCTCCTCTCCTCCTCCATAGTGTAGCTTTGTTGGTTAATCTAGGGCTGTGACTGTGATTGCAGATGGGTCTTCCCAACACGCGCTGTTTGCACGCGTGGGTTGGTCTCTTTTTTACCACTCCGTTTCTTCTCTTTAGCCCACTTTCTATTTTGGGACGTTTCCTCTCTTGCTCCCTATTTCCTCTTTTGGTATGCTTATTGATGGAAAATGACCAATTTAACCTTACAATTAATAATCACATTCAGAACATACCCAACCTTACTACCTATTTTTTCTCTCCCACATCTCATTCTAACCAACCATTATAGATAAGATTGTGACCAAGTTAGAGAGAGAAAGAGGCAGACGAAGAGAAAGAGAGAGGAAGAAGCAGCCGGAGAGAAAGATAGAGAGAGAAGAAGCCGATCTTGAGGGCGACGGCAACCAAGGTATGGATCTTTTCTTTTCTCTCCCTTCTTCTTTTTCTGGATCTCCTCTTTAGATCTCGTTTCTTGATTCGCATAGGCGGCGTTGGTGGTGAGGCAGCGGAGGAAGAGAGGAAGAAGAAGGGTAAGACAAGAAGATGATGGAAGATCTGGACGGCGGTAACACACCATCGTCGATCTCGACGGCGATCTGGCCGATCTCGATGTTGACTCAGCGGCGTTGACTCGACAATGATCTCGACGGCATTTCGACGGTGTTGAGTCGACGGCGATCTCGACGGTGCTGCGAACGACGAGAACGGCCGACGATGGCGGCGCAGTGGACGAGTTTTCTGTGCTTTCCGGCGAATTTCTTTGTTCCTCTTTTTCCTCTTCTTCTTTTCCTCTACATCTTCCTCTGATTTTTTTCTTGGATTTGTGAGTTTATTCTAAGATCTGTTAGCTTATGTTGAAACTTATTAACAACGAATTGATACTAATTGTTGGATCTGCTACTTTATGTTCTTGGTTGTTGACGGTGGTGGTGGTGGTGGTGGAGGAGGTCTGGTGGCGGTGGTTGACTGGTAGGGGACGGCCTGTGCTGGTGGAGGACTAGCCTCTCGTAGAGAGAAGAGGATATGAGAGGAAATTAGAAAAAGATTAGGGGCAAAAAAGTAAATGACGTGATTTTCTTAATTGCCGTGCCCACCCAAAGCGGGCTAAAGAGAAGAAACGGAGTGGTATTTTTGTAGAGTGAATGACCAACTAAAAGGCTATCTCACATGCAGATGGGTCTTCCGTTGCATTGAGGTTGAAGACGGTGTCGTTATCTTTGGGCTGTACTTCGCATATATTTGGGCTTGGCTTGTAGGCATTGTTGGGCTGGGGTTTGAGGCATGTATGAGAGCCACACGGCACTTTATCCGAAACATGAGCACCAACAATTACTGCAACTTTTCCCCCAGGTTAAAACATTTTTGGTGGAGAGCTAGTAACAATGCTCTGGCTACCTTGGAGACCTTGGCTATTAGGAATTGCTCTATGCATAACAAACGTCCTATGTGTCTAAAAGATGTGGAAGATATTGCTCATTCGTTGCTGTTGTGTGAATGGACCAGACTAGTGTGGCTAGCTTTTGGTTTAAAAATGGATGAAGATGTGAGAGGTAATGTCAACTTTGGCATTTGGCAAAATCAGATATTTGACAAAGCTGCTCAAATTGAGGAAATTTCTCATTTGATGGAAACAGTGATTTGTATTTGTTGGCAAATTTGGAAGATCATAAATAATTTTGTCTTCAACCACACCTTGTTAGCATTTGGAGCGCCCATGTGGGGTGCCCAATGCAATTATCTTAATCTTATGGAGTTAGTTGCAACATTGCTTAAACTTGTGGGGTTAATAGCAAAGGCACAAACCCTAGGGGGTTATGTGCAAACTAGGCATAAGTCTGTCTATATAAGGAGACAGCCTCCTACACATTATCATATGATATATGTGAGACACAATACACTACTGTAGAGATCATGTGCTGATCATAATACAGTAAATCCTAGACTCTCTCTCCTACTAGCCTCCATTGGTGGAACTTGGTGTGGATCAGAGCTTTCGTTCTAGTGATTCGAGCCAGACAGTGGGAGCAAGGTGGTCACGTGAAAGCAAACATCCTACGATCATCCGCTGTGTTTAGGAGCTAAGGAAGACAAGGTAAACACATGAATCTTTCGCTATAATTCATGTTGTAGATCTGTATGTGATAGATCAGTTTCATCCTTCATTGGTATAAGAGCCCTAGGCTCGTGCCTCGTTATGCGAACCCGAATCTGTTTAGAAAATTGAGTTTCTGAAAATTCATAATCTGTAGGTGAAACCTATATGGTTAGATAGGATTTTTCACGAGGATTCCAGAAATATAAATCTTGTAATTTTTGGACGAACAGAGAATTAGTTACGAATATTTAAAGATTCGGAACAGTATAAATCTGGACTGTTAGATCTGAGCTGTAAAAGTATTTTTTCAAAAGGTGTTAAAATTGAGTTTTGAACACATAATCGGAACCAGGGTGAAAAGACGAGTCCAGCGGTATAAGGATCGCCCGAAAAAGAGGCCGGGAAGGCGGCACGTGGGCTTCACGCGCTACCAACGCCGCCTCCAAGCGCGGCCACGCGCCGCACGCGCCAAGGGGTTGCGGCGGACTGCTGACGTGGCAGGTGATGTAGCGGTGCCACGTCAGCACCAGGAATGACGCGGCGAAGACGTGGTAACATACGTGGCTGTTGACGTGGAGGGTGACGTGGCAGCTGACGTCAACACAGGGCTTGCGTGGCATGCTGACATGGCACTCAACCGACGGCAGCGCGTGACGGAAGCGGACGCACCCACGCGCGGCGGCGCGTGTCGGCGCGTGCGCCCTCCTCCGGCCATCATTTTTCGCCAATTTTTTTTCTAAAGACTCAGCAAATAATATCGGCGAGCCAGTTTGATAACATCAAAGCACGATATTTCACAACTAGAGTATCTGGTGACTTCAAGTCTAAGGATTACAATATCATTAGCACTACGAGAAGCGATTGTGACTTTGACATAATCTAATGCATCCTTCTCGTTTTGGGTCAATCCAGTATGCCATTACTCCTAATGCATACCCATGTGTTAGACTTGATATCTCCATATCAACCTACACACATACTAGTCTATATTTGATCGTCCTATTAATCAATATAATCGACTAGGGATATTTTAAGATAAACAACACATTGCATCTAAGGACTTCATTATATTAAATATCACAATATATAGTAAATAAATATTCTAGCCAATAATACTGTTCATACTAAATATTAGATTGCCTCCAGGGCACCTATTCCAACAGATCCACCAACACCTTCGCCTTCCAGCGTTTGGCTTCCAATTCACAAGTTTAAGAAAATTCCACAATTCTGAACCAACACTTCCTCTTCATTCAGTGGTGGGGGTTAACCAATTAGTTACTAACTTATGATGGACTAATTTAGTGGATGATTCTCATAGTCAATGATAGACTCAGCAAATATGTTACACCTTTACCGATCTCTTCTTTTTCCTATTCTTGATCGATTGAGGTCAAACGATTGAGGACAGAAGATAGGTATAGTTGAGATTGGGTTCCCTCTGTGTTGATAGTGGATTGGTGGTTAACAACAATATCAACAATATTATAACTTTTATTATTCTTTAATTATATAACTATAGTAGTTTATTTATTTTATTAGTTTAATTAGTTGTTTATTTAATTAGTTAGTAGACCGGACTTTGGCCCGTAAGAGTCTAGGTTAAGGTTAGCTTATTTTACTATTTAAACAGTGCAATTGTTAAGTTTTAATCATGGGATAAGAAGTTATTTTTCTTTGAGTTATTTCAGATTGTTTTTTCGTAATTCTAATTTTAGTTTATCCGTAGCAATACGTGGAAACGATACTGGTTTAATTTGTATCAAATTTGCTGCTGATGGTGGGGGTTTGGTGTTCGATTGGCCTTGGTGTGGTAGAGACGCGGCTGAGATGGAGTTGGGTTTGAGTGGGTCTGATTTGAGTTCAAATGTGTTCAACTTTGATGTTTGAGTGGGTATGAGTAGGTGATTTGCATCTTCGGTTTGAAAAAACAAGGTGTTGGTGTTTGTGGTGGTGGTGGTGGGGATTTGGTGGTAGTAGTGGTGGTGGTGCTCAAGAACATCAAGAACACAAAATAAGGGTGTTATTTGTCCACAATTTGTAAGGGTAAAATGGTCACAAAAAAATCAGTTTGCACCCCTCCACTTAACGGATTGTAACAGGGGGCAAAATGTATTTTCTCTACAGTCGGAGAGTGGAAAATATCTTTACACTATAAAGAGGGTGTAATTTTCTAAAGAGAAATCAATCAAGAAAATTTCAGCCCTAGTTTTGTATTTTTTCTCTCGTTCTTCCTCAGGGACGGATATCAGGGTTACTACTGTCGCTGCTTTTGTTGCCAGGGGGTATCACTAGTTGTTCCAATTGAAAGTACGGGCAAGAGCAAAACGATATTTGTGCTAAGTTCCTTTTTGCAATTAAAAGAAAATGTGGATACTTATAATTACTTCGATTGAAAAAGAAAATGTTGATGTCTCAGCGTCGGAGTCGGTCAATCAAATTCCAAGTATCTACATGTTCCGATGCGTTGGGATCACCGTAGAGACCCGTAAAGTGCCAAAAAATTTAAAATCTTCGTGCTTTGTGCAAACTTTACAACGGAATGAACTATGTGATCTTGGTTATTCCAGTCCGAGTTTTACTTGGAGAAATAATCTGTGCGGAGATAATGCAATTCGGGAACGTTTGGACCGAGTTGTTGCCAGTCTGGAATGGCGAGACATGTTTCCAGGCGCCCGAGTTTTTCATCTCTCCGACCTCTCCTCTGATCATCTTCCGGTGCGATTAATTCTCGATCCTATTAGCCATCAGAAATCGCGAGGCAGGGGGAAGAGATTTACATATGCGATGTCGTGGGAACACCACCAGGGCCTTCGTGATGTTGTTTTAACGAGTTGGGAAGCTGAGGGGGCCGATGTGGCATTGGCTTTGGCTATGATGGAGAACTCGCTGCGTAGTTGGAGCCGCAATGTTATTGGCGAACCCTAGTTCAGGAAAAGGCAAGTCCGAAACAAAATCCACCAACTTCTAGACCGGACTCAATCTGCAACAGTGGTAGAACAACTTCGGGAGCTCCAGAATAACTACGCGACATCCTACGTGAAGAAGAAACCCGCTGTTTTCAGCGATCTCGGGTTGATTGGATTACCTACGGCGGCAGAAATACACGAAATTTCCACAATAAGGCTTCAACAAGGAGGAGGAACCATATTTTTGGGCTTGAGGTGCAACGCCCCGTGATCCCCGAGCCTTCCTTTCCGGACCGGAAAACCCAGGAGGGCGATGCTAAAAGAAGCTGCGGACATCGCAAGCATAACCTCCATATATTTACATTACTATTAAACATACATACGAGTCTTTAGATATTACAAGTGCTTCTAAGTACTACAATGCTAAACTAGCATACTAGATAACTTCTCGGGACACTTTCATTCCATGCGAGTCTCGTACCCATCTAGTCCGTAGTCCCCATCTCTTGGACCTGCGGTGGGAAGGAAACAAGAACCGCAGTTTTCGAATAAGACATTTGATTAATAAGACATTCTCACATTATAATCAGAAGTTTCCAATACCGAGTATATAGGCCATAATCATAATTTAGTTTCTGAAAATTCCCAAACAATTATCTAACTTCCATATTCAATATCCCAATCAAATGTTACATTTCATTCATGAGTTATACAGGGAAAATTTCTATAAACCACATCTAACATATCCCGTCACAAGCTACCAAGACCTTAAGTGTCGACACCCCCCTAACAGGGTTCTTGCGCCCAAAAGGAGTGAGTACAAGGAGCGAACCCGAGGCGAATTATCCCTGAGCTAACAAAATAGGGTCGAGGGACGAAGCCTACAACGACCAAACCAAATTTGTAATAATCCAAATGACGTTCCCCGCACAACTCTTTCCACTTTACGTTCTTACGCATTATCATCTTTGTGTGACAATTTCAAATGGAACATTTCGAAACATATCTAATCTCAAGTAAGGCGTGTAAATCATCAAATACATTTTGAGACAAGTAATAAAATCATGTTTAGACACGAAATAAGCTAGGCACGCTAGACTTGGCATGTATACTCACATTAATCTCAGCAAATAGCACGTAAGCTCCGAGAAGTACACAAACCCTTCGTCTACGAATTCGGCACCTACAAATTATATTTTCTAAGTCAATCACAAGTTCAAGCGCCAACCTATACGTTCCAAAAAACTTCCTACTAGATTAACGAGATCAACACGCCCCATTTTGCTATAACAACTCATAAATTTACTCAATAACGATATTCAAACTATACAAAGTTACCGAGTCACACAATAGTTTTGAAACGACTTGTCGGCTTATAATATTTCCAAAAAGAGGTGGTTTAATTAGAGAAATTTTCATTAAAAAGAACATATAATGTTTAGTGAAATAAGAGAGTGAACAATTGATAACTTATACTTATAAAAATATAGTTGAAGAAATAGTGGTTAAAATTATAGAAAATAGTCGATTACCGACAAGTACGAATATTTCACTTCTAAGAAAAATACCCCTAAACAATCTACATAAGTTAAAATATTTATTATCAAGCGAATATCAATCTTTACAAGTAGTTGAACTAAACTGAGTTGAAAGTTAGGTGACAAAACACATTATTTGTTAAGTTTTTAATGAAACATAACTTGTTAAATTTTTAAATCGCCGTTTCCTATAATATTTCGACACCCGGATTACATTTTTGAGACGAGAGCGATTACTAGTATTTTTAGAAAATATTTTTGACCCAAAAACAAAATTTTTATTCTTGTGTAAAATGATATAGTTATGTAAACAAAAATTAAATCCCCCCAATTTATACTAAAAGACAGCATGCAACCCCTCCCCCCCCTCACTCACATAATACTTTTAGAAAGAGACAACCAACACCCCATAACAGGTTCTGAAATACAAGCAAACCCCCCAACTAACCCAATAGTTTCTGAAAAAGACACTTTCAACCCCCCCAAACTTGAATCACCAATTTGATCAATCCAAACTAAAATCAAGCAAGCAAGACATGATTTGTCTACATAAATCAACTCACGGCGAATATTAGAGCATGCCGAAACCAAGAATCGCAAGAAACGGTCGACTTTTGGGTCGAGTCAAAGTGCACTGCGTCGTCGCCGGAGATGGTGCTCGACACCGGCGATGTGAGTTGTCCTGGGTCTGGCTAAAGCCTTCTGGTGGATTGGTCGGACCCCTAGGATTCGGCCGGAAGGTTCAGAACGGAGTGGGTGGCTCTGGATGACGCTGGTAGAGCTTGGCCGAAAGATTCGCCGGAAACAATGGAGGTTTCCCGACAATTGGCGGTGTCCTCTGCAACTGTTGTTGCTGCTTCTCTCTCTCTGCTGCTTCCCTTCTCTCTCGTGGTGGTGATTTCCGCCGGAAAACGACAGCCCTTTGGTGGTTGGCTGGTTGTTGTTTCCAGTTGCTGCTGCTGCTTCTTCGAGGCAGAGAAGAAGAACATAGAGGAAGTGAAGATATAAAGAGAGAGAGAGAATTGAGAGATGAAAGTGAAGGTGGCGGTGATGGGTTTTTCCGAGGTGAAGGAGGTGGTGGTTATGGTGGAAGGAGGTGATGGTGGTGAGAGTGAGTTGCTGTGGAGGAACAAGGAAGACAAGGGGATGATTTATGCAAGCAATTTATAGTGGAGGCCATGTTCTCACATGGCAAACGGGGGTTGAAGTAATGGTGGTGAAATTGACACGTTGGTGGTGATGGAAATTCACTGAAAGTGGTGAAGCTTCATGAGGAAGATGGGTGAAAAGATAGGGTGGTTTGGGTGTACCCAAAAATATAGTGATTGGGTGAGACGGGTGTACGGTGAATCGCGGTGGTCGCACACGCGCTCTTTAATAAAATATAAAGCAACACTACGACTATTATTTCTAATAATTTTCAAGAATTATCACCCGAATTTCTTTAACTATAAAACACGATAATTCGCCCCAACAGTATTTTGAAAATAAAATCATATTCCTCTTCCCAATTTACCACTTTACCCCTGGAAAATATACGGGGTATTACATGAGGTGTCGACAGGGACATGGAAGGAAAATGATGATGAAGTTGTGAGTATCCTCCAAAGTTATTTTATTGATTTTTTTCCTCACAACATCCTACTCCCCCAACAGATTAACAAAGTTGTTGAAAAGATACCTTGCCTGGTGCAAGCGCACAACGCCGAGTTAGACGCGCCTTTTACTGCTGACGAAATTCGGAACGCTTTAAAGTATATGGGGTGCTCATAAGGAATGGAGAAGTCATAAGGGATGTCATTCCGCATCTAGGAATGGTATTTGGGACTACCAACAAAAATTGGCTGAAACAGGAATGGAGCTTTCTCTGGGGTCCTAGACCGAATAAGTGCAAAAGTTCATGGGTGGAATGAAAAATTTCTATAGACGGCAAGAAAGGAAGTGCTTGTCAAATCACTAATTCATGCTATCTCAACATACTCCATGTCTTGTTTTCTGCTACCTTTTGTGACCAAGCGGAACGTTTGATGTGAGATTTTTGGTGGAAGAAGTATGGGAAGGATAGGAGTATGTGCTGGGTTGCATGGGAAAATTTGAAGAAGACCAAATGTGATGGTGGGCTGGGGTTCAGAGATGTGAACTCCTTTAATATGGCCATCTTGGCCAAGCAAGGATGTGCGCATAGTCACGAATCCAAATTCATTGTTGGATAAAGGCAAAGCATTTTGAGAAAAAGAATTTTCTTGATGCAGAACTTGGACATAACGTGGAGGGGAGTCATGGCGGGTCGCCAGGTGTTGTCACGAGGGGTTTTTGTTCGGATTGACGGAGGTAACTCTGTCAATGGTTTTCAGGATCAGTGAATTCTGAGGCCTTTCAGCTTCAAAGTGGTGTCGCCAAATACAGTACATGGTCCTTTTAAGGTACAAAGTCTCATTGATCAGCACACGAATAAGTGGGTGTTGGAATAGGTGCCCTAGAGGCAATCTATATTTAGTATGAATGATGTTTTGTCTAGAACATTCATTTCTTATTTATAGTGATATTTAATATAATGAAGTCCTTAGATACAATGTGTTGTTTATCTTAAATATCCCTAGTCCATTATATTGATTAATAGGACGATCAACTATAGACTAGTATATGTGTAGATTGATATGGAGATATCAAGTCTAACACATGGGCATGCATTAGGAGTAATGGCATACTGGATTGACCCACAACGAGAAGGATACATTAGATTATGTCAAAGTCACAATCGCTTCTCGTAGTGCTAATGATATTGTAATCCTTAGACTTGAAGTCACTATATACTCTAGTTGTGGAATATCATGCTTTGATGTTATCAAACGTTGCGCCTTAATCGGGTAACTATAAAGATAGTTATCGGGCATGATAGGAAGCAAGCTTAGAGATCGTAGTGACGTAAAGAGGATTTGTCCCTCCCACATAATGGGAGAAAATATCCATGGACCACTCAAGGGATGGTGCTTATAGGAATGTCTGGCAAGACTCAGATAAATCAATATGGAGATATTGATGTTATCTGCTCACATAAGTATATTCCCACGATCGAGGAACTATGGATTGGATATACGCGTGTGACTAATATGTCTCGTGTCCAATCCGGATATGGAGACAAAGGGATAACACAATATGTGAACATTGGGAACAAGGTATGTCGGAATTACTGACTTATTTCTAATAGTTGGGTGGCATGGATGGGTTGCTAGACACCGCTCCATGTTAGTAATGAGTTATTACCAATTAAGTAGAAACCTATAGGGCCACACACCGGATGGATTAAATTGGATATAGGTATTAATTAGTTGGACTAATTAATAAAATGTTCATAACACAACCACAAGCAAACTTAGTAGGACTAATTTGCGAGTGGGATAATCCATGTAAGGACATGATTAGTATTGGGGCATTTATGTAGTTAATAAAGAGTTATGACTATATAAGGGAACTCTAGCTTGTTATTTCTCTAACACGAGTCATTATTGAGAGAATATAACAAATCAAGAGAGAGAGAGACAAGGTGGCCGAAGCCTACCCTGTCTGTTCCCCTCCTTGGAGCCGTCAGCCCTCTTTGGGAGCACCTCCTCGTTTTGCGTGATCTTCCTTCTTCCGTTGCTAGCACACCGCAATGAGAGGTAATCCAATCAAGAATCCAAGGTGTGGATATTCATAGAGACGAAGACACTATTCTTCGTGTGATCTCCAAAACTAAGGTACACATCTTCTATGCCCTTATCATGTTATGATGGCTTGTCATGTGATCCTTGGTGGGATTTGAGCAGGATTAACCAGCGTCAAAACCCAACAGTGGTATCAGAGCCACATGTCGTAGGGCATAACATGATTTTATGTGTTACGATTTCAGTTTATACGTTGTATTGTTTATATTACGCGAAACTAAAATTAATTGGCATATTAGATGCAAAATGAATTTGATTCAAGACAAACAAGACCTAATTTAACATTGTATGTGAAGATTGTTGAGTTTGATCACATTGGATGTGAATAATTTTGGATCTAGGAATTAGGGTTTGGGCACAAGTTTGGAAAAAGGGTTTTTTTCAAACTTGAAAACAACTAAGTTTGGGCAACAAGGCAAGGAGTTGTTTTGGAAAAAATTCCATAGGAGGTTCGGCCCCCTATGGGGACCGCCCCCTTGTCTTGCCGCCCAAGCTAGGCTCGATCAAGGGGTTGGGCCGGCCTAGCGTGCGGCTTAGCCGCGCGTGAGGCTCTTCCGATCGCCCCAAGGCCTTGCCTTGGTCCTTGGGTGGTTCGGCCATGGTGCATGGTGGACTCTTCGGACTATTTTGACCCTAGTTGTCTAATTTCAAACTAAAAATCGACAAGCGCGTTAAAAATTGGTTTTAACTGTATTATGTGCTTTGTTGCATGGTGGATGGATATGGCTTAGGTTGTGGATGTTTATTTTGTGGTTTGGTTTACGGCCTGCGAGCTGATTAAATTAATGTAATAGTTAGTTAATTTTACGGCCTGCGAGCTGATCATCTTCTCAACATGTGAGACTTTATTTATTTATTTATTCTAGATGTTAGGCTATAATTAGAATATTTAGATGATAGCCAAGATCATGGAGAAGAAGACCGGAGGACCAAGAAGCCACAAAGACGATGAGGACTCCCATCCTAGGCGCGCGACTATGGTGGAGCACATGGAGATGACCTTGTCACTTTAGGGCATATAGATATTATCATTGGATTCGTAATATCTTAGTCTAAGGGCCATATCCATGCCACGTTAATTTTTTTTTGGATGTTTATTATTTATGTCTTGTTATTTATTTTGTGTGTATGTGTGATACAAGCAAAATGTTAACAAGATAATAATAAACAATTTTGATCTTTTATTTTGGATTGCCCATTCCAAATAAATAGATCATGTTGATGGGATCAACCAAACAACTAAATAATGACTTTTGAATCCCTCAATGGAAATATTTTGTTTTGTCTTCTCTTGCCTAAACACCCTTCATGATCAAGGTCTATTAAATTCGGACTTGCCAAAATAAGACATTTTAATTCACCTTGGTATGTTGCAGATGACACAAGCAAGTAATATGTGATTGTTGAAGCAAGAGGTTGGACGCAACTGGGTAAAGTCAATTGAATTGATGAGCCTAGAGGCATGACAATTAGGTGTTATCTAAAGGATAAAGAATAAGGAATTATTCACCTCTATGGACCAAGAGTTGCATGGGATGCAATTGGAATGGTTCCTACCTAAATAACCAATTCTTGGGTTACTTTCCAAAGCAAGCTCAAGAAGCAGTGAAATATGGATCTTGGAATCACTAGAAAATATATATGATATTTTCCGCATTAATGGTGAGGGCTATTAATCCGAAAAAAATAGTGGATATATTTAATGATCTAGACATTGTTGAATATTATTAAACTGTTCAAAATACTAAAATTGCACATTTTTCGTTTTTGTAGAATTCCAATGGCAAACAATCACGCATCGACTTCATCTTGCAATCTGTCCTTGAGAAGGATAAACTGTCTGGAACAAATTTCTTTGGCTGGTACAGAAACTTAAGAATTGTCCTTAAGTAAGAAAAGAAACTGTACGTCTTAGACAATCCTATGCCAGAACCACCCCATGATGAGTTTGTTCTAGCTGCCGTAAGAGCACATCAGAAACATGTGGATGATTCTAATGATGTGACTTGTCTCATGCTTTGCACCATGACCTCTGAGCTTCAGAAGCAACATGAGAACATGGAAGCCTACGATATGATCGAACACTTGAAACAATTGTTTCAAGAACAGGCAAGACATGAGCGGTATGAAGTGTCCAAAGCACTGTTCAAGAGAAATCTCGCAGAAGGGAACCCAGTTGGGCCTCATGTACTCTGAATGACCGGGTACATAGAGAACCTCACGAGGCTGGGGTTCCCACTCGGCCAAGAGTTGGCTACTGATCTTGTCTTGCAATCGTTGCCAGATAGTTATAACCAGTTCATCATGAACTATAACATGAATGAGATCAGTAAAGCTCTGCCAGATTTGCTGAACATGCTAAGGACAGCTGAACAAAGCATCAATAAAGGCAAGGGCAAGGCCATAATGATGGTGAATAAAATGAATGGAAAGGGAGTTGCCTCTACTTCTAAATGAAAGCGCAAGAAAGTTGCAAAGTCCAAGGAAGCCCTAAAGCCTAGTGGGGGCGTGGCTAAAGGTGATTGTCACTACTGTAGCCATTCGGGTCACTGGAGGAGGAATTGCCCCAAGTATCTGGAGGATAAGAAGCTTGGAATAGTGATTCCACCACCACCAGGTATTTTTGTTATAGACGTCAATCTATCTATTTATTCATCTTGGGTATTGGATACTGGATGTGGATCTCACATTTGTTGAAATGGGCAGGATTTGTAAAGAAGTAGAAGATTGGCTAAAGGGGAGATAGATATGCGCGTCGGGAATGGAGCAAGAGTTGCTACATTAGCTATAAGCGTTTATGAACTATCTTTGCCTTCTGGACTTATTTAGAATTAGAAAATTGCTATTATGTGTCTGCTATGAGTAGAAACATTATTTCCGTTTCTTGATTGGACGAGAAGAGTTTTTCTATTTCAATAAAGGAAAAGTGTTGCTCCATTTATTTTGATAGTATGCACTATTGTAGTGCGCATTTGTCTAATGGATTATATATCCTTGATCTAAATAATTCCATCTATAACATAAATACTAAAACGATTAAAACTAATGATTTAAATCATAGTTTTCTGAACTGAACCGATCATCGAACCGGCGAAACCCTGATTAGTGGTTCAACCGGTCGGACCGGTGGTTCAACCGCATGATTATTTATATAATATAAATAATTGTTTTTGTAAATTTAATTAGTTTATATGTACACTTTTTTTGGTATTGCATAAATATACTTATAAAAGATTATTTCTTCCTGTTTGCAAAAATAAATGGATTATTTCTTCCCTTCAATTAATGCTAATATCTTAAAAATTTATTGAGATATATTTTTTTAAAGGAAAAAAATTGTTGAGATATTCAATCGGAGCATTATATTTTTTTGGGAGACTAAAAAGTCAAAACATTTCTTCCTTAAAAAGGGGTAACTACCCCATATCTCTTACTCTCATGCGGTAGTGTATAACATTTGTTCTCTCTCAACTACTCCGCTACTATTTCTCTCCCACCCCCTTCCTTTCCCTTTTGGTTTTCTCGCCTCTGCTACTTCTCTGCCTCTCTCCCCTCCTCGCTCATTCTCTCTGTCTCTCTCTCTCTCTCTCTCTCTCTCTCTCTCTCTCTCTCTCTCTTTCCTTGTAACCTTTCACCGTATGCGACAATATTCTCTTCGTCATATCTCCTTTGCAATCTCATAAAGAAAGATCGACTCACTGCATTTGCTCTTGAAATAAATTAGACAACCGACGAAAATAATGGACTCATCGGACTTCGATCAGTGATTTTTTTCCGTGGGAAAAATGCTTAGCAAAAACCGGCGAAACCAGTTCAAACCGGCCGGTTCACTGGTTCAGTTCAGAACCGCCGATTTTCACCTGTTTCGACCGGTTTGATTACATCCACGATCCAACAACTAAACCGGATCGGGGAGGCACCGGTTCACCAGTTCAAAAGGTTGAATCGGCCGGTCCGGTCTGGTTTTTAAAACTATGATTTATACCCTACATATCTATGGCACTGACGTTTAGGCCATATAAATGAGAAACGCATATCTAGGCTCCATAAATATGGATTTCTAGACTCATTTGATTTGGAATCATATGAGACGTGCCAGTCTTGTTTATTGGGACAAACGACAAAGTCCCCTTTCAATAAGAAAGGTGAGAGGACTAGTGAGTTACTAGCACTCTTACATACTGATGTGTGTGGGCCGTTTCCCACGCCTGCCAGATGTGGTTACACCTACTTCATTACGTTTACTGATAAATTCAGTAGATATGGATTTGTATACCTTATGAAGGCCAAATTCGAATCCTTTGAATTGTTCAAAGAATTCAAGAATGAATTAGAGAAGCAACTTGGTAAAAGCATTAAGGTTTTGCGAGCGGATCGTGGAGGAGAATACTTGAGCCCAGAGTTTGACGAGTATCTTAGAGAGTGTGGGATAGTATCCCAACTCACTCCACCCGGAACGCCACAATGGAATGGCGTGTCTAAGAGGAGGAATCGCACACTATAGATATGGTGCGATCTATGATGTGTCAAACGGATCTTCCTGTATCATTTTGGGGACATGCTCTATTGACTGCAACTTTAACCATCAACTGTGTCCCATCCAAATCAGTCATGAAGACACCGTATGAGATATGGAAAGGGAAGCGTCCCATAGTCTCGTTTATGAAGATTTGGGGTTGCGATGTCTATGTAAAGCGTTTACAAACAGACAAGCTCGGACCCAAAGCAAAATTGTAAGTTTGTGGGATATCCTAAGGAAACGAAACGGTATTATTTCTACAATCCAACCGAGAACAAAGTGTTTCTAGCTCGTACCGGCGTGTTTCTAGAAAGAGAATTAGTCTCTAAAGAAGCAAGTAGGAGGACTGTAGAAATTGAAGAAATTCAAGAACCACAAACCAGTAAACCGATGATGGAGCATGAACAGGAACCGCAAGTTATTGTGGAAGAACCTGTTCAGGTAACACAGGAACTCCGTAGGTCAGGAAGGGTACGTCATGAGCCAGAGAGGTATGGACTTCTCGTGACTGAGCCCGATGACATACCACTCATGGATGATGAGCCTGCGACCTACGGGGAGGCCATGAAAGGCCCAGACTCCAAGAAGTGGCTAGAAGCCATGAGACCCGAAATGGAATCCATGTATACCAACAAAGTATGGAATTTGGTGGAACCACCTGAAGGGGCTCGGCCCATAGGGTGCAAGTGGGTCTTCAAGAAGAAGACTGACATGGATGGAAAGGTAGTTTCCTACAAGGGGTGATTGGTGGCTAAAGGTTATAGACAAATTCATGGTATTGACTATGATGAGACCTTTTCGCCAGTCGCCATGACTAAATCCATCCGAATCCTACTTGCGATAGCAGCCTACTATGACTATGAGATTTGGCAGATGGATGTCAAAACAGCGTTCCTGTATGGGAAGCTCCTCGAGGATGTGTACATGACACAACCAGATGGTTTTTAGGATCCAGAGAATGCCAATAAAGTCTGTAAGATGCAAAGGTCCATTTATGGATTAAAGCAAGCTTCTAGGAGTTGGAATCGACGTTTTGATGATGTGGTCAAAGAGTTTGACTTCATCAAGAACGAAAATGAGCCCTGTGTTTACAAGAAGGTTAGTGGGAGCTCTGTTGTGTTTCTGGTCTTGTATGTGGATGACATACTACTCATTGGAAACGACATTCCTACTTTGCAATCTGTTAAAGATTGGCTAGGAAAGTGTTTCGCAATGAAGGACTTAGGAGATGCAGCTTATAATCTTGGTATCAAGATCTATAGAGATAGATCTAGAAAGCTGCCCGGCCTAAGCCAAATTACATATATAGACAAGGTGTTGAAACGATTCAACATGCAAGATTCCATGAAGGGATTCTTGCCCATGTTGCATGGAGTCACTCTTTCTAAGACTGACTGTCCTTCCAATGAGATTGAGAAGGAACGCATGAGTAGGATACCCTATGCTTCAGCCATAGGATCCATCATGTACGCCATGTTGTGTACTAGACCAGACGTATCATACACATTGAGTATGGTAAGCAGGTATCAGTCTAATCCAGGTGAGAGTCACTAAATTGGTGTCAAGAACATCCTGAAGTACTTGAGAAGAACTAAGGACGAGTTCTTGATATTTGGAGGTTAGGAAGAGCTCAGTGTAATTGGTTACAATGATGCAATCTTGCAAACCGACAAAGATGACTACAGATCGCAGTCGGGGTATGTGATGCCTGAATGGAGGAGCCGAAGGTGGAAAAGTTCCAAGCAAGGGACAGTTGCTGATTGTACAACTGAAGCTGACTACATTGCTGCTGCGGAAGTAGCTAAAGAGGCAATTTGGATAAAGAAGTTTATCATTGAGCTCGGTGTGGTCCCTAACATCGTGGATCCCATGGAGTTGTATTGTGACAACTCTGGAGCGATCGCACAAGCAAAGGAACAAAGATCACACCAGAAATCAAAGCATGTACTTAGGAGATTCCATCTTATTCGTGATATGATCGATAGAGGAGATGTGAAGAATGTGCAAGATTCCAATGGATGACAATCTTTCAGATCCGCTCACAGAGCCACTTGCGCAGGGAAAGCATGAAGGACACACTAGATCTTTAGGCATACAAGATGCGCCAGATTAGCTCTAGTGCAAGTGGGAGACTGTTGGAATAGGTGCCCTAGAGGCAATCTATATTTAGTATGAACGATGTTTTGGCTAGAACATTCATTTACTATTTATAGTGATATTTAATATAATGAAGTCCTTAGATACAATGTGTTGTTTATCTTAAATATCCCTAGTTCATTATATTGATTAATAGGACGATCAACTATAGACTAGTATGTGTGTAGATTGATATGGAGATATCAAGTTTAACACATGGGTATGCATTAGGAGTAATGGCATACCGGATTGACCCACAACGAGAAGGATACATTAGATTATGTTAAAGTCACAATCAATTCTCGTAGTGCTAATGATATTGTAATCCTTAGACTTGAAGTCACTAGATACTCTAGTTGTGGAATATCATGCTTTGATGTTATCAAACGTTGCGTCTTAACCGGTGATAACTCCACATTAGAAGTTATATTGTTTATGATCCATGACCGTTTTGCGAGCGTTTCGGTGTATTTATGTGAGAAATTTGCCAAATCCGAATTGTTTTGAGCATTCATGAGTTATTGAGATTTATTTCGTAATCCGGGCGTTTTTCGTATGATTTATATATTGTTTATCGCATGTGATCTTCCGGGTTGTTTAGTGTTGTGTATCTCAGGTAAAAGAGGTGCAATGGATCTTATGATATGCTTGGATATGCTTGGAATGGAGCTAGATGAAGAGGAGAAAATGAGATGCACAAACGAAGCAAAGTTGGAAAAGTCACACAGGACCAGCCTGCACTCTTTTCGATTCCTAGGAAAATATACAAAGAATTTTGAAGCAAGGCTTGCGGCATTAGAAAGTAGACATCCGTAGCTTTCCAACGGTATATGGTAGGCCCGAAGACGAGTCCGTATGAGGGAGATACAGCCCGCGCAAACTCAGCAAAGAATTCTGTCCGGGAATTACAAAGTAGAGGGGCTGAAGTTCAATTTCGGCTAATTTTCATTAAAAAGCGTGCCCAGCTGGTAGAAAACGGGGAGGAAGACCTAAGAGACAGATATTCACGCATCTTTGAAGTCTTGGGATCTAGGGAAGAAGGGAGAACAAGCTTGGAGCAAGGATCATCAATTACATTGAAGATTTTAGCGTTTGATCATCTTTTCTTCTTCTATTCTTCATGAACTTCAATATTTTGGATATGTTGAACACTATTATGTCTAGCTAAACTTCTTAAAGCTAGGTGATTGATGGAAAACTAGGGTTTGTTGGATGATTTTCCGGATTTTGGACATGATACATGCGTTTGCTTAAAGTTTATGAATGTTCTAGTTATCTTACATATTCTTGTACTTTATTCTTAGTATTCTTGGCTTGATCACCCTTATGATACTAGTCGTTGAGATTGTTGCACGAAAGTGAACTCTTTGATACATGTTAAAGAATATTGTAGGTAATCTTGTAGTTTCTTGAGACCGAGAGGAGATAGAAACTTGATTAATCATGTGAGGGTAGTTTCTATTGATTTTTGTTAGAACTTAGTGAATTCGGTGGACCGATAGGACCCGGTGAACAAGTCTAGCAAATCAATTAGATTGTAGTAGTAGACGGAGGTGGACAGAGAGGACCCACAATCTATTGTTTACACAAATTCACGTGAGATTGAGAGAAGATCGTGATGAGCATTACCCGATATAACTAGAACGTGAGTAGAGTGTTTCATGCATAATTCCGGAAATTGTTAACAACCCTAGGGACATCAATTGCCTAGTTCTTTCTCATTAATCGTAATCAAATCATAGTTTATCGTTGTTTAAATTGAAAACTTACAAAAATATCTTGTCATTTAATTTACGTCGCTTGTTTGTGGGCGACAACGTTACAAAATCAACCACCATTTTTACTTGTTACTTAGATATCGTAAAGTTAATTTCTAGTTGTCTAGTAATGGTAAATTCCCTTGGGTTCGATACTCGGAGTCGTAAAATACTCCATATATTACTTAACCGTATACTTGCATTTAAGCGCGTACAGAATTCGCGTCAAGTTTTTGGCGCTGTTGCCGGGGACTTTAACGGTTTATTAGTTTAGTAGAAATTGAATTAGGATATCTCTTTTACTTTCTTTGTTTAATTAACTATTTGTTTTCTCACTTGTATTTGATTCTACTTTTCAGGTCGTAGTGTATGCCCAGGATCCCTAGAGAACTTGTGCCTCCACTTGAAGACCCGGAACAGTTATTCAGAGATCAGAGGAGAAGACAGAAACAGAGCAAGATGGGTAATCAATTGACCAACGCGCAGCTCAATGAGAAAATGGAAGATTTGGCGAAACAGTTGAATGATCGCAACGCTCAGACACCGTACAACAAGTCTGGGCAGGCTATTGTGGAGAAATTCCAGACGTCCACGCATGGACACAATCCGGCAATTGTAGTGCCAGACATACAGGCTGAGCATTTTGATCTCAGGCCAGCTACGATCCAGACAGTCACCAATCAGTTCCTGTTTTATGGGAACAAGGATGAGGATCCCAACGATTTCATTGGGAAGTTCAATGCTTATATCAAGACCGTGAAGTATAAGAACGTGACTCCAGAGGCGTTGAAAGTTATTTTATTTCCCTATTGTTTGAAAGGTGCAGCTGAGAAGTGGCTTGAGTCGAGAGCTCCGGATTCAATCACTACATGGGCTCAATGTGTGGATGAGTTCATGGCTAAGTTTTACCCAGTTCAGCGGGTGATTCAGTTACAAGGTGATATCCTTGGCTTTCAGCAGCAGGCCCATGAGACCGTAGTAGAGGCGTGGGATAGATTTATGCATTTGATCAGGAAGTGCCCAAATCACGATTTTGGGGACTACAAAATTTGCAGGTCTTCTACTATGGCTTAGAACGCCATAACCAGGAGTTGGTTAACAGGGAAGCTGGAGGAAATTTCATGTACTCAGTTGACAAAGAGGGAGCATTTGCACTTATGAAACAGCTAGCCAAGAAGGATACGCAGTTTTATGATTCTAGAAGACTTTCGGCATTGCCTGAGGCGAAAGACAATGAGTGGAAGGATGGGATCAGCAAGATGGTGTCAGACTTGGCCAAGCATGTTTATAAGGACAAGAAGACAGTAGCAAGTGTTGAGGAGCCAGAATATGATGCAGCAATGGCACACATGGCAAATGAGGATTTGAACTATGTGGGGGCACACGGACAGAGGCAGAACTGGAATCAAGGGAACTACAGGCCAGGCACTAGAGATCATCCAGGATTCAGGTATGGGGATCAGTCTGGAGCAACATATGCACCGGGGTTCCAGCATAGGCCACAGGTTTCGCAGGCTCCACCAGCAGATGTTGCAGCACCAATTTCAGACATCTCTGTGTTGACAAAGGCATTGGCACAATTGAGTGAAAACATGAATACTATGACCACCAATGTTAATAACATGTCCACGCAGGTTACTGCTGTGTCTGCGGATTTACAGGCTACGAAGACTTCTCTTCGTTCTCTTCAGGTACAGGTGGGTCAGATTGCTACTCAGCTCTCATCTAGAGCTCCAGGTTCTTTGCCTTCCAACACGGAAGAAAATCCTCGTCAAATCAATGCAATCACTACTCGAAGCGGGGTTGCATTGAAAGATCCGCCATATCCCACTCAATGTAGAGCCGATGCTTCTAAGGCTAAAGAGCATGAGATATTTGATGATGATACTAATTTCGTGATCCCCCAATCAAAGGGCGCGACGGATGAGGAGGCGGTGAAAGACAAGGATGAGGTACGTATTGATACTACTGTTTCTAAGGCAGTTCCATATCCGTTGAGAACGAGAAAGAGGGATGATTCTAGAGATTTTCATAGGTTTCTTGATATATTCAAGAAGGTGGAGATTAACATCCCTTTTGCAGATGCTATCTCTAAAATGCCTACATATGCCAAGTTTCTCAAGGATATTCTTTCAGGAAAGAGACGCATGAGTGATTTTGCTCAGGTGAATTTGACTGCTGAGACTTCTGAATGCGTCAGGAATGGATTGCCTAAGAAGAAGAAAGACCCTGGGAGCTTTGTGATACCGGTTACTCTTGGTGATTCTCTCACTATGACTGCATTGTGCGATTTGGGGGCAAGCATCAATTTGATGCCCTTGTCCATATTCAGGAAGCTAGGTGTGGGGGAGCCTCGTCCCACCCGAGTTACCTTGCAGATGGCTGACAGGTCGATCCGTAGAGCATATGGGGTGATTGACGACATTTTGGTCAAAGTTGGTACTCTTATCTTTCCTGCAGATTTTGTCATGTTAGACATAGAGGTTGGCAAAGTACCTCTCATTCTTGGCAGGCCCTTCCTAGCTACGGGGGAGGCTATTATTCATGTGAAGAGTGGAAAGCTATCTATGCAGATCAATGATGAAAAAGTGGTCTTCGATGTGTTCAAGGCAATGAAAATGCCTTCATGTTATAACTATGAAGATTGCTTTAGCGTAGAGATCTTTGATGATGATATGGGAGATGAGGAAGCTAAATTGATGTGGGAGGAAATTGATGGTATGTACAAGGATGAAGATCAGAGCCCTCCCATGGATTTGTGTCACATGAGCAGCTGGACCAAGCTAGATTTATATGAGCAAGGGGAGCAGAAGTTAGCTCTTGTTCCTTCACTCAAGTCACCACCCGTGCTTGAGTTGAAGCCATTGCCTAGCCATCTCAGGTATGCTTTTCTTGGTGTTGATAACACATTGCCCGTAATTGTTTCTTCTGTTTTATCTCAGGCACAGGAGGAGCAGCTTTTGGATGTGCTAAGGAAGCATAAGGGAGAAATTGGATGGACTATCGCAGATATTAAGGGGATCAGCCCCGTGTATTGCCAGCACAAGATCCGGGTAGAAGACGGAAAGAAGCCAGTGATCCAAGCACAGCGGAGATTGAATCCGCATATGAAAGAAGTGGTGAGAAAAGAGGTCATGAAGTGGCTAGAGGCTGGTATTATTTTTCCAATCTCAGATAGCACTTGGACTAGCCCGGTCCAGTGTGTGCCTAAGAAAGGAGGAATGACTGTGGTAGAGAACGACAAGCATGAGCAGATTGCTCAACGGACAGTTACTGGATGGCGTGTGTGCATGGATTACAGGAAGCTGAATGAAGCCACGCTCAAGGATCACTTTCCGTTGCCGTTTATTGATCAGATGCTTGATCATTTGGCTCACCACGAGTACTACTGCTTCTTGGATGGTTATTCAGGCTACAACCAGATAGCCATTGCTCCAGAAGACCAGGAGAAGACGACCTTTACATGTCCCTATGGCACATTTGCGTTACGCCGCATGCCATTTGGATTATGTAATGCACCGGCTACTTTTCAGCGGTGTATGATGGCCATATTCTCGGACATGATTGAGAAGCATTTAGAGGTTTTCATGGACGACTTCTCCTTATTTGGTGACAGGTTTGAGGACTGTCTAAATCATCTCGGTCGTGTCTTGGTTCGTTGTGAAGACACTAATATCGTGCTGAATTGGGAGAAGTGCCACTTCATTGTCACAGAGGGGATAGTTCTTGGTCACAAGATTTCTCGCAGAGGTTTGGAGGTTGATCAAGCGAAGGTAGAGACAATCAAGAAACTCCCTTATCCGACTTCAGTGAAGGGGGTCAGAAGCTTCTTGGGACATGCAGGTTTCTATCGCAGGTTTATCAAGGACTTCTCGAAGATCTGCAAGCCTTTGTGTGAGTTGCTAGGGAAAGATGTCCCGTTTGTGTTTGATGAAGCGTGCAAGAAGGCCTTCGACTTTTTGAAGGAACAGCTCACCTATGCTCCTTTCATCACAACTCCGGATTGGAGTTTGCCATTTGAGATCATGTGCGATGCCAGTGATTTCGCCATTGGAGCAGTATTGGGGCAGCGCAAGGAAAAGGTATGCCATGTTATTTACTATGCTAGTAGAGTTCTTAATGAGGCTCAACTAAATTATGGCACTACTGAGAAGGAGCTTCTAGCTGTGATTTTTGCTCTTGACAAATTTCGGCCTTATCTTGTGGGATCGAAAGTGATTGTCTTTACAGATCATTCGGCGCTGAAGTACCTTATTGATAAGAAGGATGCCAAGCCAAGATTGTTGTGGTGGGTTCTTTTGATGCAGGAATTTGATGTTGAGATCCGCGACAAGAAGGGTGTTGAGAATGTGGTAGCGGACCACCTCTCAAGACTCGAGAATGGAGTGGTAGAGAAGGTGCCGATTCAAGAGAACTTTCCTGACGAGAGCTTGATGTCTTTGGGGGATACTGAGCCTTGGTATTGGGCAATTGCTAACTATCTCACCAATGGTAAGATTCCGGAAGAGTGGACAGTGCAGCAGAAGAAGCGGTTCTTGTATGTGGTGAAGCAGTACTTTTGGGAGGATCCATATCTATTCAAGATGGGAGCTGACAACATCATTCGGAAGTGTGTGCCTACTCATGAGATCTGTGATGTGAACAAGCAATGTCATGCAGCGCCTAGTGGAGGCCATTTTAGCGGTCCTCGCACCGCCATGAAGGTACTACAATCCGGTTTCTTTTGGCCTACTATATTTAAAGATTGTCATGATTGGGTTGCAGGATGTGATAGTTTCCAAAGAACGGGTAACATCTCCAAGCGAGATGAGATGCCAATGTCTGAATGGCTTGAGGTGGAGCCCTTCGATGTTTGGGGCATAGACTTCATGGGTCCGTTTTCTCCTTCGTATGGTAATCTCTACATCCTCCTTGCTGTTGATTATGTGACGAAATGGGTTGAAGCAATTGCGTGCCCCAAGAATGATGCAGCAACGGTTGAGAAGTTCCTAAAGAAACATATCTTTACTCGGTTTGGCACACCAAGGGCAATGGTGAGCGATGAAGGTTCACACTTCATAAACCGAGTTTTTGCCAGAGTCTTGAAGACGTACGGGGTGTCTATCCATAAGGTTTCCCTACCTTATCACCCCCAAACCAATGGGCAAGCGGAATTTTCAAACAGGGAGATTAAGGGGATTCTTCAGAAAACCGTCAACACCGGACGCAAGGATTGGGCGATGAAATTAGATGATGCATTGTGGGCATACCGTACTGCATGGAAGACGCCATTGAACATGTCACCGTTCCAGCTTGTCTTCGGTAAGGCATGTCATCTTCCCGTTGAGTTAGAGCACAAGGTTTATTGGGCGATCAAGCGATTGAACATGGACCCCGAGTTAGCAGGACAAGCAAGGAAGATGAAGCTTCTTGAACTTGAGGAATGGAGATTAGAGGCCTATGATATTTCCCGGATTTACAAGGAGAAGACGAAGAGATGGAACGACAGTCGTCTCAAACCGAAAGAACTTCGTGTGGGACAAAAGGTATTGTTCAACTCATGCATGAAGCTCTTTCCGGGAAAGCTTCGTTCGAGATGGTCCGGGCCGTTCCGGATCCACCAAATATATCCTTGGGGTGCGGTTGAGTTAGAAGATCCACATACGAATGAGTGTTTCCGCGTCAACGGAAGCAGGGTTAAACCGTACTTGGAATCCGCGCCAATTCCGGCCAAAGTGGATGTTATCTACTTTGACGAGCCATGATCTGATTGAGGTAACTGGGTCGGGCCGTTGACCGTAAATTACAAAGCGCTTGTTGGGAGGCAACCCAACGTATTTTATGCATTAGTGTAGAGAGTGTGTTTTAAATACTGTTGTGTGCGTTTTTAATTCCGTTTTGTTATCTGAGGGGTGAGAGAGCGAGAATTTGACATTTAAATTGAGTCTCCGCAGGATTACAGGTTATTACGCGATTCGGACTCCCCTTCTTGATGTGCGTAGACTCGCATGGAAATGCGCGCATCGGAGTTCGAACGTAAAAGAAAGGCGGAATTTGAGCGAGATATGATCACGACGAGATTCCCGAGAATAATGGGAAATTCGTCACAAAAAATGGGCTCAAGAACAAAAAGGGGAACGATGAATGCAAAGCTAAGGACCCTCGAAGATCAAGAAAAGGAAACGGATCGGAAAAAAAAAATCTGGAGTCAGGGGTGTTTGCACGAACACCCCTTGTGTTCGCAGGAACAGCCAAGCCCAAAAAGTCACTGCCGGATATTAAGAACAGGAAAAAGTGTTCTTGTGAACACTGTTCGTGCGAACACCCTTTTTGTTCGCACGAACAGGGGTAAAAAGGGCAATTCTATGGTTTTTAGGGTGAAAAGAGGAATTCAGGCATAGTTTAGAAGACACATCGGGCTAAACAGGGGGCTTCTTCTTCATCCTCACGAACACAGCACCCTTCATCCTCAGGCTAGTCCGATCGAATCACCGGCGTATTTGTTCGATTTACCGTCGCGTCTCCGACCATCCCTTCACACCGGCGACCGCAGCGAACCCAAAGCAGCACCACCCTTTCTCCCTCCCGACAGTTTTAAGCCGCCACCACCATCTCTGATTCCGGCGACTCTGGGTGGTGGTGGATCGCGTTTCTGGCCGTTCCAACTTCGGCGACCTCACTCCAGCGACTCCGGCGAACCCGCAGCCCCACTCTCTCTCTCTCTCCGTCGAATTCAAGCCGCGAACGACCACCAACACTGCCTTCCCAAATTCCGGCAGTGTTGAGGTGGTTTCCACGCCGTCTCTCAAGCCGCAGCAGCCTCTCACCCTCTCTCACTCCGGCGAACCCAAGACTCCACGCAGCAGAAACACCTCCCTCCACCCGTCGGGTTCAAGCCACCAAAGGGCATCAACACCCACCCATCACCAATCCCCCAAATTCCGGCGGTTTGAAGGTTGTTTTCCGGCGATTCTAAGCAGATTAACATCCAAGCTTGTTGTTGAAATCAACTGGAGGAGGAGGGTCAGAATTGGGGAAGAACACACCTAGGGTTTTTCGAAAAAATTGTCAAATTGAAGAACAAGGCCACCAATTCAGCTTTCGGCGAAGAAGGAAGAATTGACGGGGACAACAAGGAGAGGCTAGGGCATCACTCAATTGGAAAAATTCAGCGGAAGAATTCGGCGTCCAAATCGGGTTCTTGTTGAAAATTTCTGCAATCTTTTTCGTCAGTACTCCTAAACTCTCTCTTTAATTACGTGCTTTCTTCGCTTTAGTTGTTGAATTGCTTTGTTAAAAGGAGTTGTTGAGTTGAATTGTTAAGTTGAATTTGTTGAATTGCTAGTTGTTGGACTTGCGATATTTGAGTTTAATGTCGAAACGTAAAGCCGCCACGTTTGACGACCCTATCTTTCACCCCGTTAGGAGAGTAGGGCCCTCTAACATAGATGACATGGTAGTCGAGGACCCACCTATCGTACCACCCGAAGAGCCCGAGTATGTGTTGCCGGACTCTCCGCCACATCACATACTCCGCAAACCAATGCCCCTAAGCCCCGTTTGAGAAAGGGTAGGTCGGACAAACGGCTAAAGATAGCCAATGCAAATGTGTCGACAACTAAGTATTGCACATATCGGTTCGTGATTTTTCAAGCTCACGTTGCGTCGTTTCGCGACCGATACCTTAAGCTAAGACGTGCGGCCGAGAAACCCTACCCCATAGACGAAGATAAACTCATGCCTACCGAACTAATAGCCATTCATGAACGTGAGCGGTTACATAAGTGGTTTGAGTTGTGTGAACCGTCTAGTTCTCAAGTTGCGAGGGAGATTTACGTTAATATCCGGTTCGGGGACGAGGGGGAGAGCAAGGACGATAGGATGGTGTATTGTTGGGGAACTTGGGTGCGGATAACACCGGAGATCATTAGCAAGGCCATTCAGTTTAAAGAGTTGGACCCCAATACCCCTTGTGCGTTACACGACATGCTTAGGCGACCCGATGTAGTACCTATGGTCAATGCCTTTTGTTTTCCGGGTGAGGGGGCGGATCCTTGGGATAAATCGAAGGCCGAGGTGACAATGTGGACGGTGAAGAAGAAGTGCCTCCTCCCTCGTGCTAGGTGGGTTTGTGAGATGCTTGGGAATTGGGTCTTAGGCATCACACCGAACCCTCGATTCACATTCCGTCATTGTTGCATGTCCATGTGTGTTTGGTTAGGTCAGCGGGTTGACATTCCTCGCATGATTTGGCTAAACATCATGGCACACAAATCGGAGAGAAATAGGATGGCCCCGGGTCACACATGTTTATTGACCAAATTGGCTAGCGACGCCGGGGTAGACGTAGGGGAGATGGACATCTTGCCACCCACTAAGCGCGAGTGGTCGAAGTATTTGCAACCCTCTAGGGCGTCTAGGTCTAGAAAGGGCAAGGAGAAGGTAGGTGAGTCTTCGAGCACCGACACACTTTTGCTGAGCATGCATAAGATGATGTTAGAGTCTAAGGCGGAGAATGCGAGGTGGTTTGCTCACGAGCTAAGTAGCCGAAAGAAGTTAGGAGCCTCCGTAGAGACTCTAGGGAAGCGGGTAGCTCAGTTGGATCATAAGAGCAATGTGGACCTAGACCCTAGCCCTGACAGTGAGCACTTGTGGTACGAGTCGAGCGATTTCGATGAGGCCGGTTCGGCAGACGAGGAGCCTGGTTCGGCAGACGAGGGGTCTGAGGATCATGGTTCCGAGTCCGAGTAGATCCACCGCCCCTCACATTAGAGATGCTGAGTCCTCGGTTTTACTTCTAAATTCGTTGAGGACAACGACGTATTCTAGTGTGGGGGGAGTTTTAGTCTTGACTAGCCAGTCAGTGTTTGCATCGCCATGTCTGCATATAGTTGTTCGTGTCGTTTTGTGTCTATTTATGTGGTCCGTGTCGTGATATTGTGATAGCATATCGTATTGTCATATGTTAGTCGTGTAGTGTATATATTTGTTTGAGTTTGTGTTTAATATTGCACGTTTTCTTATTTGAGTCTACCTACCCTATTGAATGTTTTGTGTAGTTTAGTTCGTGTCGGCTTGCATGTAGAGTAGGAATTAAAAATATAGAAAAAAATCAAAAAAAAAATCAAAAAATCCAAAAAAAAATTGAAAAAAGAGAAAATTTTGAGAAAAGGGCAATCGAAAGAGGCTAAAGTTTGATAAATCGCGAAGTGTGAGGACTTTAGGCGTAGAGCATGATTTGCGACCGAGAGTGACGACGTGAGTCCCCCCTAGTAGGTATAGAGAGACTTTCTTTACGGGAGTGCCTACATATTTTTAACACTTACGTGATTTTCAAAGCCAAAGTGTGTGCCTATTTTCTTACAAGAGCTGAGCTAGGTGTGAGCTAAACAAGCCGAACATCCATGTTTACGTCTTAGGTAGTCGCCAACCCGCCTCGTAGTGGCACACGAAACAGCTGTGCGAGGACGTGTATTAGAGCACTCACTGCTTTTAGAACTCACCTTGTAGGACCATTAGACGCTCCAATTTGAACCTTGGATTCTTTGCTAGCCTTCGGACCTAGGGTGACGATTCTTGGCCTTCATCACAAATTGATTAGAATCACCACTTTAGTGCGTCACGAGGGGGTTGTGTAGTTGAGGGGGTTCGATGAGGGAGTGATTATACAATCCGTTGAGTTCTACATCTCGCTTGCACTTCATTGATTATCTACGAGGGGATGCGAGGGTGAGTGAGTGGGCTTGCGCACTTCGGTGTGGCGGTGTTCCATGCCATTACATCATGGACACAGTTGTGGAGAGTCGTGAGTGCGTGAATCTAATACGCACAGAATTGGGTTGCGTGAACTTAATTGGTGGATCGTGCTAGGTACCGGTTTCGATTACTTTGGTGTAGGAGGATCGGTTGGATTAGGCACGAGATACATTCATCTTCGGGACTACTTGAGAGGGGATATGGTTACATTCGAGTGTGGGGGTGTCGACTTTTGACTCCGGACATTGAGTGTGAGCTTGCGACTCCACTCCCACACATGTACTTCATTGATTTTGCGGCTTGGATTTGACATGGACTTTGATTGAGTTAGGAGGACATGATATTTTATGTGATATTCATTCATCGATTTACGTGTTTCCTTCTCCTAGCATATTTGATTGTTATTTGAAGACCACTCGGATATTATTGTTGGATTGTTATGGTATTTTGAGAGAATTATTGTAAAAAAAAAAGAAAAAGAAAAAGAAAAAAAAAACAGAAAATAAAAAAAATGAGAGAAAAAGAAAAAAGCGAGATGAAATAAAGTTTGAGTTGGAATTGAATTGAAACGAGTGGTGGAGCTACTTTGACGACGACGGTTCACGTTTCATTCACGACGAACGACGATGGCCACGGAGATCACTAGTGTACCGGGGTTTGAGGGAATTGAGGGCCGGAGGTGGTGAGCTTTGGGTTTTGGTTCCTATCATCGTGGTGAGGGTGTGTGAGATGTGGGATTTGATGTGAGAATGTGACGCTTAGGACTTTATTTAGACGAGATTATCTATATGTCCCTAAGCCTCATCATGTGAAAACCGTTAGCGGATTAGGAGCTCGGACCTTGGATGTGGCTTTGCCTAGCGTAGTCTCTTATTTCGGGGCACACGCGAAGAGGTAGCGTACTCTTGTACTTAGTAAAGTTAGGCTTTCTATACTAACTAGGGGAGAGTCTCGTTGTCGAATTTAGTTTCAACTCAGGCTTTGTTCCTAGGACTCTCATCACTTCATGATAATCGACTTAAGCCAATGGAGATTGCCCGATCTCAACCGAAAAGATAAAAAGTGTGTTTTGTGTATATGTGTTTGTGTAGGATCGAGTCGTAGTTTGTAATTTGCATCATATTGTTGCATTGTCGAGTCTTGTGTCATTATTGAGTCGGCTAGTTAGGATTTGTATGCAACGGTGTTTCTAGTAAGTATGCAATTCTCGACTCGTATCACTTGTGGGGTTGTGTTTCATTGGAGATGTTTTGGTTGGATTGTGGCCGGATTTTGGTTGTACTTTGATTGGATTGCTCGGGACGTGCAATAGGTTAGTGTGGGGCTGTTTGATAACTCCACATTAGGAGTTATATTTTTTATGATCCATGACCATTTTGCGAGCGTTTCGGTGTATTTATGTGAGAAATTGGCCAAATCCGAGTTGTTTTGAGCATACATGAGTTATTGAGCTTTATTTCGTAATCCGGGCGTTTTTCGTATGATTTATACATTGTTTATCGCATGTGATCTACCGGGTTGTTAAGTGTTGTGTATCTCAGGTAAAATAGGTGCAATGGAGTTTATGAGATGCTTGGATATGCTTGGAATGGAGCTAGATGAAGAGGAGAAAAGGAGATGCACAAACGAAGCAAAGTTGGAAAAGTCACACAGGACCAGCCTGCACTCTTTTCGATGCACATGAAAATCTACAAAGAATTTTGAAGCAAGGCTTGCGACATTGGAAAGTAGACATCCGTAGCTTTCCAACGGTATATGGTAGGCCCGAAGACGAGTCCGTATGAGGGAGATACAGCCCGCGCAAACTCAGCAAAGAATTCTGTCCGGGAATTACAAAGTAGAGGGGCTGAAGTGCAATTTCGGCTAATTTTCATTAAAAAGCGTGCCCAGCTGGTAGAAAACGGGGAGGACGACCTAAGAGACAGATATTCACGCATCTTTGAAGTCTTGGGAGCTAGGGAAGAAGGGAGAACAAGCTTGGAGCAAGGATCATCAATTACATTGAAGATTTTAGCGTTTGATCATCTTTTCTTCTTCTATTCTTCATGAACTTCAATATTGTGGATATGTTGAACACTATTTTGTCTAGCTAAACTTCTTAAAGCTAGGTGATTGATGGAAAACTAGGGTTTGTTGGATGATTTTCCGGATTTTGGACATGATACATGCGTTTGCTTAAAGTTTATGAATGTTCTAGTTATCTTACATATTCTTGTACTTCATTCTTAGTATTCTTGGCTTGATCACCCTTAGGATACTAGTCGTTGAGATTGTTGCACGAAAGTGAACTCTTTGATACTTGTTAAAGAATATTGTAGGTAATCTTGTAGTTTCTTGAGACCGAGAGGAGATAGAAACTTGATTAATCATGTGAGGGTAGTTTCAATTGATTTTTGTTAGAACTTAGTGAATTCGGTGGACTGATAGGACCCGGTGAACAAGTCTAGAAAATCAATTAGATTGTAGTAGTAGACGGAGGTGGACCGAGAGGACCCGAAATCTATTGTTTACACAAATTCACGTGAGATCGAGAGAAGATCGTGATGAGCATTACCCGATATAACTAGAACGTGAGTAGAGTGTTTCATGCATAATTCCGGAAATTGTTAACAACCCTAGGGACATCAATTGCCTAGTTCTTTCTCATTAATCGTAATCAAATCATAGTTTATCGTTGTTTAAATTGAAAACTTACAAAAATATCTTGTCATTTAATTTACGTCGCTTGTTTGTGGGCGACAACGTTACAAAATCAACCACCATTTTTACTTGTTACTTAGATATCGTAAAGTTAATTTCTAGTTGTGTAGTAATCGTAAATTCCCTTGGGTTCGATACTCGGAGTCGTAAAATACTCCATATATTACTTGACCGTATACTTGCGTTTAAGCGCGTAAAGAATTCGCATCAACCGGGTAACTATAAAGATAGTTATCGGGCATGATAGGAAGCAAGTTAGAGATCGTAGTGACGTAGAGAGGATTTGTCCCTCCCACATAATGGGAGAAAATATCCATGGGACACTCGAGGGATGGTGCTTATAGGAATGTCTGTCCAGACTCAGATAAATCAATATGGAGATATTGATGTTATCTGCTCACATAAGCATATTCCCTGGATCGAGGAACAATGGATTGGATATACGAGTGTGACTAATATGTCTTGTGTCCAATCCGGATATGGAGATAAAGGGATAACACAATATGTGAACATTGGGCACAAGGTTTGTCGAGATCACTGACTTATTTCTATTAGTTGGGTGGCATGGATGGGTTGCTAGACACCGCTTCATGTTAGTAATGAGTTACTACCAACTAAGTAGAAACCTATGGGGTCACACACCGGATGGATTAAATTGGATACAGGTATTAATTAGTTGGACTAATTAATAAAAGGATAAACGAAACCACAAGCAAACTTAGTAGGTTTAATTTGTGAGTGGGGTAATCCATGTAAGGACATGATTAGTATTGGGGCCTTTATGTAGTTAATAAAGAGTTATGACTATATAAGGGAACTCTAGCTTGTTATTTCTCTAACACAAGTCATTATTGAGAGAACATAACAAATCAAGAGAGAGAGGGAGAGACAAGGTGGCCGAAGCCTACCCAGTCTGTTCCCCTCCTTGGAGCCGTCGGCCTCTTTGGGAGCGCCTCCTCGTTTTGCGTGATCTTCCTCCTTCTTCCGTTGCTAGCACACCGTGGAGAGAAGGAATCCAATCAAGAACCCAATGTGTGGATATTCATAGAGACGAAGACACTATTGTTCGTGTGATCTCTCAAACTAAGGTACACATCTTCTATGCCCTTATCATGTTATGATGGCTTGTTCTGTGATCCTTGGTGGGATTTGAGCAGGATTAATTTTTGTTATTCCGCTGCGTAACTTGCGTCAATACCCAACAGTGGGATGAACAATGTCTTTGGAAAATTTTAAATTGTGTTGATATAGACTCAATACCATCCATTCCCCTTCCTTTTACTGACCAACAAGACACATGGTCGTGGTTTATGACGATAAAGGGAATTACACAGTGAAATCGGGATACCTAGTTGCCGAGGAGATGAGAAAGGAAAAACTGTCTAGCAAGCAAGACGGTCAGACAAGTACACGACGAGTAGATACAATTAAAAAACTTTGGAGCTTAAAGGTGCCAAGGAGTGCTATGTTCACAGTATGGAAGGCCTATCATGGTTCGTTACCCTCAAAGATCAATCTTATAAGGCTGAGGTATGGATACCCCGAAATCTTGCTCTTGATGTGGAAAAGGGGAGGAATCAGAGGTTCATATTTTCATCTTTTGCAAATTGGCAACAAAAATCTGGCCTGTTATCCTTGGACCTGATTTTTTGGAAGCTGTAGTGGACATAACATTGGGGATTGGATTACGGCTAATATGCAAGCTCTTTATAAAGGGAAACGAGAACTGTTCGTGATTGATATGTGGGCAGTATGGAGAAGCCAAAACCAACATATTTTTGAAGGTAGAGCTACGGATGTTGGGGGAATTATTTCTCTTATCTATTCCATCGGGGAATCTATGGAAAATGCTGATGGAACCCGTACGGTTCCAGGACCACAACGGCCTTTACCGGCGACAGAAGATCAACAAATCACCGTCCCTGGACCTTTGATGTGGACTGTACCTGCAGTGGGTTTCATCAAGTTGAATTCGGACGGTGCGTGGAGGGATGATGATTGAGTGGCTGGTCTAGGAATCGTACTCCGGGACTCCAACGGAAAATGGGCGGGGTAATGGCACCTCCAGTACGTGGTGTGAACTCGGCTTCCCTCGCGGAAGCTCTAGCCATGAGGGAAGGTTTGGCATTGGCGCGTTGAATGGATATAAGACAGATTGAAGTCGAAGCAGACTTTCAAAAGTTGATAAATGAACTTAGACAAACGACGAAATCAATTGACCGGTCTTTGTATGGCGTGGTGATGGAGGATTGCCGACGGTTGAGTCGGTCTTTTCAATATGTGAAGTTTTCCTGGTGCTCAAGGAAGTTAACCAATATTGTGCACTGTAAAGCTCAGGAAGGACGTAGGAATTCAAAATATGGTATAGTAGCTTCTGGATGGGGAACGACTCCTTTGACGGGTATCGAAATGGTTCTGTTTGCGGTATTTCTATCTATTATTTTGGAAATTTATAATTCTTCTGTTTTATTGGATGGCATTTCAATGAATTAGATTTCTAATAACTGCAAAATCCGAGTTTTAAATACAAAATGAAATGTTTAGAGCTGGTATTTCTAGATCATCCTATTTTGGTAGTTCGACTGTGAAATTTCTTTTTTTATGCTAGGGTGTTTTTTTTTTTTTTTTTTTTTTATTTTTTTTGAGGGAATTTTATGCTAGAGTTTGGTTAGGATGTATTCCCCCTGGGTTCAAAATCATGATGTAACACATGTTTCCTGATCAATGAAATTTAGTTTTCCTAAAAAAAAATGTTATCTCTTAAAAGGTAAATTTTATGAGTTAAATTAAGTATAATAGTAGTTAATAATAATAAAAAAAAAAAAAAAAAAAAAAAAAACTGAAACAAGTTGCAAGAAAAATGAGTAAAATATATTTTCTTTTCTGATTTAAAAAAAAAAAGTAAAAAATCACATAAAATTAGACAAAGGAAAGTTCGGCCTAGGTCTAGATTTTGAACCAGCTGTGACGTTCGAATAAGGTATTTATTTTCTTGCAATACCAGCACAAAGCATGGGGCATCGCCTAGTATATTCTAAAAGAAGAGGGTGGTAGCTGTAATACAATCCATTCACATGGGGCTCGCTGCAGTTTACCTCCAAAAGTAGAAGTATGCATATAAAACCAATCTTAGGGTTTGGTGTTTTCCTTTGAAGTACAGAACTCATCTCCAGTTGACTCAGAGAGTCGTCAAGAATGTTCATAAAAACCCAGCTTGGTTCTGATTCAGAGAGTTGTCAAGAATATCTTTATGCTGCTGAGCGTGTCGCCGGCATCCATGACCTTTTAGTAGACATCCTAGTACGGCTGCCGGCAAAATCATTGATCAGGTTCAAACTTGTCTCCCAGCATTGGTGTTCTCTCATCTCCGACACCCAATTCGTTCAATCCCACATCCGAAGAAACAACTTCGCCTCAGGTTTGTTTTATTATCACAAAGGCATCAACTTCTTCTGGTACAGTGGCAAGAGAAAGAACCAAGCACCAAGTGAAATCCCCTCGCTCACTTTCCTTGATGATATATTGGGTGATGGTTACAAGCACATCGTTGTGGAGTCTTGTTACAAGCACCTCGTTGTGGATTCTTGTAATGGACTATGGTTGTGCCGTCTGGGTCTAGAAAACCTAAGTTCTGGTTGGAGTGATATATGTGTTTGTAATCCGACTACAAAAAAATATAGATTAATACCGGAACCTAAAGATATTTCTCAAGAAGGATGGCGCGTAAACGGCATTGGTTTTGCCTATGATCCCTCCATCTCCCTTCACTACAAAGTAATTTGTGTCAAGTATTTGATTGATAGGGTTCGAAGACCTTCAAGAGCTAGTTTCATGGTTGAAGTTTACTCATCCGCGAACCACGTATGGCGATCTATACTTCAAGTGAATGAATTGGAAGTGGATTTCTTGTATTCCGGAGATGGAATATTTTGGAAGGGCGGAACTCGTTTATTAGGTCACCTTTCCTTCCACTTTGATCTTAAGTCGGAGAGCTTGCTTCAAAGAAATATGCCTCCTGCTCCCTTGACAATTGATGATCCTCCTCAGCCTATTACTTTCTCCACAAGATTGGGTGGTTATTTGTTCTTATTGAGTGGTCCTCCGGGGAATAACCTCTTTGTCCTTGAAATAAAAGAAGACTATTGCTCGTGGGTCATTAAGTGGAAGGTTAATGTTTGCGACCTCGCATCTGTCTATCCAGAAATTGTTCGGATATGGCGCTGCCGGAATGGAGAGGAGCAAGTGATTTACAAATTTTGTGTACTTGATGTTGTTGAACGACGTGATGATAAAGGAGGGTCTCTCCTCCTCGTGTTATCGATTCCAAACAAAATCATTGCCTATAATTTCCTGAAGAAAAAGTTCAAGACACTTCAGAACTTGCCCAATTCTAGAGGTGCATGTTTGAATGCTTACCAGTTCATCGAGTCTTTATCTGTAGTTTGAATATGTTATTAGTGGTGATCAATCAATCACAATGTCTTGTGGTACCATGTCAGACATACAACGGCGGTAACAAATTCAGCTTCAGTTTTAATGACGAATATTTTCTCGTTAGATGGGAATTCTTTCGGCTTAAGTTTTAATAGTATTATTCGATCTTATATAGTTTGATTTGCAAGTGTAAAGATATTATAGTAATTATATAATTAGGGTTAATATATGTTCTAGTTTGGTTAGGATTTAATTCATTTTCTGTATTAGATTTTTTGTTCTCCAAGTTTGGTTATGCATTACAAGCTTAGTCTTGTCTACATGAAGGCTGGTCATTGTACATTATACAAACTTTACAATATATTCTCTATAAAGAGAAAACTAGGTTGAAAAAAGAGGTGTAAGGACGGCGACTCTGTGGTTTGCGCACGCTTGAGCATCGCAGACAAGATTGGATCGGAGAACACTAGGAAGGGGAGGACGACTCTCTTTCCCCGGTGGAGGAAGATGTGAAGAATACGACGGTGAATACTGTGGGGAAGTGATACAAAACTTGGGTCCTTGCTTGATCGGTTCTTTTGTGCTTCCTATTGATTTCAATGTTTAGGCTATGAAATTGCTCTTCAAGAAAATATGGGCTGAAGGAGACGAGATCAAGATAAATGAAGTAAGTCCTAACAAGTTTATTTTCGAATTCCTGTCTAAAGTATCCATGGAAAAGTGCTAACTAGGACCATGGATGTTTTACGACAACCTCCTTCTTCTCAAACCGTCGGTAATCTCAACAAGGCTTTCGATTCCATTGAGGTGTGGGTGTAGGGGTGCAACTGGTGGGGGGGGGGGGGGGGGGTGTTGAACCCGATCAACCCCACCCCACCCCAGCCCGGAATAAAATAGGCTACGCGCACATAGTTTTAGTAACTTGGACAGGCTTTGGTAGAAAGTCTCAGCCCAAATTGCAATTAGGGTCGGGCTTGGGCACGAATATTAAACGACGGGCTAACCCGCCTGATTTGCATAACCACTAACTATAAATATTATGTTTTGAGAGAATTATGTAGCATAGTTAACATGAATCTGTTACTTTTCTTTCAATAATTAATATTATTAATTAATTAAAAGGATCAAATCGCAACAACTTGCTAACTTAGTAGGACTAATATGCAAGTTGGACTAATCCATGTATGGACATGATTAGGATTTGCCAAGGTGGCCTAATTCATGTAGAGACATGATTAGGATTAATTTGCAAATAGAACTAATCCATGTATTGACATGATAAGGACTATTTTGCAAAAGGGACTAATCCGAACTTGAGGATTATAAGGGGTTCTTTATGTAGTAGGACAAGGAGTTGTTGGACTATATAAAGAACACTCCTAGCTTATTTTTCTCTCTACACACATACACATCTATATGATAGAAGTAAGGAGAGAACAAAGCAAGGAGAGAGCAAGTCCCATAGAGGGCCGAAACCCCTTGGGACCGCCGCCCCTACCCGTTGGCCAAAAGGGAGCCGCCCCACCTCTTGGCACTCCATTTTTGGCGATTCCTTCTTCCTCCTCCATTCTTCCTAGCTAGCACATGGATTTGGAGGATCTAGATCTCACCTCTAGGCGTGGATCAACCGTAGAGACGTGACACTATTCGCGTTTGAAGTCATCAAAGGAGAACCCTAAGGTGTGTTTATGATTTCTAACTCTTACCATCGTTATGTCTCTTGACTTGTGATCCTTGGAGGGTTTTGCATGGTTTTATGATTGTTTATGCTTCCGTTGCGCAATGCATGAATCAAAACCCTACAGGGTGTCACCTCAAAACTCCCGTTTTCGTTAGAGTGACACAATTAGAACATTAAATCATATTTGGCTTGAATGAGGAAGATTTCATGGCTGAACAAGCACACTGATCGAGTTTCCATTCATTTTGGGTCTTTTTAGGTAACTTAGAGGAAGATAAATTAAAGTAATTTCAAATTAAATCCCACACTTGCTATTGTTATGTTTTTCAGGAGACATGGTGACACCCTGAGTCATTCAATCGATGAAGAAACCAAAATAAATAGTATTTTACTGGGATATATATCTTAAATAATAAGATAGAACTCTCTCTAGGGTTTAGCATTTTGGAAGGTAAAGTAAGATGTTTATAATGAGTTCTTAATACTCAGTAAAATCAATACACAAAGATGCCAATATGTGGGTTTTTTGAGCTTTTGCACATTGCCACGCATGAGACAAACCAAAGGGAGGCACAAAGTTTTCAAATTGAGTATAACATTCTGTTGGTGATGTAGTTAATGGGAAAGATTAATCCAATGGGTACGCATTACAAAAATTGAGTTTGATTCATGTATATGCATCACAGGTGTGCCACCATTCAATACATATTAAAAATATATGGCTTATTAAGACCAATTATGGGACTTACAACGCATTGTGATTTTTCACAACGTTACGTCTCACAATGTCGATAGTCGGTTACACCCTATCCCTCGTTGTTCAAGTCCCATAGTTGGGTGTCACCTCAAAACTCCCGGCCTCGTTAAAATGACACAATTACCACGTTAAATCATATTAGGATTGAATGAGGCATATTTCATGGCTGAACAAGTACAATGATCGAGTTTTCATTCATTTTTGGTCTTTTTAGGTAACTTAGAGGAAGATAAATTCTGGTAATTTCAAAGTAAATCCCACACTTGCTATTGGTATGTTGTTCAGGACACATGGTGACACCCTGAGTCATTCAATCGATGAAGAAACAAAAATAAATGGTATTTTACTGGGATATATATCTTAAATAATAAGATAGAACTCTCTCTAGGGTTTAGTATTTTGGAAGGTAAAGTCAAAAGTTTATAATGAGTTCTTAATACTCAGTAAAATCAATACACGAAGATGCCAATATGTGGGTTTTTTGATCTTTTACACAGTGCCACACATGAGACAAACCAAAGGGAGGCACAAAGTCCTCAAGTTGAGTACAACAATCTGTTGGTGATATGGTACCTCGGTACAGTTTGTGCCGTAAGTTCATTCCCTTGTCATTTGATAATATCACTCAATTTAAAATAATCTACAAAATAGAATCATTAATTGTAATTCTTGTTCAGCCCACGGATGGTCTTAAATTTTTCAAAGTTTTTGATCAGTTTGGAGGAACGTGGAGCGAGATGGGATACGTAAGTTTCACGATTTCTATCAATACAAGTTGATTTATACTTTCATACTTTTTTGAACTTATTTTATTTTGACTTGTTAATGAAACAGATTCCCCAACAACCGAACGGGTAATAATCTAATTCATTAGAAGTTATTACTAATTTGTTAAAATTACTATCATATGTATTGAAACTGTATTCTGGTTTAACCTATCAGGTATGATTATTGCCCCCATGTCTGCTTTTCAATGACCCACTTGAGGGATTTGATTCCAACTACAAAGAAGAATTTCGATGTCCAAGGGGAGCAGCTCAGAATCTGGGTTGCTAATGAAATGGCTAGATCAAACTACAACCAACACTTTGCCCAGTTTTTAAGGAGTTGATGAAATTGAAGTCTGTTCAAGAGAATTTCTATGAGTTCTCCTTCTCTTTCACCCTTATCTTCTTTCTCTCTAACAAATGTCTCAACCTAGTATAAGATCTTCACCCTCACCAAGCAACCCACCTTCATATTCAAGAGGAGATGCATCCCGGAGGTCAGGGTGTAGGCCTGGGAAGTGCTACTGTGGCCGATACCCTGTAAGTCGTACCGCCCATACGCCCGAAAATGATGTACGCGTGTTTTGAACTTGTGCCAAGCCTAGAGGACAACAATGCAACTATTTCTACTGGGAAGATGAATTTCCCAGTCCGTGCTCTGCTCTATATCTCCAACAACTTCAGGAGGAGGTAACAACGTTGAGTAGGAGACTCGTAGGGGCCGAGAATGCTTCCAAAGCCCACTCTTTTCATGTGAAACTGCTGTACGTTGTGATTTTTGTCATTCTCATCGTTTTAATTTTGAAGTAAGATAGTTTCCTTCTCTATTCTGTTGTGTTCAGTTAAGTGTGAGACTCGAAGGGGCCGAGAATGCTTCAAAAGCCCACTATTTTCGTGTGAAACTGTTGTATGTTGTGATTTTTTTCATTTTCAACATTTTAATTTCAATGTATGATAGTTTATCCTGTATTTAATTCTAATTCTGCTGTGACTAGTTGAGGATTAAAGTTTTGTTAACAGTGATATCTCCGAGTTTATCTTAAATGAAAGGGTTAATGTCATAACTGTTAAACACCCTAACTAAAGATTAATCAAAGATATCACTGTGTTATCTTATTCAGTTTAGTTCATTCTATAGTGTTAACAATACTATCTGGGTTAAAAAGGAATCTTCCTGGGACCACTTTTTTTGTCCCGTAGCTGGCCTCTGGGACCACTTTTTTCGTCCGGTAGCTGGCATTTTCGTAATAACCGGCTAGTACCGGCTTAGCCGGTTACCATAGGGACGCACCAAAGTTTTTGCCGATACTACTAGCTAGTAGTGATGGTGTGGATGTTTCTTGATTTATTAACTTTTTTCTTTCTTGCTCTCCTCATTCCCATTGTCAATGTATGCATGTACAAGTTTAGCAAGAAGTTAGTAATGGTGATCGATCAAGAACATTTCATGTGGACTGTGTTGTTGTTCCTGCATGCTGACATAGTAAGTGTTTGGTAGCTTTTTAATTAGGTCTTCATCAATTTCTTAGGTTTCACCTTGGGCTAAATATATGTAGTTCAAATCCAACATTTTCACATCATTTTCAATCTATTTCAGCTGTTGACACACACTGTACAGTAGTAGTAATTGCTTATAAAATTAAGACACTTTCACCCCTTCAATGTGTGAAATTTCACCACACCTGCACTCCATAATTACGACGATTTCCAGTCTATAGTCTATTATACGTATGACGTCTGTCAATCTATAGTCTATTATACTTCCTCGGTTCTTTTTTTGCTTCCTATTTTGACTTTCATGGGTCATTTTGACCTGGTGATTTTGTCAACAAAACAATGTAAAAATTTGACAATTTTGTAATGGTGTTGTAAAGTATACTCTGCTCTACTGTCAAACGATTTTAAAATCTTGTATCGTTTTGATTACCAACGGCGGCGGACCCAAGGGGGGGGGGGGGGGGGGCGAGAGGGGGCCATGGCCCCCTCCAACCATTTCCGATTTTTGCTGCTATTGTGTGGTACTTTGGTTCACAATGTGAACTACTCTTGTAATTGGCCCCCACAAGCATTATGGGTTCTAGTAGTTATGGATTGTGTTAGCTCCACGTCCACCAAAATAGGCACTATGCAGCCCACGTGTACCACATATTGGTATAGAACTCCAATTAATGTAGTATTATTATATTAATAATAAAATGGATTAGCATAACAAAGAGAGCCAACTGAAATGGTTAACATTACAATTTTTTGAGAAGAGCCAACTGATACATTATTTGAACGGATATCAATCACTTAAAGGACTTATTTGGTACCAAATGAAAATTTAAATATTCAGTTGAACAATTTAGAGAAAATAAGTTGGCTGAAAAGTCTAAAGTAGTCAAAAATTCTAAATATGTTTGGTATGAGATTAAAATATGCAAGATATGAGAGAACCTGCAAAATTAATGATTAAATAATTTACATATTATTGGCCCAAAAGAAATTTTAATCGGAATTGCAAAACTGTAAAATAAACGGAATTAAATTAGAATGTCCGATTTTAATCAAAACGGGTTACCAAACATGCACTTAAGCATTCTTTGGTTACTTAAATCGTACTAAATATTTTCTAAAAGTAAATAAATCGTAAAAAGTATATCGAACTGAAATAACATTACTTTACCTATTACTAATAGTACTCTTTATACGTTTTTGTAACTATAAGTAATGATATATAGTTTGGCCCCCCCAAAATGAGAATCCTGCGTCCGTCACTGATTACCAAATTACCGGGTCAAGATGACTCGGTGAATAGTGAAGTAGGAAGCAGAAGAGAGAATGGAGGAAGTACTATAAACACCTGAAGTTGCTTGATTATGATCTCAATTTGGATTTGAAGTCTCTGTACTAAATTTATTTTTCTGAGTGAAGAGACCATTCACAGAATTGCTATAACTATATCAAACAAAACATGACAGTTGTTGGTTGAAGCAGCCTGGCTGAAGAGAATGCCTATTTGCGGATAATTTTCCATACTGAGCTCATAAATTCATCACAGGTTAAAAATTCTGCTAACTTGTATTTGATGAACTTTTTGTGTATCAAAAGTTCAGAGTAGTGTGTGGTTTACATTTGTCCTTCGATTAACTGGATTTCACACCACCAAGAGCAGGGCCGTCTGTTTTATATTGCACTTTATTTTTACATTTCTTGATTTTATAGATGTAAATGTATTAATTTAATCATCATATTTAAACAATTAATGGTAATAGAACATAAATCATATAGTACAACTACTGAAATATTCCTAATTTTAAAGATTTTTCGGCCTGAAATTTTTGGGGACTCTAGGCGGTTGCCTCAACTGCCTACTGGAAGAGACGGTCCAGACCAAGAGTCAGGTAATCCGTACCACTATAATTCTTCTCTTTCCCATCATTTGACTTTTTTGACTTGTATTTGGATCAGTTTGACCGGGTGATCCAGATCGCAAGACGATTCGACTTTTTGATATTTTTTTCACCTTCTTATCGAACAACTTTTGCTCTACAACACTATGAAAAAATTATCAAAAAGTTGCATCATTTAGTTATCTAAATCAGATAAAAAATGATCCAGTAAATAATGATAAAAGTTAAGATGATGGGAAAAGAAATAACCGGTAAGTAGTTGTCTTATGTGCGCGCTCCCCAAACTATTTTAACTCATTAGTCAATAATTAACATGCACCACGTAACATAAATGACTTGGTAACATTATAAAATTGGATAGTTCTGTCTTCTTTGCATCAACGCTATAGATAATTATATATGGAACAAAATCAAGGTTTTAAAAAACGGAAGCGGCTGACGTATCGGTCGCGGTCACGTGTAACGGGATCGGACATATCGGAGGGACTGTAACAGAGAACGGGGATCAAATGTGTGAATTTTAGAAAACATTCACAGAGGTTTCCTCCGTTTTTCCCATTTTTTTTGCACAAAAAAGCCGTTTTTTTCCGTTTTTCCCGACGCGAAACGGTCGTTTTTTGTGTGAATAAAATCTACACGACGCGTAACGGGAAAAACGGTCGCGCTCTCTGCCGCTTCCGTTACAACACGGCCGCTCCGCACTGCTTTTGCCGTTTTTTAAAACTATGAACAGAATATGTTATTAGGAATTACTACCTCCGGTTCTTCTCTATCACACCGGTTTGACTTTTTGACTCGTATCTGGGTCACTTTGATCGGGTGATTTGGATTTTAAAACGATGTGATTTTTTTATATTTTTTCACCGTGTTATAGAGCAACCTTTACTCTACAACGCAATCAAAAAATTATAAAAAAATTACATCGTTCTGCTACACAAATCACCGGGCCAAAGTGACCCAGTGAATAGTGACAAAAGTCAATACGGTGTAATAGAGAAGAAAGGGAGGTAGTACCAATCTACATGCACCAAAATCACTTTTATACATTCATATAGTCACTTTACCTTTGCTGCTATGTGCAAATAGGTAGGTAACATGCTTGGATTAAAACAATTAAAAGTGACAAATTGAAGCAAACACATTTAATCCAATCAATATTGCAGTGTACTTGGCATGAACTAAGATAGTCACAGTATATTTGAATTTGTGTAATATAAATATAATCATGAACTGACAGTCTCATTCATGCCAGTTCTAAGAATCTATTTACACTGAGTACGCACCTAATGCAAAATATGTGTGTGTATTTCTCTAGTGAGAATGACATAAACAACTATGTATATAGCAGTTATGAAACATTGGAGTAGACTAAATTACTGTAATAGTCCCATTTTTAACTATCAGGCAACGATTGCAATATGAGATCAGTGGCCAACTCTTGACCTATTGGAAACTCTGGGCGTGTGAGATTCTCAAGTACCCGATCATGCGCAGTACGTGAGGTCCCACATGGTTTCTCTCTGACATATGACATTTGAACAATGCCTTGGAAACTTCATACCCCTCAACCCTTGTCCGCTCTTGAAAGAGACGCTTCAAATGTATGATCATACCAAACGCATCCATGTTCTCATGTTGCTTTTGAAGCTCAGAGTTCATGGTGCAAAGCATGAGGTAGGCCACATCAGTAGCATCGTCAACGATCTTCTGATATGCCTTTAAGGCTGCAACAGAATTATGTTTGGACCCTCAGAACTTGCTCTTCCAGAATGTAAAGTTTCTTATCTTGCTTGAGAACAATTCTCAAGTTCCTATACTAGTCTAGAAAGTTTGTTCCAGAAAGCTTGTCCTTCTCAAGGACTGATCGTAGGGATTGTGATGAATTTGATGAATTGTTTGTCATTGGAATTCTACAAAATGAGAAATATACAAGTTTTAGTATTTTGTGAACAAATAACTACATTTAATGATGGCTAGATTATTAACATAGCTCCCGCTATTTTTTCCGGATTAATAACCTTCCATATTAATGCGGAAAATATCATTATATTTTCTAGTGGGCCAATATCCATATTTCACTTCCGTTTGAGCTTGCTTTGGCAAGTCACCCAAAATCATTTATTTAGGTAGGAACAATTCCAATTGCATCCTATGCAACTCCTGATTCAATTGCACAAATAACTCATTATTTATCTATGCCATAGATTATCCCAATTGTTTGCCTCTAGGCTTTCAATTCAATTGAAGTAGCCCGGTTGCGTCCAACCTCTTACTTCAAAAATCGCACATTACTAGCTTGTGCCGTCGCGCCACATCAGGATGAATGAAGTCACCTTGCTTTGGCAAGTCCGAACTTGATAAATCATGATTATGACGAGTGTTAAGTAATGAGAAGGCAAAAACACGATATTTAAGTTGAGGAATTTTTTCATTTAATTTTAATTATTTTGTTGATCCTTATCAACTGATCTACTTATTTGGGTTTGGCAATCCCAAAATAAAAAAATCAGGGTTGTTTTTATCTTATAACCAATTTGCATGCATCATCCATAAACCAACAATAAATAACAAGACAATAATTTAAACAACCTAACACAATACGTAAATGTGATGTGGATATGACCTCCTAAACTAAGATATTACCAAGCCAATGAGAATATCTATAAGCCCTAAAAATAGCAAGCTCATCTCCATGTGCCTCAATTTTTTAGTTCATACGCCTTAGCTTGTGGAATGTCGCCATCTTGTGGTTTCTTCAATTCTTTAGGCTTCTTCACCGAGTCTTGACTATCATGTACTCTATCTAATACTAGATAGCATCTATACTAAAGAGAGATACCTCACAAGTTGAGGAGAAGACCGGCTCGCATGCCGTAAAACCTAATTAATTAATTACTACAATAAAACAAAATCACAAAAAATAAACATTCACAACATCCACATCTAAGGTCATATCAAATCACCATGAAAAAGCACATAATACAGTTAAAATTCAATTTTAATGCGCTTGGTCAGTTTTAGTTGATTTTGGATGTACTAGGGTCAAAACAGTCCAAGAGGGCCCAATGAGGAACGGACGGCCCTAGGTTTCAGCCCTAGGAATGTTTCCTTCCTCTCCTTCCTTGTTTCCCAAGTTTGGTTGTTTCCAAACTAAGACAAAGCCATTTTTCCTAATTTGTGCCCAAACCCTAGTTTTCTAGATTCAAAATTACACATCATGTGATTGAAATTCACTAATCTTTACATCACATGTAAAATTAGCTCATTTTTTTTTTTGAGAAGTGTGAAATTTCATTAATAAATCAACTACTGGAGTATACAAATTCAGTGTCTCTTTTACATAAATTCATTAGCCATATCGGTATAGTTGTATCCCATTTGCTCTCCTCGGGACCAGACGCCGCGTGCCCTGCTAGCATGTGTCATTCTTGTTTAAATCATATTCAAATTGCATCTTTATGTTAATTTTAGTTTTTACGCGAAAAGTAGCAGAACAGTGTAAAAACTAATAAAGTAACACATAAACCACGTTATGCAATACAACCAAGCTCCGATACCACTGTAGGGTTTTGATACGGATTACGCAGCGGAATAACAAAAATCAAATTCCGTTCAATACCTTTCAAGGATCACAGGACTAGAAATCATCACGATAGTAAAGGAAGAAACACACGTGTACTTTAGTTTGTCTCCTTGATGAATTCACGTGAAATAATGTCCATGTCTCTATGGAAGTCCACTCCTAGGATTGTTTTCGGATCCTTCAACACCTTTGCGCTAGCTAGGGAAGAAGGAGGTAGAACAAGATCACGCAAAACGAGACCAAAGAGGCCACACCTCTTGTGGCCGACGGTGAGGAGGGCGGACGGGGGGGGGGGGGGGGGGGTCTTTCGGCATCCTTGTCTTGGCTCTCTCCTTGCTTTGATTATCTCTCTCTTGTGTGATAACAATTATGACACTTATGAGAAAATAAGCTAGGAGTCTCTTTATATAGTCTAACAACTCCTTGTTAACTAAATATTAGTCCCTCTACTAATCATGTTCTTACATGGATTAGTCCACCTTACTAATTATTCCTAATAAGTTTGCATGTGGGGTTGCGTATTGATCATTCTCTTAATTAGTCCAACTAATAAATTCCCAAGTCCGATTTAATCCATAGGGAGTGTGACCCCATAGGTTTCTACTAAGCTGGTAGTAACAATTACTAACATAGAGCGGCCCCTAGCAAGACATCTATGCCACCCATCTAATAGAAATAGTCAGGAATCCGACAAACCTTGTGATTAAAGTTACGTATTGTATTACCCCTTTGTCTCCATATCTGGATTGGACACGAGACATACAACTCACACTCGTATATCCAATCCATAGTTCCTCGATCCTGGGAATAGTATTATCCATGCAGATAACATCAATATCCTATATTGATTAATCTGAGTTTGGCCAGACATCTATAAGCACTACCCCTCGAGCAGCCGCGGATATTTGCTCCCATTATGTGGGAGGGACAAATCCTCTCTACATCACTACCATCACTAAGCTTGCTTCCTATCATGCCCGATAACTACCTTTATAGTTACCTGGTTAAGGCGTAGCGTGTGATAATATCAAAGCATAATATTTCACTACTAGATTATCTAGTGACTTCAAGTCTAAGAACCACAATACCATTGTCACTACGAGAAGCACTTGTTTAACATAACTTGTATGTAGCCTTCTCGTTGTGGGTCAATCGAGTACGCCATTACCCCCTATGCATACCCATGTGCTAGACTTGATATCTCCATATCAATCTACCCACGTACTAGTCTATAGTTGATTGTCCTGTTAATCAATATAATCGACTAGGGATATTTAAGATAAACAACACATTTATAATCTAAGGATTTTATTATATTAAATATCTCCGTAATAATATAATGATTATTCTAGCCAAAAATAATGTTCATGCTAAACATGATTGCCTCTAGTTCATCTATTCCAACAGTTTGGGAGAGTTATGTGTGCCAAGTTTCATAGGACAACATCTGCACCACTGTGGGAAGGTTAACCCCAGAAATGTACAAGCAAATGACTGGCACAATCACCGTCAGCTTTGGGCTCTACCATTATGGTCCATTCTTGTTGGTTTGCTAGATTGCATCTTTCTACGCGACACTTTTACTGGCATAAACAAAGACTATTATGGTGGTTTGAGGCTATACAGTAAGCTGGTTTACGTTGCCTTTGCCATGGTTTCGGCTGCAGTGATGCTTTCTGTCATCTTCTGGGTAGTCTATACGAGAGAGAAGAGGCACCGGAAGTATACCAAACTCCCTAAAGCTGGATCTGCTGAAGATCCCTCTGCTGGTAGAAGATCATTATCAAGACATGGATGTATTGTTGGTGAGGTTAGTTTCGAAATAGATACATATATTGGATTCATGGCGATTTCTTCATTTATTTAACACAACTACAAATGGATTTTTTACATTGTGGTGAAGGTGGTGGTAGTGTAAGAATTACGCGGTGCACACTTTTTGTTTGCTTCATTAATATATACCTTATGGAGTTTGATTTGTTATAAGCATGCTGAAAAGCTCGATAGATAAGTCACATATGAGGGTTGTTATCATCTGAATGCATACATATAACTATGCCATTGATCACTTCTGCGCATTTGAAGTTAGGACTATTGTTACCTCTATTTTCCTAGGTTGAAAATTACCCCTAAAGACTAATGTTTTCCTTCCAGTTCGGTATTCTTCTTCACTTAAACATGTGCACATCCATGGTTTGCCAACCACAAGTCTTTAAGAAAAATTATGGAGTCGGGTTATCGGTCCAAAAATTGCAAAATAAGTTCAGATAACCGCGGAACGCAAAAGCACAAGATTGGGTGGAATGGAAATAGTGTTATCCAAAGTTATGTTAAATTTAGGAACGGGACACTCGTTAAGTACTCTACAACTGTATTCAGTAAACTTTTTTTGTCAGTATATGGAAAAATACATACATACATACATACATACATAAATAAATGAATTGTATCCCCAAAAGAACATCGCTCTAGGATTGAATGGTGAAATGTAAAACCGTGCACTTATGAGGATCTTGTTAAGGTAGTGCTAGTAGTTAATTACAGGACATTGAAGAGTGTTGATGACCAGAAACAGTCCTCACTCAAGTCTGAACACTTCCTCCTCAATGGCTAATTCAAAAACCACACAGTCTTCATTATCTTTTAGACTGATCGGGAGTGTCTTCGTTGTCTTTTTATTGAGTCACGACGATTTTTATCTTTTTGGAGGTAGCGGTGCTAAATAAGGCAGGAAGAGCCAGAGTGATAGTTCCCGGAACAATCATGTCAAAATCCCGAGCCAACACCGCCCCAGCGACAGTTTTCCTTCTATGGCATGGGCCCATGCTACCTAGAGCTAGGCTACGGTTGTGTCTGTAGGGTTTTGATTCATGGATCGCGCAAACGGAAGCATAATCAAACAAACAACCATGCAAAACCCTCCAAGGATCACAAGTCTAGATGCATAACGATAGTGAAGGTAAGAAATCATAAACACACCTTTGGGTTCTCCTTGATGACTTCAAACGCGAATAGTGTCACGTTCTCTATGGTTGATCCACGCCTAGAGTTGTTCCTAGATCTCCAATCACCTTGGTGCTAGCCCGGATTGAAAGGAGGGTGAAGAAATCACGCAAAACGAGACACCAAAAGGGGTTCGGCACCCTTTGTGGCGTCGGGGACAAGGGGCGGCGGCAAGGGGGCGGCGTCCCTCTTGTGGCTTGCTCTCTCTCTCCTTTGTTCTCTCCTACTCTTGTTATGTTCTCTCTAGAGCATAAAGTGTGTAGGGAAGGAAGGAGGAGGGTCCTTTATATAGTCCAACAACTCCTTGTTAACTACCTAAAGGACTTATTCTAGTCCTACTAGAATTCAATTTAGTCCCTTCCTTGCAAATTAGTCCCTACTAAGTTTGCAAGGGTTTGCAAAGTGATCCTTCTAATTAATTAATCCAATTAATTAATTCCACAATCTAGTACAACTCTATATAGCGTGTGACCCCATAGGTTCTATCTAGTTGGTAGCAACTCTTTGCTAATATGGAGCGGTTTCTAGCAAAACATCCATTCTAGCCAACTAATAGAATAGTCATCTAGACAACCTTGTACAAGTAATTGTCTCATCCCTTTGCCTCCATATCCGGATTGGACACGAGACATACAAGTCACACTCGTATATCCAATCCCTAGTTTCTCGATCCATGGAATAGCCTTATTCGTGCAAATAACATCAATATCCCATATATTGATTTATTTGAGTCTGGCCAGACATTCTATAAGCACTATCCTCGAGTGGCCTTGGATATTTGCTCCCGTTATGTGGGAGGGGCAAATCCTCTCTACGTCCACTACGATCTCTAAGCTTGCTTCTCATTGTATCCAGTACACGCCTTTATAACTACCCAGTTACGGTGTAGCGTTTAACGCTACCAAGATCACAATGATCCACAACTAGAATATCTAGTGACTTCAAGTCTAAGGATGACAATACCATTGTACCCGAGAAGCACTTGTGACTCAACATAACGTGTATGTAGCCTTCTCGGTAATGGGTCAATCCAGTGCAACATTCCGTAATGCACACCTATGTGTTGGATCGTGATATCTCCATATCAATCCAACCCCATACTAGTCTATAGATGATTGTCCCATTTAATCATTATACTTGACTAGGGATATTTAAGATAAACAACACGATTGTAAATCTAAGGACTTCATTATATTAAATATCCAATAAATAATAAATGAATTTCTAGCCAGTTACAAATTCATACTAAACTAGATTGCCTCTAGGGCATCTATTCCAACAGTCTCCCACTTGCACTAGAGCCAATCTGGCGCATCTCGTATGCCCATACTCCTAGTGTGCCCTTCATGCTTCCACTGCGTGAGAGGCTTCGTAAGCGGGTCTGACAGATTATCATCTGTAGGAATCTTGCATATCCGAACGTCTCCTCTATCGATAATATCTCGAATCAGATGAAACTTCCTGAGCACATGCTTGGACTTCTGGTGTGATCTGGGTTCCTTTGATTGCGCGATCGCCCCAGTGTTGTCACAGAACAACTCCACTGGATCCGCAATGCTAGGGACCACACCAAGTTCAGAAACAAACTTTCTGATCCAAACAGCCTCCTTTGCTGCGCCATTTGCAGCAATGTACTCAGCCTCTGTTGTAGAATCAGCTACCGTCTCTTGCTTGGAACTCTTCCAGCTCACCGCTGCTCCATTCAGGCAAAACACATATCCCGACTGTGATCTAAAGTCATCTCTATCGGTTTGGAAGCTTGCATCAGTGTAACCCCTTACACGCAACTCTTCCTCACCGCCAAACATCAAGAAAGCATCCTTAGTTCTTCTCAAGTACTTTAGGATGTTCTTGACAGCAATCCAGTGACTCTCACCTGGATTGGATTGGTATCTGCTTGTCATACTCAAGGCATATGACACATCTGGTCTAGTACATAACATGGCGTACATGATGGATCCTATGGCCGAGGCATAGGGAATCCTACTCATGCGTTCCTTCTCAATCTCATTGGAAGGACAACCACTCTTCGAAAGAGTGATTCCATGTGACATGGGCAAGAATCCCTTCTTGGAATCTTGCATGTTGAACCGTTTCAACACCTTGTCAATATATGTACTTTGACTTAGGCCTAGCAACCTCTTAGATCTATCTCTATAGATCTTTATACCGAGTATATAGGCTGCTTCCCCTAAGTCTTTCATTGAGAAATACTTTCCTAGCCAATCTTTCACAGATTGCAACATGGGAATGTCGTTTCCAATGAGTAGTATGTCATCCACATACAAGACCAGAAAAGCTACAGAGCTCCCACTAACCTTCTTGTAGACACAAGACTCATCTTCGTTTCTGATGAAGCCAAACTCTTTGACCAATTCATCAAAACGTCGATTCCAACTCCTAGAAGCTTGCTTCAATCCATAAATGGATCGTTGCAGCTTACACACTTTGTTGGCTTGCTTTGGATCTTCAAAACCCTCCGGCTGTATCATATATACGTCCTCGAGGAGATTCCCATAAAGGAATGCTGTTTTGACATCCATCTGCCAAATCTCATAGTCGTAGTATGCTGCAATCGCAAGTAGGATTCGGATGGATTTGGTCATAGCGACTGGTGAAAAGGTTTCATCATAGTCAATACCATGAATCTGTCTGAATCCTTTAGCCACCAATCGGCCTTTATAGGTAATCACATTACCATCCATGTCGATCTTCTTCTTGAAGACCCACTTGCACCCTATGGGCCGCGCCCCATCAGGTGGTTCCACCAAAGTCCATACTTTGTTGGTATACATGGATTCCATCTCGGATCTCATGGCTTCAAGCCACTTCTGCGAGTCTGGGCCATTCATGGCCTCCTCATAGGTAGTAGGCTCATCATCTATGAGCATCGTGTCACCGGAATCAGTTACGAGAAGTCCGTACCTCTCGGGTTCCTGGCGCACTCTACTAGATCTACGAAGCTCTTGTGTTACCTGAACAGGTGGATCCACAACTGCTTGTGATTCCTGTTCATGTTCCATAATTGGTTCAGTGATTTGTGGTTCTTGAACTTCTTCAAGTTCTACATTCCTCCCACTTGCTTCTTTAGAGACAAACTCTCTTTCTAGAAACACGCCGGTCCGAGCAACAAACACTTTGTTCTCGGTCGGATTGTAGAAATAGTATCCCTTAGTTTCCTTAGGGTACCCCACAAATTTACACTTATCCGATTTAGGCCCTAGCTTGTCTGATTGTAAACGTTTTACATAGACATCGCAGCCCCAAATCCTCATGAACGACAGTGTGGGACGCCTCCCACTCCACATCTCATATGGTGTCTTCATGACTGATTTAGATGGAACACGGTTAATGGTAAAAGCTGCACTTAATAGAGCGTGGCCCCAAAATGATAATGGAAGATCGGTTTGACACATCATAGACCGAACCATATCCAATAGGGTTCGATTCCTCCTCTCGGACACGCCATTCCATTGTGGCGTTCCGGGTGGAGTGAGTTGGGACACGATCCCACACTCTCTAAGATAGTCGTCAAACTCTTGGCTCAAGTATTCTCCTCCACGATCCGATCGTAGAGCCTTGATACTTTCGCCAAGTTGCTTCTCTACTTCATTCTTGAATTCTTTGAACACTTCAAAGGATTCGGATTTTGCCCTCATAAGGTACACAAATCCATATCTACTGTAATCATCAGTAAACGTAATGAAGTAGACATAACCACCCCTGGCAGGCGTGGCAAATGGCCCACACACATCGGTATGTATGAGCGCCAATTGCTCACTAGTCCTTTCACCTTTCTTATTGAAAGGGGACTTTGTCATTTTTCCCAATAAACAAGCCTCACATGTCTCATACGATTCAAAATCAAATGAGTCTAGCAATCCATCCTTATGGAGTCTAGATACACGTTTCTCATTTATGTGGCCTAAACGACAATGCCATAAATAAGCAGGATTTAAATCATTTATTTTAATCCGCTTGGTATTAATGTTGTAGACAGGATTACTTAGATCAAGGACATAAAGTCCATTAAATAATTGCGCACTAAAATAGTGAATATTATTCAAATAAAAGGAACAACAATTGTTCTTTATTGAAATAATAAAACCTTCCTTGTCCAAACAAGAAATAGAAATAATTTTTCTGCTCATAGCAGGCACAAAATAGCAATTATTTAATTCTAAAACTAATCCTGAAGGCAGAGATAGCTCGCAAACGCCTATGGCCAACGCAGCAACCTTTGCTCCATTCCCAACGCGCAGATCTACCTCCCCTTTAGCCAATCTTTTACTTCTCTTTAGATCCTGCATATTTCGACAAATATGAGATCCACATCCAGTATCTAATACTCATGATGTAGAGACAGTTAAATTGACATCTACAACAAAAATACCTGGTGGTGGTGGAATCACTATTCCAAGCCGCTTGTCCTCCAGATATTTTGGGCAGTTCCTCCTCCAGTGTCCAGGTTGACTACAGTAGTGACATTCACCTTTAGTCACGACCTTGGCAATGGCACCAATAGGTTTAAGGACTTGTTCCTTGGACTTAGCAACTGACTTGCCTTTGCCCTTGGAGGAAGAGGCAAACTTTTTACCCTTTCCTTTATGCACCATCATAATGGCCTTGCCCTTACCCTTGTTGATGCTCTGTTCAGCCGTCCTCAACATGTTGAGCAAATCTGGCAGTGGTTTAACGATCTCGTTCATGTTATAGTTCATAATGAACTGTCCATAACTCTCGGGCAACGATTGCAACACGAGATCGGTTGCCAACTCTTGGCCGACCGGGAACCCAAGCCGGGCGAGATTCTCCAAGTACCCGATCATTCGGAGTACATGGGGTCCCACCGGGTTCCCTTCTGCCAGATGACATTTGAACAGTGCCTTTGAGACCTCATACCTCTCTACCCTCGCCTGCTCTTGGAAGAGCTGCTTTAGATGTTCGATCATATCGACAGCATTCATGTTCTCATGTTGCTTCTGAAGCTCAGAGGTCATGGTGCAAAGCATTAGGCAGGCCGCATCATTAGCGTCATCAACACGCTTTTGATACGCCTTTAAGGCAGCAGGTGTCTGATTCTCTGGACCTTCTGGAACTTGCTCCTCTATTGCGTACAGCTTCTTTTCTTGCTTGAGAACAATTCTCAAGTTTCTGTACCAATCGAGAAAGTTGGTTCCTGAGAGCTTGTCCTTCTCAAGGACAGATCGTAGGGAATGTTGTGAACTCGATGAGTTGTTTGCCATTTGGAATTCTACAAAAGGAAAATACGCAAGTTTTAGTATTTGTGAATTTTTTTGACTATATTTAATAATGGCTAGTTTATTAAATATAGCTCCCACTATTTTTCTACGGATTAATAACCCTCAAGATATTAATGCGGAAAATATCCTTATATTTTCTAGTGGGCCAAGATCCATCTTTTTCATCTCCTTATGAGCTTGCTTTGGCAAGTCACCCATAATTCGATTACTTCTTAGGTAGGAACAATTCCAATTGCATCCCATATGCAACTCTTGGTTCAACCGGGCAAATAACTCCTTATTTATCCATCCATATGGATAATCCCAATTGATTGCCTCTAGGTTTCTTAATCAAATTAATAGCCTAGTTGTGTTCAACCTCTTACCTAAACAATTGCACATTGTTACGTGCCATCGCATTCCATCTTTATGAACCAAGTCGCCATGCTTTGGCACGCACGAACTTGATAAATAAAGATGATAATGAGTGTTTAAATAACGAGAAGGCAAGAACACAATATTTTAAAATTTGAGGGATTTTTCAATTCAATTATTTTGTTGATCAATATCAACTAATCTATCTATTTGAGTTTGGGCACAACTCCAAATAATAGATCCGGGTTGTCTAATTATCTTATTATCCTAATTGCATGCATCATCCATACACCAACCACACAAATAATAAGACAATAAATAAACAACCACAAAACAGAAATTAAACGTGATGTGGATATGGCCTTTTCTAGACTAAGATAATTCCAAGCCAATGGAATTATCTATGAACCCTAAAACAAACACACATCTCCATGCGTCTTGATCTTTTGGTCCATCCTTCATAGTCATGTGGTGTGCTCCATGCTCCATGCTCCATCTTTTGTGGCTCCTTTTGGCTTTGGGCTTCTTTTCTCCAATCTTGGCTAACAATCTACTTTATCTAGCACTAGCTAATATCTATACTAAATAAAATAAATCTCACAAGTTGAGAAAAAAAAATGGCACGCAGGCCATAAAACCCTAATTAATTATTACAATTAATTGATCGGCTCGCAGGCCGTAAAACCAAACCACAAAATTAAACATCCACATCAAACCACATCCTAAGGCCATATCCAATCACCATGCGATTTGCACATAAACAGTTAAAATCCAATTTTAACGCGCTTGGTCAATTTTAATTGATTTTAGGATTTCTAGGGTTAAAACGGTCCATGGGCCCAACAATCCAATTGCCCGGGCCCAAATAAGTGAACCATAAAGCCCTAGGGCCGGCCCGGCCCAAAACCCGCAAGCTAGGCCCGCGGGTTAGGGCCGCCCGCCCCCTTAGGGCGCCAAGCTTGGGCGGCAAGCAAGGGGGGGCGGCTCCCTAGGGGCCGAACCTTCCTTGTGGAGGTTGTTTCCAAAACAACCTCCTTGCTTGGAGCCCAAGTTTGGTTGTTTCCTTGTTGTGGGAGAACTCCTTCTTCCCCAAGGATGCCCAAACCCTAGATATAAGATCCTAAAATTTCTCAAACTCACCAATTCATGCATCCAATGCAATAATTGGGTCTTGTTATGATTAATTCTTTGACAAATTGCATCCAATGCTTGATTTGTCTTGTTTTACGCGATAAACAACAAATTAAGGTGTAAAACAACAAGAATGTAACACATAAACTACGTTTATGCTCTATGACCTGTGGCTCTGATACCACTGTAGGGTTTTGATTCATGGATCGCGCAAACGGAAGCATAATCAAACAAACAACCATGCAAAACCCTCCAAGGATCACAAGTCTAGATGCATAACGATAGTGAAGGTAAGAAATCATAAACACACCTTTGGGTTCTCCTTGATGACTTCAAACGCGAATAGTGTCACGTTCTCTATGGTTGATCCACGCCTAGAGTTGTTCCTAGATCTCCAATCACCTTGGTGCTAGCCCGGATTGAAAGGAGGGTGAAGAAATCACGCAAAACGAGACACCAAAAGGGGTTCGGCACCCTTTGTGGCGTCGGGGACAAGGGGCGGCGGCAAGGGGGCGGCGTCCCTCTTGTGGCTTGCTCTCTCTCTCCTTTGTTCTCTCCTACTCTTGTTATGTTCTCTCTAGAGCATAAAGTGTGTAGGGAAGGAAGGAGGAGGGTCCTTTATATAGTCCAACAACTCCTTGTTAACTACCTAAAGGACTTATTCTAGTCCTACTAGAATTCAATTTAGTCCCTTCCTTGCAAATTAGTCCCTACTAAGTTTGCAAGGGTTTGCAAAGTGATCCTTCTAATTAATTAATCCAATTAATTAATTCCACAATCTAGTACAACTCTATATAGCGTGTGACCCCATAGGTTCTATCTAGTTGGTAGCAACTCTTTGCTAATATGGAGCGGTTTCTAGCAAAACATCCATTCTAGCCAACTAATAGAATAGTCATCTAGACAACCTTGTACAAGTAATTGTCTCATCCCTTTGCCTCCATATCCGGATTGGACACGAGACATACAAGTCACACTCGTATATCCAATCCCTAGTTTCTCGATCCATGGAATAGCCTTATTCGTGCAAATAACATCAATATCCCATATATTGATTTATTTGAGTCTGGCCAGACATTCTATAAGCACTATCCTCGAGTGGCCTTGGATATTTGCTCCCGTTATGTGGGAGGGGCAAATCCTCTCTACGTCCACTACGATCTCTAAGCTTGCTTCTCATTGTATCCAGTACACGCCTTTATAACTACCCAGTTACGGTGTAGCGTTTAACGCTACCAAGATCACAATGATCCACAACTAGAATATCTAGTGACTTCAAGTCTAAGGATGACAATACCATTGTACCCGAGAAGCACTTGTGACTCAACATAACGTGTATGTAGCCTTCTCGGTAATGGGTCAATCCAGTGCAACATTCTGTAATGCACACCTATGTGTTGGATCGTGATATCTCCATATCAATCCAACCCCATACTAGTCTATAGATGATTGTCCCATTTAATCATTATACTTGACTAGGGATATTTAAGATAAACAACACGATTGTAAATCTAAGGACTTCATTATATTAAATATCCAATAAATAATAAATGAATTTCTAGCCAGTTACAAATTCATACTAAACTAGATTGCCTCTAGGGCATCTATTCCAACAGTGTCTAGGGAGGCGAAGCTCTGCTTCATCCACGGGCGGGAAGAAGATCAACAGAGATGGATTCGGGGCTTGGTGTTGGACTTGAGACCGATGGCGGTCATCGGAGTTGACCAGGGAAGACATCCTTGTTGAGCATGCATGGACCGGTGATAGAAGGGCCTTCGGCGTCCATGGCCGCTACACGAAGAGGCAAGGTAGGATTTGGCGGCTGCTGGGACCCCGCCGGAGGATTTGTTCGGATGAGACGTGAAGTCAGATGGGTCTCCATTGGTTGGAGTGCCATCAGCTGATGTAGGGGTATTTTGGACCTCCAAAATGGCCAAGCCAATTGTTCCGTTCGCCCATAATATGGTTTAAATCCAAGACATTGGCGAGTTTCTTGTTCATGAAACTCGAGACAGACTAGATGAGCGGGTGTTCTTTTGCGGCTGGACGATCAAAAAAATTCTCAATCGGGATTGCGGGCTCGTGAAAGATGGGGTCATCGTCATGAAGGTGAAGATTCTCATGGTCTGTTTGGTTGGTTGGACTGTCGTTATTTGCGTGAAGAACGCTCATAGATCTAGTCAAATAGTCCGTGGATGAGTGAGCCGAGCTGAGGACCCGACCATCTCTAGGCCTAAGGGGGGAAGGAAAATCACAAACAGCCATCGGGGTTGACTTGAGGTGGGTAGTGGGGGATCATGCAACACATAGTTGTTAGCTGGTCTGGGTACATAACTGTCGATGCTGTGAATCGACCGAGGGTAGTTATCCTAGAGAGCAACTGTTTCATCCGAAATAACTACAATGCCAAGTTGATTGGCCATTCCTCGGATCCTAAGGTCGACAGCCCTTTTAGCCTCTCAAGTTGGGATTTTGCGTGAATTTACAAGATTCCCGACCACTCCACACCCCAAACAAAGGTTATGGACCCAAAAATGAATCCTAATGATGAGTTTGTGCAGTGGGGAAGATGTCGAGGTATCGATCGAAATAGGCGTGCCCACTGCGGCCGAGATTGTTTTCCCATGGGTTTGAGTGAAGTAAAAGATCTGAACTAGATGGACCCAAATAGACACATGGCGGATTTCAACCATGTGTAGAGGAATTCGTGGCTCTTGATAGTCGACGAGGAGGAGTGCGCCCTCAATGGACTAGGGACCGCCAACAACTATAGAGCTAGCTTTACTTGCATGGTCAAAGTGAACACAAAATGGTTGTTCCAGTCCTTGGTGATGTAGAAACCAAAATCCACCCACCAAAGAGCACGTATGAAATCCGAGAGGTGTCAGAAAGGATTTGTTATCTTTGAAAACAACAAAAACAACAACAATAAGGTTGTCGCTTCCACCCGTATATGGAATGGGGACTTCGAGGCAAACCCCACTACGCTTTTGATCCCAATGTTTTGGAGGAGGGGAATGTATTTTTTCTAGCCATTAAGGGGTAAGTGGAGAAAACGACATCGAAATAGTGGGTCGTAGCGAGTGGTAGAGGCTAAGAAGGGGAGCCGGTTTGTCATGAGTGGCGGTAAGGGGAGCATAGGTGGTATGTGATAAGAGAAGGCCGACGCGAGTGACTGTTTGGGAGGGCAGAGGGGCGTGAAGGAGTTGTGGTGGTCGATTTTAGGTTTTCTGGACGAGGGTATTAAATAGGTCGGGAAGGGATTCGGTGAATCTAACATAACCAAAAATAACACCCGACAAAAGAGGTGGTGGGGACACGGTACAGAGCCATAAATGCTCAAGGTAAAGCTTGTGAGAGGGATGGCTTTAGGGTTAGTATCGGTTTGTATGGGTACGGGTTCATGGCCATTGATGGTCACCACGACCAACGACGAAGTTGACAAGACGTCAATATTCACTTTCTTTGTCCGCACGTCAAAGCACAAGTCAGGAAGGAAGAGCTCTGCGCTCTAAATCAAAAAGGGCAGAGAGATAGGAGGTGAAAGGGAGGAGGTACAAAGGATGACAGAGAGGGGGGATTCGACCAGAGGGTGGCTTTGCATGCCGAAGGGACATTCACTGACCGAGGGAGAAGAGGACACCCACTGCCTAACTTCGGCGAGCCATCAGAAATAAATGGGGAACCCATTGATGATGGCGCCCGGAGAAGAAAGATGAGGGACAGGGGACAAACAGTGACATGATCATAGAGGAGAGAGGGGAGAGAGAAGTTTCATTGAAAGTTTTATTAAAACTTTATTAACTCTCATAATTCTCCAAATTCCAGTCCCTTTTGGAAACAAATTTGCAAAGTTTAAAATTATTTTCTCAAACCTCGCATCCGTTATATTTTAGACAAAGGTGACACTATCAATTTTTTTTTAATGATTTTTAGCTTCCTTAGGGTCCTTTTCGATATTTATTTAAGGGTCCTCTTCTCAAAAAATGAGGAATTGAAAATTATTAATTGGTATCTTACCACAAATGGAAATTAGTAAATCTAAGATCTACATTTTACTCTCCTTGATTATGTGATCCAACACATTAATCAAATCACCCTTCCTTTTTATCTTGTGAAGATTCTTTTTTTTGGAAAACTATAAAAGAAGCGCACAATAGTCTCCGACAACTTTCTACCTCAAATTTACGACAACTTTTACCAACATTTCAAATGGATTTGGAAGCTTCCTATGGCACAAAAAATCAATATTTTATCTGGGGAATTTAATTTGGTCGTCTTTCATTAAATACCAATCCTGGACGGGGCTGGACAGATCCTCGGCTGGAGAGGATCCGTTCCCGGACCTCAACATGATAAACAATGTACCGTTGGTCATCACCATGTTGAAAGTGCAATTCACCTTCTTCATGATTACCCTATTACTGCGGCTGTTTGGCAACACTGCCTTCTCTCAACAAACTCAAGTTTTCGGAATCTCAAAATCAGTATGAGTGGATATACACTCAAATTGGTCATCTTGACGATGTTATTACACCAAAAATCCCTTGGAAACTCTCTTTTGTTACACTCTTTGGAATATCTAGCTTGCACGTAATCAATATACTTTCCTAAAAATTAGGGTATCTACGTCCATACAATTATCAAAAATAGTTATAATGCAAGTTTAAGTTTCACTCTCTTTGATAAATCTCCTATTACTTGCTGAACTCAAGATGTACAAGTCCATTGGAACCCTCCTCCAACTAATACAAATAAACTTAACGCTAATGAGACTTATGATTGCAATGCTTGTATTGGAGGTGGAGGTGGTCTATTCAGAAACAGCAATGAGTTTTGGTTACAGGGCTTTACAATCAACGTTCATTTCTCCTCGGTTTTGGAGGCAGAATGTTGGGCCCTTCACACAGGTCTATTACTTGCCATATTGAAAGAATCATAAATTTGCATATTGAGTTTGATTCAAAATGTCAAAGAAAGGAATGGTATAGACATTTTGAATCAAACTCTATATTGTAAAGGAAAATATTTCTAATTAGCCCCCAATTACCCCTATGCTTCTAGTGCTTGGAAGGATATGTGCCAAGGTAGGGAAGGACTTAGAAGGGGTTTGAAATGGGAAAAATGGTTGGATAAGGGAATGACCAATTACCCCTATGCTTCTAGTGCTTGGAAGGATATGTGCCAAGGTAGGGAAGGACTTAGAAGGGGTTTGAAATGGGAAAAATGGTTGGATAAGGGAATGAGGATGGATAAGTGATGTGCGTGTTGTATCTATTGTGGAAGCTATTATGGACAATAATTAACCTTCTCAGGTAAGATGGGTTAGTCAGCTGCTGAGCCCTTGCTCAGGTAGTTGGAACTTGCTCCACACTTTGTTCCCAAGGTGAATGGTTCAACTGATCATGAGAATCCCGGTTTTATTTAGCCCACAGGAAAAACTAGTCTGGGGTCTCACAGTCAGTGGTGATTTTATGTTAAAACATGCCCCCTTACTAATTCAAAAGTTCTAAGTTTTAAATCTTGCTCCCACACAATTAATGATCAAATCTTTGGGGATGCAAGCTCCCTGCAAATATCTCTTTTCTCCTTTGGCAAATCCAACCTCCTCATTACCATCTTTAGAAAATATACATAGAAGAATCCCATCTTGTGATCCCCTCTGTCCCCTTTGTCATTTGTCTATTGAATCTACTGATCATATTTTTATTTCATGTACTAAGGCTCAAGATCTTTGCAGTATGGTTTCTACTGAGCACAAACCTATTATCACTGAAAATTTTCAGTCTTGGATAAAGGGATGGTTCAGAAAAAAGAAGTACCTTCGAATTTCAAATGATTGGTTTTAGGTTGCTGCGGGCTTTTTGGATTCTTTGGACTTAGAGGAATAAAGCTATTCATAAGCTTCGGATAAATAACACAGACAGAGCAGCTCATGCAGCAAACTATTTCCTTAGCCTTGTCAATAAAGGAAACAACTTCTTCATATGATCATAGAATGATCTCTGTTTCCTAATCAGCTTCTTTCCTTTGCATCTGTTCAGAAGATTTTTCTTTGGTCCCGGTTAGTGAAGATAATAAGCTGGTGGAATGGGTTGCTGTTGAGAGCCCGTTTCAATCCTCATCATCAGGTGCGGTGGTGGGCGGTTGTCAAGAGCTCTAGTTATGGCGTATGATGGAAGTGATGTGTAGTAAAGTTGTTTATCATATGTCTCTCGTGCTTTTGGGTTTTGAACCCGATCTGTGATGTTTTTTCTTTATACTCTAGTTATATGTTGTTTTTGTGTGTTTTCTTTTGGTTTGTCTATGGTCGGGTTGCTTTTGAATCTTATTATGGGTTGTCGTTATGTGAAATATGGCGGTGTAGGTCTTTGGTCCCTCGTCTAGTTTGTCGTTTTGTGTCGATTCCTACCTATGAAGTGACGTTTTGGGTTTTGTGGACTGATGTTTTACTTCCATTTCGGTAATCATGTCCACTAAAAACATGTGCATAGCCATGATCTGCCAACCATGAGTCTTTCAGAAAAAGCATGGAGCTGAAAATTGAGCGTTCATAGGTCAAAAATTTGCAAACAAGTTAAAGTTACGCGGGGAACGTGAAAAGACAGTTGTATGGCTGAAATCGGATATAGTCGCGGTATCCGAAATTGTCAAATTTAGGCATTGAGAGACGCTCATTAAGTATTCAACTGTATTCAGTTTGAAGCCATTATCACTTCTTGTCAGTACATGGAAAATATACATATACATAAATGATTTCTCCCAAATAAAAACATTACTAGCCTAGGATTGGTGCAATTAATGTAAAACCATGCACTTTGGATCCTGTTAAGGTAGTACTTAAGAAACACAATTGAAGAGATTTCATGACCAAAAACAGTCCTCACTCAAGTCAGAACACTTCCTCCTCAATGGCTAATTCAGAGACCAAACCTTCTTCTTCTTCGCGTACTTGCCTCTGCTCTCCGACTACCCACCCTGGTTCCTTCCGCTGCAGCCGACACAGGAGGGGCTCGGGTCGATCAAAAGCTCGTACAGCGAGTTCATCATCAGAAGCATCATCAAAGATGACCACAATGGTGGGCGAAGATAGTTTCCTGAAGGCGTTTCTGATGCACATGATGAAAATTAAGCCACCAAGCCATGGTTATCAGATGAGGAGGAGGAATTTTCAGCCAAGGCCTACCAGATTTGGCACCATGAATGATTCTACTAGTTTCTAGCTAACTAGTAATGATCATCAGAGTATTAGTAAGGGTGTGGCTGTTTCTTGGATATAATTTCTCCATCTCTTCATTGCCATCCTCAGTTTAGTATCAACAAGTATGGGAAAAAGTTAGTCATTTTAATCGATCAAGAACATCTCAATTGTGGGCTGTGTTGTTGTTCCTGCATGATGACATACTAAGTGTTTGGTAGCTTTTTCAATTATGTCTTCATCAATTTCGTAGGTTTGACCCTGGACTTAAAATATATATGTAGCTGAAATCCAACTTTTTCAAACATTTTCAATCCTGTTGACTTCTTGACACCAACTAAAGAATGACTTGTTAATCTTTACTGTTCCTTTTTTTTTATAGAAATAGCATAATTATCATTACTAAGCAACAAACATTACAAATTATTGAAAGAGATCAACAAACCAAGCTACAACCAGGAGCAACATGATCTGGTTTCCTGCTCGTACCAGATGAAAACACGTTAAAACATAAGTACTTGAAAACATAAAGGGTGAGTTGTGAATCAACACAGGACGAAAGAAAGGCATTGAAATTTAAACATAGAACAAAATATAAGAACAATGATCGGAGTTAGGTTTGTGGATAAGTTTGTTAATAATAATAGTAGGACATAAGTTTTTTTGGAGTTTGTCCCTGTCAGGCCTGGAAATACTATTGCTAATTGTTATGATTAAGAGACAAATAGTCACGTTGTTGCACTTTCGTATCAGCCTATTATACGAAACTTGAAGTTGCGTGATTATGATCTTAATTTGAATTTGAAGTCATGCACTAAATTTGTTTTTCTGAGTGAAGTGACAACTCACAAAATTACTACTACTCTCAAGCTATCATCAAACAAAACATCACAATTGTTGGTTGAAGTAGCCTAACTGAAGAGATGCTTTGCCTATTTGAGGATAATTTTCCATCTTGAGCTCCTAAATTCATCACTGGTTGAAAATTTGCTAACTGACTCGTATTCGATCAACTTTTTTGGGTATCAAAAGTTCAGAATACTGTGTGGGTTATGTTTGTTCTTTGAATAATTAGATTTCACATCACCTAGAGTCGAGTAGTAGTCTTGTGCTCGCGCTCTCCAGAGTCCTTGAGAAGTCTCGTTTGTCAATAATCAATGTGCACCGCATAACATTAGTGACTTGTTAATATTATAAACTCAAATAGTTTTTGTTATATAACGCTATAGATAGTTTCGATATGTAATAAATGTTATCAAGATTGACCACGCTACTTCCCTCGACAACAAAAATAAGATTTGACCAATGTGCATGCATCATAACCATTTTTACACATTTATGTAGTCGCTTGATCTTTGTGGCTAAGTGCATATAGGTGGATAGCACGCTTGAATTGAAACGATTAAAAGTGAAAAATTGAAGCAAACACATTTCATCGAATCAGCGTTGCAGTGTACTGGACATGAACTGAGATAGTCACAGTATATGTACACACACACATATTACACAAACTGAGATGAAGCTAAATGGGAGGCAATGAGTTTCGGTTAGAGATCCTTATAGCCTCTCTAATAGATCATGCAGATAATTATTAGCAAAAATATGAACAAGTTAGTGAAATATTGTGGTCCAACAGATTATGCAAATCAACATGTATTTTACAAAAGATGCATCTCCTGTGTTATTATCTTTAGAGAACTACAAAGTAGGGATATAAAAAAGTTATGTCTATATCTCCCTCTCATGCATTGGAATTGCATATTTTAAATAGTTAACACATAAAAGTAAATTATATTATCGGCTTGAACCCTTAAAATGTTTATCATGCAAAATTTAATACTTGTAGAAAAGTTTCACCTAGTATTGCTGGAAATGCTTGTTAAAATTGGCACAAGGCAAATGGCATAGAAATCCATTGACTAACTATGTCAATTTAGAGCATGAACAAATTAAATATTAGCATGCAAATGGGTGCGCTCAAGTTGAAGAGAGTTTAGATGCCCATGCATGATTTTTTAGGTTCAAACCCGATAGACGACGAACAGATAAGTGTACAAAATGGTAGAAATTAGCACGAATAATCTTAATAAGGTAATTGTTTAAAAAAGAAACAGGACACACGCTGTACTTGTATTTATTTCCTAAAGAATATAATCCACATTTCCACCCTAATTAGTTTAAATAAGAAAATGGTATAGTAATTATATTAGGTTATAAATATTATTTAACAACAAACAGAAAGGAAAACAAGTCAAGTGCACTTTCCCCTTTATTCCTTTTACCAAAAATTATTACATTTTTTTTAGGGAAAAATCTATACATTTTGATATTAAAAGAAATAATAAAAAATTTGTGTCATTTGCTTTTATTTTCAAATACATACAAAATTATATTTCCTCAAAACAAACGTACAACATTCGCAAGTTGCTTTACTCGGTTGTTTGGGATAAACAGCTCGTTTATTGTCACTACAGAGTATAAATGTATGAGTGAAAGCTTATTTTAGTCTGGCCTAAAAAATATGATAATGCAAATGACTGCTAGCTTAAATGATAGAGCATTTAGTAACTCGTAGGTTCAAACCCGGTGAACAACATATAAACAAGTCTAAAAAAGATATTTTAACGTAAGAAAACCAGAAGGTCCAATGGGATACCAACACCAAGCCAATCTGGACTAAAAAAAGGAACAACGTCATTGCGGTAGGCACCTAATGGCGGCAAGCAACACGGATGGGTGATCTTTTAGGCCGGCACGTAACGCCGAAACACGCGACCCAGCCGACATAGCATGGGCCTATTAACCGAAAGAAGAAAGAGACATCACACACACATGACACAGCTATATGGGCTTTAAGTCGGTCCAACAACATACCCAATAACACTACTAGGCTCTTGTACATTTAGTCACGTGGGGCACTGTGGGCGATATCCAATTTCGCTAATTGGTGAGTTTTTAGTGTTGTTTATTCTCATTTTATCAATTTCTTTTTCTCAAAACTATCAACCGAATATATGTGATAAGACACTATTGCCAAATTCAAACGTTGTTGGAAACCAAACATGCTTCTCAAATTTGTAGTTATGAACGGTAACAGGTTGAATTCAGATCAAAATCCACTTATATCCGTATATATCTTGATTCAATACAAATTTGTTTAGATTGTAATCGAATTCACATACTCACTACACATGACTATGATCAGATCCACGTCAGATTCCCAAGAGACCCAAAAACAAAGAAATAGTGTTAATCACTGGCCTTGATGTGTTACTCATCGGTATCGTCGGAGATTGCTTCCGATGAATTTTCAAATACCGCAAACAATTTCTTCGAACAGCTTCGGCGGCGGTCGAATTTTCATAACATGCTAACATTTGCTTTGAACGGTGGCTTCACAGTGGTGAGGCGGCAACTGAATTTTCAGATTCTACTGTTGTTGTTGTCTTCTATAAACTAGAGACACCGATATATATATATATATATATATATATATATATAGAGAGAGAGAGAGAGAGATAGAGAGAGAGAGAGAGAGAATGCAGGAGGGAAAGAAGAGTGTGTGTGTGTCCGCGAGAGAGAAAGAGAGTTTCTGTGAAAAGGTGAGGGTATTTCAGTAAATTCTCTCTTTTTTTAACAATGGCGCCTCTTCCAAATAAGAAGATGTGTTGAAAAAAAAATAATAAGAAGATGCAAGTGATGTGAAACTAAGGATGTATATTCACAGTTACGTCTTGAGAGTTTTTTGTTAAAAAAATTACACTTGCTCGGATCAGATTCGAGTATCTGATGGATTCACACCCAAATTCAAGTTTGATTATAATTCCTTTAAGTTTTGCTTTCTATATTAATCCGATCTATTTTAAATTGGACCGAATTCGAATTTGATTCATTCATATATGATTAGTCGGATCTTCGATCGGACCAAATTAAGTCTGTCATCCCAACTTAAAACTCGAGAGTCGTGTTCAAATGGCAAAAAACTGATTAATAATAACAGAAAATAAGGTTTCATCTCTAATGTAGTAGTACTACTAAATAAGATGAGACCTACCAGTCCGTCCCAGCTCTTTCTTCCCATCTGACTTTTTTGATACTTATCTGGGTCACTTTGACCGGGTGATTTGGATAGCAAAATAATACGATTTTTTGATAATTTTTTCACCATATTATAAAGCACCTTTTACTCTACAACACCATGAAAAAATTATCAAAAAATTACAACGATTTGGTATTCAAATCACCGGGTCAAAGTGACTCAGTGAATAGTGACAAAAGTCAAATTGAAAAGAAAGAACTGGGACAGAGTGGTAAATTATAACACTTATTGTAGTAAGGGTGATATCTCAAGTGGCAGAGCGTTGAAAGTCTTTACATGAGGTCCCGTGTTCAAATCTTTAGTAGTCTACTATAGCTAAAAGATTAATTAGATTCCAAAGTTAGGCTCGTGGTTAGCTCGAAAGAAAAATATAGGATCGTTGAAACACAACCCAATTTTTGCAACGAGGGCGACCCGTTTAGATTGACTCAATTTAATTTTTTTGAATATTCTCAAGTTTGACGTTGAATGCGACAGCCCATCCCTTGAACATGGGAGAGACAGTGTCATTTCTTCAAAGTTAGCAATGGAACTAATTCTTTGTTTCGCTTTAAAAAGTTTCATAGTCTTCGTGGTCCCTCACAAACAACTGCAATTTGGTGAGGTCGACGATACTTTTATTTCCCTTTTTTCTTTCCTCAAAGAGAATGCACTTTTTCTTTTAAGTAATTCATTCATTGAGGTCGTTACAAGATTGTTAATCAGAAGATTATTCTATGGTGGGCATAACTTCTCCGTGACATTGGAGCTCCCCCACCACGCATGTGCCACTCTGGAAAAAACACAAGCTAGACCACACACAATCACACTTGTGATGTGGAAATGAAAATGAGACCTTCTGGTGTCATTTCTAGCCAGGCAATTTATAGGTTCCCCCTAATTTGAAGTAAATTAGCAAATTTTAACAAAATCAATGATTATTTTGAGCCACAGAAAAATATTTTAATATATTTTCACATAGTTTGTTATCTTTCAATACCACAGTTATCCAATAATACTCGAACTCGTAATCACTGGGATGAATGCAACAAAGTTACAAAGTTAAGAGTTTCATTTATGGAAAATGTTGGGATGTTTTGACCACATAAAGGTTCTTCTAAATAGAAAAACGGTTTCTCCCATACTTTTATTTCTTGGAACTTTTTGAGCTAATGCGGATTAGATGACATAGTAGTCATTTTTTATTCTGTTTTCTAGGCAAGCAAAAGAACTTCACAAATAAAGAAAGAAAATATATCATACGTACATCATTCTTTTCAAATTGGCGAAGTCCTCCCATTGAAATGGTAGAGATAAAAGCGTGGTGGAGAAGGTTTTGAAAGACGTCGAAGTTCCAATATGCGAGTTGAAATTGAATATAGACTTTGTCAGATGTTTACTGCAATCTAAAAAGAGCTCGGAACCCAAGCCCTCATTCTTTGATCGGTTAAAAGAAAAATCCAAACTTTTTTCAGGAAATTCTCTTGTTCCCCGTGGTTTTCCAGGAAAAGGAAGTAACCGTTCCTCTTAATTTGAGCATGAACTGAGTAGGTAGGCGAAAACTGTAAAAATGGAAGTCAGTATTGCCAGTAAACACGTTAATGAAAGTGTATTTCGCTGCGAGACTCTAAGAGCCCTTTTTTCCAAGAATTTATCAAGAATTCGCCTATGATTTGTTTTCTAGTAAGACAGAAACCCATATCGTATGCAAGCAGTGTATTATTTGTTTGTTAGATTAATTTATGTGGTGACTTGGGGTGGGTTTGTATAATTTTTTCCAGTTAGTAACCCACATAGACTTTCGATATGTTTTGAAATTTTTTAAAATGTTCGGTATGGACTTTTTTGTGTCAGCTTATGGATTCCGACTTTTTGATTTTATGGTGTAAAAGTGGATTTTGGAAAAAATTGAGCTGGTTTTCTAGACCTATTGCTTCTTAAACTACAAAATGATCAATCAACTCATACTTTGTTTTTGGACTCTTTACTATTTTTTTTGTATTTACATACTACGAGTCTACGACAAACAATTTGACATACCATTATTTTATTAGTAACTATAAAAATTGTAAAATTGTAATTTCACTAATAAATAAAGTGTTGCGTTTCCTCAAAAGAAAAGTGTTGCGTGACTATTTTTTGACAACATCAATTTTTTCACCAAACACACATCTTTCATTAATTTCTTTGTCACGAATTTACTCTTGATCTGCATCTATCATTTGCTCTCACCTTCCGCGTAACTTCTCGTCAAATGCAGTTTGTAGAGCTCATTTATTTTTTTTCTTTCTTTTGACCTACTAAATAGTTACCTAATTCCTAAAAAATAAATCAAAATAATTGCAAAATCAATGAAGTTCTTTGTATTTGACAAAAGAAAGATAAAAAGTAAAGTAATTAACTAAATTTTATACTAGGTTAGTATTAGCTCCGAATTGAGCACTAAATAATATGAACACGGTTTAATTGTATCTCCTCCCGTGTAACATTATGTATCTAACTATGGAGTCAGCATCCTTTTTCTCGAGTCGGCGTCCTCGCTGATACTACATCCCTTTCTTCTCTATGTCACCGTACAATTTTTTATAGTCACTTTAACTCAGTGATTTGTTTAACAAGACGATGCAAAAACTAATAACATTTTTTATGAAATTGCAATGTAAAATATGATGCACGATATTATAAAAACTTTACCAAATTCTCGCAGATATCATAAAACTCTGATGCACGATATCATAAAAACTTTACCAAACTCTCGCATCGTTTTATTAACCAAAAAATTGGATCAAACTGACCCTCAAAATCCGCGTGAGAACATAGACAAGAAATGGAGATAGCAGTAATTTTGGGGATACATTTGCCTTAAAACCCTTAAATGAAAGCATTCATGTTCGGCATTGTGATAAAGGGAAACTAAACAAAGACGAAGCACGTGACTTATTTGTCATGTTCCATAGACTTGGACCATAGAATACTTACTCACCCCCACAGAGAAGAAAAAGCAAGCAAGCGGGTAGTAAATGTAAGTTTGTTGCTTTCCTCAACCAACGAGCGCTTCATTAGTGTCTTCCCTCTTTAAATAAATAATAAATAAAAATTAAAAAAATGTTTGCAAAAATAAAAATAAAATAAGTATTTAAAAATAGTACGTGTCTCCTCCTCGAGCACCCTCCGAGAACTCTTGTGCCAGACGGCACACATTAAACCGCCATACCTCAAAACAAACCCCCACTCACCAACTCCCACCGTGTTTCACACACTCCACATGTTTTCACCTCACGTGTCTTCCACTTTCCTATAGCGCGTGAGCGTCGTCGACCAGCCCATCGCTTTCACCCCAAACCCATTGGCTCCAACCCTAAATCCCCCCACCTCCCGTTTCTCTCAACCAACGGCCAGTCCACCAAAATAATACCTAAATACCCTCTATGGGTGTTCATAATCACGAAAATACCACCGCCTCTAACCTCCTATAAATACGATCCTTGAGTGAAGCTTAGGTTTGCCCAATTCAACACCGAAACGGCACTTGAAAAGAAATCGCAAACGCTTCACTCCAGTGAAAATAAAACTCTGCTTCTCTCTCTACTGGTGCAACAATGGAGTCACCTTCAAGAACCAAATCGAGGCTTCGAAGTAGTCTCCAGAGGTCAAACTCTCCCTCAGGCCGCTTCTGTTCGTCGTCAATTTCGTCTTCCTCCACGCGATTCAATTCGCCGTTGCCGAAACTCTCTAATTCAAACAATTCAGCCTTCTTGACTCGATCGACCTCTCCGACGCGCGTGAATCTCCGCGGATCATCGTCGTCGCCGTCGGTTCGGTTCTCGATCGAACGGTCGACGTCGCCGAGCGGCCGTACGCTATCGGTGAACCAGAAGCAGAGCAACAAGCCGTTGTCCGGTCAGAAGAAGACGTGTATGTGTAGTCCGACGACGCATCCAGGCTCGTTCCGGTGTAGTCTTCACAAGAACGGCGGTAACAGCCAGCGGAAGGGGCACGATACGGTGCCGTATCATTCGAATAGGTTGTACGCGCGTAGATCGGCGATGACGAATTCGCTGGTGAGGATTGGGACGGTGGAGGGGGATTTGGTGAAGAGAGCGCTGGCGGCGTTGATTCGGCCGTCGTCGCACCAGCAGCGGCGGAGGGCGGACTTTCAGCCGCGGCCGAGTCGGTTATCGGTCATGTCTAGAGCCGAAGACGGTTCGTGAGGGTTCGGATTTGTCTTTTTGCGAGGAGTGTAATTGAAACAGAGTCTCTGAATCAGTTTTGTGTAGAAAGAAAGCTTTTAACCAACAACTTAATGAGTTTTAGATCAATAGTGGTTGTGAATTGGGTGAATTTTGTTGATACTTTGTTACAGTAATTAGTAGTTGTAGTGTAGTTGATGATGATGGTGAGGGATTTGTGATGGTGATTTTGATCTTGTGTGAGGGAAAGTTTTTTTTGGATCCTTTGTTGTTGGCAGTTGATTGATTGCCAGTGAGTTATGAATGCTACTATTACTAAATGATGAATTTGGAAATATTGTGGAAGGATTTGTGGAAGGAAGGGTGGGACAAATTTGAAAAGAATTGGAATTGTTTAAAGAAAGTTTAAGGTTACCAATTGGAGAACCATGTGGAGTATGGTATCAACTGAGATTGGTAGTATATTTGAATTTGATGGGGGATTTCTACTGTAAGGTTTGGAATTCCCAATTATGGAATGGAGTGCTATTATGTTTATGTAATAAAAACTGGGGTAAAAGACACTGACCACCCCTGAGTTTAGGCATAATACCAACCCGCTACCCTGGGTTTTGGAAAAAGACAGTCCGCACCCATTTAACGGAATATTCCATGGACACTTAGCACCCTTCTGTTACGTTCTGTTAAAAAAGTGGTTGATTCAATTTTTTCGGACCATATTGCCCCTGTTTCATTTTTTTCCTGTTAGTTCTTAGTGTTTTTGGTGTTCTTGGTTCAAGAACACAGTGATATTCATCAGATTCAAACAAAAAAACCAATCACATAACACACCGGAATCAAAGTATCAATTTATGAGAATGCAATCTGAGAATGAAAATTTTTAGAAAAATACCAAAAGTTGCTACAATTTTTTTATGACAGTAGCACAGCAATCTAAGAATACAAAGGGTTTTTTTAATGGAAAAGATATATATTAGCTCAAAGGGACAAAAATGGGATGATCAGTCCCTACAGAGAGATCAGACAAACAATCAAAACTAGAGCTATCTAAGATAGCCACAACATTGTTTTGTTTCGCCCATTGAACAAGGTTACGAGCAGAAACATTAGCAGATCTAGGACTGAATCTAATTGTAACTGCAAAAAAATCCAAAATATTTCTGCAAGTTTTACCTCTGTTGTTCAAAAGACCAGTAGCCTTTCTTATCGTCTTCAAAGAGCTTGGCCACAAAAATAGAGCCCCAAAATTTTGTTTCTTCCCGAAACTCCACAACAGCGTTACTCTATTCACATAATTGCCTACCCAGAAAAAACCCCAAAACTAGAAATTGAACATCTGAGATGCAAAGAGGTCGATCGAATCATACCCAGCCGAATCGGACCCAGAGCTATCGAAGAAACAAGTTGAGGAGACTACCAAACCCTCGAAGAAGCTGAAGAAGAAGAAATCAAAGGAATAGAGAGCTTCACAATGAATCCGACGCCGACTCTGACCCCGTCTCCGACTCCGGCGAGACCACCTCCGAAAAGATACACCGCCTCCTCGACTTCATCATCGACGCCGACGACAGCGACACCTCCCACCGCAAAATCTTCGTCCACGGCATGAATCCGTCTCCTCCGTCTACGGCAAGATCGACCTCCCACCGCCGACAGCGACAGCGACACCTCCCACCGCGAAGCTTTGGAATCCGTCTCTACCGTCTACGCCAAGATCGAGGAGGACTCCGAACCAGAAACAGAAACGAATCCGTCTCCTCCGTCCACGGCAAGGTTTCGTGCCAATTGCCGTCGCTGGGGAGAACCAGATCCAAGATACTTGCTTGAGAGTGCCGTTGGTGAAGACGATTGTTGCTGGTGTTGGTGATTTTGTCAGCCCCCTTTTCCGGATCCGTGGCTGTTGAAGAAGGTGGAGAGAGAGAGAGAGAGATGAAGATGAGATGTTATGTGGGCGGCTGTAAGGTTTCGTGCCAATTCCGTGGCTGTATCTGCTGTGAGAGAAAGAGGGGAAGAGAGAGAAAGGGATTTAGGGTTAGAATGAGGGGGTTGAAGAATTGAGATTATATATAGGTGTAATTTTGTTCCAAAGCTAAGGGTAGGATTGTATTTTTCGTACAACCGTTAGCGTCTGTCAGTTAAATGGGTGCGGACTGTCTTTTTCCAAAACCCAGGGTAGCGGGTTGGTATTATGCCTAAACTCAGGGGTGGTCAGTGTCTTTTACCCTAAAAACTGAGATTTGATTTACTAAAAGAATTGCTTAACATCTTTATTCATTGATCATAAATTCATCTAGTAATTAACCTCTTATGTCACTTCAATGCAATATCTTGCTGCACTACAATTAATCCACACTGTTCGGCTTCTATGGTGAGCGGCACTGGATCCTACAACCATTGGGGTTGTTTGGACTGAGGTTTGGCCAAACTATATAACACGAAATCCCATCTTTTGGGAGTTGGGGATAAACAAGTCACCAGTTGGGTAGTCCGGTGGCCGGGTAGGGATGGACGGTGACCGACATTTCAGGGGTGGTGGACGGGTCTTTCCTCAGCCGGGTGGTTAAAAAAATATGTATATATTTCATCGGTCGCTGATCGGCTACAAGAAAGCTCGGTCACCGGATATTTTCACCCAAGAATTGTGCGGCCCAAAAAAACCGGCTACGATGACTGTAACCACCAAGCTGGGCAATCCAAACAAACAACCCCATTATCAGTTGCAATACACATATTAATTAATGTATGGTGTACTTATGTTACTGAAAAGTAAGTTTCATCTACGAACAAATTCGGTTATTTTTTCCGTAATCTAAATGTTAACTTTCTGCATTCTTTAGATATTGAGTCGCTTACAGAATTTCATATTGGTACCCACTGTTCAATATACTAACAAACTCGGTTGTTTTTTCTCTGACGTCAGTTTTGCATTTCTGCATTCTCTAGATACCGAGTCGTCTACTGAATTTCACACTACTACCCTCGATTTCAAATACCAACAAACTCAATTGTTTATCTCTTTAACGTTAATTTTGACTTTCTTCCTTATGTAGTATCAAGTTGTCTACAAAATTTCATACTACTAACCACTTTAGGACGTGAAATTAATACATATGGCCACGTTACTGACGGAAATCCATATTTAATTAAAGACGTCTATTTATTGGTTCGCAATGTCAACGAAAAGAATACTCCAAAGAGGGTTATGTGTCCATTCTCATATTGTTAGTATGCAGTGTTAGTAAAGGCGTACTCCTAGAGAGTTTTATGTTGAAAGTTCTATATTTTCTAGTGAGACCAACAGTTCCACACATAGTTATCAAAATTGGACAGGATCGTCAGTTCGATTGGTTGGACCGGTCAAAATTGGCTAGGCTGGTTCGGTTCGGCAATGCAACAAACCGGTCAAACCTGGACAAAACAGGTCGTTTTTATGACCCAAAGGACGAACCGGGCGGGTTGAAACCGACCGCTTTTCATATTATCCATTTTTTAGAGCATCTCCAATGCATTAGACAAATTGGTATGCTTAGGCAAAATTTAAAGAAGTTGAACAAATTAAAAGTCCAATGGACTAGGCATCTGAAGGGCAGGAAGGATCTATCACATACAGATCTACAACATGAATTATAGCGGAAGATTCATGTGTTTACCTTGTCTTCCTAAGCTCCTTAATGCAGCGGATGATCGGTTGTTGCTTGCTTTCACGCGCCTCCTCCTTGATCTTGCTCCCACCAATCTAGTGTGAATCTCGAGGACGAACACTGATTTCCACACCACGTTCCACCTCCTTGGATGAAGTTGGAGAGAGACTAGGGTTCTCTACAACTAGTATGAATCTAGACGGAGTAACTTTATTCTCTGGAATAGCCATTAGCCTTAGCATAATAGCACACCATAATGTGTAGGAGGCTGCCTCCTTATATAGGCAAAACTTCTCCTAGGTTTGCACATAAACCCCTAGGGTTTGAGCCCTAGCTACTAACCCCTCTAGGTTCTGCATTAGTGCAACTAACCCCATAAGGTTATGATAATTGCACTGGGCACCCCACATGGGCGCACCAATTGCTAACATCTCCCACTCGCACAGTGGGGTTGCACAATCTATCCAGTCTCTATCAATCTCCAACTTTCTATCATCTATAAAAGAGTATTGTGTGGTCGTGGCGTGTGACCGGTGAGAGTACCTGCATTTCGGGAGATCCGTACACCAAACTCGTATAACCAGCATGGGAAGGCACCCTCTCGGGAGATCCACATACCAAACTCGTATAGACAGCGCAGGAAGGCACCCTTAAAACATATAACAGTAATAATGCTCTCCGTAACTCTCGTATTCCCCAGATTCCTCCGATTGTCATCTCGTGGATCATGAGCACCTGCCTTGTCCCGAAGGCCATACTCCAATGAGTCCACATCTCCTTTATATTTTCATATCCTACATGATCCCATAAGATCTTGCAGGTTGGCCCAATGAAGATAATAAAGAGCTATGCAACGAGAATCTTTCCTTACATACATGTGTCACTCAGATTCGGCTCAGCTGCTTTCCCAGCAGTGTCCGGAAGGCCGAATCATCCATAGCCGTAAGGTGTCACGCCAAAGTAGCACCACCGACCCGTCTCCTCATGACACAGACATAAGTACAAAGGGTATACAGTGTCAATCATCTTTATATGATCGACGAGGCTCACACGATGAGGAATCCCAGGGACTAATTCTACTCATCACCTCATGGTCACTCATAAGCGCGCGTTATTCAAGGGGAATATGCGCCATAGTGTTTAGACTCTGATCAGAGCGCATGTCTTATCCTTGCAAAGGACCACTATGCAGCTGTCTATCCGGTAGCCCTTATGGCCACCAGCCCGAGTGCTGCGATGTCACACTATTGTGAACAATTATCAGCTCTCGCATATGGCTTCTTCTACACAGACTATACATGGTTCGGAGTAATAACCATGTTCGATTGGCCATAATCAACCTCACCTTGGAACTTATTTCCAATGCGACAGTTGAATCCGTCTGACAGGATCCTAGCTCTAGTGATAGACATCAAGCTCTTATCATAGGCCATATGCTCATATGAAGAAGGCATCTCATATCATATCGCAGGCTTTCAGCGCTTATCGGGATTCTGTCTCATCTTCCGCCACACCCAGACATATCCAGGATATTGCGAAGGCGGTCGCTCGTGTAAGTGAGCCGACCTAGTGTCTGCGTGACATGCTCTATGCTAGTACCGGAAATGTAACATATCATACACGTATCAAACAACATGCTGCTTAAAACAAATCCAATTAAAAATTCAGTCAATCAATGTCTCGTGTGCTCATCAATCATATTGCTAGTTATCGACAACCAAGTCCCAATTCTCTAAAGAGATCCACAAGGACGACTCTCATGTGGTTTAGGAATGGGATGAGCCAACATCCTGGCCCATAGCCGACCCACTCCAGGATTACTTTCTAGGTAGTTATTTCACCTTTTGTGAAATAGTACCCTCGACTATGTGTTTGTCTTTACCGCAATGTTATAGCCGTATGCTAACACTACTCATGGTAATAGGTTTGTTGATAGCTCATAAGCTTACAAGAAAACCTTCTCAGTTAAACACATTTCTGCCCTATGGCAGAACAGGCAATCGTGCTTCGCTTCCATGGTCAATGGAGCGGTCTAATACGATCATGCAACACTTATATTGCATTTGTTCCATGCGAGTCTATCACCGAGCATGTACGATAGCCTGAGTCGGATCCAAGTGCATCTAGGTCCCCACCCTAGTTAGCATATGTGGCTAACTAGTCGAAGCATCTTCTTCGATAGTCATAGCACGTGATCCATCATATAGAGTATCCTGGTTACAATCTTGTGTCTTAAATTGGAATATCCTGAAATCCAATTCTTCCGATTGCATAGCGTTCGCTAGGTCTGAGTATACGCCATAGTGTATAGAAGACTCATACTGCATCAGGCACTCTGGTTGTCTGGTCATCCTTATATGGTGTCTCTTAGGGCACATGCCTAGGCTCGTAAAGTCTTGCGCTGAGCTACAGGAGTACAATTACTCCTTAGGGGACTCGAACAATCCCTAAGCTCCACTAGCCAATAGTGTCTCATCGATATTAAGTGACGTGATCTTCAACTCTCTACTAGTAAGAGTGATACACAGCGGTTTCCATTTGTTATTGTAAACATATAGTAAACGATCCCTGATGAAATACAACTGTCCAGAGGACTAGCTAAGATCCCATATGGACTTAGTTAGCTTGCACACATTCTGTGCATTTGACCTTAGTCACCTCTAGGATTTCTCCATTGAGAAATTCAGTCATCACGTTTATCGAGAATGGATCCACAACTATTGTTGCTACCAAGCGAATCAACGTAATCCTTATCACCAAAAAGCCTTGGGAAGGATACCTCGTTGAACCAACGCAAATTCGTCGGATCGACTCAAACTCGTCGATGTCTATCCTCAGAATGAGTGTAGACTTATTCGCTTCTACGCAAGTCATATGCCTTACCACGCTTCCGTCTGGGTCTCTGATTGACCTTGGAAATCTATTAATCTCCAATAGTCTTCCATCCAGTCGGAAATTCAACCTAGCCTTAAACTCGGTTGGCCCTTTATTGACTCTAATTTATCCTGTAAAGCTTACTATTCATTCTTCATAATTAGGGAACGATAAGGCCTAGGATTCTATCCTATCGTTTATGCAAGGTGATCCTTAAAATCATCCTTTCGATCTCAATTAGTCGATGGGGTATGCTCCTATGAGCAATTCCTTTGCATAGGAGGATCATCATTTGCTCTCATCCCTTATGGATGGAGTATCCTGTTTGGAAAGTCACTCCCACTGTTCAAAGGATCCTTGAGGGACTAATTCCTCATAATCGATTTAATGAACGGGTTTCTTCCAGCGGTATCCTCCATGCTCGTGGAGATTATCATCTCTACGAACATATCCCTTAATTATGGACATATCTCATGAGAGATCACATATCTCGCGAATCCATTTTTTTATACTACTTATCGGCTGTTGCATTTCAAACACGCAACCCCTAGAGTGCTCCGAACAGCATTAGAAGATACGTTACTCCATGAAGATACGTTTCTTCCATCTAGGGTCTAACTTCCAATTCCTTTTTGTTAGGTGATGAAAAATCCTGGGACAATATCCTAGGTTCATCATTGTCTTGCGTGGTGACCCTTATGGTCTTCCTTTCGATGTCAATTCATCGACGGGATACGCTCCAAAGAGCGCTCTTACGCAAAGAGGGTTCCTCCACATAGTCATAACCTATGATGGGCTGTTCACTAGGCATGTTACTCCCACTGTCCTGAAGATCCGTAGGAACAATTTCCTGTTGATTATTCAGGGATGGGGTGTCTTCCAGTGAAACTTCTGTTTCGTAGAGACTTACTTCTCAACGAACCTCTTCCTGACTTGAAATTAGTTAGTACATAAGTTACCGATCCCCATGGCCTAAGGTTACCTCATATAGGTGTTGGAATAGATGCCCTAGAGGCAATCTAGTTTAGTATGAATTTGTAATTGGCTAGAAAATTCATTTATTATTTATTGGATATTTAATATAATGAAGTCCTTAGATTTACAATCGTGTTGTTTATCTTAAATATCCCTAGTCAAGTATAATGATTAATGGGACAATCATTTATAGACTAGTATGGGGTTGGATTGATATGGAGATATCACGATCCAACACATAGGTGTGCATTACGGAATGTTGCACTGGATTGACCCATCACCGAGAAGGCTACATACACGTTATGTTAAGTCACAAGTGCTTCTCGGGTACAATGGTATTGTCATCCTTAGACTTGAAGTCACTAGATATTCTAGTTGTGGATCATTGTGATCTTGGTAGCGTTAAACGCTACACCGTAACTGGGTAGTTATAAAGGCGTGTACTGGATACAATGAGAAGCAAGCTTAGAGATCGTAGTGGACGTAGAGAGGATTTGCCCCTCCCACATAACGGGAGCAAATATCCTAGGCCACTCGAGGATAGTGCTTATAGAATGTCTGGCCAGACTCAAATAAATCAATATGGGATATTGATGTTATTTGCACGAATAAGGCTATTCCATGGATCGAGAAACTAGGGATTGGATATACGAGTGTGACTTGTATGTCTCGTGTCCAATCCGGATATGGAGGCAAAGGGATGAGACAATTACTTGTACAAGGTTGTCTAGATGACTATTCTATTAGTTGGCTAGAATGGATGTTTTGCTAGAAACCGCTCCATATTAGCAAAGAGTTGCTACCAACTAGATAGAACCTATGGGGTCACACGCTATATAGAGTTGTACTAGATTTTGGAATTAATTAATTGGATTAATTAATTAGAAGGATCACTTTGCAAACCCTTGCAAACTTAGTAGGGACTAATTTGCAAGGAAGGGACTAAATTGAATTCTAGTAGGACTAGAATAAGTCCTTTAGGTAGTTAACAAGGAGTTGTTGGACTATATAAAGGACCCTCCTTCCTTCCTTCCTCATAACTTATGCTCTAAAGAGAACATAACAAGAGTGGGAGAGAACAAAGGAGAGAGAGAGCAAGCAACAAGGAGGACGCCGCCCCCTTGCCGCCGCCCCCTCGTCCCCGACGCCACAAGAGGGCCGAACCCCCTCTTCGTGCCTCGTTTTGCGTGATTCCTTCACCCTCCTCTCATTCCGGGCTAGCACCAAGGTGATTGGAGATCTAGGATCAACTCTAGGCGTGGATCAACTATAGAGAACGTGACACTATTCGCGTTTGAAGTCATCAAGGAGAACCCAAAGGTGTGTTTATGATTTCTTACCTTCACTATCGTTATGCATCTAGACTTGTGATCCTTGGAGGGTTTTTTATGGTTGTTTGTTTGATTATGCTTCCGTTTGCGCGATCCATGAATCAAAACCCTACAGTGGTATCAGAGCCACAGGTCATAGAGCATAAACGTAGTTTATGTGTTACATTCTTGTTGTTTTACACCTTAATTTGTTGTTTATCGCGTAAAACAAGACAAATCAAGCATTGGATGCAATTTGTCAAAGAATTAATCATAACAAGACCCAATTATTGCATTGGATGCATGAATTGGTGAGTTTGAGAAATTTTAGGATCTTAGATCTAGGGTTTGGGCATCCTTGGGGAAGAAGGAGTTCTCCCAAAACAAGGAAACAACCAAACTTGGGCTCCAAGCAAGGAGGTTGTTTTGGAAACAACCTCCACAAGGAGGTTCGGCCCCCTAGGGGACCGCCCCCCCTTGCTTGCCGCCCAAGCTTGGCGCCCTAAGGGGCCGGGCGGCCCTAACCCGCGGGCCTAGCTTGCGGGTTTTGGGCCGGCCCGGCCCTAGGGCCTTATGGTTCACTTTGTTTGGGCCCGGGCAATTGGATTGTTGGGCCCATGGACCGTTTTAACCCTAGAAATCCTAAAATCAATTAAAATTGACCAAGCGCGTTAAAATTGGATTTTAACTGTTTATGTGCAAATCGCATGGTGATTGGATATGGCCTTAGGATGTGGTTTGATGTGGATGTTTAATTTTGTGGTTTGGTTTGGTTTTACGGCCTGCGAGCTGATCAATTAATTGTAATAATTAATTAGGGTTTTATGGCCTGCGTGCCAATTTTTTTCTCAACTTGTGAGATTTATTTTATTTAGTATAGATATTAGCTAGTGCTAGATAAAGTATATTGTTAGCCAAGATTGGAGAAAAGAAGCCCAAAGTCAAAGAAGCCACAAAAGATGGAGCATGGAGCATGGAGCACACCACAAGACTATGAAGGATGGACCAAAAGATCAAGACGCATGGAGATGTGTTTGTTTAGGGTTCATAGATAATTCCATTGGCTTGGAATTATCTTAGTCTAGAAAAGGCCATATCCACATCACGTTTAATTTCTGTTTTGTGGTTGTTTATTTATTGTCTTATTATTTGTGTGGTTGGTGTATGGATGATGCATGCAATTAGGATAATAAGATAATTAGACAACCCGGATCTATTATTTGGAGTTGTGCCCAAACTCAAATAGATAGATTAGTTGATATTGATCAACAAAATAATTAAAATTGAAAATCCCTCAAAATTTAAATATTGTGTTCTTGCCTTCTCGTTATTTAAACACTCATTATCATCATTATTTATCAAGTTCGTGCGTGCCAAAGCATGGCGACTTGGTTCATAATGATGGAATGCGATGGCACGTAACAATGTGCAATTGTTTAGATAAGAGGTTGAACACAACTAGGCTATTAATTTGATTAAGAAACCTAGAGGCAATCAATTGGGATTATCCATATGGATGGATAAATAAGGAGTTATTTGCCCGATTGAACCAAGAGTTGCATATGGGATGCAATTGGAAATCGTTCCTACCTAAGAAGTAATCAAATTATGGGTGACTTGCCAAAGCAAGCTCATAAGGAGATGAAAAAGATGGATCTTGGCCCACTAGAAAATATAAGGATATTTTCCGCATTAATATCTTGAGGGTTATTAATCCGTAGAAAAATAGTGGGAGCTATATTTAATAAACTAGCCATTATTAAATATAGTCAAAAATTCACAAATACTAAAACTTGCGTATTTTCCTTTTGTAAGAATTCCAAATGGCAAACAACTCATCGAGTTCACAACATTCCCTACGATCTGTCCTTGAGAAGGACAAGCTCTCTGGAACCAACTTTCTTGATTGGTACAGAAACTTGAGAATTGTTCTCAAGCAAGAGAAGAAGCTGTACGCAATAGAGGAGCATGTTCCAGAAGGTCCAGAGAATCAGACACCTGCTGCCTTAAAGGCGTATCAAAAGCGTGTTGATGACGCTAATGATACGGCCTGCCTAATGCTTTGCACCATGACCTCTGAGCTTCAGAAGCAACATGAGAACATGAATGTTGTCGATATGATCGAACATCTAAAGCAGCTCTTCCAAGAGCAGGCGAGGGTAGAGAGGTATGAGGTCTCAAAGGCACTGTTCAAATGTCATCTGGCAGAAGGGAACCCGGTGGGACCCCATGTACTCCGAATGATCGGGTACTTGGAGAATCTCGCCCGGCTTGGGTTCCCGGTCGGCCAAGAGTTGGCAACAGATCTCGTGTTGCAATCGTTGCCTGAAAGTTATGGACAGTTCATTATGAACTATAACATGAACGAGATCGTTAAACCACTGCCAGATTTGCTCAACATGTTGAGGACGGCTGAACAGAGCATCAACAAGGGTAAGGGCAAGGCCATTATGATGGTGAATAAAGGAAAGGGCAAAAAGTTTGCATCTTCCTCCAAGGGCAAAGGCAAGTCAGTTGCTAAGTCCAAGGAACAAGCCCTTAAGCCTGTTGGTGGCGTAGCCAAGGTCGTGACTAAGGGTGAATGTCACTACTGTAGTCAACCTCGACACTGGAGGAGGAACTGCCCAAAATATCTGGAGGACAAGAGGCTTGGAATAGTGATTCCACCACCACCAGGTATTTTTGTTGTAGATGTCAATTTAACTGTCTCTACATCATGGGTATTAGATACTGGATGTGGATCTCATATTTGTCGAAATATGCAGGATCTAAAGAGAAGTAAAAGATTGGCTAAAGGGGAGGTAGATCTACGCGTTGGGAATGGAGCAAAGGTTGCTGCGTTGGCCATAGGCGTGTGCGAGCTATCTCTGCCTTCAGGATTAGTTTTAGAATTAAATAATTGCTATTTTGTGCCTGCTATGAGCAGAAACATTATTTCTATTTCTTGTTTGGACAAGGAAGGTTTTATTATTTCAATAAAGAACAATTGTTGTTCCTTTTATTTGAATAATATTCACTATTTTTAGTGCGCAATTATTTAATGGACTTTATGTCCTTGATCTAAGCAATCCTGTCTACAACATTAATACCAAGCGGATTAAAATAAATGATTTAAATCCTGCTTATTTATGGCATTGTCGTTTAGGCCACATAAATGAGAAACGTGTATCTAGACTCCATAAGGATGGATTACTAGACTCATTTGATTTTGAATCATATGAGACATGTGAGGCTTGTTTATTGGGAAAAATGACAAAGTCCCCTTTCAATAAGAAAGGTGAGAGGACTAGTGAGCAATTGGCACTCATACATACCGATGTGTGTGGGCCATTTGCCACGCCTGCCAGGGGTGGTTATGTCTAATTCATTACGTTTACTGATGATTACAGTAGATATGGATTTGTGTACCTTATGAGGGCAAAATCCGAATCCTTTGAAGTGTTCAAAGAATTCAAGAATGAAGTAGAGAAGCAACTTGGCAAAAGTATCAAGGCTCTACGATCGGATCGTGGAGGAGAATACTTGAGCCAAGAGTTTGACGACTATCTTAGAGAGTGTGGGATCGTGTCCCAACTCACTCCACCCGGAACGCCACAATGGAATGGCGTGTCCGAGAGGAGGAATCGAACCCTATTGGATATGGTTCGGTCTATGATGTGTCAAACCTATCTTCCATTATCATTTTGGGGCTACGCTCTGTTAAGTGCAGCTTTTACCATTAACCGTGTTCCATCTAAATCAGTCATGAAGACACCATATGAGATGTGGAGTGGGAGGCGTCCCACACTGTCGTTCATGAGGATTTGGGGCTGCGATGTCTATGTAAAACGTTTACAATCAGACAAACTAGGGCCTAAATCGGATAAGTGTAAATTTGTGGGGTACCCTAAGGAAACTAAGGGATACTACTTCTACAATCCAACCGAGAACAAAGTGTTTGTTGCTCGGACCGGCGTGTTTCTAGAAAGAGAGTTTGTCTCTAAAGAAGCAAGTGGGAGGAATGTAGAACTTGAAGAAGTTCAAGAACCACAAATCACTGAACCGATTATGGAACATGAACAGGAATCACAAGCAGTTTTGGAGCCACCTGTTCAGGTAACACAAGAGCTTCGTAGATCTAGTAGAGTGCGCCAGGAACCCGAGAGGTACGGACTTCTCGTGACTGATTCCGGTGACACGATGCTCATAGATGATGAGCCTACTACCTATGAGGAGGCCATGAATGGCCCAGACTCGCAGAAGTGGCTTGAAGCCATGAGATCCGAGATGGAATCCATGTATACCAACAAAGTATGGACTTTGGTGGAACCACCTGATGGGGCGCGGCCCATAGGGTGCAAGTGGATCTTCAAGAAGAAGATCGACATGGATGGTAATGTGATTACCTATAAGGGCCGATTGGTGGCTAAAGGATTCAGACAGATTCATGGTATTGACTATGATGAAACCTTTTCACCAGTCGCAATGACCAAATCCATCCGAATCCTATTTGCGATTGCAGCATACTACGACTATGAGATTTGGCAGATGGATGTCAAAATAGCATTCCTTTATGGGAATCTCCTCGAGGACGTGTATATGATACAGCCGGAGGGTCTTGAGGATCCAAAGCAAGCCAACAAAGTCTGTAAGCTGCAACGATCCATTTATGGATTGAAGCAAGCTTCTAGGAGTTGGAATCGACGTTTTGATGAAGTGGTCAAAGAGTTTGGCTTCATCAGAAACGAAGATGAGTCTTGTGTCTACAAGAAGGTTAGTGGGAGCTCTGTAGCTTTTCTGGTCTTGTATGTGGATGACATACTACTCATTGGAAACGACATTCCCATGCTGCAATCTGTGAAAGATTGGCTAGGAAAGTGTTTCTCAATGAAGGACTTAGGGGAAGCAGCCTATATACTCGGTATAAAGATCTATAGAGATAGATCTAAGAGGTTGCTAGGCCTAAGTCAGAGTACATATATTGACAAGGTGTTGAAACGGTTCAACATGCAAGACTCCAAGAAGGGGTTCTTGCCCATGTCACATGGAATCGCTCTTTCGAAGAGTGGTTGTCCTTCCAATGAGATTGAGAAGGAACGCATGAGTAGGATTCCCTATGCCTCGGCCATAGGATCTATCATGTACGCCATGTTATGTACTAGACCAGATGTGTCATATGCCTTGAGTATGACAAGCAGATACCAATCCAATCCAGGTGAGAGTCACTGGATTGCTGTCAAGAACATCCTAAAGTACTTGAGAAGAACTAAGGATGCTTTCTTGATGTTTGGCGGTGAGGAAGAGTTGCGTGTAAGGGGTTACACTGATGCAAGCTTCCAAACCGATAGAGATGACTTTAGATCACAGTCGGGATATGTGTTTTGCCTGAATGGAGCAGCGGTGAGCTGGAAGAGTTCCAAGCAAGAGACGGTAGCTGATTCTACAACAGAGGCTGAGTACATTGCTGCAAATGGCGCAGCAAAGGAGGCTGTTTGGATCAGAAAGTTTGTTTCTGAACTTGGTGTGGTCCCTAGCATTGCGGATCCAGTGGAGTTCTTCTGTGACAACACTGGGGCGATCGCGCAATCAAAGGAACCCAGATCACACCAGAAGTCCAAGCATGTGCTCAGGAAGTTTCATCTGATTCGAGATATTATCGATAGAGGAGACGTTCGGATATGCAAGATTCCTACAGATGATAATCTGTCAGACCCGCTTACGAAGCCTCTCACGCAGTGGAAGCATGAAGGGCACACTAGAAGTATGGGCATACGAGATGCGCCAGATTGGCTCTAGTGCAAGTGGGAGACTGTTGGAATAGATGCCCTAGAGGCAATCTAGTTTAGTATGAATTTGTAATTGGCTAGAAAATTCATTTATTATTTATTGGATATTTAATATAATGAAGTCCTTAGATTTACAATCGTGTTGTTTATCTTAAATATCCCTAGTCAAGTATAATGATTAATGGGACAATCATTTATAGACTAGTATGGGGTTGGATTGATATGGAGATATCACGATCCAACACATAGGTGTGCATTACGGAATGTTGCACTGGATTGACCCATCACCGAGAAGGCTACATACACGTTATGTTAAGTCACAAGTGCTTCTCGGGTACAATGGTATTGTCATCCTTAGACTTGAAGTCACTAGATATTCTAGTTGTGGATCATTGTGATCTTGGTAGCGTTAAACGCTACACCGTAACTGGGTAGTTATAAAGGCGTGTACTGGATACAATGAGAAGCAAGCTTAGAGATCGTAGTGGACGTAGAGAGGATTTGCCCCTCCCACATAACGGGAGCAAATATCCTAGGCCACTCGAGGATAGTGCTTATAGAATGTCTGGCCAGACTCAAATAAATCAATATGGGATATTGATGTTATTTGCACGAATAAGGCTATTCCATGGATCGAGAAACTAGGGATTGGATATACGAGTGTGACTTGTATGTCTCGTGTCCAATCTGGATATGGAGGCAAAGGGATGAGACAATTACTTGTACAAGGTTGTCTAGATGACTATTCTATTAGTTGGCTAAAATGGATGTTTTGCTAGAAACCGCTCCATATTAGCAAAGAGTTGCTACCAACTAGATAGAACCTATGGGGTCACACGCTATATAGAGTTGTACTAGATTTTGGAATTAATTAATTGGATTAATTAATTAGAAGGATCACTTTGCAAACCCTTGCAAACTTAGTAGGGACTAATTTGCAAGGAAGGGACTAAATTGAATTCTAGTAGGACTAGAATAAGTCCTTTAGGTAGTTAACAAGGAGTTATTGGACTATATAAAGGACCCTCCTTCCTTCCTCATAACTTATGCTCTAAAGAGAACATAACAAGAGTGGGAGAGAACAAAGGAGAGAGAGAGCAAGCAACAAGGAGGACGCCGCCCCCTTGCCGCCGCCCCCTCGTCCCCGACGCCACAAGAGGGCCGAACCCCCTCTTCGTGCCTCGTTTTGCGTGATTCCTTCACCCTCCTCTCATTCCGGGCTAGCACCAAGGTGATTGGAGATCTAGGATCAACTCTAGGCGTGGATCAACTATAGAGAACGTGACACTATTCGCGTTTGAAGTCATCAAGGAGAACCCAAAGGTGTGTTTATGATTTCTTACCTTCACTATCGTTATGCATCTAGACTTGTGATCCTTGGAGGGTTTTGCATGGTTGTTTGTTTGATTATGCTTCCGTTTGCGCGATCCATGAATCAAAACCCTACAATAGGTTCCCTTTTGGTCCACATCTCGTAGGGTGTAGTGGCTACAGACTTGGTGGACTTATGGTTGCGTATGCTGATAGTCGTTTAGCAAAGTGTCTCCTCCGAATAGGGAACTTGTACTTTGCACGCTCTATCATACATCAGACCATCTCTTATAGTAAACTATTCCTCTTATTCTCTACAGCATCCTGCTGAGGCGTGGGAATAGCCAACTGCCTTACTATTCCTCTCCATCACATAGCTCTTGCTAAGATAGATACTTCCAGTCTCATTCTGGCCAAGGACATATCCTTTTATCCAGACGGTTTTCTACCTTTTGTAGAGACCTGTCTGAAGCACCCTTGTGCCTCAGATTTATGTGGCCCAAGCACACATAGTTGAGACGCGGACAATCATCTACGAATGTGATGGGACAGTAAGCACCATGTCTTAGCTTTAACAATTTAATGGAACACAACAACAGAATGAATAATGTATAAAAGACTCAATAGTCCTTAATGCTCTACTGGATAGTTTGCGTTTCGCCTTTCTTGTCCGGCAAGAACCACACACAGGTAAGGGTACCTTGGGAAAAATCCAAGCAGGCCTGCCCTAGCTAGCCTGAACATCCATACCTGTCAACGTGTGTCTTAATCTAGCGCGCAACATATCAGAATCTTAAGTCATACCCTTAGTTGACATCCAAGAATTCTGAGGCGTTACTCATGCTAGAATCTTAAGAACGCAAACACCATGATATAACCATATCCAAAGTTAAAACTGTGACCAAAACAAATTTTGGTGGCTACTCCCTCAAAGATAATCCTTTGGATCCTTAGACGAGAAGTTAGTGCTAGGTCTGGCCTTTTCTCTTGTCTTAGGAAAAAACTCCTTTGCCCTTTTGCGTTTGTCAGTCTTGGATAATACTGGCCTTATACCAATATTTCCCCTAAATTTCTTTATCCTTGTCCCCACCTGTTGCCTTGGTCCTAATACCGGGCTAGGGATCATATATGCCTATCATACTTCACTAAGTATGATCATACCTCACCAACAGTCTTTAGCAATCATTATCGCTTAGACATCCGAAGTATGCTGGACTAGTATTCTTAGCAAACTCTTTTTGCTTAGATCCTAGAACAGATTGATGTTTGGTCTTATCCAAACATCCTGACACGTACAAAGTGTGTCATATAACGTTTCATGAAACGTGGCAGAGATTGCAACAAAAATGCAAATTGGATAGCTTGTACCTGACAGCCCTTAACTCTTTTATCATATATGGCATCAATCTCAGACGTTAAAGTCGAGTGCTCAATATTATGACATGAGCCATAGCTCATAGTTAAGGCGGATTTTAATGGTCACTACTCACAATTTATGTACGCAAATGGCTAAGATGGATCCAAGATTATTCTTTGGCTTCCTACAATTTTAAAAGTGGTCTAGAACATGCTGATGAGGTCATTTCCCCACCTTTTCATAGCATGCTCTATGATATTATCTTGACTGCTGCCTCCCACGATAGGGTGAGCCTAAAGATAATGTCCATGTGCTGCTGTGACAACTTATTCATCACAGGTTTGACCATGTTTGTAGGTGGTTGACAACCTATGTCCAACGAATGGTTACATAGTACGACGGCTTATCATGTCGTTGTTGTCACCATTTAGCCTTTACAATTTCGATTTAGACACGATTGATAGAGACATTGTGGAAGTTAATCACTAGCATTTACTTAGCTCCAAAATAACACGTGACATCGATTAAACTTAATAGTTCCTCACAAGGACTCCACCAAAACCTAGCGTATATTCTAGGAATCAAATCTCATCACTTGTGATTTCCTATCAATTTTAATCATGTCATCATGTGAGCTCTTTTGTTTTAGTTCTTTAGCATGCGAGGTTACACATATATATCCAATCACACGCAGTTATAACATAAAACAAGCATAAGCATAAATAAATATGCAATGGATGTGGCCCCTAAGGTGCACTCCCACTATTGAGAGTACTTCTTGAGCAAGTCTTGAACTCCATCTCATGCCATCTTGCCTACTTGAGGACTCCAAGCTTGAGGCTCCTTTAGACCATCTAATTGCTCCATGCACCTTGCGCCATAACTTTTGGTTTGGCCACCTCTCTTGAAGCTTCAATCTTCAATCTCTACTAACTATCTTATTTCTAATAAGAAGTAACCTCATAGAGGCGAGTGGATGAGAAGAGAAGACACTAGAGTATAGAGAGGCACGACACGCAGGCCGTATTTTGATTACATATTCAAAAACCAAAACCAAAACAAAAATATAAAATATCTATGCCACATTCATGCACCAAACACATCCATTCAACCCACAACAGCATGTATAACAATATAATAAACATACTGGAATTTTCTGGAAATTTCCAGAATTAAGCAATAATTACTGGAAATTAATAAGCAATAATCTAATCGACTAAAAAGATCGAAAATTGCTCCCTACCACTTAGGGTCTCACCACCTATGGCAAAACGTAGGGAAAAATGACCTAAGTCTCCAGAAAAAATTTGGGCTCAAAACAGTGTGTTTAAGGTCGTCAAACTGCCTCGGGAAGTGTGCTAAACACTAATTAATTAATCTGGAAATTACTAAAATTTTCCGTCGCTCCAAAAATTATGAAAAAATATCCAAAAAATAGGAAATTTAATTTGGAGTCCTTAGGAAAAAACAGACGAAAAATGACGGCGGGAGGAGGCCGCAAGCGCCCTCACGCGCCGCCGCGCGTGGGCGCGTCCGCCTCCGCCACGCCCCGACGTCGGCCATGTGCCACGTCAGCACATATGCCGACGTCAGCTGCCACGTCACCCCGTCACGTCACGTCATCGCCACGTCAGCTGCCACGTCATCCGACATGTGGCTGCCACATCAGCAGCCGCCGCCAGCCCTTTGGCGCGTGCGGCGCGTGACCGCGCGTGGAGGCGGCGTCGGTGGCGCGTGAAGCCCACGCGTCGCCTTCCCGTGCTCCGTTCCCGACGAAATTAATTTTTTCGGGATCGTCTTATCGTCCTGATTTCGATTATGTGGTCAAAATCCAATTTTAACAAGTTTTGAAAAACGTGTTCTACTGATTGGATCTAGCAGTCCAGATTAATACAGTTCCGAATCTTTAAAAAATCATAACTAATTCACCGTAAATCTAAAAAATATAAAATTTATATATCTGAAATCCTCGTGAAAAACCCTACCTAACCATATAGGTTTCGTCTACTGGTTATGAAATTTCAGAAACTCGATTTTTAATACAGATTCGGGAACGCATATCGAGGCACGAAAAACAAGCCTATGGCTCTGATACCAATGAAGGGCAGGAAGGATCTATCACATACAGATCTACTACATGAATTATAGCGGAAGATTCATGTGTTTACCTTGTCTTCCTAAGCTCCTTAATGAAGCGGATGATCGGTTGTTGCTTGCTTTCACGCGCCTCCTCCTTGATCTTGCTCCCACCAATCTAGTGTGAATCTCGAGGACGAACACTGATTTCCACACCACGTTCCACCTCCTTGGATGAAGTTGGAGAGAGACTAGGGTTCTCTACAACTAGTATGAATCTAGACAGAGTAACTTTATTCTCTGGAATAGCCATTAGCCTTAGCATAATAGCACACCATAATGTGTAGGAGGCTGCCTCCTTATATAGGCAAAACTTCTCCTAGGTTTGCACATAGACCCCTAGGGTTTGAGCACTAGCTACTAACCCCTCTAGGTTGTGCATTAGTGCAACTAACCTCATAAGGTTATGATAATTGCATTGGGCACCCCACATGGGCGCACCAATTGCTAACAGCATCTTATTATGCAAAACACAAAATAGGCATCATTATCGCCAAACTTGGCGAAGTTCATTCCCTAGCTATCTTTGTTTTTTCCCTACTTTTTAGGTTTTTGAGACACTTGTCCACTTTTTGGGGTGTGACTACTTATTTAAACCATGTCTCCTATAATTTCTCCACCACTTTTTCTAAATCTTTCTTTTAATTTTCATCTAGTACGTGAAAAAAATCACTAACTATTAGCATTCAATTTAAATTGTCTAATTTATAGCTAGTAGCATTGGAGCCTAGTGCAAAAATTAAAATGCAAAATCGTATTCTTAGCAATGATATGCCTATTTTTACCTAATTGCATTGGAGATGCTCTAATAGTTGCTCTTAAGTGTTTACCTCGTAAGTATTGAACTCAAGACCAAATTGGGAATAGCAAAACAACTTTATCCTCCAAATGCCCTGTTGATTTTTGGGTTAGACATTTAAATACACTATTACATACTATGACTTTCTTTTGCAAATAGATTACATAGTATGACTTTATACATAATATATAACCATCTTGAAAGATTAAAATGCATATATATATATATATATATATACATATATATATATATATATATATTCAAATTTGTTCTAGAAATATTGAAATATTCATGAGAATTTGTGTTCAAATGATCTTAAATTACTAAAAAAATGATCTTAAATGCAAGCACTCAATTATTGTATTAAATGTTGTAAATGTAGTTTTTAGAAAACTAATGAATAAAATTGTTCGGTTGTGTGTTTATCTTTTGCCAAATTTTAAATCATTAAAATTACATGTTGACTAAATTTAATTTTCACGTTATATTTCGATTATTACCTCCGTCTTCTAGATCGTCCTGCTTTGACTTTTCAATCCGTAATTGAGTCACTTTGACTCGGTAATTCAGATAGCAAAACGATATATTTTTTTGGAAATTTTTTTATGTTGTTATAGAATAAAGTTTACTCTACAAGACCATTAGGATTACCAAATTCATGTATCGTTTTTTTAATCAAATCAACGGGTCAAAGTGACCCAGTGAATAGTGGCAAAAAGCGGAGTAGACTGAAAGAGAAAAAACAGATATAATACATAATAACACATTCGTATGAAAAATATAAATATATAATATAAAAACGTTCATTTTTCTGTTCAAATCAACTGGTCTGACCGGTTGAACCTCAAATCAATGCTCATGCAATGCCTCTTAAAAAAGAAACCATAGTAGTAGGTAATAGTATAATTTTAGGCACCTAATTCAAAACTTGGAGTTACTGTACATTTATATACCAGTACGCGTACATTGTTGGGCAGAGTTGTCATACGGCATGTGTAGGGTGCCCATGTTTGGGGGCAGGAGACATCATGGGTCGGGGCTTTTGTTCCATCCCCCATAATAATCATAATCAAATTAATTGCTGCTTGTTCAATCTAACACACTGACACATCCCCCACAACTTTAAATTCATTTGTTTGTGGGCTGTGTCTAATGAATCTAATCTTAACAACTGATTACTACTTATCTAGGGGATTGATTCTTACAAAGCAGAAAATGATTCTTACAAAGCCACTAACATTTTTTATACATATAATGACCAATGAAATTGCACAAATGATGTAGTGGCTTTGTAAGAATCATTTGTCTGTGGGCTGTGGCTTATCTATATAATAATAATACGGGTGCTGTATAACGTTAATGATAGAAGAATATATAAACCATGGAATTAATTGTTTTCTTGTTAGAGCAAAGTTACAAAAATACAAGCAACACATGCATGTTTCGGTTCTACCTACCCAGGCTCCTACCTAGATCTTCGCTAATAGACGTTTAACCAGACCCAAAGATTCTGTTATTCCAAATCCCTAATCATGAGACGTCCAATGAAAGGGTTTAACTGCATCCAGCTTTACTTATCGAAGTCTTTCTGATTTCGCCTCTTAAACTCATACGCAGTTTTTTAATGTAAATTACACGTCAAATAACAATTTTGCATTTTGCATAATGATAACTTCACACTATTTCTACAACAATAACAACGCAAAAGCAAAGCAAACCTAATTCTTTTCCTTACACGTCACTTGCAAAAATTAATTGTAGATAAGATAAAGAGATTTGAGGGACAACTATGTAAAAAATATAAGGTATGGGAAGTGGTTAGGAAATAGTAGGAAACATGGGTTAAATCATCAAATAACTAAGGAAACCTAAAAAAAAAACTATGAAATATGTCTGAGGGGGGAAATTCAGGCCAAACTTGGCCAGGTTGATACAAGTCCTTCCATTTTGCATAAGAGGATGCCTCTTCTATTCAATTACAACATTCATCCAAATTCTCTAAATTTGGCATAAGTAACCAATTTGCATAGGCTATTGGAAATACTCTGATGATATGGCACGAGTACCAAAATTTTACAGGGATGCAAACACAATGATATATTACAATATTCATACAGCTATTTGTTTCCGAGTTCCTACAAGACTAATATTCAACAATCGTCGACTATGACTGATAGCTACACAAGAAACTACAGATCCTAATATAGATTGATTGATGATAAAAGTATTGTTGAATCACTGACAAAAGTATTGAAGCCGCCTTTGGATAGGAAATCCCCTGGTGTTTGAGACTGGTAACCCAAGTGACGATTACACCTCGGGAGTTGTGAAACATCATCAGAAGCTGCCCCTACAACCCGGTACCCGCTGCAAACAAATACATTAGTAAATGCTGTTGTAACCTCATATGATTTCACATGGTGTAAGAGATTAGATGGTGTTCCCTAATTTCTGATAGAGAATTTGTGCTCTACCAATAACAAGTTAACCATACAGGATACCACTAATAGCGTAGCTTAATTAGTGTAATTGATAGATTAGACTAATTATAGGGTCTTCATTGTAATTAACTCTATATGTAATTGGGGTATATAGTGTTAATGAAAACAATAGTCCGGGAGAGGACAATTTCACATACTTTCATGGTATCAGAGCAGCCCTAGCTGCCGCCGCCGCACGTCTCCTTCCCGTGCATTGCCGCTGCCGTCTAGCGCTCCGATCCGCTCCACCAGCTTCCGCCCTCTCTCTTTCTCCCTCTTCCCGTCGCTATCCGCGACCTCAATTGTCCTCAACGCCGTTGCCCACTGCGGCGGTGCTACACCAGTCCGATCGCTGACCCTGTTTGGTCCGATCGGGCGCCTCTCTCCCACCGGCGATTGCCTCTGCATTGTCATTATCTTCAACGCACCCAACAGCCGCTGATCCGTCGATCTCTCTGCTTCGATTTCTGTTTCTTCTCTATCGTCGCTCTCTGCCTGCGATTCCGCTCTTCGGCGTGATCATCGCCTCTGCCCCTGATTTTTTATGTGTTGCACTGATACTCGACATTGTTGCCTCGTGGGTTTGATTGAGAAGTTCCCTCCGCGTCATCAGAACGAGTTGTATTGATTGTATTGATTACAGCAGTGGGTTTGTTAATTGAGTTGCTCGTGGGTTTGATTGATTTTAAAAGATTCCTCGTGGGTCTGGTTACTTTTCAAAAACGAGCAGTACTTAAGCATTGGGGGCTTGTTTGATTGCTTTTGGTATTGAGAAAAAAAAAAAAAATTGCTTTTGGTGGCCATTGTTTCATTACTATTTACTGGTGGCAATCATTACTTGCTAGTGGGGCTCCAATCATTGGATCACTATCACTGTGAGTACATATTTACTCTAAATCTACACAGAAATTTTCTGTTGTGCTTCTCTTTTTGGTCATCAACCATGTCCACTGATAAGCAAACTGCTTCTCCTCACCAAGCACGCCGAGGTAATAGTAATCGTCGTCAGTCTGATCGAAAAGGTAGGGTACATACTCAGCAACACCCTGCCTCCCCTCACGGCAACTGGGTGTGGTGTCCTGCACCATCGTCCCCGACTGATCAGTCAGACCCCTATTCCCCGACACCGGGTTGGACACAGTCAGGACCCTCTCAGCCTACAGTTACGTCAGGTATTCTTGGTCCAGGACCCTCTCAGCGTTCACAGGTTCTTGCTGCCACTGCGGGTTCGTCTCCCTCTGTTACTGCTCTGAGTTCGGAACAGGCTGGCATGACATATAATGCTCCGGATAAGATGTGGTACATGGACTCTGGGGCCTCCTCTCATCTCACATCTCAGACAGGTACTCTCTCTTCTGTCTCATCAAGTTCTCCAATTTCTAATATGATGGTTGGTAATGGGATGCAAATTCCAGTGTGCGGTTCCGGTCAGCAGACTATTACTACCCTAGCCCGTCCCCTACACCTCAAAAATGTCCTTCTCGCTCCGAATATTATTAAAAATCTTGTCTCTGTCCGTCAGTTCACCATTGATAATAATGTCTCTATCGAGTTTGACCCGACTGGCTTTTCTGTGAAGGATCTTCACTCGGGGACCCTTTTACTTCGGAGCAATAGTTCAGGGGACCTATATCCTCTTATTTCTACCCCGTCCCCCTGTCCAGCCCAGTCTCTTGCCATTCTTCCAGCCCCAGTGTGGCACAACCGTCTTGGACATCCTGGTCGCCACGTCTTAGATCAACTTAGCTCTAATCATTTCATTTCTTGTACTATAACTGAGCAGACCGGATTGTGCCATGCATGCCAACTCGGCAAACACGTTAGACTTCCCTTTGCCCCTTCACAATCTTGTACTGTGGCTCCGTTTGACATTATTCATAGTGATATTTGGACATCTCCTGTTGCGAGCAAATCTAATTTCAAGTATTATCTTCTCTTACTTGATGATTACTCGCATTTTCTATGGGTTTTTCCTTTAAAACTCAAATCGGATGCTTTCACTCACTTCAAACAATTCCACACGTATGTGCATACCCTGTTTTCTCGTGACATCAAGAGTTTTCAATGCGACCTTGGGGGGGAATTCGATAACTCTGTGTTTCATGAGTTCGCCAAGTCCAGTGGCCTTGTTTTTCGATTTGCTTGTCCGCAAACGTCTCCTCAAAACGGCAAAGCCGAACGTATGATACGTCGTATCAATGACATATCTCGTACCCTTCTCTCTCAGGCCTCCATGTCTCCTCGCTTCTGGGTTGAGTCCGTTCTCACTGCTGTCTATCTCCACAACATTCTCCCCACCAAAGCTCTCAACGGTGGTATTCCTACCACCATTCTCTATCATCGTCTTCCCACATACGATCATCTTCGTACCTTTGGGTGTTTGTGTTACCCTAATCTGACTGCTGTGTCTCCCCACAAGCTTGCCCCTCGGTCCACTCGATGTGTGTTTCTTGGTTACCCTTCGAACTTTCGTGGTTATCGATGTCTCGACATCTCTACTGGTCGAATTCACATCTCTCGTCATGTTACGTTTGATGAGCATGTCTTCCCGTTTGCCACACCGGGTTCCGTGTCACTTCCCGAGCATACTCTCTCTGACGCCGACGATGGTCTTCCTCCTATAGATCTGTCCGGTCATACTCACAACCCCTCTGCTCCATCTCGGCTAACCCCACCCTTCCCTCTTCACTACACTCGTCGCCCGGCTGCACCTCCTCCTGCTGCATCGCCGCCACCTCAGGCTCCTCCACCTCAGGCTCATCCTCAGCCTCCTGCCTCCCCACCTATCCCGGTCTCCCCGCTATCTCCAGCATCAGAATCTCCTAACCCACCGACTCCAACTCTCTCCCCTCAGATGAGAACCCGAGCCCAGCACGGTATCCATAAACCCATCTCCCGTCTCACCCTTCATACTCAATCTCCCTCTTCCGTGTCTCCCTTGCCCAAATCCCATGTGTCTGCCTTTTCGGACCCACACTGGAAAGCTGCAATGGATGATGAGTTTGAGGCTATGATCACGAATCAGACTTGGGAGTTGGTTCCTCGCCCGTCTGGGGCGAACATTCTTCGGGCTCTTTGGTTATTTCGTCACAAGTTTCGGGCCGATGGTACTCTGCAGCGATACAAGGCTCGTCTCGTGGCAAATGGCAAGTCTCAGTTAGTGGGGGTTGATTGTGATGAGACTTTTAGCGCTGTGGTCAAACCGGCCACCATCCGCACTGTTCTCACTATTGCTATCTCGCATGCTTGGCCCATTCGTCAGTTGGATGTCAAGAATGCGTTCCTACATGGTGATCTCGATGAGGTTGTGTATATGCATCAGCCACCGGGCTATCGGGATCCCCGTCATCCGGATTATGTCTGCCGCTTACGTAAGTCCCTGTATGGGCTGAAGCAGGCACCTCGTGCGTGGTTTCAGCGGTTTGCTACGTTTCTGACCGGCTCCGTGGGTTTCTCAGGTTGCAGATGTGATGAGTCTCTGTTTGTTTACAGTCAGGGATCTGATATTGTCTATCTCCTTCTCTACGTTGACGATATCATCATTACCGGGTCCTCCTCTACGGTCGTACAGCGGGTTATCTCTCAGCTTTCGACTGAGTTTGCTATGACTGATCTTGGACCTCTACACCATTTTCTAGGCATTGCCGTTACTCGGACTGATTCTGGTATGGTTCTCTCGCAGCGTCAGTATGCCTCTGAGATTCTGCAGCGTGCATCGATGGTGGGCTGTAAGCCCGTTAGCACTCCGGTTGAGACTGGCTCCAAACTCACCGCAGGTTCGGGTCCTTCGGTTGATGATCCCACTCTCTACCGCAGCTTAGCTGGTGCGCTTCAGTACCTTACCTTCACTCGCCCGGACATCTCTTACGCTGTTCAGCAGATTTGCCTCTTCATGCACGATCCTCGAGAGCATCATTTCCGTGCGTTGAAACGCGTGCTTCGCTATGTGAGTGGCACTATTGATCTCGGGTTTCACATCTCAGCTACTGCCTCTACGGGTCTCACGGCATACACGGATGCTGACTGGGCTGGTTGTCCGGACACGCGTCGCTCCACCTCTGGCTTCTGCACTTTCTTTGGTGACAACCTTCTTAGCTGGTCGTCCAAACGGCAGGCCACCGTCTCCCGCTCCAGTGCCGAGGCTGAGTATCGTGGCGTTGCCAACGCCGTTGCTGAGCTTTGTTGGCTTCGCAACCTTCTCATTGAGCTACGGGTTCGTCCTCCGAAGACCTCTCTCTGCTATTGTGATAATGTCAGTGCGGTATACTTATCAGGTAATCCAGTTCAACATCAACGCACTAAACATATTGAGATTGATCTTCACTTTGTTCGGGACAAAGTGCGCCTCGGCCAGCTTCGAGTCCTTCACATTCCTGCCGATTTTCAGTATGCGGATATCTTCACCAAAGGCCTTCCTCGTCAGCTTTTTGAGAGATTTCGCTCCAGTCTGAACGTTCATCCTTCCCCTGTTCCGACTGCGGGGGTGTAATAGCGTAGCTTAATTAGTGTAATTGATAGATTAGACTAATTATAGGGTCTTCATTGTAATTAACTCTATATGTAATTGGGGTATATAGTGTTAATGAAAACAATAGTCCGGGAGAGGACAATTTCACATACTTTCAACCACAAGTAATAGGAAGTCATAGCGCTGGATAAATATAAGAAAGAGTGAAACTGAGATTAGGAAACATTTACCTTTGAATTTATGGTAAGTCCATCCAATAATCAATATTCGACTGGAACTGAATCCGTCACATGTGTGATTTTCCCCTTCGTCTTCTCCCTCCTCTTGGCAGGTACTTTCTTCCATTCAGAAACTGTCTGTGAAAGAAAGGTGTAGGAGTTCAGATTTAGAAGATGAAACGTACAAGAAAACAAATCTGAGATGAACAATTAGAAAGTAAACTTATGATGCTGCGCTGATACCTAGTTCCTCCTGTTATTGAACCAAGTTGATTTTTGTTGTTGATCTTCACATAACCTATATACTGGAGCAACGGCTATTTTGATCCTTCTTACACTTCACAGTGTATGCCGATGAGAGACGAATCACTCACCGCCTTTTATAAGAGAGCATTCGGGTTTTAGGGCGTGAAAGGGCCGGACCCAAATATAAGAGTCAATGGCCCTACCTATTAAGAAGTCGGTAAAAAAAATTGCTTTCGAATTTTAGAAGCCCAACAAGTCCAGACTCCAGACCCAACATGATAAGGGTGATTCATACGCTATTGTTCATACCAATCAAATAAATTACCGTAAATGTAAGCAGAAAGAACCTAAATATGAGTTATATATGGTAAGATATGTTCTTATATGCTCCTACTTGAGAGATACTAATAGTTTTCAAGTTGAGAGGAATAAAAGGGGAATAGGAAAGAATATCCATATTGCTCCAAAAGTAAACAAGTTAAGCTGACATAAACAGAGAGAACGTTCTTTTATCCTTCGTGCTCGTGGGGTAAGTCTTTTGAGGCCTCAAGATTTAATTTTGAGAAGATGATGTAGATACCTGCATACCCCATTGAAATATTCCCGAAGAGATCAGATCCTCGGAGAACTCACATAGGCATCCATATTGTCTATTTTTCGTTTTCAGTATGCGGTTTGCTTTATTACTTTTTCTTCGGTAAATAAGAATAATTAGAGTCATTTTGGAGGTCATATAAAAAAAATCTGTACCACTTAGATTTCTATTTAGAATGTCATAATCATCAAAGAGTGTTTCTACAAAGCATTAGAGTCAAAGTCTCAAGTAGTGTTCAATTAGGATGAATTTTCTTTATCTTTTGTTTCAAAGTGTTTCGAAATACCACTTCGTTCTCCCTCTGTAACCATTTCATAAGCTAAGTTCTTATTTAATTGATTCACTACGGCCGAAATTCCTTTCTACAGGGGTAAAGTGAATTGAATTCCCTAACTTTACTTAGCTTATAAAGTCGAGCATATTGGGTATAAGAAAGGATCCATAAACAATCTGCTCAATATAGCAGATTCATACCTAGGAGTTTGCTTGCTCCTACGACATGGCCTCCAAACAGCCCAGAAACCAGATAAATGTTTGATGATATTTAAATTCTTAAAAATCATATCATGATTAGGTTTGCTTTATGAAATCAAGGATGGCATAAAATGGAGTACTTCATCGTAGTTTCTTATTTGCTAGGCGCAGGTTGGGGTTGAACATAAACTTTCTACCTATCCCCAGGGTAAATCGAGTCCATTTACAAAATATTATTCTGCCATTCACTCTGTTTGGACCCGGAACCTGAACATCAATAAGATTTTCATGAATCTTTTTGTGAAGGCTCAGATGAATGAAATCGGCAAAAACTATTTCCAAAGCAATCTCGTATCTTTTTATTGAACTCACTTTTACAAATTTAAAGCCCATCAAAGGTTATAATAGTAGACACTAGACACCAAGTTAGGCAGAAACACACAGCGACTTTTGTTAAAGCTGTTACAAACTGCAACAGTTACTTCAAAAGCATCTATCCCCAAGTTGTTGATTAACTAGAAAGGCACGAAATGGCAAAACTGAGAAATCATCAACTTGCATCACAAAACTCTTTTTGATGTGCAGGCTGCTGGTCTGAACAGAAACAAACGCTTCAATTTTGGTCTCCGTAAATCAAACATACTGAGGAACTGTAACATAGAAAAGGAATGAAAGAAGCAATTTTTTGTAAAAGGACTCATGGAGGTCTCCATTTACCCATAGGATAAGTAAAATAATCAGCTCAGCCCAAACACAGACCTAGTAAATAAAATACTGTGATGAAGTATTTCATTTTATTTTATTTGTTGATTTCAGAAGGAGAACTCAATCATGAAATGATTTCAGACTTGAGATATTATCAACCATATACCTGGTTACTGGGCTGCTTGGAGGCCATATTGGTAGAAGCAAGCAGACTCTCATGAAACTGCTATCTATTTGAATCCTTTCTTCTACCCAATATGGTCAATTTTCCACAGGTTTCTGTAAAGCTAGGGAATCTGATTCACTCTTCCCTGTAGAAAAGGGAATTACGACCGTGAAATCCCTTTACACATCTTTCCAACGGTGTAAACGAGTAACTTTGGGTTGTTAGAAACCAAGGAGACACTGTAATTGTTCTTGCACTTGGGAGAACATTTGTAGCCTCCTCGAGTTTTCTCTCTTGAATTGGAAGTCTAAAGCCAAAGGATAGAAGAAATGAAGAAGTAAGAAGGCATATTCTCCTCTGTCCTAAGAGGTTTTTAGGTACCATTCAATATCAATAAATGCATTAATAGAAGAAAGACCCTTTCCCATTCGATAAAAGAGCTAGCCCGGTAAATGATGATTTGCTGACAGGCAAGATTCTTTCCTGCCCTTGATAAGGCAGAGTGTGGGATATGCAGCTTCTTATATTAATATATTCCTGGTTTCTTGCTGAACCTAGGATAACAGCAGCTTTGGCTTGCTGCAAGAACTTGGTCCACTTTTTCCTTGCTTGTTTACTCCCCTGGGTAAGACGAAACTCTATGAAACTACTGGATTCGGATTCTTATACCTAACCCAATCCATTTTCATCCCTAATATCTGAGTGGATTGACATCAAAATGTCATGGTCAGGTCCACAGGGTTGATGATTTCTTAATCCTGATCCAATCCGCTCATGAAATACAATGCAATCCAAACCGCATAACACGACGAATGGATTGCAGATTGTGAGACTTGTTTGCACAACCCTACCCCTAATTAACATTATATCGATCTTAGGTGGTGTACAAGATCGGATGTGCTCCTCAATTCCGGATCAAGAATTTATGCTCAAATAGAAATAGGTCAACAGTCAACTAAAAGGATCCTCCTTGTTTGAAGTAAATGGGAGTAGTGGGGCTGCTTGTATAAAAAAATTGTATATACATAATTCTTTTTGCTATGGGAATCCGCTAATCTAGTAATCATAACAATCGATTTGATCTAAAACCGTTGCATCTGTAGATTCCATCTTTGTCTTCTCCTTCCTTTTGCAGATCTGTTATGTTGGATGTTTCATCTTTTACGAAAGAATTGTGTATGAGTTCAGATCTAGAAGATAAAACATCCAATAAAACAATATGAGATGAACAATTAGACATGTGTCACATTGATTTGATTTTTTGTGCTTCATCTTCACAGAACCTCTAGTTGGAGCAATGGCTATTCTGATTATTCTTACACTTCACAGTAAATGAGAGACGATTCTGTAACTTGCCTTTTATAAGGGAGTATTAGGGTTTTGGGCATGAGACGACCGGACCTAACAGATATAAGAGCCAATGGTCTCCTTTTGACCTTTGAAGCCCTTGAACATCAACAGACATTTTGCAGATTAGACATTAAATTATCGCCACCTATGCAATTTGTTTGACCAGGTTTTGAAGCAGCCATGACCTAAAAACGAATTCAGAATCATGGCAAATGCATATTGAGTGCAACCCTACACAAGCTAATGTACAAAAACCCACAGGATCGAGGCAAATGCAGTAACTGTGTGTTGATGCTTTAAAAATAGGTCTTACTGTTTTCACCCATCTTAAATTTCGCATAAACAAATCACAAAACAAACATATAGCTCATTCAAACATACAGACAAACTTTGACATTCATAGCATGGCAACTGGCGACAAAAGCTGGACATTAGCAGCAGAATCTGGTGCCAAGGGATCTAAGAGAGACTCTTTGCTTTCTTTTGCTTGCAAGTCACAAGTAGTAGCTGTCACTAAGGTTTTCAGTGCTACTGTAAATTTTGCCTATGCATCTACCTCAAAGCTATTCGATCTCAATACTTTGGATCAGCCATTGTTGTAATACAATGTCAGGTGCTGATCCTTGTTATGTGATTCTATATATTATGTACAGTTGACACTCTATCTAAGACAGTACTATTACTATGCTAAGTTTGGTGAATCCCTGTTTTGCTTTCTCTCTTCTTGTTTCACAAGAAATTTTTTTTAGTACCTCCTAGTTCTTAGACGCAAAAAAGACTTCAAGTAGACGTGCGGTCACATTTTTATAGAGTACAGGATAAAGCTATACCTTTAATTGTTTCACACTAATCGTTGTGAAACAAGAATCAGACCTGAAAATCTATCACATTTTGTGTCAACTTGTGCATACCATTCTTTTTAGAGAAATAATATACTTATTCCTTCTCAGCCTGAGAATCATTATTGCTCTAGTAGGACGATATAAGAACATATCTTACCATATATAACTCATACTTTAGGTTGTTACAGATTACATTCACATTTACGATAATACATTTTATGTGGTTCAGATCTGGCTCACCTGGAGCGGGGGCGCGAAAGCGACAAATTCTAAAAAAGTTGTATTTGAGAGTGTGATGAAAGCGCGTATATAACTTATATATTTAATATAATTTTAGATATAAACCTATTATGAATTGAACTTTTGTGTAATCTATATTTGGTGGCAATAATACAAAGCTTAAGTGTTAGCAATGAAAAATTGAGATACAATGAGGCAGTGGGCTACATCAGTAAGTAAGGGGTTGATTAGGTCATTTTAGTTGAAATTTTGGTTGACTTAGTTTCAAATAGGCTTGGTCCTGAGGCCATAGCTGAGAAAGTACAAAGTGTTGGTAAAAACGCACTCTAGAATTTTGGGATTGAGGATTATAAGTGAATTCGATCTGAAACTCCTCATTGGCCTTTTAGAAGACCTAGGTTCAGATTACTTTGATTGGTATAAACAGTAACGGGCTTTATTACCCACATAATCTTGTGGCCAGACTTGTTGGGCTGCTTAGAATTGGACAAATTGTCGTTACCGACTCCCTAGTCGGAGAGCCCATTGGCTCTTATATTTCTTAGGTCTAGCCCTCTCATGCCAAAAAACCTAATACTCTCTTATAAAAGGCGAGTTACGGAATCGTCTCTCATCGACCTACACTGTTTAGTGTAAGAAGGACTAGAATAGCCATTTCTCCAATTTAGAGGTTCAGTGAAGATCAAGTACATAAAACAGCTAGGCACCAGTTCTTGATCACAAGTTAACTTTCTAATCGTTCATCTCAGATATGTTTTTACCTATGCTTGGCCTGCTAGATCTGAACTCATAAACATTACTTTCTTAACAGGCCAAACATAGGAGAAAACAGATCTGCCAAGAGGACGGAGAAGACGAAAGGAAACCACTGATGCGAGGGTTTTAGATCTAATCGATTATTATGAATACTGGATTAGAGGATTACCATAAATTGAGAGGAAATTCTGTTCTCCATGTCAGTATTATTCAGCCCCACTATTTGTTACTTCCAGATAGGGGTATCCTTTAGAATTCACTATCGACCTATTTCCATTTGAGAGAAATTCTCGATCCAAAATTAAGGAAGACCATCCCCTCTTGTACACCCCCTAAGCTGATAGATTGTTAATGAGGAGTAGGGTTGGGCAAAAGTTTTGACTATCTGCCATCCGATTTGCTTCGCACGATGTTATTGGGATTGGTTTGGATTTCCTTTTTTTGGGAAGAATTGGTTTGGATTTCATGAGGAGCGGATTGGATTAGAATTAAGAAAATGTCAATCCATATGGATTAGATTGCAGACCCAATTTTTACAAATAGGCAGACCCTGGCATTTCAATGTCACTACGCACAGATTTTTTTTTGAGGGGTCATTCCGCACAGATACTAGGGATTGCAGCTAATCAGATTTGCATCGGATTACCCAATGTCCAAATTGGACTCGACTAGCTTCCATCGCCTACGGATTTTGCCGCATTCGGATCGGATTAGTCATCGGATCATAGCTGGTGTGATATTTTTTGTTCATTAACCTTATTATAACCTTGCAGAAATTTCAAATTGGACTAGTTCATACTTTAAAAGGCATGAATACATCGCATAAATCTAATTTTTTCATAACAAAAAACATGAAATGTAACAAATAAATGATATTTTACATAGAAATTTTAGATGGCTTAGTAATTCTGTATAAGCATGTGCATTATTGAGTTTTAAGATATAGAAAATTGCAACCGAATCGGGTTTCATGGATCACAAAGACTGTTTCATACCCGCTCCATTTATAATAGATGAGATCGGATTGGTTTGAATTGCCATCCCCGACGTATACGATCCATGTGACCATTTTACTCACTAAATTATATACGGACCGAATTGAGTTTACGAGATTTTAATTCTCTAGTTATTGTCTGTATGAGATAGTTATGCTAATATATCATAACATATTTCTGGATTTCATGTTTTATAGTATGATTTAAGTTTTCCTCAAAAAGAAAAGTATGATTTAATTTGGAAGTTAATCCTTTACGTAGGACTTAACAAGGGTAGAAAATTTATTTGAGAATAGCATTGACTTTTTAAACTTACAATTTCTACGAATACAAAATTGATATACTTGCTTTAGGAATAGCTTACATGAAATATGATTGGCTGTATCTTGACTCTTTGGAAGCGTTGAACATCAATGGACATTTGATGCTTATACATTCCAATTTCGAAGTATATGGAGCAGTCATGGCATAAAGAAAAACTCAGTAATATGGCACATGACCTGTATCAATGTAAAGCCTTACTTTCTTGCTTGCTTGATCCTTCCCTAAGGGGTGCGTACCTACTGGGAATTCGCTTAAATAACGACGACCAGCTTATCTTCGTCCTTTGTGGAAAGTGATCGAGTTGTTGAGTGAGCTAAGTCCTTATTTAATAGATCATTATGGTGGATTCAACAGCCGTAGTTCTGTTATTCTACAAGATGAAAAGTGAACTGGATTCCCTAACTTGACAGAGCCTATAAAATCAAGTGTATTGATTAGAGGAAAGGATCCATAACCATCCTGCGCTACATTGCACATTGCAGTTACGTGAAAGTTTGCTTGCTTCTACCAATATGACCTCCGAACAGCTCAAGAACCAAGGACATGTTTTGATGATATTGATACCACAATTCATAGCATGAATAGGTTCTCTTTCTGAATTTTTAACAAATAAAAGAAAATGAAGTACTTCATCGTAGCGTCTTATTTACCACTATCCGTTAGCTCGGGAAACAAAAGAATCAAATGCATCACTGGACAAGGTAAATTAACCCTAGGAATAGGCATACTAGATCTTCTATTTTTAGGAATGTAAGACAAATATAGCTCGATACCTCATTTGTTTCCTTTGAACTCTTTCTGGGAATACAATGTGCTGACTTCATACGTATGACACATGCAAGGAGGTCAGTCAGGGCTTCTTCACAAGCAAATTCTTCAATTCCAAGATCTTTATAGCTTGTATCTTTTCAACACTGTGAATGAGTAACTCATGATTGTTACCTACCAATCAACAAGAAAATCATAATTCGTTATTGCACTTGGGAGAAACATTGTAGCTTCCCCGAATCTTTCTCTTTGATATATAGAAAGCTGAGGAGTGCTCCTAAGAAGATGATCTTATAGTATCAATTTTCCAAAAACCCTCAAACTTCTGAAAGCATCCACACCACACACGCAAAATCAGGACATGGAACTTGTATACTCTCTGTATAGGAACCTTTAGTGATCCCTTTTGGAGACCCATATGGTCAACCCTCTCAACACATTGCTTCATAAACTCATGACCACGCAATGAAGTCAGTGAATTGGAAAAAATCCCACATTTCTTCTAAACAGCTTGTTTAGGACACCGAAAACCTTGGACCTGGGTTGAATGGTGTGATTTTGGGGGTGAGTGTTTAAGGGCTTGCTCGATCTGGGTATTGGAAATAGCCACTGTCTTTGGAGAAGGAGAAGTGGGGGGGATTTGGAGAGGGACGACGAATTTGTTGAGAAGAGCCATTTCTTTCAGGTATGAATGAATCAATAGGCAAAGGGTAATTTTCACTTACACCCCTCAGTTTTGGTTGATCTTCACTTGCACCCCATCTAGTTTGGAAAATTTCCATTATACCCCTTATGACTACCAAACATTGTTGTCACTTACACCCCTATGTGTAATTTACTTTGTTAGTTGGTAGCATAACTTTTCAAATTCATTTTTTGACATATTTACCCGTGCAAATGCTATAAAGGTCAATCCACCCTTAATTTTATCAACTCTACATCGAGTTAATCCTACTCGGTTGTAGTAGTTGCACCATGTTCAGAAATGCATATGAACATGTGAAAGAATACAAATATTTTGCATATGTTACGAATACACATTGGGATGGATTGACCTTTGCAGCCTCTGCATAGGTAAGTTTGTCCGAAAAATTGGTTTTGAGAAGTTACCATAAGAACTAGCATAGTGAATGCATAGAGGGGGGTGTAAGTGACAACATGTTTGGTAGTCATAAGGGGTGTAAGTGATGTTTTCTAAACTAGGAGGGGTGTAAGTGAAGTCGACCAAAAATGAGGGGGTTTAAGTGAATTTTACCCAAATTTATCAATGTTGTGTTGCATAATTTTGATTTTTGATTATAGAAAGGGGAAGATATTTTGTACTTTAACTAAAATTATACTAAATGATAATTGTATATTAGTGTTGTGCACAAGAGATTACAGCGGGGAGACCTCCGTGTACACCGTATGTAGTGGATCAAGGATCGCACAGGAAAAGTGGGGTTGTGTGTAGGGAGAGAGTAAGTCAGTAGCAATGTCTGAGAGAGAGACAGAGGTTTGGCAGAGCTTCCGCGTATGGCAAGTGTGTCCTCCTTTGTATGGAAAGGTTAACGATATATATACTGGAGAACATGACCGTTGTAGTGTGGTTAATGCGCCCATTAATGGCGGCTTAATTAGCTTAACCATAACGGCACGTTCGTCCGAGTATATAAGAACCGTTATAGCACGTGGTGCGCGAATACCGGAACCGTTACGAGGTTGACCGGGTTTGACCGGATTGACCGGGTTTAGGAAGCTCGTGCCATAGATCTCTCGAAACAGTTACTAAAGGTCGCGTGCGGGCTTGGCTCGCACGCGACAGGGCTTACTCTAGCCTCCAAACCACTAAATCCCTACAAGTCCCGTGCAGTGATATGCGAGGGCCCTGTCTCGCAGCCCCCACATGGATCAGCTCGGCTGGTGATCCAGTGTGTGTGGAGCACAATATGGTGTGCTGGATGGTTGCCACGTGGCCAAGATCTGTCAGCTCAGAAAGCACTATCTACATTAGCCCCCTTTCTGCGCATTAAGACTCATAGCTGTATAGGCTTCCATGCGCGGAAACCAACATGCGCGTCGCCGCCACGCACCAATTCAAATACGGGTAAGTTCAGCCCCCGTGCGTGCCATTATGACCTAAAACCCCTAGAGTCGTGCCGTCTGGCCTTTAGGGTTTTAGGCGTGACGTCAGCTTGCCCTGTGATTGCGCGATACGACGGTGACGGTTGCGATTCGACTACTGAAAGGACGCAACCCTTCATTGTTTTGGATAAATACCTTGTACCCACATTATTGCAAAGCATCACTTCTTTCTCGTAAAGTGAATGGTACCCGGAGATCTTCGAGAGCAGATTCAGATCATCAATCATTAGTTCAGAACTGCAAATCGTGTTCTTCAATTGTGCATATCCAAGCAAGCTTCAAGAAAACAAGGTTGGCCTCGTTTAATTTTGATTTGAGATACCAGTGTTTGCCTTGAACCGCGTTGAATTTGTAAACCCAGAACATATAATCTGTTGAAATTTTGCAAGGAAGCCTTGATCTTCGAACCCACTTTTGCTTTAAACTTGCAATGATAGAGGCTTCGGATGTGAGATCTTGAAACTCCCTGATTTCTGAAATTGATACCAGAGACTGTTCGTCTTTCTTTGCATAGATCTTGAATTTCAAAATTCAAACTGAAGTGTGGTATTTCTCCCCCCTTTTTTTCTTGCTCTTCCGCGGGAATGGCCAAGATAAAAGGAACCAGACCTGTCAAGGAAGATAAAGAGATACCCGACCTTCCGCAAGCCTTGTGGCGAAAAGCCCCCTTTTTAGGTGGGAAAGATTTCTACCATGCGAGGGTGAAGGCGAAGAGGATGCATGATCCTGTCTCGGTTGAGCGATTGCTGACACTGACTCGCCCAGTTAACTCAGCCTTGCTCGAGTTGATTGGTTCCGAGGATGTGGTTCGATTGGGAATTGAGAACGGGCACTTCCCATATACTGCGATTTCCACCCAAGCGTTCGTCCAGAAATTGGACTATATGGATGAGTGGATTGACCACGTGCTGGATCATCACGCCGCGACTCTTGATGAAGCCGGCGTATATTTTGCTATCCGTGCTATGAAGGGTGCTGCCGTGAAGCTGGATCAGTCCATGCTTCTAGACCTTCTGTCCCGTTACTCGCCTGCGACTCACACGTTCCATTTTGCTGAGTTCGAGGCTGCCCCCACGCTCGAGGACGTGCAAATGCTGTACGAGCTTTCCCCCATGGGTGAAGTGGACCCCTTGAGTCCTTTGAGAACATCTGCGGAGATTGCTTTATACACACAGATGGAGGAATGTTTAGCAGAGGTAAAGAAAATCTCCACCCGGTGGACCACTACAAAGCCCCTTCCGAACTGGCAGTTGGTCGATACGTCTGCGAAGAACACCTGGAACAAATGGTTGCAGTACTTCTTCCGAGACTATGCGAACAGCAGCATTACTAAGAAGCTCCTGAGTGAGAATCCAGAGGCCGAGAATTATGTAGAGGGTAAAGGCTATCACTTGACCCTTTGTGCCTTCCTCTGTGCTTGGTTGTCGAGGTATTTGATCGATGGTCACCCGCATGATGGGGTTTTCTACCATGTTTTGCCACTTGTTGTGAGGCTCGCCCTTGGTCAGAGAGTCGCACTCGGACCCTTGGTCTTGGGTACGCTGTACTATAGGCTTGATCAGCTGGTTCTAGCCATGAAAGAGTCGCGTGGCCGCCTCGATGTACTGAATTTTGTCAATATTTCCTTTTTGACAATGTGGGTTTTCGAGCGATGGCCGTCTTATGCTCCAACTGCTCTCAAACTTGACAAGTGGTGTCCCTCAGGCGAGACGGATGCGCGCAACAGCGGAAGGGCTGCGAGATGGTTCGGAGCGAGCAACACCAAGTGTGTCTGGAGTTTGATATGCGACAAACGGAAGGAGTTTACTGCCAGGCCCTACGCCACGCGCATTGAGAACGTGCGATGGTTTCCAAAGTTATACCCCTCTAAAGGTATTGCCTTCTCAGAAGAGCTTCTCTTCGAAGGGGGACCGCATTTCCATGAGCGCTACCGCGAGTTCTTTTGCTGGTGTCTGCGAGGTTCCCTTCCTGCCCTCGCAGAGCATATTCGTGAGCTCGCGCCGAGGTATGAAAAGCTTACCGTGGACGTTGACCCCACTCGAGTTTCTCCTCAGTTTGGTTTTGATGCGGTGGCCCCATCAATCTGGCCCCAGTCTATTATCAGGGGGTGCTATAAGCGCTTGCTAACAAAAGAGTGCAAGACGGTCTTTATGAACAATCTTCCCTTTGAGCAGCCTGCGGGAACCCGCGAGGGTGGTTGTTCCCAAAATTGGCTCGCATACTGGGTTGCCCAGCAAACGAGGATTGAGACGGAGTCGGCCGCGCAGCCAAGTAGAGCTCCCTTGATCAAAAGAAACTCTTTTCCGTTTCGCCCCAATTGCAGTCTGAGCGAGTCTGAGTATGGTTGCTACTCACTGTTGGACCGCGAGAACCATTTGTGTCCTGATGTCATTCTGAAGGAGCAGGTTGCCGCAGTTAAGAAGGACGACACGCATGTCGTCAGATACAGCAAGGCATTCGCTGAGGTAAGCAATTTCTTCATGTGCGTCAAGCTTCTTGATTTTCTTATGCTGACACCTTTATTCTGTGTTGTTTGCTGTAGTGTCACGTGCGGAGATTCGCGTCTGGTGACCGCTCCAAATCGTTGGTTAACACCATTGTTGCCACCAGAAGACAAAGGCAGTCGTTCCGACTAGCATGGAGGATGGCCCCTGAGGTCGAAACCAAAATTCGCGCAGTCATGAATGCTTTTGCTAACTCGCTGATAGACAATGCTCCGGCTCCGTCTCCTCCTGGAGACGATCCGTCCCCTCCAGCGACTGCAGCGCCGAGAGTGAAGAGACCTAGGCAAAAGGGAATTACGATTTCTTCCCCTAGAAGTGCTCCAGCTTCTCCTCCAGTGAGGTCCCTTTCTATCAAGGACAAAGGCAAAGGTCGCATGCCCAGCAAAGTGCGGAAAGAGCTCGCAGTTGAGACTTTCGTTCCATTCAATCAAGAAGAAGAGGAAGAGAGGCAGGAGCCCCGAGAAAGTGATGAAGAATAAGGGACAACAGTTGTGATGCATGAGGAAGAATCAGGAGGTACCTCCGTCGCACTTCCTTTCCCATTATCGTAACTTGTTTGCACTTCTTTTCTTAAACGAATCATCTCTTCGCAGATGATGATGATGATGAGACCATTGGTGGCCTTTTGGCCAAGAGACAAAAGAGAGATGCCCATTCTGGCATTCCCCACGACCCCATAAGCGAGGACATTCTTGCTGAGTCCAGGAAGACAGCCGCGGAAGCTGCTAAAAGAAGAAGACAGCGAGAAGAGGAGGAGCTCGAGCGTGTGAGACAGCGGAGCCTCGAAGAGCAACAAGTTGACGACTTAGTGCGTCCAGCTAACGAGGAAGATGAGCTTCCCGAAGAAGTGGTTCCCCAGGCAGAGGAGGAAGATGCGGTTCCGGAAGAGGATGCAGCAGCACTGGAGCAAGTCCAAGCGGACTTTGAGGAAATCGCGGGCGGCGATAAAGGTGAGATCTTCAATCTCGCAGTAACTTATAGGGATGTTATTGTGGGTGCGTTAAAGCATGGTCTGTCAAAGACTGACATCCGCCGTTGGCTAGTAGACAAGTGCGGAGAGCCTTCAGGTAAATATTTGAGCGATATGCATGTGCTAGACCTGAGCAACTTGAAATAGGATCATGACTGGTTTCTTCGCATCCCAGGTCACGCCCCTTTTAAAGACTTGCTTAGTGAGGAGACACTAATAGGACATGGTTCCACGTCCTTAGTGTATGATGAAGATACCTCAATCCCACCTTCGCGTGGAAGTGCTTACTCTTAGCTTTTAGTAAAGATATCGAAACAACTTATAGCACAAGTTACCTCATATTATCGCATTTGATATCGCAGGCCATGCTAAGGAAACTGTGTTGGAGCAGAGAAGTCAGCCTTCTGCGTCCTATGTTCCGATTCCGAGCTCCCATACCGAGAAGCCCGTCGCAGCTGCTGAACACGCAAGTGAGCCTCTCGAGGACATCATCGAACTTTCCGATGATGCTGAAGCTGATGCTGTGCTGATGGATGAAGATGTCCATGCTGGTGCTGAGGAGGTAAGGACAAGTGCTGCTAATGCTTTCGCATCTGAGAGCGTCCTTCGACAAGCGACTGCGGCTGTCCCTTCGCCTCCGGCGATGGCTGAGCCAATGGCACCTATTCCTGCGTGGAGCTTTTGGGGCTCGCAGGTTGGGAATGCAGTCGCAGCTGGCGCGGCCTACACTCTTCCTCCTGACTATGAGAGGTTGGAGCTCGCAGCTGATAGGAGAGCTATGGAGCGAGGGCAGTTGTAATACCCCGTAATTTGGTCAGGGGTAAATTGGTAATTTTGGAGGCAAAACATGAATCTTAAATTATTCGGAAAAGTTATTTATAATTTTGTGTGAATTTTAGAATGTGAAACGATAATTTTTCGTGTGTAGATTAGTATTGTCGCGTATGTGACCACCGCGTGAGATGATACACTTGATACACTATAACATACCTACCCCACTACTACTATTATTATTATTATTATTATTATTATTATTATTATTATTATCATTATTATTATTATTATTAATTTATTTTTCTCACACCCACTCTACTGTCACCCGTCACATCCCCTTTCCCCCCTCTTGCTTTGTCTTCACGCACAAGCAACCTCAGCCGCCCCAACAATCACCGCCTCCACCACCTTCTACAGCCTTCCATCACCGCCCTCAGCCACCTATTTAAACCCCCGAAACCCCCGCTGCCTTCCCCAGCAGCCACCCTCGCACACCCACCACCAGAAACGCCACCACCTCCATCATCATCGTCGTCACTCTCACCACCACCATCACCTCAAGCTCCGGCAGAGACAACCCACCGCCATCACATTCGTCCTCTCTCTCTGTCCCCCTCTCTGCTTCAGTACCCAGCAGCAGCAGCAGTTCACCACCTCCACCATCAGTTCACCATCTCCACCACCGTGCACCACCATCGTCGGCAACGTCGCCACTATCACCACTTCGCATCTCACTCTGCCTCTCTTCCCTCTCTCTCTCACTCTCCACTTCTCTCTGTTTTGTGTGGAAAGCAGAGGCAGCAGCTGCAGCTGGCAGCAAACAGCCACCAGCCACCGCCGCCACTCTCGACGGGAACCACCAAGAGAGAAACCGCCAGAACTCTCTCTCCCCATCTGTTTCCCTCTCACTCCCCTCTCTGCTGCGACCCAGAAGAAGAAAGAAGAAGAAGAAGTTGCAGCAGCCTCAGGTTGAAACAGAGCCACCATCTTCGCCGGCGATCACCATTGATTCCGGCAAAGAGTTCGGCCCAGAGAACACGGAGCAACCCAGCTCATTTCTTCCACCCAAACCAACTCCCTAAGGTCCGATCAGCACCCAGGAGGTCTTAGAGGCGCTTAGAATCCACCGGAAAGCCACCGTCGGCCACACCGCCGTGAGCACCGACGTCGTCTTCGACCCGGCTCAAATCTTCGCTGTTTCTTCTGTTTCTTCGACCAGGTGCACTCCTAGTCCCTCCTTAGTCTGATTGCTGAACTAAAACTCTCATTAGCATGCTTTGATTCATGTCCCGATTATTGAATTCGTAGTGTTCTTGTTAGGAGGGGTGAAAGTGTAGTTTTGGGAAAACTTAGGGGTGAAGATGTAGTTTAGGCAAAACTGTTTTATCTTGTTAGGGGGATGTTGTTGCCATTCTCATAAGTTGGGGGTTCCTCCTATTAACTAACAAATATGCATTTTGTTTTGAGAATAAAATAAATTAGAATTTAGGGTTTATATTATTAATAAAAATGATTAGTATTGTAGAATTGTTTTCTTGGGAAAAATAAAAATAAAGCGTCAATTTAGAAATATAACTTGTAACTAGTTATTTCCCCTATTTGTTGATTAAGTATTTGCTAGGAATTTAACGACTATTTAGTAGCATTTTAGAATTTAATGTTTCAAATATTTAATAATGTCTAAATTATTATTTCTTAATTCTTCATAAAATCTAATAAATAGCCATCTTGGACTATACTTGGTGATATGCAAATAATGTTAGCTATTTAAATAATAAAGTGTTGGTTGGTAATTTTGACTTTAGTGAATTTGCAAGACTTGGGTTATAGACTCGTAAATACTAATTTTGTTAGGAAATCAAATAAATATTGGAGAAAATTAGGTGACTCCCAATGAGACTCGCTAGGCTTAGAGCAATACATGTTGTATACTTGCATAGTTGATTTGTAAATTGAATAAAGAAATTCAATTTGTAGGTGACGAATTTATCGACGAGGGCTACGTGTCTTTCTAAAGGATCATTACGTGCTATTTGTTGAGGATTAAGGTGAGTATACATGCCAAGCCTTGCGTGCCAAGCTTCCTTCGTGTCAAACGTGAATTTTTATGTTATGTCTCAAAATTGTGTTGTTTATTTGATACTTGTCGGTTTTGTTTATTTCTTGGAAATCTCACACGATAATTATTAATTCGTAATAACGTAAAGTGAAAAGAGTTGTGCGGGGAACGTCATTTGGATTATTATTGATTTGATTTGGTCGTCCATTCGACCCCTTATTATTTAGCCCGGTTGCCATTGCCCCGGGTTCGCTCCATGTACTCACCTCTCTGGCCGCAAGAAGTCTTAGGGGGGTGCCGGCACTTAAGGTCTTGGTAGCTTGTGATGGGATATATTGATGATGCGATTGGATTTTCCCCGTTCAACTCAAGAATTAAAATGGATATTTCTGGATTGGTGGTTTATGAGAAATTGGATATTTATGATTGAATGAGAATATCAGAGTTCGATTATTGAAATTGAATTGGAATTTTCATATGAGGATATTGGATATGAGTTAAGTGCTGGTTTCTGGAAATCTCTGGAATTGTGTTTGGAACATGAGAATATTTTATTACTCAATTATTCTTTACTTCCGCTTTATAAATGTTATTATTTATTGTTTTACTTAAATTATCATCTCCTCTGTGTTTGACATGCTTGGGTGTTGCTCACTCAGTATTTGTTGCTGATTTTCAAACTGCGGTTCCTGTTTTCCTTCCCACCGCAGGTTTAGAGGCAGGAGACTTGGTGTAGCAGGGTACGAGACTCACCTAGATGGATATCATCACGTTTTGATCTAGTTTGTTAGCTATGCCTAGTGTGGTGCTTTTGAGACGCATGTTTTGAGACTTGTGTAATGCTTAAGACTTTTGTAATGTTTAATATAATAAATAATTCAGGATGTTATGCTTTTGATTTCCACCGTCACTTTTAGTAGCGCCCTCCTGGGCTTTCCGGTCCGGAACGGGAAGCTTGGGAAACCGCGGGTTGTTGCAGGTGGTATCAGAGCCTGGTCATCCGTTAAAGGGAATTAAAAACCTGTAGGGCAACTTAAAATGAATCTAGGGCAAGATAAAACTGGAAAAGCCGATTGGGTTATGGGTAGTTTATTTGTTGGACCTGTCCACTCTGATTACTTCCTTGTTGTGTTGAGGTTATTATGTGATTTGGTTATGCCTGGATTATTTGGATGGATGTGAGATATTTTGAGATGAGTAATGCTACTCTAAGGAAAATGACGTGTATGGGATGTGAAACGTGGTAAAATATTTAATGGTGTGCTTTTCTTTTAATAATTGATGAGTTTATACGACTTGCATGCTATACAATGGATAGTGTTTCTTGTGTGTGTGTGGATGAATCTGACCCTGAGACGATAGTATTAAGTGGTAAGAATACGAGTAATTGCGTAGGACAATGGCTGCGGAAAGCACCAACCAACCACAATTGGAGCAACTAGCCGCCCAGATGGAACGAATGACACAAGTCATGGATAGAGTAGTCGGTCGCGAAGAGCAAGGAAGGCCAAGCTATGCCAAGCAAATAGCTGAGCTAAACCCTCGCCAGTACACTGGGAAGGAAGATCCAATCGAACTGGAGAACTGGATTCGGAACTTTGAGAAGCTCCTAAAGGTCGTGCATTGCCCCGAGGATGAGAAGGTTAACTGCGCCGTGTTACACCTGCTAGATGACGCAGATGACTGGTGGACTACTAACCAGGAAGTCCTGCTGGCCCGGCCCAACTTCAACTGGGAAGCCTTCAAGACTGCCATTAGGACGCGGTTCTATCCAGCACACGTTAAGAGAAGGAAGTGCAATGAATTCAACAATTTGACACAGGGGAATGGCTCAGTGACGGACTACTTCAAGAAGTTCGTGGAGCTACTAAAGTTTGCTGGCCACACAGTACCCGGTGAAGACGATAAGGTCAACAAGTTTATTTCGGGACTAAACTTCCAGCTGCAAAAGATCATGCGTAGCAGAACTTATGACACTCTGCACGAGGCATATGATCGAGCTGCTGACATGTGGCAAGTCCAGGAGGTTCAGGACGAGTTTCGCGGGAAACGTAAGGCAGCTGAGGCAGGAAGCAGCAACCAGAACAAGAAGTTTAAACCTAGCAATGGGGGAAACTATCAAAACCGGGGCCATCAGCTGAGCACTGAAATTGAACCAGTTCGTCGATACTTCTGTAAGAGATGCCAACGAAACCATCCCGGAGTTGACTGCATGGGTATCCCAGTTATCTGCAATAACTGTGGCAGGAGGGGACATCGAGCATTCGAGTGTCGATCTCCACCAGCCAAAAATCATCAAGTGTACCAGGGGGGAAACTTCCAGAGGCCACCCCAGAATAACCACCATGGAAGCCGCCAGCAGTACGGGGACCAACCAGCTGGAAATCAGCAACTGGGATACGGCAACAGGAACAATGGCAACCGTAACTATCAGAATAACGGAGGCAATGGTTACGGACGACAGCAAAATTTCAACCAGGGGAATGCAGGACACAACGGAGCCCAAAACCGCAATGCTGTGATGACAACCAACAATGGAGCTGGAAACGGAGGAGTTGGACCACACAATGGCAACGTGGGAAGGATAGCCGTGATGACAAAGACTGAAGCTGAGGCTGACCACGGAGTAGTCACGGGTACTTTTCTCATCTATGAGCACCCAGTTTTCGTATTATTTGATTCTGGTGCATCATACTCCTTTATATCATCGTCCCTTATTGAGAAATTGGGTTTGCATAAGTCATCTAGAATATCCATTCCTGTAGCGACACCTACGGGTCAAATTACTGTTTGTGACACCCTATTCGAAGGAGTAGAACTAAAAATCCTCACCAGTGTCCTACCCGCCAACCTAATAAAATTTGACCTTGGAGGTATAGACATAATCCTAGGAATGGACTGGCTTGGGGCATATCGAGCAGTCATTGACTGTTATGACCAGAAGGTTCGTTTAAGGGGACCCAAAGGGGAGAAAATCACCTACCGTGGAATTATTAGGGAACCTCGCATCAAGCTCGTGTCAGCCCTAACCATAGTCAATCAAGTAAAGAAGGGAAATACGGCCTACTTGTGCTACATCCAAGATGTTTCTAAGAAGGAGGCTGTGTTGGAAGAGATCCCTGTTGTGAGGGATTTTCCTGACGTATTCCCGGAGGAGATCCCAGGTATGCCACCTAAGAGAGAAGTGGAATTTACTCTGGACTTAGCACCAGGGACCGCGCCAATCTCAAAGGCACCGTACCGGATGGCACCCGCGGAGCTGAAGGAGCTGAAGGACCAGTTGCAAGAACTCCTAACGAAAGGGTACATCAGACCCAGTGTATCACCCTGGGGAGCACCGGTACTCTTCGTGAAGAAGAAAGATGGTAGCCTACGGCTATGTATTGATTACCGCGAGTTGAACAGCGCAACCATCAAGAACAAGTATCCGCTACCTCGGATCGATGACCTGTTCGATCAGTTGCAAGGAGCCAGCGTCTTCTCGAAGATTGATCTGCGGTCGGGTTACCATCAGCTACGAGTAGCAGAGGAGGATATACCGAAGACTGCCTTCAGGACCAGGTATGGCCATTACGAATTCACGGTGATGCCGTTTGGCCTAACCAACGCGCCTGCAGTCTTTATGGATTTGATGAACCGGGTAATGAGGCCATTCCTAGACCGGTTTGTAGTCGTCTTTATAGATGACATTCTGGTGTATTCGAAGAGCGAGAAGGAACACGAGGAACATCTCAGAGAGGTGCTGCAGACATTGAGGCAGGAGCAGCTATACGCCAAGCTGTCAAAGTGTGAGTTCTGGCTGGATCGTGTTCCGTTCTTGGGTCACATCATCTCGAAGGAGGGAATAGCAGTCGACCCAGGAAAGATCTCAGCAGTCAAAGACTGGCCAACCCCGAAGAATGTGTCAGAAGTACGGAGTTTCCTTGGCTTAGCGGGATACTACAGACGGTTCGTGAAGGACTTCTCCAAGATCGCGAGGCCGTTGACAACTCTGACAAAGAAGGCGGTGAAGTATCACTGGGACGAGAGTTGCGAGAAGGCATTCCAGACTCTGAAGGAGAAACTGACTACAGCACCAGTGTTGGCCCTGCCAAACGACTCTGGCGAGTTCGAAGTATATAGCGATGCGTCAAAGAAGGGACTGGGATGTGTCCTCATGCAGGATAGGAGGGTGATTGCTTACGCCTCAAGGCAACTGAAGCCCCACGAGGAGAATTATGCCACGCATGACCTGGAGTTAGCAGCAATTGTCTTCGCACTGAGGGTATGGAGGCACTATCTATATGGAGCCGTCTGCAAGCTCTACACGGATCATCGAAGCCTTAAGTACATCTTCACGCAGAAGGAGCTGAATAACCGGCAACGAAGATGGCTAGAGGTCATCAAGGACTACGATTTACGCATCCAGTACCACGAAGGGAAGGCGAACGTCGTCGCAGATGCGTTAAGCCGGAAGTCAAGCCACGCAATGAACGCTATGCTAGCCCAGCCAGACTGGCTATGCCAGGAGTTCAAGAAGCTCAAAATTGAAGTCGTGGAGCAAGGAACAGTGCAGAATCTGCTAGGAAGCATGACAGTGGTGCCAGATTTCTTCGAGGAAATAAGGAGCAGCCAAAACGGAGACGTGAAGCTTGAAAGGATCAAAAAGAAGATTGCAGCAGGGGAAGCCAAAGAGTTCCAGATTCACGAAGATGGGAGCATTCGTTACAAAGGAAGATGGTGCGTACCACAGAAATGCGCGGCAATCAAGGAGAAGCTGATGCGGGAAGCACACAACACGCCCTACTCAGTCCACCCTGGGGGTGACAAGCTTTACAAGGATTTGAAGAAGACGTTCTGGTGGCCCAACATGAAGAAGGAAGCGGCAGAATTTGTGGCAAGATGCTTAACCTGCCAGAAGGTCAAGTTCGAACACAAGAGGATGGGAGGTTTACTCCAACCACTAGATGTTCCAGTCTGGAAGTGGGACTCTATTTCGATGGACTTTGTGACAGCCCTGCCGACATCGAAGAATGGACTCAACCAAATCTGGGTTGTCGTAGACAGACTAACCAAGACAGCGAGATTCATACCAATGAAAGACACGTGGAACATGGAGCAAAGGGCAGACGCTTATATTAAGAACATAGTGCGATATCATGGAGTCCCAAGCTCAATAATCTCAGACAGAGACCCGAATTTCCTCTCGCACTTTTGGAGAGCTCTTCAGGAGGCACTCGGGACACAATTGAAGTTCAGTACGGCGTTCCACCCGGCTACAGACGGGCAGACAGAAAGGACCATCCAGACTTTGGAAGACATGTTGAGAGCTTGCGTTATGGACTTCCAAGGCTCATGGGTCGATAAACTGCCGTTAATCGAGTTCTCTTACAACAACAGTTATCACGCGAGCATTGGTATGGCACCGTACGAAGCTTTGTATGGAAGGAAGTGTCGGTCGCCACTCTGTTGGAATGACATCAGCGAAACGGTAGTACTGGGACCACAAATAATTGAGGACATGACCAACCAAGTACGACTGATTCAGCAAAGGATGAAAGCAGCTCAAGACAGACAGAAGTCTTATGCAGATCAGAAGCGGAGGCCATTAGAATTTCAAGTGGGAGAAAAAGCTTTCCTTAGGGTTTCACCCACTAAAGGGGTAACCAGATTTAACCAGAAGGGGAAGCTGAGCCCTAAGTTCATTGGGCCATACGACGTCCTAGAAAGGGTTGGAGATGTCGCGTATCGACTGGATTTGCCATCGAGTTTGGGGCGCGTACACAACGTCTTCCACGTGTCCCAACTGAAGAAATATGTGCCAGATCCGTCACACGTGTTGGACCCTGAACCAGTAGAGCTGGACCCATCCTTATCATACGAGGAGCACCCTGTCAAAATCTTGGACACCAAGACAAGAGACACACGTACCAAAAGCGTCAAACTAGTCAAGGTGTTATGGACGAATCAGCAAACAGAAGAGGCTACCTGGGAAGCAGAGGAAGAAATGCGAAAGAAATACCCGCACCTGTTTAATGAGGTACATTTAGTTCCGGGGACGTCACTCTCTAAGGGGGAGAGGGTGTAATCTTTCGTTTGTCATCATCTTAGAACCCTAGCCCCTTATTACGTGCTTAGCACTAAAAATAAAACCTTCTTGGTATGTCTTGTGCATAACATGATGACTGCTTGTTTGCTTGCATGAATTATTTGTGTTGAGACTACTTGTTTGCTTGCATGAATTATATGTGTTGATGAATTATTCATCTATTATATGGGTATGTGGAAGGTTCGAGTGGTTAAATATTTGAATAACTGAAGCTTCGGGGACGAAGCTCTCTTTAAGGGGGGAAGACTGTAATACCCCGTAATTTGGTCAGGGGTAAATTGGTAATTTTGGAGGCAAAACATGAATCTTAAATTATTCGGAAAAGTTATTTATAATTTTGTGTGAATTTTAGAATGTGAAACGATAATTTTTCGTGTGTAGATTAGTATTGTCGCGTATGTGACCACCGCGTGAGATGATACACTTGATACACTATAACATACCTACCCCACTACTACTATTATTATTATTATTATTATTATTATTATTATTATTATTATTATTATTATCATTATTATTATTATTATTAATTTATTTTTCTCACACCCACTCTACTGTCACCCGTCACATCCCCTTTCCCCCCTCTTGCTTTGTCTTCACGCACAAGCAACCTCAGCCGCCCCAACAATCACCGCCTCCACCACCTTCTACAGCCTTCCATCACCGCCCTCAGCCACCTATTTAAACCCCCGAAACCCCCGCTGCCTTCCCCAGCAGCCACCCTCGCACACCCACCACCAGAAACGCCACCACCTCCATCATCATCGTCGTCACTCTCACCACCACCATCACCTCAAGCTCCGGCAGAGACAACCCACCGCCATCACATTCGTCCTCTCTCTCTGTCCCCCTCTCTGCTTCAGTACCCAGCAGCAGCAGCAGTTCACCACCTCCACCATCAGTTCACCATCTCCACCACCGTGCACCACCATCGTCGGCAACGTCGCCACCATCACCACTTCGCATCTCACTCTGCCTCTCTTCCCTCTCTCTCTCACTCTCCACTTCTCTCTGTTTTGTGTGGAAAGCAGAGGCAGCAGCTGCAGCTGGCAGCAAACAGCCACCAGCCACCGCCGCCACTCTCGACGGGAACCACCAAGAGAGAAACCGCCAGAACTCTCTCTCCCCATCTGTTTCCCTCTCACTCCCCTCTCTGCTGCGACCCAGAAGAAGAAAGAAGAAGAAGAAGTTGCAGCAGCCTCAGGTTGAAACAGAGCCACCATCTTCGCCGGCGATCACCATTGATTCCGGCAAAGAGTTCGGCCCAGAGAACACGGAGCAACCCAGCTCATTTCTTCCACCCAAACCAACTCCCTAAGGTCCGATCAGCACCCAGGAGGTCTTAGAGGCGCTTAGAATCCACCGGAAAGCCACCGTCGGCCACACCGCCGTGAGCACCGACGTCGTCTTCGACCCGGCTCAAATCTTCGCTGTTTCTTCTGTTTCTTCGACCAGGTGCACTCCTAGTCCCTCCTTAGTCTGATTGCTGAACTAAAACTCTCATTAGCATGCTTTGATTCATGTCCCGATTATTGAATTCGTAGTGTTCTTGTTAGGAGGGGTGAAAGTGTAGTTTTGGGAAAACTTAGGGGTGAAGATGTAGTTTAGGCAAAACTGTTTTATCTTGTTAGGGGGATGTTGTTGCCATGCTCATAAGTTGGGGGTTCCTCCTATTAACTAACAAATATGCATTTTGTTTTGAGAATAAAATAAATTAGAATTTAGGGTTTATATTATTAATAAAAATGATTAGTATTGTAGAATTGTTTTCTTGGGAAAAATAAAAATAAAGCGTCAATTTAGAAATATAACTTGTAACTAGTTATTTCCCCTATTTGTTGATTAAGTATTTGCTAGGAATTTAACGACTATTTAGTAGCATTTTAGAATTTAATGTTTCAAATATTTAATAATGTCTAAATTATTATTTCTTAATTCTTCATAAAATCTAATAAATAGCCATCTTGGACTATACTTGGTGATATGCAAATAATGTTAGCTATTTAAATAATAAAGTGTTGGTTGGTAATTTTGACTTTAGTGAATTTGCAAGACTTGGGTTATAGACTCGTAAATACTAATTTTGTTAGGAAATCAAATAAATATTGGAGAAAATTAGGTGACTCCCAATGAGACTCGCTAGGCTTAGAGCAATACATGTTGTATACTTGCATAGTTGATTTGTAAATTGAATAAAGAAATTCAATTTGTAGGTGACGAATTTATCGACGAGGGCTACGTGTCTTTCTAAAGGATCATTACGTGCTATTTGTTGAGGATTAAGGTGAGTATACATGCCAAGCCTTGCGTGCCAAGCTTCCTTCGTGTCAAACGTGAATTTTTATGTTATGTCTCAAAATTGTGTTGTTTATTTGATACTTGTCGGTTTTGTTTATTTCTTGGAAATCTCACACGATAATTATTAATTCGTAATAACGTAAAGTGAAAAGAGTTGTGCGGGGAACGTCATTTGGATTATTATTGATTTGATTTGGTCGTCCATTCGACCCCTTATTATTTAGCCCGGTTGCCATTGCCCCGGGTTCGCTCCATGTACTCACCTCTCTGGCCGCAAGAAGTCTTAGGGGGGTGCCGGCACTTAAGGTCTTGGTAGCTTGTGATGGGATATATTGATGATGCGATTGGATTTTCCCCGTTCAACTCAAGAATTAAAATGGATATTTCTGGATTGGTGGTTTATGAGAAATTGGATATTTATGATTGAATGAGAATATCAGAGTTCGATTATTGAAATTGAATTGGAATTTTCATATGAGGATATTGGATATGAGTTAAGTGCTGGTTTCTGGAAATCTCTGGAATTGTGTTTGGAACATGAGAATATTTTATTACTCAATTATTCTTTACTTCCGCTTTATAAATGTTATTATTTATTGTTTTACTTAAATTATCATCTCCTCTGTGTTTGACATGCTTGGGTGTTGCTCACTCAGTATTTGTTGCTGATTTTCAAACTGCGGTTCCTGTTTTCCTTCCCACCGCAGGTTTAGAGGCAGGAGACTTGGTGTAGCAGGGTACGAGACTCACCTAGATGGATATCATCACGTTTTGATCTAGTTTGTTAGCTATGCCTAGTGTGGTGCTTTTGAGACGCATGTTTTGAGACTTGTGTAATGCTTAAGACTTTTGTAATGTTTAATATAATAAATAATTCAGGATGTTATGCTTTTGATTTCCACCGTCACTTTTAGTAGCGCCCTCCTGGGCTTTCCGGTCCGGAACGGGAAGCTTGGGAAACCGCGGGTTGTTGCAGCAGTCTTCGACCAACCCGGTAGCCCGCATTCCTTCTCTTCATGAAATTCTAGAAGGAACTGGTAAGTAGAGCTTTACTGTTCGCACATCGCATTATTCGCTTGCGAATTTGACATCGTAACTTATCTTTGATATCACTTTAGGTTTGAAGCAAACCGATGTAGACTGGGTGGTTCGAATGCGCCTCACCTACCCCCGATCGTTTGTGAGATCTCTGGAGATCGGGCCCTTTGACAGGAGGCTGTTCCTTACTGAAGCCATTTGGATATTGGAGCAGCTGTCTGCGGCTACACCTGCGACCATTTCTGTCCAGAGTGCTGAATTGCTATGCGGCATGTGCCAAAATCTCCTGACCAAAGTCCAGGGCAGACTGGGTTTCAAATTTCTCAAGGACAGAGTCACGCTGATTCGCGCAGCCGTAACTTTGAAACTCGGCCACCAGAATCTCGCAGCTGAGAAGCAGAAGGTGGAGCAGCAGAAGCAAAAGGTTGATGAAGCTCTGAAGCTGTATCATGAGATGAATGCCAGGTGCGAGCTACTGAAGCAAGAAGTGGAACAGGTAGAGAAGCTGAGCCACCAGTTCGAGCCCCAAGACTCCTTGATCAAGAATTTGCTTTGACTTTTCGAGTTTTGAAAAATAGCAAGGAAATAGCTGAAACATTAATGTAATGTTTTGAAACATTAATGTAATGTTGCTAGGGTTTCTCCCCCCTTTTTTTAACAACAAAAAAAATGAATTTGCCCGTTTTGCCCTTTCCGGGATTTGATGGGATATCTCTGTGCGTATCCAATTATGACATCAGCAATTGATATTCTGCTTGATTTTCGCGCTAATTTCTCGGCAGATAAGCACGCTTTTGTTGGGAAGTCCATCCGAATCATGACCATCCGTCATTTATTAGGATACGCAACTGAATCGTCGTAGCCTTTAGTAGGGTAATTGATTGTTACCACTTTTCAAGGCGTAAGTGATTGAACTTACCCTCTTTTCAAATTCTGCTGACTCATCCTTGGCAACTGAAGAGTCTCCACAGGGTCTATATAAACCCTGTCTTTGCTATTTGGGTTCTTCATCCCAAAAGATATGCTTTGCCGTGAGTCCTTACGACTGCTGGCTTCAACGCTTGTTTTTCGTTGATTCATGGCAACTTCAAGTTTTGAATCCTGAGTTTGCGCTTTGTGCTATAGAAATAGTTTCCAAGATCCACTTTATGAGGAATATTGCTCTTTATAACCATCATAAAGAAGATGGAGATAATATCTCATGTGTGTTCGAAGAAATTTCTTCGTGTATTATGTTTGCAGGTCATGTTTCCGGCCGCCTCGTGGCGAGGTGCAGCGCCGAAGTGACCGTGCTACCGTCTCGTAATGAACGGCGGAATTCTCCTCCAGCATCCCTGGAGGAGGATTTCTTGCCTCTTCGTTCTTGAACCCAGGGTTGCGGACCGCTGTGTTCATCCCCGTATACAAGGAGCCCTTGCCCTTTGGAGCTTCTGCTTGCATGTTGATCGCTGGAACCGGTGGTTCCTTGGGCAAATGTTATGGGGTGCAAATCTGGCAAGGGTCTTGTCAAATACTGGGATCTTGAACGTATGGCTTCATGTGGCTCTTTGGAGCAAGATCCCAGTTGCGACAGATGTTCACCCGCAGATTTGTGAACGTATTGTATAGCCGGTGTTGGAACCGGTGGGTTCATCCTTTGCAGTCAGGATTCCCGTAGTGTGTTTCTGCTGGCTTGTCAGCTGCTTTTCGAATGTATTGTAAGCCATGTAGGCTGTGTAGTTAGATTCGAGCTTTTTCGCTTGTAAGCTACTATCTAGACAGATAAAATGTAAGTCTTTTTGACTCATAATGATAAATAGCCTTTTGTATTATCTGCTGTCTCTTTACAACAAAGTACAATTTCGCATGCGTTTCGGCATATTTCGCCTTGCATAATGCTATGTAATGGTTTCGCATTTGCGATCTGCTATATGAATTCGCGGATGTTTCGCTAGATCGTTCGAGATCATATTTTCGCAGCTGTGCCACCCTGGCCGATGGGCTTGTGATTGACCGTTGTGGATCATTTAAGATCATTTTCACAATATTGCTATCGTAGCAGATAGTCTTTAGTAGATCAATTAAGATCGTTAAGTGGTGCAAATTGCTATCATGGCAGATAGGCTTTATTAGAAAATCAATTGAGATCATTTCTCGCATAAGCTGCTATCGCAACAGATAGACTTTTTAGAAGATCCAATAAGATCATTTTGCGCATGCGTTGCCATCGTAACAGATAGGCTTTAGAAGATCAACTAAAATCACTTTGCGCATAAGTTGCTATCGTAACGGATAGGCTTAGGTGATCAATTAAGATCGCACTTGTATAGGCTGCTATCGAAACAGATAGGCTTTTATGATCAATTAAGATCGCATTTGCATAGGCTGCTATCGTGGCAGATAGGCTTAGATGATCAATTAAGATCGCACTTGCATAGGCTGCTATCATGAGAGATAGGCTTAGATGATCAATTAAGATCGCGTTTGCATAGACTGCTATCGTGAGAGATAGGCTTGGATGATCAATTAAGATCGCACTTGCATAGGCTGCTATCGTGAGAGATAGGCTTAGATGATCAGTTAAGATCGCATTTGTGGATTGCTATTGCGGCGAGTAACTCGCCGTTAACAGTTATAACAAACTGAAATAAAGTAAAATTGACACGCAGAAATATGAAGTTTCTCATTTGGGAGAATTTTCTTATTATAATGCTCTCATATGGGAGAGATGGGATTACAATCCTCTCATATGGGAGAGGAGATTGTGTAAATCGTAGCCACATGAGACATTAAGCAACGTTATAATAAAACGCATGAAATGAGAGAAGTCAGGGATAGTACTTCTTAATCCAGCGCATGTTGACTGAACTCGGAGTCGAGGTTGTGCCGTGCAACCTTCGTATGCTGCAGTAGCCACTGTCGAAGACCTCTGTGACTTCGAAGGGTCCTTCCCAATTGGCTGCGAACTTCGGGTGAGTTGCTTCTCGCATACAGTGGTCAGATGCGCGCAAGACCAAGTCTCCGACTGCGAAATCTCTTCGCTGGACCGTCTTATTGTAGGCGCGAGCGATTCTTTCCTGGTACCGCTTGTTGGTCCTTTTGGCTTGTTCTCGCTTTTCCTCCAGCAAAATCAAGTCATGATCGCGTTGATTTTCATTGAGTGCATGGAAGGCCAGCCTTGCTGAATTGACTCTAACCTCCGCAGGTACTACAGCCTCGGCTCCATAGCATAGCAGGAACGGTGAGGCCCACGTGGGTGTCCTTGGAGAAGTTCGGTAAGCCCACAGAGCTATGCTTAGAGAGTCAGCCCACTTCTTGTGGTCATCTGCGACCATCTTGCTCAGAATCCTTAACAGCGTTTTGTTGGTTGCTTCAGCTTGCCCGTTCCCCTTCGGGTAATAAGGGGTAGAACATATCTGCCTGATATTGTACTCCGCTAACTTCGCAGCTACCTGGCGATTAACGAAGGGAGTACCGTTATCTGAAAGAATGGTATTTGGAATTCCGAACCTGCATGCTACGTTCCCTAGAGATTTTGGGAACTCTCGCATCAGCAGCTTGGGATCAGCTCCGTACGGACCCATGACATCAATGAAACGCATGACATGCTCGTGAGCGTTTCCATTGACATCCTCGAACTTATCCCATTTGGGAGCCTTGTACCCCGCCGGGTTAGGCATGAGATAGATCTCTCGTGGAATGGGTGGATCGTTGTCTAACTTCGGGATAATGGTATCCGCGAATGACTGATGAGCCAGAATAGTGTCCACGCGCTTCTGCAGGGACGTCATGCATTCTGGAATGCTCCCCTCGGTAGTTGATGGAGGGGTTGTCGCAGGCGGGGGCGACACATACGCCGTCGGAGGATTGGGAGTATACTGACTACCCGTATTCCCCCAGATCGCCGTTGGGGGAGGCAAAGGGTACTGCAGAGATGTGTTAGACGCCAAAGCCGAGGGCTGAGGAGCGTGGGCAGCAAGAGGCAGCATCTGGGCCGTCGGGTATCTCTGAACCGAAGGCAGCTGCGTATTCGACGGTGGAGTCTGCAGATTAGGGTTGGGAGGTGCGGTTGACACTCCCAATCCTGGAGCGGTAGGGGTTCCTCCTCCTTGAGGGATAGCGGTGGCTGATGAAGGGTTTGGCGCAAGGGTGCCCAGAACGGCCAAGATTCGTTCTAATTGCGCAGATTGAGCCTTGAGATCTTTCGCCTGACTTTGGACAGTGGCGTCCAAAGACTCTAGCGTCGGTGTCTCGCCGGGAGTCGTAGGAGTACGGCGGGTCTCGTCTCCCGAGGGAGCTTCGGTAGAGGGCGATCGGTTGCTGACATCATCCTCCTGAGACATGGTTGCTTTTGTTGGTAAGTTCACGTCGGGTTCACCAAAAATGTGCACAAGAGATTCCAGCGGGGAGACCTCCGTGTACACCGTATGTAGTGGATCAAGGATCGCACAGGAAAAGTGGGGTTGTGTGTAGGGAGAGAGTAAGTCAGTAGCAATGTCTGAGAGAGAGACAGAGGTTTGGCAGAGCTTCCGCGTATGGCAAGTGTGTCCTCCTTTGTATGGAAAGGTTAACGATATATATACTGGAGAACATGACCGTTGTAGTGTGGTTAATGCGCCCATTAATGGCAGCTTAATTAGCTTAACCATAACGGCACGTTCGTCCGAGTATATAGGAACCGTTATAGCACGTGGTGCGCGAATACCGGAACCGTTACGAGGTTGACCGGGTTTGACCGGATTGACCGGGTTTAGGAAGCTCGTGCCATAGATCTCTCGAAACAGTTACTAAAGGTCGCGTGCGGGCTTTGCTCGCACGCGACAGGGCTTACTCTAGCCTCCAAACCACTAAATCCCTACAAGTCCCGTGCAGTGATATGCGAGGGCCCTGTCTCGCAGCCCCCACATGGATCAGCTCGGCTGGTGATCCAGTGTGTGTGGAGCACAATATGGTGTGCTGGATGGTTGCCACGTGGCCAAGATCTGTCAGCTCAGAAAGCACTATCTACAAGTGTTTACTTTGTTAGTTGAACATATTCGAAAATATTTTGAAATATTTGCGATCCGCGGATTAATCCGGTCCGATCCGCAAAACCTTGGATCCGATTAGATCCGATCCGTTTCGGTCCGAAAATCGGCGGATCGGAATAACTCAACCATAATCCGGACCAATCCGAACTGTGTGCACCCAACTGCTAACTTGGCCCGCCATTATCCAAACTCCCCCGAAACCTCCAGCTCTCTCTTTTTGTATTCTAATGTCCTCAATTTGGAACCTCTTAACGGGGCTGGCAACATTTAACACGACAACACGACTCGATACATGCAGTTAGCTGGCTTGGGTCGACATGAACCCGCTTCGTGTCAAAACGGGTTTCAGGTCAAGGCCGTCAAGCCACGGGTTAAGCGAGTTGACCTGTTTAACCTGTTAAATCATGTTGGGCACATAACTCAACTATTGGTTTGTCATATCAACAAAATTTGTGGGATGCATTCATATATAAGCAGGCTTATATCACAAAAAATTGAAATAAGAAAGCTTAAATCACCAAACCATGCTAGGTTGTCAACCACCACTCATTCCCACAATTCTTATATTTTTCACCTCAACGATTTACAGTCGCCACATCTCTCTCTTATATTAATGTCAAAAACTCACCTTTTTCACTTCTTTGTGATTGTGGTTTGTCAGAAAATTAATTTGCGTAAACAATAAAAACTGAAATAATAAATAATGAATCTGTTATCAAACTTGACAGATTGAAGAAGAAGAGGATCATGTTGACGAACGTTTTCCTTAAAACGATTTGCCCCCGGTGCTATCGGATTTTCACGGAACAATCGCCTTCCAAGACTCCTCTTGATGCACTTGACTGGCGTAGCACTTGCCCTCAAGTACCCGGACGGAATCAACATGTGAGGACAGTTTAATCGAGAGAGAGAACGATGGGATTGAGAGTGAGAGATGCGTCTATCTTCATTTGAGGACGAAATTTGTTCTTAATAGAGAGGGGATGAGGATCGTGACTGAATGCACAAACCCACGTTTCAACTCCTCTTTTCATGTTCTTAGGGAATGATAGTTCTCTAGGAGAAAATTTTTCAAAAAAACAACACATTACGTATGGGTTGACCCACAATCCAAACCAGCTTCAAAGCGGCGCACGTGCGTGTGTTTATTAAACACCGTCTCTCCACCGAAAAGTATAGCGGAAAGATCGTCATCTCAACACGATAATTTGTTCATTCACAGTTTCGCTTAAGAGCTTCAACTATATCAACCATGGTTCTCTTAATCTCTCACACACACTATGAACAACCAAATATCTCATTCATACCTATGTATTCTCAACGTAACCAAGCCCTCGAGGTCATCATGGGTCTCTCTCTTTTGACTATGTGAAGACGTCATCGGTCTCTCATCGATTGACCCTATGAAGCTATCACTGTCAGTCTCGCTATCGCCGATCTAGCCGTCGGTCTCTCTTTCTTTCTCCTTCTGTTAGGTTCAGCGGATCTATTTTTTTTATTTATGTATATAAATAAGATAGTGTGATATGAAATTTTAAGTATTTAGGTATGAAAATTCAGCTATTTAGGCTCTATTTCAAGATTCAGAAACCCACATAGGTTGTTGTGATCTGGGATTCTGAAGTTTTCATTTCTGTGAATAGTTTTCTCCTCCTTTACCTGAGTTTTTTTTTTCTTTCTGCAAAACGAGTTAAGAAACAAGGTTAATTTCACGCGATCCAACCCGTTTCTTAAACGGGTTACCCGTGTCGTGAAGGGTTACCGTTGAATAAACAAGTCGAGTTCGAGTTGGATTGTTTGACATGAAAAAGGATCCGGGTGATTTGGATTTTGATAATTTTTTGAGCGAGTTATAGAGCAACTTTTACTCTACAACACCATGAAAATATTTTGTCTAAAAAAACATCATGAAAATATTATCAAAATTTTGCATCGTATTGCTATCTAAATCACTTAGTTAAAATAACTATTCAATAGTAATAAAAATCAATTTAGAGAGAAAATGAGGAAATGGTATCAAGCCTGTAAGGTCTCCAAAATGTGGTGGACAACATCATGCATTGTCATGGGGAATTTATTCATTTGACTTAGACCTCTTCCATCAACTCATTTGACTAAGACGTCTCCCATCAACAAGGTGAAAATTTTAGAAACTCCAAGAGCACCACGTAAGCACGACACTTGGTGCTCCACACCATTCATTAACTGACACATGTCTCACTAGGGTTAACCACTACTCCTATACGGTATAGAAAAAAAATCAAATTCCTACTTGGCTATTTTCTCTCTCCCACCCATCCCACTTTTATTACACATGGCGAAATTTGAGTGGAATGGAGTACCACGTGGATTTGCTCTATAAACACCTAAGAATTGCTCACGAGGCCTACTGGACCATGACTTTATGCACTTTTCTATCACGCCTACCGAATTTCCATCTTTCTTAGAGCTTGTTTGGTATCCGTTTAAAAACAAGAAAAACAGTGAAAAAAATACGACCGAAAAAACACGTTTAAAAACAGAATCAAAAACTGTTTGGTATCCGTTTAAAAACAGTATTTAAAATCAAAAACACGTTTGGCAACATTACTAAATTTCAATGTTAATTTGCTTGAAAATCATTTTTACGTACAATACCGACATATATTTGATATTTGTTGCATCTACTCATAGTTGAAATGTCTTTAAACACCATTAGTATGAAAAACATAAAAAAACACCACATTTGCTGTTTTTTAAACAGCTGTTTTTCAGCATGTTTTTTTTTTAAACAGGCAGAAAAACATGCATACCAAATGTGTTTAAAAAAACAACCCTGTTTTTAATCAAAATTGATTAAAAACAGGGATGCCAAACATGCACTTAATAATACGCCGGTTCCCTCACTTTCACGTTATTTACCTGAACCGAATTAGTTTGACCCGATAATTTGGATAGCAAAATAATGTAGTAATTTTTTTGATACTTTTATAGTCTTATCAATTCTATCAAATTCTTGCACTGTTTTGCCAAAGTGATCAAATAATAGTAAAAAATTAAACAGAGAAGAAAAAGAAGAGATGCAGGAATTGTAAGAGCAACTCCAACAAAAGGAGCAAACTACCATTTGGACCAAAAAATGCTCCACATCAAGAAAACACACAGCTCCAGCAGAAGGAGCATTTGCTGGAGCAAAATCAAGGAGAATGAAATGGAGGACAAAACTTGGGACTTACTATTCATAGGAGCAAAACATAAAAAAAAAAAAAAAAAAAAAAAAAAAAAAAATTAATCAAAAAATTGATTCCACCCTATATTTTAAACATAAAAAACATGATATGGTGTTAGAATAGATGTATTAAAATATGACCGTTGGAAAATAACCGATGGAAATAGTGATAAAAAACAAAAAAAAAAAATTCTAAATAAATCAAGTATTTTAAGTAAATGATTAAAATATTATATTAATTACATACAATTTGTTTAAATAAACATTATTTAGTTACTTAAGACTAATTAATATAGAAATATAATTAATTAATTATAATAACAGAAGTAATAAAATACAATAATTTGGTCCAAGGACAATTTTTGCTCCTCACTATTAGAGCTCAAGAACAAAGTGGAGGCGCAAATTTTGCTCCAAGACCAAATTTGGTCCAAGGGCAAATTTTTATCCTCCATCTCTTGGAGTTGCTAAAAGACACTTCTATGCAATCACGTTTGAAGCAAAGACACTAAACCCCAACCTGTTTGGGAAATGATATTTTAACCTCTTTCATAAGACAAGTTTTAAGATATTACATTCTCCAATTGTAAAGCCGTTAGGGGAGGGTGTAACACCCCCGATTTCCAAAGGAGCTGGAGACCGGGATGGTGCCCTCCGTACAGGGGATTTTACCCTTTCGTACAAGGAGTAGTAACGATAAGCAAGTGAAAAGAAACATCCAACTACTGAATAATTACGATAAAAGTTTACAACATTGGCGACTGGTTCCAAACTGGACACCAAGCCTAACAAAATACATTTTACAACAAAAGAACTATCCGGTTAATTACTAAGTGTTACTGCTTGCAAGTGAGAACGAGTCGTGATCCCAGCGCGTTACCCCAAGCAACCAATCATAAACCTGCGGGGAATTAAAAGAAACACAAGGACGCAGTTTTTCGAGTATCAGTAAAAACTGAGTGAATAAACAACTTAGCATGTAAAACAGAGTGGCTAAGAAAGGTAGACCACAGGAAAGAACTAGGCAGGCAAGACTGAGCAGGTAAGCTCACATGTATATTTTGAGACGTGAAATAAAAATCACATTTTGACACGAAAGAAGATAAGCACACAACGCTAAGCATGAATACTCACCGTGAGAGCCAAAGAGTGCTATCAAAGTCGCCACTCGTAAACTACGTCTGGCTCTACTAGCTCGTCGAAGGGAGGCTCTACAATTATTAACATAAATTCCTAATCACAACCAAGTACGTATCACAAGTAGATAATGCACATGTCTCAAGTGATATGCAAATGAAAGCCCTAAGTAACTATAAGCGCCCCATTTATTTTTAAATAATTGAAGTCTCGATTGCTAGCGTGTCAGAAATCTCTAAAATAATATTAGAAATTACAGAATAATTTTAAGACGACAAAACTATTTAATACTATAATTACTATAATTAATATTACAACAAGTTATAGAAAAATTAGGATTCTAAATAAACGATGCAAAAGAATAATAATTCATATTTCTAAAAGAGTTATTTTTAGTTGAGGAATTTATTTAGCAGTATTTCACAATTATTATCTATTTTACAAATAATTTATTTTACTTTCATGAAGACAATAATTGATTAAAACATCTATTATTGATAAAAAAAAAAAAGTGAACAATACCGATGTTTATAAACATTTGAAAAACTCGCAATTTATTTACATAAACGAAATGAAAAATTATTTAATTATTGAAACATTACTATTTATACATCATGTCGAACAACCATAAATATTTAAATTGTCATATATGTTTATTTGTGAAAACATTACGTTACAAGGAAAATGAATACTTATTTATTTGTTAATTTAATATGTAATTTGTAAAGTTTTACTAACATATAAACAATTAATTAAAAACTAATATAATTAATTAAAATTAGTTTATAATGATAAAGATAAGCTCCCCTAAGGTTCTCACAACATACAATCTGCCCCCCTAAAGTTTCTGAAAAGACAAGTTAACCCCCTAGTTATACACTATCGGTAAAACAACATGTAGACATGATCCAATTCCATCAAAACTTGCATTCAAGCTAACAAAAATGTGATTTCGACGATCAAAGCGGAGTAAGAGATGATTTAGAGCGTACCCACTCCGAAAACGAGTCGAAACGGTGGGGGGAACGAATTTCGTCGATTTTCCGGCGAGCTCCTCGTCGGTTTTTAATGGCGCTCCGGGAAGGACTCGTTTCTGCTGCTTCTACGTGCTCCATCGAGCTCAGAGGAAGGGAGGTAGAGCATCAGTGGTGGTGGCGGATGGAGATGGGGGACTTGGCAGTGGCGGCGTCGGGGATGGGCTTCGACTTCGTCGTCGTTCGGGCACTGCTGCTACTGCCACTGTTGCTGCCGCTGCTTCCTGGTGATGCCGATAGTAAATAGAGGGGAAGTGAGGAAGAGACTGAGAGGTGATGGTGGTGGTTGTTCGGTGGTGTTGTTGACGGAGATGAGGGAGAGGGGGACGATGGTGGTGTTGGATGTTGCTGGGTTTGTCTCTCGGCAAAACAGAGGGCAAGAGACGGAGTGAGAGGTGGGTGGCAGTGGCGGCTGCGTTGTGGTGGTGAAGATGGTGGTTGTTTTTGTTGTTGACGGTGGTGGTTGATGTGGTTGTTTCTCCGCTTAACAGAGGGGGAGTGAGAGAGATATGTGCAGGTGGTGGAGAGAAAGGGGGAGTAGCAGGTGGGTGTTGTCATGGTGGTTATGGTAGTTAGTGTTGGTCGCGGTGAATGGAGGTGGTGGTCGTTGTTGAGGTTGTTGAGGTTGATGTTGCTGTTGCTTTTGTTTTTAAAACAAATAAGAAGAGAGAGATGGTGAGGTAAGAGAATTGGGTGGTTGCATCATCACTTGGGTGGAGTGATGTGGTGTTGCAGAGGCGCGGGTTAACACGGTGGTTTGACACGCGCCGAAATTAAAAACGCGGCAAATATTTAAATACGAAAAACAAATGTTTTCTAAGCAACGATAATGACGTATAGAACAACAAATAATACGCGACACGACACACGCAATTATTTATATACGCGATAAATAATTTATACGAAAACTAATTTAAAACTATTCTCGACTAAAAATTAAAATTTGACTAACAAACTAAATTCAATTGATAAAAGGAATTTTGACAGATAAGACAAAACTTGGTTGATAAACAAGATTTTACTGTTAAAACTAATTTTGACTTATAAAACTAAATTTGTGCTTGAAAATATATTATAACGGATAAAACTAAATCTGACAATTAAAACATAACAGTTAAAAAAAAATGAAGATGATTGGTATATCAAAAGAAATCACCATGTCGATTTTGAGGAAACATATAAATTTTTATTTAATTAATATTTACTATATAGCTAATTAAATTTTATAATCAACTTATTAATGGAAATAAAAGAGATTTATTTAAACTAATTCATAACAATGAGCTTAGCTTGCCAAAATAACTATAAACAAAACGTATAGTTAATCAATACAAAATGAATCACATATAATATACACATCGTCTTATTGCGACTAACACTAATAACTGACAAGCACTACGCAGTGTCAAATTACTGAAATACCCCTACGGTAGATTTCAGGTTATTACATCCTTTCCCCCTTGGACAAAGCTTCGTCCTCGAAGCTTGAATGGGGTACTATGACTTATGGGTACCTATTGGTAGTCACAACTAGAGAAATAGCAAGCAAATGAAATGCAAGGATAGAATAGGGTTGTTACATCCTCCCCCACTTAGGGATGAGCTTCGTCCTCGAAGCTCGAAAAATTTCTATAAGTCTCTACAGGTTCTCATTACATATAATGTCATATAAACAAGCATGGCGATAACAGTTAAACACTCCAATTATCTTATAGAGATACACGAGATCCGAGAAATAGATTTCTCACAAGTAAAGAGCATATAAGCATCTTGAAACAAAGGATGAGGGTGGGTGGGATATACTCCCAATCAGTCATTGACCATCTGAACATGTAGTAAGTAGTGGGGCTTAAAATGGAACAACAATAAGGACAAGTAACATATATCAATTAGGCATGCGAAGCTAAACAAGAGACAACCCCGAAATCCCCGGCTTATTCATATTTTACTTTTCAGTTTTACCTTGCCCTACCGATTTCAAGTTCAAGTTCAACCTTAGCTGTAATTACTCTTAAAAATCTTAGTTTTAAGTGTTATCTCCCTACAGTCCTAAAGGATGTCACTGCTCTGATACCAACTGTAACACCCCCGATTTCCAAAGGAGCTGGAGACCGGGATGGTGCCCTCCGTACAGGGGATTTTACCCTTTCGTACAAGGAGTAGTAACGATAAGCAAGTGAAAAGAAACATCCAACTACTGAATAATTACGATAAAAGTTTACAACATTGGCGACTGGTTCCAAACTGGACACCAAGCCTAACAAAATACATTTTACAACAAAAGAACTATCCGGTTAATTACTAAGTGTTACTGCTTGCAAGTGAGAACGAGTCATGATCCCAGCGCGTTACCCCAAGCAACCAATCATAAACCTGCGGGGAATTAAAAGAAACACAAGGACGCAGTTTTTCGAGTATCAGTAAAAACTGAGTGAATAAACAACTTAGCATGTAAAACAGAGTGGCTAAGAAAGGTTACGGGGTTAGTATTTGGAACAGTTTAAACAGTGACGGAGTATAAGTATAAAGATCAGAGTTTGCAGCAATAATAAGTTTCCCAAATGTTCAGTGTTTCCATTACAAATATCTTATCTCAAGTGGCGTGTCTATGCAGAACACGGCTTATAAATAATTGTTTCCAGATTTGGAGATAAAGCAGTCATATTAATAATTCGCAGTAACCAAGGGAGACCAGGATAAATAGTAACAGATGATACTGGTGCATAGGGGGTGTTGAAACCCAACCTCTCTACCAAGCGTTATGGATCGGATCCCCCGTCCCGCTAGTCATCATACAAATAGCCAACTAGACCTTAAGTGTCGACACCCCCTTAAGATTGTAAGTCAGAAGAGTAGTACTAGATGCTAGACTCTAGCCTATGGCGATAAGAGTCAGGGCACTCGGAGTCCCAAAGTAGTAACGGGTCCAAGACTCCAAAGAGGTAGTCAAGGGAAGCTGTCGAATCGATACTTCCGGCCGGAGCCAACCATAAGTCCAAGACTCCAAAAGGTACAGGTAGTCAAGGGAAGCTGCCGAATCGGTACTTCCGGCCGGAGCCAACATAGTAACAGTCCAAAGGTCCCAGTACATGCGATTCTTTCACTTTACGTTGTTAATGGATTCTGATTTAGTGATATTTGAATAAAGAGTTTTCTCATTTCGAATACGAGTTGTAAAATGGAGGTTTAAAAGTAGAACGACGGGTTTAGCAATTTCAGAATAAAAATATGACAGTTATTTTGAAATAAATAGGTAGACCACAGGAAAGAACTAGGCAGGCAAGACTGAGCAGGTAAGCTCACATGAATATTTTGAGACGTGAAATAAAAATCACATTTTGACACGAAAGAAGATAAGCACACAACGCTAAGCATGAATACTCACCGTGAGAGCCAAAGAGTGCTATCAAAGTCGCCACTCGTAAACTACGTCTGGCTCTACTAGCTCGTCGAAGGGAGGCTCTACAATTATTAACATAAATTCCTAATCACAACCAAGTACGTATCACAAGTAGATAATGCACATGTCTCAAGTGATATGCAAATGAAAGCCCTAAGTAACTATAAGCGCCCCATTTATTTTTAAATAATTGAAGTCTCGATTGCTAGCGTGTCAGAAATCTCTAAAATAATATTAGAAATTACAGAATAATTTTAAGACGACAAAACTATTTAATACTATAATTACTATAATTAATATTACAACAAGTTATAGAAAAATTAGGATTCTAAATAAACGATGCAAAAGAATAATAATTCATATTTCTAAAAGAGTTATTTTTAGTTGAGGAATTTATTTAGCAGTATTTCACAATTATTATCTATTTTACAAATAATTTATTTTACTTTCATGAAGACAATAATTGATTAAAACATCTATTATTGATAAAAAAAAAAGTGAACAATACCGATGTTTATAAACATTTGAAAAACTCGCAATTTATTTACATAAACGAAATGAAAAATTATTTAATTATTGAAACATTACTATTTATACATCATGTCGAACAACCATAAATATTTAAATTGTCATATATGTTTATTTGTGAAAACATTACGTTACAAGGAAAATGAATACTTATTTATTTGTTAATTTAATATGTAATTTGTAAAGTTTTACTAACATATAAACAATTAATTAAAAACTAATATAATTAATTAAAATTAGTTTATAATGATAAAGATAAGCTCCCCTAAGGTTCTCACAACATACAATCTGCCCCCCTAAAGTTTCTGAAAAGACAAGTTAACCCCCTAGTTATACACTATCGGTAAAACAACATGTAGACATGATCCAATTCCATCAAAACTTGCATTCAAGCTAACAAAAATGTGATTTCGACGATCAAAGCGGAGTAAGAGATGATTTAGAGCGTACCCACTCCGAAAACGAGTCGAAACGGTGGGGGGAACGAATTTCGTCGATTTTCCGGCGAGCTCCTCGTCGGTTTTTAATGGCGCTCCGGGAAGGACTCGTTTCTGCTGCTTCTACGTGCTCCATCGAGCTCAGAGGAAGGGAGGTAGAGCATCAGTGGTGGTGGCGGATGGAGATGGGGGACTTGGCAGTGGCGGCGTCGGGGATGGGCTTCGACTTCGTCGTCGTTCGGGCACTGCTGCTACTGCCACTGTTGCTGCCGCTGCTTCCTGGTGATGCCGATAGTAAATAGAGGGGAAGTGAGGAAGAGACTGAGAGGTGATGGTGGTGGTTGTTCGGTGGTGTTGTTGACGGAGATGAGGGAGAGGGGGACGATGGTGGTGTTGGATGTTGCTGGGTTTGTCTCTCGGCAAAACAGAGGGCAAGAGACGGAGTGAGAGGTGGGTGGCAGTGGCGGCTGCGTTGTGGTGGTGAAGATGGTGGTTGTTTTTGTTGTTGACGGTGGTGGTTGATGTGGTTGTTTCTCCGCTTAACAGAGGGGGAGTGAGAGAGATATGTGCAGGTGGTGGAGAGAAAGGGGGAGTAGCAGGTGGGTGTTGTCATGGTGGTTATGGTAGTTAGTGTTGGTCGCGGTGAATGGAGGTGGTGGTCGTTGTTGAGGTTGTTGAGGTTGATGTTGCTGTTGCTTTTGTTTTTAAAACAAATAAGAAGAGAGAAATGGTGAGGTAAGAGAATTGGGTGGTTGCATCATCACTTGGGTGGAGTGATGTGGTGTTGCAGAGGCGCGGGTTAACACGGTGGTTTGACACGCGCCGAAATTAAAAACGCGGCAAATATTTAAATACGAAAAACAAATGTTTTCTAAGCAACGATAATGACGTATAGAACAACAAATAATACGCGACACGACACACGCAATTATTTATATACGCGATAAATAATTTATACGAAAACTAATTTAAAACTATTCTCGACTAAAAATTAAAATTTGACTAACAAACTAAATTCAATTGATAAAAGGAATTTTGACAGATAAGACAAAACTTGGTTGATAAACAAGATTTTACTGTTAAAACTAATTTTGACTTATAAAACTAAATTTGTGCTTGAAAATATATTATAACGGATAAAACTAAATCTGACAATTAAAACATAACAGTTAAAAAAAAATGAAGATGATTGGTATATCAAAAGAAATCACCATGTCGATTTTGAGGAAACATATAAATTTTTATTTAATTAATATTTACTATATAGCTAATTAAATTTTATAATCAACTTATTAATGGAAATAAAAGAGATTTATTTAAACTAATTCATAACAATGAGCTTAGCTTGCCAAAATAACTATAAACAAAACGTATAGTTAATCAATACAAAATGAATCACATATAATATACACATCGTCTTATTGCGACTAACACTAATAACTGACAAGCACTACGCAGTGTCAAATTACTGAAATACCCCTACGGTAGATTTCAGGTTATTACATCCTTTCCCCCTTGGACAAAGCTTCGTCCTCGAAGCTTGAATGGGGTACTATGACTTATGGGTACCTATTGGTAGTCACAACTAGAGAAATAGCAAGCAAATGAAATGCAAGGATAGAATAGGGTTGTTACATCCTCCCCCACTTAGGGATGAGCTTCGTCCTCGAAGCTCGAAAAATTTCTATAAGTCTCTACAGGTTCTCATTACATATAATGTCATATAAACAAGCATGGCGATAACAGTTAAACACTCCAATTATCTTATAGAGATACACGAGATCCGAGAAATAGATTTCTCACAAGTAAAGAGCATATAAGCATCTTGAAACAAAGGATGAGGGTGGGTGGGATATACTCCCAATCAGTCATTGACCATCTGAACATGTAGTAAGTAGTGGGGCTTAAAATGGAACAACAATAAGGACAAGTAACATATATCAATTAGGCATGCGAAGCTAAACAAGAGACAACCCCGAAATCCCCGGCTTATTCATATTTTACTTTTCAGTTTTACCTTGCCCTACCGATTTCAAGTTCAAGTTCAACCTTAGCTGTAATTACTCTTAAAAATCTTAGTTTTAAGTGTTATCTCCCTACAGTCCTAAAGGATGTCACTGCTCTGATACCAACTGTAACACCCCCGATTTCCAAAGGAGCTGGAGACCGGGATGGTGCCCTCCGTACAGGGGATTTTACCCTTTCGTACAAGGAGTAGTAACGATAAGCAAGTGAAAAGAAACATCCAACTACTGAATAATTACGATAAAAGTTTACAACATTGGCGACTGGTTCCAAACTGGACACCAAGCCTAACAAAATACATTTTACAACAAAAGAACTATCCGGTTAATTACTAAGTGTTACTGCTTGCAAGTGAGAACGAGTCATGATCCCAGCGCGTTACCCCAAGCAACCAATCATAAACCTGCGGGGAATTAAAAGAAACACAAGGACGCAGTTTTTCGAGTATCAGTAAAAACTGAGTGAATAAACAACTTAGCATGTAAAACAGAGTGGCTAAGAAAGGTTACGGGGTTAGTATTTGGAACAGTTTAAACAGTGACGGAGTATAAGTATAAAGATCAGAGTTTGCAGCAATAATAAGTTTCCCAAATGTTCAGTGTTTCCATTACAAATATCTTATCTCAAGTGGCGTGTCTATGCAGAACACGGCTTATAAATAATTGTTTCCAGATTTGGAGATAAAGCAGTCATATTAATAATTCGCAGTAACCAAGGGAGACCAGGATAAATAGTAACAGATGATACTGGTGCATAGGGGGTGTTGAAACCCAACCTCTCTACCAAGCGTTATGGATCGGATCCCCCGTCCCGCTAGTCATCATACAAATAGCCAACTAGACCTTAAGTGTCGACACCCCCTTAAGATTGTAAGTCAGAAGAGTAGTACTAGATGCTAGACTCTAGCCTATGGCGATAAGAGTCAGGGCACTCGGAGTCCCAAAGTAGTAACGGGTCCAAGACTCCAAAGAGGTAGTCAAGGGAAGCTGTCGAATCGATACTTCCGGCCGGAGCCAACCATAAGTCCAAGACTCCAAAAGGTACAGGTAGTCAAGGGAAGCTGCCGAATCGGTACTTCCGGCCGGAGCCAACATAGTAACAGTCCAAAGGTCCCAGTACATGCGATTCTTTCACTTTACGTTGTTAATGGATTCTGATTTAGTGATATTTGAATAAAGAGTTTTCTCATTTCGAATACGAGTTGTAAAATGGAGGTTTAAAAGTAGAACGACGGGTTTAGCAATTTCAGAATAAAAATATGACAGTTGTTTTGAAATAAATAGGTAGACCACAGGAAAGAACTAGGCAGGCAAGACTGAGCAGGTAAGCTCACATGTATATTTTGAGACGTGAAATAAAAATCACATTTTGACACGAAAGAAGATAAGCACACAACGCTAAGCATGAATACTCACCGTGAGAGCCAAAGAGTGCTATCAAAGTCGCCACTCGTAAACTACGTCTGGCTCTACTAGCTCGTCGAAGGGAGGCTCTACAATTATTAACATAAATTCCTAATCACAACCAAGTACGTATCACAAGTAGATAATGCACATGTCTCAAGTGATATGCAAATGAAAGCCCTAAGTAACTATAAGCGCCCCATTTATTTTTAAATAATTGAAGTCTCGATTGCTAGCGTGTCAGAAATCTCTAAAATAATATTAGAAATTACAGAATAATTTTAAGACGACAAAACTATTTAATACTATAATTACTATAATTAATATTACAACAAGTTATAGAAAAATTAGGATTCTAAATAAACGATGCAAAAGAATAATAATTCATATTTCTAAAAGAGTTATTTTTAGTTGAGGAATTTATTTAGCAGTATTTCACAATTATTATCTATTTTACAAATAATTTATTTTACTTTCATGAAGACAATAATTGATTAAAACATCTATTATTGATAAAAAAAAAAGTGAACAATACCGATGTTTATAAACATTTGAAAAACTCGCAATTTATTTACATAAACGAAATGAAAAATTATTTAATTATTGAAACATTACTATTTATACATCATGTCGAACAACCATAAATATTTAAATTGTCATATATGTTTATTTGTGAAAACATTACGTTACAAGGAAAATGAATACTTATTTATTTGTTAATTTAATATGTAATTTGTAAAGTTTTACTAACATATAAACAATTAATTAAAAACTAATATAATTAATTAAAATTAGTTTATAATGATAAAGATAAGCTCCCCTAAGGTTCTCACAACATACAATCTGCCCCCCTAAAGTTTCTGAAAAGACAAGTTAACCCCCTAGTTATACACTATCGGTAAAACAACATGTAGACATGATCCAATTCCATCAAAACTTGCATTCAAGCTAACAAAAATGTGATTTCGACGATCAAAGCGGAGTAAGAGATGATTTAGAGCGTACCCACTCCGAAAACGAGTCGAAACGGTGGGGGGAACGAATTTCGTCGATTTTCCGGCGAGCTCCTCGTCGGTTTTTAATGGCGCTCCGGGAAGGACTCGTTTCTGCTGCTTCTACGTGCTCCATCGAGCTCAGAGGAAGGGAGGTAGAGCATCAGTGGTGGTGGCGGATGGAGATGGGGGACTTGGCAGTGGCGGCGTCGGGGATGGGCTTCGACTTCGTCGTCGTTCGGGCACTGCTGCTACTGCCACTGTTGCTGCCGCTGCTTCCTGGTGATGCCGATAGTAAATAGAGGGGAAGTGAGGAAGAGACTGAGAGGTGATGGTGGTGGTTGTTCGGTGGTGTTGTTGACGGAGATGAGGGAGAGGGGGACGATGGTGGTGTTGGATGTTGCTGGGTTTGTCTCTCGGCAAAACAGAGGGCAAGAGACGGAGTGAGAGGTGGGTGGCAGTGGCGGCTGCGTTGTGGTGGTGAAGATGGTGGTTGTTTTTGTTGTTGACGGTGGTGGTTGATGTGGTTGTTTCTCCGCTTAACAGAGGGGGAGTGAGAGAGATATGTGCAGGTGGTGGAGAGAAAGGGGGAGTAGCAGGTGGGTGTTGTCATGGTGGTTATGGTAGTTAGTGTTGGTCGCGGTGAATGGAGGTGGTGGTCGTTGTTGAGGTTGTTGAGGTTGATGTTGCTGTTGCTTTTGTTTTTAAAACAAATAAGAAGAGAGAGATGGTGAGGTAAGAGAATTGGGTGGTTGCATCATCACTTGGGTGGAGTGATGTGGTGTTGCAGAGGCGCGGGTTAACACGGTGGTTTGACACGCGCCGAAATTAAAAACGCGGCAAATATTTAAATACGAAAAACAAATGTTTTCTAAGCAACGATAATGACGTATAGAACAACAAATAATACGCGACACGACACACGCAATTATTTATATACGCGATAAATAATTTATACGAAAACTAATTTAAAACTATTCTCGACTAAAAATTAAAATTTGACTAACAAACTAAATTCAATTGATAAAAGGAATTTTGACAGATAAGACAAAACTTGGTTGATAAACAAGATTTTACTGTTAAAACTAATTTTGACTTATAAAACTAAATTTGTGCTTGAAAATATATTATAACGGATAAAACTAAATCTGACAATTAAAACATAACAGTTAAAAAAAATGAAGATGATTGGTATATCAAAAGAAATCACCATGTCGATTTTGAGGAAACATATAAATTTTTATTTAATTAATATTTACTATATAGCTAATTAAATTTTATAATCAACTTATTAATGGAAATAAAAGAGATTTATTTAAACTAATTCATAACAATGAGCTTAGCTTGCCAAAATAACTATAAACAAAACGTATAGTTAATCAATACAAAATGAATCACATATAATATACACATCGTCTTATTGCGACTAACACTAATAACTAACAAGCACTACGCAGTGTCAAATTACTGAAATACCCCTACGGTAGATTTCAGGTTATTACAGAGGGGGGGTTGTTTGTCACTATAGTAGTTTTGAGAACACATTCGCTCTCTTAAAGTCTGATATGACATAGTTAGAAACTGTAAGCGTTTTGAAATTTAGAACACAAAAGGAGTAAAAGTGTCATTTCAAACAGGATGGTATGAAAGTGTCTTTGAATCAGACGTGAGGGGGTCGAAGTGTCTTTTTACCCTAGTTAAATCGGACCCGCTACTCCCTCTTTAGTGCCTGTTTAGCAGTTTTGTTCCATATTATATACTTAATCTGTTCCCTCTATTTTCTTTCTGTTTGAATTTATAACTCCTAACATGGTCACTTTGCCCGCTGATTGGATAATAAAATGATACAATTTTTTAATAATTTTTTCATGGCATTGTGGAGGAACTTTTACTCTACAATACCATGCAAAATTTATTAAAAAATTGCATCGTTTTGATATCTAAATCACCCGGTCAAAGTGACTCAGTGAATAATGGTAAAGTCAAACTGGAGGTGTTGGGAATATGCCTTGAATAGGCTCGAGAAGCTTGGTGAGGAGTTAGGTGACGAAGAGGGGCAAGGAAACAAGGCCAAACGGGGGATCAAGACGAAGAGAAGGAAGACAAAGAAGTTGCTGTTTTTTGGGTACTGTAGCAGGTCGTGCGACCCACTGTAGCAGGTCGTGCGACCCACTGTAGCAGGTCGTGCAACCTAGTAGGTCATGCGACTACTGTAGCAGGTCGTGCGACCTGGTTCTAGCTGGGCGATTTAGAATTATTTACTTATGCGTTTTTGGTCTGTTTTGGACGTTTCTTTGAGACCAAGCAAGCCTAGTGGGTCTATATAAACGTGTATAGGCATAGGCTAAGGTCATGGGTTGTATTCGTGGTGTTTCTCTCTAATAAACAGGATTTTTTCGGGTCGTGGAGGTAGCTAGCTCATCGCTAGTGAACCACGTTATATCGGGTGTGTTCATGTTTTCTTCTTTTTTATCAATTCATCGTTGTCTAATCTCTGCCCGGATCATAACAAACTGGTATCAGAGCCCAGGTTGCGGTGTTCCAAGATCAAGGTGGAGCTATAGGGATAGGGTTTCACAATCCGTGAAATTCATAGCTACGGTTTTGCGATCAAGGTGGAGCATGCGTTTGGGGGTTACGGATCTGGAAAGGAGTTGCAGAGAAGATGACCGGGGGGGTGATCAAGATCTACAAGTTCACGGGGAGGAACGGTTTCAGTTTGGGGCAGATTGAGATGCGTGCGTTGTTGAAATGCGACGATCGTTGGGTGCTCTTGGTGACAGACAAGAACGAAGCCAATACAACCACCACCGCTAAGTTTGAGTCTTAGCAAGAGGGGATGCGGCATAGGGCTGCATATGGGGGTTCAGACAATCATAGTCTAGCGCATTGATGCCCACGAAGGGAAGCTACGGTGACGTGTGTTCAAACGGTAGAGAAAAGAGACACCGGTGGACGAATGATGAACTCGGGATCTGCAGGTATGGCTGCAGGTGGAAGGTACTTCGGAGGATGTTCTAATTCTCTAAATCCCCGTTGGGGGGGAAAGGGGGAATCCGTGCTCTTGACGAGGAGGAGGAGGATGAAATAGGGGATTCTCTGACGAGAGACAATGGAACGTGAAGGGAACACGTGCTGGAGGGTTTGTTGTAGGGACTCAGTGGGAGTCGGAAAAACGAACAAACTTGTTGTAGTAACTCGGTGGGAGTTGGAACAACAAGCATGTGATTCGATTGCAGGAACTCGGCCGTACGTAGTTGGAGCATCGATAGGGTTTGATTGCAAGAACTAGACGGGGGGTGGAGCATCGCGGGGGGCACTCGTTGTAGGATCGTGGCGAAGATGGAACACCTTGTGATATTGGGGTTATTGGAGAGAAGCCGCTAATTCAAGGAATATGCCTTGAATAGGCTCGAGAAGCTTGGCGAGGAGTTAGGCAACGAAGAGGACAATGAAACAAGGCCAAACGAGGGATCAAGAAGAAGAGAAGAAAGACAAAGAAGTTGTTGTTTTTTGGGTACCGTAGCAGGCCGTGCGACCTACTGTAGCAGGTAGTGCGACCTAGTTCGGGCTGGGCAATTTAGAAATGTTTCCTTATGTGTTTTTTGTCCGTTTTGGACATTTCTTTGGAACCAAGCAAGCCTAGTAGGTATATATAAACGTGTCTAGACATAGGCTAAGGTCGTGGGTTGTATTCGTGGTGTTTCTCTCTAATAAACGGGGTTTTTTCGGGTCGTGGAGGTAGCTAGCTCATCGCTAGTGAACCACGTTATACCAGGTGTGTACTTGTTTTTTCATCGATTCATCATTCTCTAAGCTCTGTCCGGATCATAACAGGAGGGAAAAGAGGAAACCGAGAAAGTATTTGGTAACATTGTATTTTTATTTTTTAATCTATTTTTTTGAGGGAGTTAATCTATCTTATTCGTCAAACGTTTATTTGATTATTTTTTTAAAATATTTTGAACAAATACTGCTATCTCTGTTTCTTCTGTATAGCACTGCTTTGACTCTTTAACCCGTAACTGGGTTATTTTGGTCCGGTGATTTAAATAGCAAAAAGATGTGATTTTTATGAAATTTTTCCATAATATTGTAGAGTAAATTTACTCTACAAGACCACTTAAACATTACAATTTTTTGTATCATTTTGCTAATCAAATTATCGGATTAAAGTGACACAGTAATAATAACAAAAGAAAAAGACATATACAGAAGAAACAAAGGTAATACCAACAAGGCTCTCAGTGCCCCACATCCCACACGAGCTGGCTGTTTATCTTTATGCATCAACGACTTTACGTTTAGTACTAGCATTCATTTCATACCCGCAACTCATTTTATGTGGTTGTACGAAGTAGTAGTATTTTTCTATGCCCCAGATTTCGTAAATTAGTCTAGTTTGGAGTAGGGGTGAGCAAAACTCGCCTAAACCGGCCCGCATCAAAACAGTCCGAACTCAACACCTGTTCATGCTACTTGATTGGGTATGAGTATATAATTGTGAACCCGAACTAACTTCGATTGATCATGGTTTTGAAGTTGGAAAACCGATTAGGGCCGGTTATGTCCGACTAAATTTTATATGAAAAAGTTACATATTTTTTAGTTAGGTAATACTGTCCAAGTTAAATTTTATGAAACCGAACAATAGTTTTAGTTGATTTTCCTCAACTTATGCATGAATATGATTTTCTCCATCGACTAGACTGTCAGATTCGGCTTTGTTATGTATTAATAAGATTTAAATTTGTTTCTTTTTTCCGATTTGCACTAAATATGTCTAGTTAATAGACATAAGTTTGCCAACGGTTTGCAACACTTTGAACCCGTTTAAACCCAGCCGAATCGGTCCGAGTCGAAAGGCTTGATCGGGTTTGGGTTTATCGACTACTTGATTAGGTTTGGGTATCGATATGACCATCCCGGGATCATTGGGTTGGGTAGGAAACAAAACCCTCACTTGCCCAACCCGGTCCGTGCTCTGCCCTAGTTTCGAGTTCTAAAACTTTTACGTGATGGTTGTGGGAGAAGTTCTCCTGATTTTCTAGATAAAATGTGGTTTAGTATGTTTTACTCCCTCCGTCCCAATTAATTCTGTAAAATTTTATTTTATGGATGTTCCAACCAATTCTTTAACTTTTCTGTCAACTTTTTACAAGAAAAAAAAAATCATCTGATCCTTTAAAAAAATTACATTTTACAATTAAAATACCATCTTACCTAGGGATGGCAATATGGTCCGATCCGGTCTGAGATCCGAGCGATCTGAGCCGAATGGATCGGATCCGAATCCGATTCAATTGAAAATGGATCGGATTTGGATCCGGAAAGTCAGACCCGATCTGATTTGGATCTGGATTTGGATCGGAGGACAGATCAACCGGGTTCCGACCCGATCCGATCCGACGTATATGTGTGCTTGACAAATATACCCCTATTACCTCCCTACTTACATTTCCAAGAAGAATACCATAGTAACTCCAACCTACAAAGCCATTTCTTTTGTATTTAACGCTTCGTAACTTACAAACATGCCTTAGCGTATGAACTGGTGTTTATTTATTATGTTATTTTTTGTATTTTATTGCAAATCTGAGCCTGATTCGATCCGAATCCGATCCGAACACGTACTATATGGATCTACGGATCGGATTTGGATCAGCTGAATGAAACCCGATCCAATCTGATCTGAATCTGGTGGCGATCCGAACGGATCTGGATCGGATCTGGATCACATTTCTCCTAGTCGGATCTGGATCGCGATGTGCCTGATCCGATCCAGATCCGACCCGTTGCCATCCCTAATCTTACCCTCACTTACAGAGGCTATTATGGACTTTTCATATTTTTTTCATAAAGCAACTTTGAAAAATCGGCCTGAACGGAAGGAGTACATGAACACAAGTGATGTCATTTTTTTTAGGGTAAAAGACAAAAAACACCCTTGTTAGATGGGTCATATACAAAAACAACCTCATTGTTCGGGGATATACAAAAACCACCCCTGTCAGCTAACTGTGACTAACAGCAACTAAAGGAGAGATGAAAAGACATATTTACCCTCACTTTCAGGAAAATTACACTGCTATAAAACCATTTCTTCTCCCCACCCCTCATTTCTAACCCTACAGCCCCTCCTCCTCCCTCTCTCTCTCTCTACTCTTTTCTTCTCACCCAGATCTGTTCCTGTTCGACGGTGCGGTTGGTCCGGCAAGTGACTGGAAGGCCGCAGTTGGGGACGGCGGTTCCTGGAGCAGCGGCCGTGTTGAGTCGTGGGGACTCTCCGGTTGCTGGTTCGCCGGAAACGAAGCGAGGGCTTCGTGGTTGTGCAAATCAGGCACGACGAGCTCCGGCGCGGCGATAGGCCCCAATTAGAGATCGTCGATTACAGCGGTTGGGTCCAGGAGCAATCAGACCGTCCCTTGACGGCGTTGGGTCCAGGGGCTTTGGCGGCGGCGGCGATTGCAGCGTTGTTTTCCTCCTCCGGCGATTACAGTGGCGATTGCAGCGGTTAGTTGTCCTGGAAGAACAAAAACAGAGGAAGTGCAGAGGTGGGTTTCATTTCCGGCTTACCCAATTGCCGGTATTTTCCTCCTCCAGCGGTGATTTCGGCTGGACCAAAGGTGGGTTTCATTTCTCGGACTCGTAACAGTTTGCCCACTCTCTCTCTCCGTCCGCTCTCTCTCCCTCTCCCTCCCTCTGTCTCAGATCTACTCTCTCCCTCTCCCTCCCTCTGTCTCAGATCTGGAGTGTTAGTTCGAATCCAAGTTGGAGTTCGATGGTGATTTCGGATCTGATTCACCACTTGTCGCGATACGCATCGAGGAAGGCAACAGTGTCATCGAGAAAGGCAACAGTCTACAACGTTTTCTTTTCATGAATTTATTTCCATCTGATTTTAGATATATGGGCTTTTTGTGTGTGTATATTTACTTATTCAAGATGAGTGTGATGGTGGTATATGAACAACAGAATATGTGATGTTTTGAATAGAAGATGTATTGGATTTCTGGAATTGTTAGTTGTTGGTTCAAGAACATGATTGCATATATGCAGGGGAAGGCACAGAGATGGCTTTTAGACAGAGGGTGGTGTTTAGTTTAGGTCTGTTACTCTTGGTGGTAGGATGTTAGGTTGGGTGTTTGTTGGTAATGGTTGTGGTGATTTGCAAGTGGTATATGAATTGTAGAGGGTATATGAATTTGGTAATGCTAGTGTTTATTATTGCAATTTAGTGCCTTATTTTGACGATACTTTTTTTACATTGTTTCCATTAGATTAGTGATTTCGATGTGAGTTTGAAGTTTTTCTTCTTTGAATAGATGGAGGAAGAAGATGAAAAGTTGAGAGGATTATAGAAACTTGAGAAAGTGCAAATATTTTCATCAAATGTTGGTGGTGGTTGTTTATTTTGTTGTTGCGGTGGTGGTGGTGGAGGTGGTGTTCAAGAACATCAAGAATGGTGGTTAAGAACACTTAGAACACCAAAAACAAGAACACACTAAACACAAAAATACAAATAAGGGCAAAATGGTCATAAAAAAGACAGAATGCACCCCATGCTTATTTATTGTAACAGAAGGGTGCTATTTGTCCAACGTCCATCCATGGCAAGGGGGTTTTTGTCTCTGTCAGGAGTGGTTTTTGTATATCCCCGAACAATGAGGTTGTTTTTGTATATAACCCATCTAACAAGGGTGGTTTTTGTCTTTTACCCTTTTTTTTAACATCATATTGCTGGGTTCGAATCCGAAACTTTATGCAAAAGCAACGTTTTGCTATTGAGCTAACAACAATTTGTAAATAATGTAATGTTCAGTAAAGTCAATTATGAACTTACGATGATAGACCAAAATTATAAGAATACTAGGAGATTGTCCGTGCCCGAGGGCACTACCCCAAAAACACGTTTCCCGGCCTATTGTAATGTCATAAATAAAATGAGTATTTTCATCTACAAACATGGGCAAAAAACGAACAAAACATAAATTATTGTATTAACTAATCAAAAACAAAAGAAACCCCTTTTTTTATAATTATGATAAAAGGAGTGGGTAGTTAAATGTGTAGTTAAGTACTAGTCCGTCCCAGCTCTTTCTTCCCATCTGACTTTTTTGACTCGTATCTGGGTCACTTTGACCGGGTGATTTGGATAGCAAAATAATACGATTTTTTTATAATTTTTTCACCATATTATAGAGCAACTTTTACTCTACAACACCATGAAAAATTATCAAAAAATTACATTGGTTTGCTATTCAAATCACCGGGTCAAAGTGACCCAGTGAATAGTGACAAAAGTCAAATTGGGAAGAAAGAGCTGGGACAGAGTGGTAGTGGGTAGTTAAGGGGTGGTAGGTGAGATCTAAGGGTTGGGGTTAATTCAATCCAACGGCTTAAAAGACATTTTAAAGTCAACCGCCTAATTTATAATAGGCAAAATTGCATCGGTGGTACCCAAACATTGTTTTTTGTGTGGTTTTAGTACCCAGAGTTTAAAATCAAGCATTCATAGTACTCATAATTTCATTTTGTTGCATCAGTAGTACCCAACCATAACGGCAATCTATTTTTTGACGGAATTAGTCACATGCCAAGCACATGACTATCTTTGGAGGGCAGCATAGTCTTATCCCTTATGTTTTCATTTATGTTCTTCCTCTTCATATGGCTCCTTCATGTTCTCTTCTTCATCTTCTTCTTCTTCTTCTTTCTTCGTCTTATTCTTCTCCCTCTTGGAGCTTAGCAGCCCCCAAACCTCAATTCCTCATTCAGAAATCATTACACAAGAGGGTCTTCACGAAGAACCCATACACCTTCAGATTCGCCAGTGATCCATCTCTGCAATCTCTCTCCGCCTCTTTCTCTATTTCACAAGTCTCGGGAAACTCCAATGCCACCCCAAATCTTCATCAAATCGATCCGAATTGATTGAAAAAACAGTCCCTGTATCACTATTTACCTACCCATCTCCTCGATTGGTCCCAAGAACGAAGTTGAGAAGAAGCCCCAATTGTCAGGGTTCTTGAATATGGAAAGGGAATCGAAGGAAGATGTTGAAAGGAATCAATTGAAGGGCAAGGGTGAATCGATGGAGGGTGCGGAACCAAGAGATTGAAGAAATTCGACGGAGGAGTTGAATCGATGGAGGCTTCGGAACGAAGAACCGTGCTTTGTTTCTTCCGCTGCTACTACTCCAATGTTTCTCCTTCTCCAGCTGTTTTGTTATTCACTTTGTAGTTGGAATCAAGTTGAAATTCTAGTTTCGACGGAGGCATTGAATCACATCGGCGATTGAGGTGGGTTCGTTCAATTTTTGGGCGGAATTTGGGGTGGTCATGGTGGTCATGGTGGTGGTCATGGAGGTGACTGTAATGCCCTCCAAAGAAAGTCATGTGCTTGGCATGTGAGTAATTCCGTCCAAAAAATAGACGGCCGTTATGGTTTGGTACCACTGATGCAACAAAATGAAATTATGTGTACTATGAATGCTTGATTTTAAACTTTGGGTACTAAAACCACACCAAAAACAAAGTTTGGGTACCACCGATGCAATTTTGCCTTTATAATATAGACATGACACTCCATAAAGATAAATATTTAAACTTTTAAAATAGTTAAAATATGGTCATGTAATTAATAAATATGGTAATAAGAAAAAAATATATGGTGCTGTAATCAGTAAGGTCACTTTTGGTTTTTCAGTATTAGCGGTATTAGTTAGGATTGGACTAAATATAGTCCAGGTATTAGTTAATACTGTGTTTGGTTGTTCTAGACTAATTTTAATACCAGTACTAAATAGTGAAAAGATGGTGTTTAATACCCCAAATTAGTACCCTCTCACATGAGGGTATTAGCTGAATTGGACTATTTATACCTTAATACTGAATTAATACTGTACAAAACCAAACACATTCCTATTAACTATAGCTCAGCTAATCCAGTCCAATCCTATCCGGAAAATTTCGTCCAGTTCAGTCCAGTACGAATAGTCCGAAAAACCAAACGTGCCATAAAGAGTTGTGCTAACCGCAAGGTAGCACAAACTTTTGACAACAGCAGCCAAAAAACAAACTTTTGACAACAGCACCCAGAAAACGCGTACTAAACCACATGGGAAGGAAAGACTACAAATTACTCCACAAAACAACCCAATAAGCCTTGCCCGCGTGCATCAGCTTCAGTTAGAAAAAAGCCAAAAAAAATGGCAGTTCTAAAAGCAGGAAGCAGGCCGCCGTGGGTGGGCCTCGGAGCCGCCGTATGGGTCCAAATCGCCGCCGGCAGCAGCGGCACCTTCCCTCTCTACTCCCCTGCTCTCAAATCCGTTCTGGGTTGCACTCAGCAACAGCTTACCATCCTCGGCGCAGCTTGTACAATCGGAGAAAACATCGGCATTCTTCCCGGAATCGCAATCAACAAATTGCAGCCCTGGGTCGTGCTCTTGATCGGTACCTGCCTTTGTTTCTCTGGGTATGGTGTTGTTTGGCTTGCCGTTACACGGACTCTTCAGTCTTTGCCTTATTGGGTGGTTAGTCACTTCGATCCACACTCGTACGATTGCTTTTATCAACTACTACTCTAGTGGTTTTTATATTTCATAGTAATGATTGTTTCTATATGGAGTACTTCTTTGGTTTGGTAGTGTTTAGGATTCAGAGAGGGAAATTAAACCTCAATTTGTCACTTTTGCTACTGTGCCCTCCTTTGTTTGCTGACTGGTAAAAATAAAGAGAGTGTGAAATAGGACTAAAGACTTGGATCTTCTTCATTTGCAAATTGCAATAAGACTGTCTTATGTTTATTGCAAAGTACCCAATATAACTCAATTTGTAACCGTGATGAGCAAGCCCCGTTAACATGATCAGAATTTTACTTGATCCAATCGATGTGATATATGAACACACTTGCCTCATGGAGAAGGGGCTACAAAAGTGGTGTTATGTTAAGCAACGTAATTGATGCCTTCTGCTTATAGCGGCAAGCTGGATTTGGCTACTTCTGCCCGAGGAGAGATCTCAATTCGTTTCTTCCAGTGGTGGTTGGATTGACAGTTGTAAAGCGATGGCAACAGATCGGGTTTGGATCAGATCAGCCTTTATCCAGATCCGATCCGCAAGAGTTGGGATTGGATCAGGTTCGGATACGGGTTTCATCGGATTCAAATCGAATTATCCATCGGATCATAGCGGGCAATATTTTTGGTTCAGCTGAGTTAAGATAAGCATGAATTGCAATTAAAATTGGACTAATTTACATTTCAAAAGTATATTATCATTCATATCACTGTAACAAATACAAATATATAAATGATGTTATTTAAAGATGGTAAGTAGTATATTTATAATTACATGTATGCAACTATGCATGTACCTATATCATTGAAATTATTAGGTATAACAACCTAATCGGATGGGACCGGGTTTCACAGATCACAAAACATGTGATCCATATCTAATCCATTTGTAAATGGATCGGATCGGATCTGCTCCAATGGGATCGGATCATACCGGATACCCTATCGGATCGGATCCAATTTTCATCCTGTTATGGTAATAATCAGGAGTTTTTGATATCTGTCCCCAAGGATCCGGGATGTTGGCAATATTTATAACCTTCCCCGGTGTAATCTTTATTAATTGCTCGGCTTTAGTTGCAATTATGAGAAATGAGGTCGCCTCAGGTGATATATAGTTAGGACACCTCTTAGGGCCAGCTTAGTCGGGCTTAAGTGTGGGCTTATTGTCTCAAGAACGAAGCACAATGCTTTGGACATCATCTTGGCCTTTGAATTCCGTGCCCTGCACTCATTTGGGTGAGTGTGCTTGGGAAAGCTAATAAACCTAGACCTCAAAAGCTATGGAGATAGGTGATTGCATGTTTGTGGCTCTATCGCTCAGCCCGAAGTCATGCCCTTTGAGCTCAGTTGGGTGTATTTATCTCCATGAGGTAATGACATAATATAACATGACTATGGATTTTGAAGTAACAAAAAAGTTTGGGCTATTTGTTTTCTTCTCTTCGTATGTTGTGGGTGGCACTCTAGAATTAGCAACTTTGACTAGTCTTTTCAATTCAATTGTTCTTTCCAATGTACGATAACCTGCTTACCCGAATCCTCTTTACTCTCAGGCTCTCAGCTAGTTTTCATTTCAGTTCATCTAGAGATTTCACTCATTAGTGCGTGTTCGGTTAGGTTGACAGCCAGCATTAACTTTTTCACAATTTATGAACATGGATCATAGGAGCGTATTTGAGTTAATATGTCTTTATTTGCAAGAACAGGCATGACTGTTCTTCTGATAAGCGTGGGGTGGAACGGTCTGATAATCTTGTTGGTTTAGTGTTATATCCTTCAACCTTCATCGTACTAGGTTGAACTATTCAACTGTTTAGGTTCATACCGTCTTCTGAAAGACTATTCTATTCCTTGTGCTTTTCTGCAGTTCATAGCTCAGGTTTTACCTCTGTTTATCAGATTTTTGTACGTATATCTTGGAACAGTTCCCTGGTCTTAATATCAGAAAACTTATGTTGTTCTTGCATCTTTGTCTTCACGCCCAGAGAGTTCATTCACACAGACTGAGATACATGTTGAAGTAAGTGATCCATAGGAAGCCGAGCTTGCTCATTGTTTTGATAACTTTAAGCAGCCATATAAACCTAAAGGTACTTTCCGCTTCCAGAAACAAATCTAAAAGATTTCGGTATCCATCATCATAGCAAAACCCAAAAACCTGTATCTATAGTAAGTTTAATCATTCTCCTTAGTTTGTTACTCATACTTGCTCACTAGCTATTTGACCTAAAGCATCGTACTCGTGTTATTGTAGTTGTTTTCCAGATTTTAATCTGACTATTGATGTTTTTGCAGTTGTTTATTGCACTTTGCATTGCAACCAATAGCGGTGCATGGTTCGGCACATCTGTTCTGGTTACCAACATGAGAAACTTTCCACTCAGTAGGGGTACAGTTGCTGGCATTCTCAAAGGATATATAGGTCTTAGTGCTGCAGTTTATACAGAGGTCTACACTATGGTACTTGGCCAGTCCGCTTCAAAGCTCTTGCTTTTTCTTACGGTTGGGATTCCATTGATCTGTTTGGCAATGATCTATTTCATCCGAGCTTGTACACCAGCCTCTGGGGAAGACTCATCAGTTCATGTCCATTTTCTGTTCACGCAAGCTACGAGTATCACTCTCGCAGTGTATCTTCTCACAACTACAATATTGAAAGATGTACTACCTCTAAGTGATGTCATTTCCTATGTACTTGTCGCCATCATGGTTGCTTTACTATTGTCTCCTATTGCAATACCCATTAAGATGACACTACTCCCTGCAAACCGTAAGAAATCTGTGCCAACAGCCACTTCGTCAGACAACTTGGTTGGAGGAGGAGACTCGAGTCAGATGCTTCCTCTATTGGCTTCATCCTCATCAGATATACTTCTTGGAAGTCATCAGGATCTTGGAGATGCTTCTGAAATTGATTATCTTCTGGCTGTGGGAGAAGGTGCAGTAAAGAAAAAAAGAAAGCCTAGAAGGGGTGATGATTTTAGTTTCAAAGAAGCTATTATGAAGGCTGATTTCTGGCTTCTGGCGCTAACTTACTTCTTTGGGATTAGTTCTCTAATCACCGTCGCGAATAATTTGGCACAGATTGGAGCTTCATTTGGTGTCAATAATGCAACAATATTGCTAAGTCTCAGTAGCTTCTGCAACTTTTTGGGCCGTCTCGGCGCCGGTGCTGTATCTGAATATTTTGCGAGGTAATGATATGTTGGTGCATGCTTTATTTTCTTGTGCTTCTGATATATCGGATGGTATTGCCCCAGAGAATACATGTTGACATTTTTAATTTCATCACACATTTTCGGGTAAAAGATACTTTCACCCCCTCTGGTTTGGAGAAAGACACTTTCACCCCTTCAGTGTGCTGAATTTCAAGTAATTTACACTCTCTGATTGCGACACCCTTAGTCTGGGAGTGGGGTGCGTCACTGAAAAATAATTTAGAGACAAATCTGACCCCATATCATGCAAAAAGTCTAATATACCATTAGGTAATTCCTACAATTTTCATAACATGAGGGCGAATTTGTCCCAAAAAATGTATTTACTGACAGTTCCCATTTCCAGACTAACGGTGTAACAACATGGGGTGTAAGTTTTCTGAAGTTTGGCACACTAAAGGGGTGAAAGTGTCCTTTCTCAAACTGGAAGGGGTGAAAGTGTCTTTTACCCTTCAATTTCGCGTCTTTGCATGGTTTTGTACCTTTCCCTTTAGTATGCTATATAACGATGATGATGTTTAAGGTTCTTACAAGAAGAGTCTGCAAATAGAGAATGTTACTGACATGAGAGACATAATATTGCAGGTCAAACATGATTCCTCGTACAATTTGGATGATGTTAACACAGTTAATCATGATAGTAGCATTGCTTGCCTACGCATCAGGCATTGCCAGTACCCTTTATGTTGCGACAGCATTGTTGGGGTTCTGTGGCGGCGTTCAGTCTTCCATCATGATTTCTACAGCCTCAGAGCTCTTTGGATTGAAGAACTTTGGTGTAATATTCAACTTCATCCTGATAGGGAACCCTATAGGCGCTCTTTTGTTTTCTGGTCTACTTGCTGGTTACGTGTACGACACAGAGGCGGCAAAGCAAGGTGGGTCTTCTTGCTTAGGTCCAGATTGCTTCAGGCTCACATTCATCGTGCTGGCTTGCATGTGTGGCCTCGGCTCTGTGTTGAGCCTTATTCTGACCATTAGAATAAGGCCAGTTTACCAAATGCTTTATGGCGGTGGCTCTTTCCGTGTAACTAAAACTTCAGGTCCTGAAGATCGCCTAGTCTAATCTTGTAATCAGAAGCTAGTTCAGGTATGTGTGAAGAAATAGAACTTTCAGCTCTAACTGAAGCGAAATAAGCAGCTTTGTGCTGTGTAAAACGAGGTCTAATTAGTATGATTTAGCTAGCTAAAGATGTCTGTAAAAATAGCCTTCAAGACTTTTGCTTTTTTAAGCCAAATAGTCTTGAGACTGCATTGGCAGGGACAGACCCAATTTTTTTGGTTGTCCTATGACTCTGCCATTGTAATTCTGTAGTATGATACTTATCTGGCAATGAGCAAAATTTTAGAGGTTTTATGTGAAGTGGTTTGGTTTATTGACAATTTGAGAGGTGATATCTTCTAGATGTTCTGGTGATTCAAGGCATTTTTCTGGATTTCTTCATCATGTGAATTTTCTGGATTTGCAGTCGCTTAATATGTCAATGTAACACCACATGTTTATATTGGGAAACAACTTATTGAGATGACCATAGTAAATCTGAGTTTCCCATCCACGTCTGTTTTTCGTATGTCTTCTGTTACACCATGTTACACTGAGAGGAATGTACTCCATAAAAGGCATAATGAGATTTACCCAATTACAGAGTCTCACCAATAACCATTAAAACAATCCCTATAGGCTATTTTCAATTAACAATTAGCTTAAATAATTAATTTATAAAAATAATAAACGGTTCATGCTACAATTAGAAAGTGAACTCATGTAAGAGCGTGTTCCTCAGCTTGGGCACCATATCAGCTGAATTCCGTAGAACCATTACTTACTCGTGCGTAGTGTTGAAGTGCTTAGCCACGAAGTCATAAAGCTTGGACACTCATGTGACCTCTATATTGTTCTGTGCACCTCAAAGTGTCCCAGCGCCTTTCTTTAACACTCACACAACTTGTTACGTCTCACATGTACAAAAAATTCTAAAAATATTCATTATGAATAATGTCTTGCTCGTCTCTTGATAAAAAACACACACACCAAAAAGTATGCATCGCTCTAGGACTTAAGACCAACCACCACATTGGTGATGGGTCTATGAGTGTTATATAGGACCAATTGGTACAGAGACACAACATTTTGTGGCCACGGGCTCTGCAGCGATCATTCCTTCAGTCCTTCTCAACTCTCTACATCACACTCCTTCCCTTTCTCTCCAAGCACACCAACTGTTTGTCTTAAAGCATCAAAGACTTTATTCATACACCTAAGACCAAAACACGTCTGCGCGCATCAGCAACCAGAAGTGAAAATGGCAGTGCTGAAAGCGGGAAGTAGGCCGCCGTGGATCGGCCTTGGAGCTGCCGTTTGGGTCCAAATTGCCGCCGGAAACAGTGGCACCTTCCCTCTCTACTCTCCTGCTCTCAAATCAGTTCTGGGTTTCAGTCAGCAACAGCTTACCATCCTTGGGGTTGCCTGTGATATTGGAGAAAACGTTGGAATTCTTCCGGGAATCGCCATCAACAAATTGCAGCCCTGGGTCGTGCTTTTGATCGGTACCTGCCTTTGTTTCTTTGGGTATGGTGTTGTTTGGCTTGCTGTTACCCAGACTCTTCAGTCATTGCCTTATTGGGTGGTTAGTCACTTCAAAACGCCACTCTTTTTTTTAACTCTTTTAGCAATTCCATTGCTGCTTGTTGTTGATTACTGTGCACTGATTTAGCCAATTATGTGCACTTTATCATGAATAATCCCCCAAATTTATACATGAATTCTTTTGATTTTTTTTAGGGGATGAGTTCTTTTGAATTACTACTTGATGATGGTGGTGATGGTGTTCTCTATATATCTCTACTTATTTTGTTTGGTAGTGTAATATGATTAGAAGAGGGAAACTTCACCTGAATTTCCTATGCTTGGATTTATTACTCAGTTGTCATCTGCAATTCAGGCAGTTCACCTATGACTTATGCCCTTCTTTGTTTGCTTGCCTGGTAGGTCCACAACTTACATCTCCTTTATTTGAAAGGGCTGTATATCCATCTTACGATACCAAAAATGAGTGCTTCTTATCATGTAAAAACTCTTTCCATGGACATGTGCTATGGCAGCCGGGCACCGTTAACATGATCAGAATTTTCTTCTGATCCAACAGATGTAGTGTATTTGTGTGCTAAACTCTTTCCATATAATATCTTGTGTTATGTCATGTGCCATCCTGAAATAGAAGTCATGAGAATGCACAGCAATGTGTGGATGCCAGTTACAGTGTTAATTTAATAAAAGCATATGACATCATGAATATGGGTTCAGTAATCATATTTTACTTAAGCAATACTTTGCCATACCAAATTTTACTTCATTCAAGCCTTTGCTCAACTGATTTTTGCAGCTTTTTTGCTCCGTTACACAGACAAAAAGTTCCAATCTTGCATGCACGAGTACGTCCTCTATGGTACAACCTTAGGGTGGTCATAGGTAGTGGCGAGATTTAACTTTGGTTAGCACTAGTTTGAAGGTGATACTTCACTGGCCTGAAACTTTGTTAATCAAGGGGGCGGAGATTTGTGTTTTGGACCATATAGGCACCAATGAAACAAGTAACTAGTCTTATATAAAAGAAGGATCTATACTCAACAAATAATCCTGAAAGTTGCTGTTGAAAAGGATCCTCTCACTTGCTTCCATTCCACCTATCCCCAAATAATTCTGAAAGTTGGCAATATCTAAGAATCTTCTAAATTAAAGCTTTAATCAACCGCAGAGGCGATTTTGAGGAGTCGGGTCATCTCAGGCAATTTTAAATGTGTGGTGGAGGTAAGTTTAGACCTCTCTATTCATCAGCCATAAAGGCTTCCTTATTGACTTATTGTCTCACGAAGGTGACACAAAGCTTTTGAGAATGCCCATCCTTCGAGCTTGCTACGTAACGAGGATGCCCTCTGATCATGTGCATTGTGCACTAATCAATGAAGATGAGTGTGCATGTACACATCATTATACCTGGACCTTCAACAAGGTTAGGGAGATAGGTAGATGCATGTTTGGCCGTTTTGATGTTCTCCTGGAGTTAAGCTCCACGTTTAAGTATAGAAGGCTGGTGGTGTCCAAAGTCTCTCGAGTCTCTTTGGACTCCACTCAAAGCTTTGCACGTGGAGCAGGGGCGGGTGATTGCCTTGAAGACCATCTTGGCACTATCTTTCAGTGACAAGCAGACCATCTTGGCACTATTTAGATTCATGCTTTGAACTTTGGAGTAGCTAAAAATTCGCACCTTTGTATTTTCCTGTCTGTCTTACATTGTTGGTGGCACTAGAATTGCCAGTTCCTAGTTTGTTCAATTGTTATTCCAAAAAAGTAATTAGCTTACCTAAAGCTCTTTACTCAGCTGGTTTTCATTCCAGTTCATCTAAGAAATTGTGCCTATTAGCTTGTTTAAGTTGACACGTTTTCATTCAAAACAATATGCAAAGCTATCCTTCTGCAAACTGTAAGGTGTCTGTTGAAAAACATCCTTCAGCTTTTTTGTCACACTTGAGATTTATGTTTCGACTGGACTTGGAAGACTATTCTGATCTCTGGTGCTTTACCAAAAATTGTTATGTTCCCTGTTGAACTGTCCGTGATGGTTGACATACCAATAGCTAAAAGCCTAACAGTAAGAATTACGGGATTTATTAAATTTCCTGCCTGATATTCCAAGACCAGGTTTTGAACTTCATACAGCTCATAACTGAGCTTTTACCTCCATTTAATCTGAATTTTGTACGTATTTACCTTTGTTAATCGTGATTCAACTTTCACACCAGCTAGTTGACCTAAGGCATTGGACTATTGATCTTTGTGTTGTTCTTCATTATAATACAAACTCGTAGGTTTCTGTGATCCGACTTTTTGATGCTGTTGCAGTTGTTCATTGCACTTTGCATCGCGACCAATAGCAGCGCTTGGTTGGGGACATCTGTTCTGGTCACCAACATGAGAAATTTCCCACTCAGCAGGGGTACAGTTGCCGGCATTCTCAAAGGATATGTCGGTCTTAGTGCTGCAGTTTACACAGAGGTCTACACTATGGTTCTAGGCGAATCCGCTCCAAACCTTTTGCTTCTACTCACTCTGGGGATTCCACTGATCTGTTTATCAATGATATATTTCATCCGTGCTTGCACACCGCCTTCTGGTGAAGACTCATCGGTCCATGTCCATTTCCTCTTCACCCAAGCTACAAGCATCACCCTTGCCATATATCTTCTCACCACAACAGTATTAAAAGATACAATATCTCTAAGTGATGCCATTTCCTATGTACTTGTCGCCGTAATGGTTGTTTTAATGATGTCTCCTATTGCAATACCCATCAAGATGACATTGTTGAATCCTAGGAAATCTGTGACTGCTTCTGGTTCCTCGGACAATTTACTTGAAGGGGGAGATTCGAGTCGGATAGATGATCCTCTATTGGTTTCATCCTCGTCTGATATCAACCTAGGAAGTAGTATTAAGGATAGTGAAGAAGTTTCTGAGATTGATATTCTTCTGGCTGTGGGGGAGGGAGCTGTGAAGAAGAAGAGGAAGCCTAGAAGAGGGGATGATTTTAGTTTCAGAGAAGCTATTAAGAAGGCTGATTTCTGGCTGCTGGCATTGGTGTACTTTCTTGGGGTTGGTTCTGGAATCACTGTACTCAATAACTTGGCACAGGTTGGTGTTTCATTAGGCGTCGATAATGCAACAATATTGGTAAGCCTCTTCAGCTTCTGCAACTTTTTGGGACGTCTTGGGGCTGGTGCTGTATCCGAGCATTTTGTGAGGTAAAATCTCAGCACATCTGTGTTTCTGATATGTTAGATGGTATTGCCCTCGGATAAAGACATGTTTGCATTCGTAATTTCGTAACTCATGTTCATCATTGTTATTTTAATTCTTGGATTCCTAAATAATGGCCACTAGAAGCACGGATATGGATACGGGAGCAGACGTGGGATACATCATTTTCTATAAAAATGAGGATACGACACGGCAGGGCTATGTCAACATGTTTTCATAGGAGCAACTGTCGTCTCTCATTAAGTGTTCCTAATGTGTCCCCCCAAATGTCCATTCTAATAAAAAATTCTGAAGTACACAGACACGCGAGCTGGAGTGTCTTACACGTATTTTGAAGTTTCCGAGTGTCCAAAGGGGCGGACACAGATTTTGCCTCTATTTTGAAGCGTCCATGCTTCCTAGAATAGCCATATCACATTTGATTTGTTTCTTCGAAACATGTAGGGGTAAAGGTAGAGGCATGTACAAATTGTGTCTGCTTGTGTCGCGGATTTCTTGTGTCAGTGCCTAGAGCTTTGCAGAAGTTCCATGCTTCTGTGTGTAGATAATGGAATTTGTTTGAGGGTTTCAATGATTAACATGTGTGTCTCTCTCAAGTGTCCACAAAGGCCAAGTTAAGTCGAAGTTCCACATCCATCAAACATAGCAGGTGCCTCAACTACATGTCAGGATTGCCTGCAGGGAGCCCATGCCCAGCTCTTGAATGTCATCTACTTACAGGTTTCCGTGGTTCTTGGCTCGCCACGACCTATAACGTTGTTGCCTGTGCATTTTTGGTGATCTAAATATGAAAGAACATCTCAGTTAATTACTTCTCGATTATTATTTTCCCGGCTTGTTGGTATGATTTTGCAATTAGAGTGGTTTTGGAATTGAACTTTCTACCTTAGCATGCTATAAACATTATGTTAAAGGTTTCTGTAAGAGTCTGTACAGGGGCGGAGCCAATTCTGGGCATGGGAGGGCATGTGCCCTACCCATTTTTTAAAAAGATACAATTTCGTACCTATTTTGCATGAACTCATTCACAAGTTCCCTTGCCATAATTGTAAAAGTGCCCCAGGTAAATTTTGAATTGTGCCCAAGTGCCCATACAATTCCGTTTTTTCATAACATAGTGTCCTGGTCTATTTAGTTTCCTGGCACCGCCCCTGTGGTCGGATATCCGTTACTGATAGGAGTGATATATTGTTACAGGTCAAACATGATTCCTCGTACGATTTGGATGACACTAACACAAATAATCATGATAATAGCGTTCCTTCTCTACGCATCTGGCGTCGACGGCACCCTCCATGTCGCGACAGCATTGCTTGGGATCTGCTACGGTGTTCAGTTTGCCATCATGATTCCAACCGCCTCTGAGCTTTTCGGGTTGAAGAATTTTGGTATAATATTCAACTTCATGCAGATAGGGAACCCCTTAGGTGCTCTTTTGTTCTCCGGTCTACTTGCTGGTTACGTGTACGACACAGAGGCAGCAAAGCAAGGAGGGTCTTCTTGCTTAGGACCAAATTGCTTTCGACTCACATTTGTTGTCCTGGCTTGTATGTGTGGCATCGGCTCCGTGCTGAGCCTTATTCTGACATTAAGAATAAGGCCCGTTTACCAAATGCTTTATGGTGGTGGCTCTTTCCGCGTATCTCAAACTTCCGGTCACTAGTTAGAGCTTAGGATTTATTTAGTAAATATGTGAAGAAATAGAACTCCTAGTTCTATTATTGAAGCAAAATAAGCAGCTCCCTGTGAATACTTACCAGAGCAACATAAGTTTGTTATGTGTAGTAGTGTATCGAGTAATGTTGTACAAAATGTTGTACAAGACTCATTCTTTTTGGCAGTATATGACCCTATTCCCTGTAATTCTCTATGTAGGTATGATTCTGTTGTGGCAGTAAATTTGGACAAATTTTATGCATTAGAATTCACTTTGTGCAGTAAATTTACAGGCGGAAGTTAATTCACGTTATCAGCATGTCACAATATATGTCTGTTACACCACGTGACATATCTGGTCACAAATCTTTGCAATATATATATATATATATATATATATATATATATATATATATATATATATATATATAACATAATTATGAGGACAACATGAGTTGTAATCTTTCTAACCAAAAGAGAAATAAATAAAGCTGTATAAACACAACAAAGAAGGGGGCACCAGTTTCACCATAGAAACTGATCAATCCCTAGAGCACTAAAGTGGACACATTCTTCTTGTTCATGACCCACCCACTAAAGCTAAGAAAAAGAAAAAGAAGGCCGGTAGTAGTGTAACTAGTATTACAGTCTTCTCAAACACAAAATGAAACCATACCTCTCATGGTGGAAGAAGAACCATTAAAAATCACCATCTCTCACCACCATCAAACCCTAAGAAAAGCCAGCAAATAACCAAGAAGAGATAAAAGAACAATTCATGTTGGCTTCAAATCTTGAAACATAGTATCCCACCGGATCTCCTCAACGCCGGTCGACCAATACGGATCATTACCATCACCGTCGTCTTCTCCACCCCACGCCGCCTTCTTTTCATCGGTGATACAATAATCATCATGAAGCATAGGGCTGGAGAAGCTGTGGACTCTCAAACCAGACATGATCATAGGATTAGTGTTATTCCCATTTGTGAGCAAAAGCCTCCCACTATGCTTCCCCATTGACAACACCCTCTGGTTTCTCTTCATCATGGCTCCTTTCCACCTTGAACTATAACTCCTCTTTGGCACAAGAACTAGAGCCGATTCGTCGCCGCGGTGAACAAGAGTTTTCACATACTTTGCAACACTCTTCTTTGTCCTCTTGATGGCAACAATGAGCCTTGAAATGGGATGTGGGAGTGTGGCTCCTCCTCCTCCTCCTAGCTTCTCTCTTCTTGCTAGTTTGAGGATCTCTAACCTGTGTTTGGCTATGGAGATGCCCATGCTTTGAAGGAACTCATGGTTGAAGTAAGAGATGTCTTCCTCTTCAAGCTCATTGTGGGAGAAGGCTAAGCCATACTCATAGACTAAGGAAGGATCAAGGGTTGATTTTGATAGCCATGAGAACCAATCCATTGGTTTGGTTGGTAGTTTGTGTAATGTGTTGTTGTTGTGCTTTTTTCTTGTGTGGGTATTTATAAAAGGAGAAGGAACTAGAGAAATTATCATGTACTTAGTCAAAAGATACATACTAGCTTGTTGGCTTTAAGTAAAGTCAATTTTACATTTAGCACCCATTCTTTTCATTCTTGGAATTATTTGGCCAAATGTCTGAAAACAAAGAAGTGGGGTTTTATTCTTTGTTTGTCTTCTCAAGTAAAAGAACACAATTCATAGATTCTCATTTTCTCATCTACAAGTTCTTTTTAAGTAAGTTTAGGGTGTAGGTTAAAGAAAGTAAATTAATAAATGAAAACTAGTAATACAACTTCGCTAACCTATATGCAATTTCTTATGAATTCGTTTGAACTTACTACAAAAGATTCTTCAATTTTCATCTAAAGAAATTTTAGAGACTTAGTATGTTCAATTGTCGACACTTGCTAATTCTATAGTACGTAAATTGACATCAAAGTCGAGCTAGAGTAATTGCCCTTGTGGAGACTTCTCTTTGGCGACCCATCTGGAGTGGTGCAAACAATGGTGCTCTAGAAGCACCTAATGATGACTTGAAATCAATTGTTGTATTTGTCATTTGTGAATGAGAGTTGGTTGAGTTGGTAAGACTTGTCTCCTCGCTAAACTGATGTTTCGATTTTAGTCCCGCTGCTAGCAGTATTTTCTTGACAAGTGATTAGTAATCTCTCGTCCGAGGCTTAAGGTATGTCTCGACTCTGGAATAGGTATCATCGCCTTCTTCAAAATTTGTTGCAAAGAGAAATTATATTTGGCAGTTGTTGGAGGTGGATTAAAAAGTGATGAATTAGATGTGGGGATGAGTACTTGACTTTCCAACAAGTAGGATAAAATGGCAGTTGATTGAAAATGACTAAAGAAGAAAGAAATAAGTGACATGGGGCCTCTTTTTGAAGAAATAAATGAACTGGTTCTCACAAATGAACCGATGTCAATTTATCCTTCGGGATGTAGTTGAGTTCGTCAGACTTGTATTTTTTAGTATTTGTTTGGAAGTCTTGAGTTCGAACATTGGCAACAAGGCTTATTGGTCTTCTTACCTCTCTAGTGTGGTCTTCAGGTTATCGCACATGAACGGAGTTTACCTAGTGCGCACTCGATAGCGGCTGGAGATTCCCAGGGCATAAAAAAATTAACCGTTGTCGTGGTTCAAAATCGGCACAATTACAGAAACATCAATAGCTAGAATCTTGTGAAACATGTTACTTCTAATAGTTGAGTGACTGAATTGAAATTATTGATACTGAGGCAGTGTTTGGGGTTGGCCTGTCTTCAAAAACTAGGGTAAAGCAGATCTCAGATATGAAAAGAAGGACAAGAGTATTAAATAAAGAGTCAAAGCCAAGCAAAGCACGGAGCACAAGTACTAGTACAACTATTGCCTGCCATCAATCGCGGCATGGACAAGGCTTTGTAGTTGTGCATGTGTGGGGTAACTCCACTATTATGTGGACTCTGAACTTTTTCTTTTCGTTTCTTTTTTTTTTTTTTAAGTGGACTTTGAATTTTCATGGTGGATAGGACTCGTTTCTTTCCTTCGAGATTTTTCTTTCATGACCTCCACTTATCACGAATTAGTAATTAAATATTTCTCAAAAAAAAGAGAAGAATTAGTAATTAAATAACGTCGCATCAATACCGATTTCGATCCAATATCCTATTTAACCTCATACAGTAACTTCAAATTCTATAACACTGAACTAATACTTATTTGCAACTAAAGGTGAAAGTATAAATTGTGAATGAAATTTTCCTCAAAAATACTGACATTTAAACCAAATTAATGAATCAACCCAAAAGTAGTTACACGACTGCATGACTATCCCTTTTACGCCATACATTTTGATTTAGCTATTTAGAGTAACAAATTAAAAAGTTGGCAATGTGTTGGCTTATTTTGGTTGGAGTTAGGTTTGTCGCTCATTTGACAATTTCTAACCTAGCGACCAAACTTTGAAAATCCTCAATACTTTGACATGTGACTTGCTTTCAATTTTTTGTAGATTCTATAGTGAATTCGGTTTAACTAGGGCTGTTCAGATAATGCAAACCTACGGATTGATTAAATTGATCGTCCTCGATTAGACTTCTATCAATTTAATGTATGCAATTACTATAAAATGTGGGGGTGGTTACGAGAAAATATAAGATGTTTATTTGCCTTGAGGTTATATTTTAGTTGTAGTTCATGTTAGGTTCTGTGTACCATCATCACTTTCAACCAATATTGGGTTTTATAGTGTTTTGAGGGGAACATCGAACATTGACAGTAACAAATAGGACTAGTAAAACAACATGAGACCAGTAGATCTCACATTTAATTTCCTATCTTTTAATGGTTTAATTGGTACTTTTGTTTTTATTACTCCATTGGAGAGTGATTTCAGATGAGAAGCAACAGATTTGACTTCATAGTTAATGATGTGTCGTAATCTGCAACAACTTTACTTGTTAATTACATTTTCTAATTGCTTGAAATGAAAGAAAAGCCTAAGGGAAAATTGCCAAGTTCTAAAAATAGTACTAATTAACTAGTAAAAACACAATTTCCTAGCTCGTCTCGGTTCATTTCTAGTACTGAACACAATTACAGTGTCCTTTCTTTGTGAATTTCCCAGCCCGTTCGTGTTGTTAAGCTAATCTATGAAATATCTTCTTCAATGTCACTAAATTATGTATCGCAAAAAAGATAAATAAACAGTAACATTTTGTAACATTTTTTTTAGAATAGTATTTGTTTCCTCGGGTTCGAACACGGAACCTAGTGCATGGATTTTAAACACTTTACTACTGAAACTCGAATAGTATTTGTTTCCTCGGGTTCGAACACGGAATCTCGTGCATGGACTTTAAACGCTTTACCACTGAACTAGCACTCATTTGATAAATTAGTAACATATAAGTATTCATATTACATAAAATAAGAATAACATAATTATTAGCATAATTGGTTGGATTGAATTAGAATAGCAGATTGACATTTCCCAATCCTAATTCTATATGCAACACTGCAGGTTGCAGTTAATCCGATTTCTCTATTTTTGCATTTCTATACCACTTTGTTCCTCTCTTTTTATTCAAATTAACTTTTATCACTATTCACTGGGTCACTTTGACCCAGTGATTTAAATAGCAAAATGATGCAATTTTTTTAGGCAAATTGCACCGGATATTTTGCCAAAACCGACAAGTGGGTTCCGAAATTTTCAAATCGTGAACAACGAGTACCCAAATTTTCAAAATCGTGCACCGGAGGTACCCAACCCTAACTGCCGTTAACTTTCCGTTAACTTTCCATCTAAATTGGACGGAAAAGTATAAAAAGACTATTGTACCCATTATTTTCACCCTCAACCCTTTTTTAAAATACAACTGCTACTAACGAATTTAAAAAAAAATAAAAATAATACATTTTTAATTTAATAATTTGATATTTGTAAGATAATGCAATATATTTCATCAAAATTACATATTTTTACATCATTTCAAGATATGAAGTATGTTTTTATTAACATATATTCGTCAATCTTGAAGTCTCTAACTTTTTTTTAAACGAAAAATATTAAAATTTCATAATCTCAAAATAAAAAATTAACAGAAGGGTACATGTGAAATTAGCAAAGATACTTGTTTGCTATTCTTAAAAATCATGTGAAATTTTTAGATCTTTTTAAAAATTGTTAAAATAAGTTAAAAGAATTTAATATTGACGGATATATGTTAAGAAAAACAATCTCAAAATTTCATAATTTCACATATATATATATTTAATAAAACAATAACATATAAGTATCTTTGATAATTTCACATGTACCCTCCCGTTAATTTTCCATTTTGAGATTATGAAATTTTGATATTTTTGTTTAGAAAAATTGACTTTAAGGTTGACGGATATATGTTAATAAAAACATATTTCATATCATGAAATGATGTAAAAATATGTAATTTTGATGAAATATATTGCATTATCTTATATATATCAAATTATTATATTAAAGTTTTATAATCTTTAATTTTTTAAATTCGTTAGTAGCAGTTGTATTTTAAAAAAAATAGGAGAAAATAATGGGTACAACAGTTGTTTTATACTTTTTCGTCCAATTTGAATGGAAAGTTAACGGAAAGTTAACGGCAGTTAGGGTACCCACTTGCCGGATTTTGGCACAATATGGGTACCTCCGTTGCAATTTCGCCATTTTTTTTATAATTGTTTATGCTGTTTAGAGTAAAAGTTGCTCTATCACGCAATGAAAAATATATAAAAAAATCACATCGTTTTGTGATTCGAATTACCCGATCAAAGTGATTCAGATACGAATCAGAAAAGTTAAGTGGATAAAAATGGAGGGCACAGAGTGGTGTTTGAAAAGAATGAACATTGATGAGCACATAGTGGGCACAAATTCACTAACAATTAGTCTTGTCGCGTCAACTGCTCCACCCAACTTTGTAATGGTTCATCACGGGTTCACATATTTAGCAAATAACTTTTGTAGGCATATGGAAAACAAAATTATCCACCTGCTGTTTGACATTTTGGAGCAATCGAACACGCACAAAGAGTGCAAGATGGCATGTTTCCTTATCCCCAAATGTAAAAGATCTGGTTTTAGATTCTTCTTCACCACAAAAGTTGGAAGCACTTGTTCGATCAGGCTCCAAAGCAAGTGGTCATAGATTGTACACGCAAGTCACTAAGAATAATATGACCGTCTGAGGAGAGCAGGAGTCTGTAATTGAAAACTACCAGGCCACTAATGCACAATGACAAAAATAAATTAGATATATGTGCAGTTTTGACAATAGCACTAGCCGTTACACTAATTTCATAGTTTCTGCAGTCTCATGTTGATGGAAGCTCATCCATTAACAAATAATGCTAGCTAGCGTATGGAAACATGTGACATCGATGCACGTATTTTAAGATCAAGCCTCTGTTTGGTTCGAAATAAAATGTTTTACAATGGAAAATATTTTACGCATAAAATGTTTTTGTGTGAAAAAGTTTTCCGTGCAATTATTTTCTCGTGTTTAATTGACTCTTGCCAAAACAGTAGGCCGTGACGGAAATGGCAATGATGGGTGGCGCTGAAGGTAGGTGGCGGTGATGGGTCGTGGTGGAGGTAGGCGGTAGTGGTGGTGGAGATGTTACTATGAGTTGTTGTGCTCCTTCACTCTCCGGAAAATGGCTTACGGATTTGAAATGTGTAAATCATTTTACATCATTTGAGGGAAAACATTTTACTTCTAACCAAACAGCACCAAAACAAGAGAAAACATTTTACAGGAAAATATTTTACCACCAACCAAACGGAGCCCAAATGTTAACTGCTTTTCTCGATGAAGCTACCAAAATACTGACGTTGTGTATCAAAAACACCAAAATATGAATGTTTGCTTCAAAAATCTAGAAACATTAAGTTGAAGTGGTGGTATTAACCATTGAACTCCAACTCGAGGTTTTATGACTAACACTTAAAAAACACATGAACCATCAAAACCACAAGTTGTAGATGAGGTTTCAATCTAAAATCTCTTCAACTCGGGGTTTTAAAAAACACTGTAATTTAGTAATTTTTTTGGACAAACTTCCATATTATGGTATTTTTAGTACTCAACATCTGTATTTTGGTGCTTGCAAAAAAAACATCTGTATTTTGGTTCATTTCTCCACTTTTCTCTTCGTGTTACCTTTATGACATATGTGGTTTTCTGAACCAGCTAAATTTTACTGGATTTTTTGTTTGCAGAACTTAAGCTTTCATTACCAAGAAATGGCCATCACGGCTAAATACAGCTGAACTCAGATCAAATCTGATCAGAACAAAGAGAAAGCTCTAGAAAAGAGCATAGAAGAGAAAATAAAATACAATACTGATCATTCTCAATGTCTTGAAAAGAGATCCCTTCCACTAGCAAGTTTTAGAGTCTCAAGGACATCTTGAAAATACCCAAATTGAAACAGCGGGAAGATCACCATACCAGCCACCGGAAAACCACTGGAGGAGCACAAACATACCACCAAAGAAACATCTTCAAGCTTCAAGACTCTCCAGTGAAAGCCTTCAACAGAACAGTAAATCTCCCCGCCAACCACATCCATCTGATTTGACAAACATAACTTCGTAGAGGAGGACGGGAAGATGAGTCACAATCGCCTGAAATCAAAATAAAACTAAAATTAACCCTAACTACTGCTAGAACAGACCCTAAGCACACTAACACTAACAGATAAGAGCATCAATTGAACAATATGAGGGGGCCAGCGAGCAAGACGGGAGGGAAGGTGTAGGGTTGCGGCGGCTCAAGGGGAAGAACCGAATAAAACCCACATGCCCCTACACCTCCGACACCGGAGACACATCGCCACCACCTCCAAACATCATCACACTCTTGATACCCAAATCTGCAGTTTCAAAACAAAAGAAAATAACAAAAAGATGGAAAAAAAAACCATGGGGGCTCGCCGCCGCAGAGAGAAGCGACGGCGGCGTGCCCAACGGAGACCCCAACAGCGCCCTGAGAGACTGGATCTGCGGGAGAAAGGGGGAAGACAGGCGAAGAGAAGGAGGAAGATGGAAGAGAATGACCTCGCCGGAGCTAGGACTACTCAAAAACTTTCGAAGAGAGCACTATATCTCTCTAGCTTTCTCTCACTAGAGAGAAGGAAGAGAACTCACACAATATATAAATTTTACTGGAATTGGATTAGCAAGATATAATTGAACTTATTGAAATTATTATTAATAAAGTGTTTATAATTGTTGGAAAATATGATTTTGACCCGACTTCAAACTTGGATTCGAGAAAGCTCACTTGATAGCTTACATAAAACTATAAAAGTAAAGAGATTAGTTCGTAATCTCACCCGTCAAAATCATTGATGGATGAATGAAAATGAGACATTGGAGGTTGACGTCTCTCAATTGAGGAATGTAAAATAGTTACGCGTTTTATTTTGCATTGAAAAGTTGTAACCTTTCAGTTTGAAATGAACAGTTGCAACTTTTCGTAATAGGTGCCTTATCTCTATAAATATCAGCATCTCCTCTCATTCTAATTATTCCAATAATCATCTTCTTATTCTCTCAATATCTCTAAAATATAGTTTCGTTCGCCTTGTACTGTACACTGGTGCATCGTCTACGGTACAGGAAGGACTTTTATCCTGGGTAGCAATTCGCCTTTGTAGTATTCATCAAATCAGACGCACCAACGGTGGGGGGCGGATACTGCTTTACGGAGATCGTCATCGTACGAGCTTGTCCTTCAAACTATCTCCGTTTTAGTCGGCTTTTAATCTGTAAGTTTATTTTATCTTTGTGTTATCTGAGTCTATTTTCGCACAATAATGTGCGATGGTAATTTAGTATTATTTTACAAATTGTCGAAATAGAAGAGGGTACTAGTTTAGAAACTGAAAGATAGTTTTTTCGCTTTTTACAATCAGTTCAAAACAATCAAACACAATATTAACAGTTCAAAACAGTCAAAAACAATGTTAACTATTGTATTCCACGTCTGTGAACACAATCAACTCTCCCACTCTTAATAAATATTGCTATAACCCAAAACCAAATCTTATAAATTCACCAAACAATTCTCAAAGTCTCTAAAATTACCGAAATACCATAGGATGCAAAACTGGTATTTCATCCTCCCCTTTAAAGTAATAGGTATTCTTACTAATCATCAGTCTGGTTTGGTACGTAATGATGTAATTAGTACAAATTTTAAGACACAATAATTGTGTTAAGGAGTTCATTACTAGGACCATTGATCACTGTCTTAGACGACCTAACACTTGATAATTATTGCATAACTGAAACCACACACACAGACACAGAGGTTGTTATCAGAGTGATGGATGATTTGTGCATGCGCAATTAAAATATAATCCTCAACAACTTAGAGAACACAATCAAACAGTCTTAGAAAATTTAAGATACATTATGCTACACCCTACAAACATATGGAAACAAAATATTGGTGTCTATGAACTGAGTCATGTGAGTGTCCACGTGACCATGACAGAGTCTCTCATACCTAAATAATCAATTTTTCAATGTATTATTCATGATTATGCATGATAATTTATCCGTGTTAGTCTTTTCTATGTTCGTAGTATTTTGTACACTTATCTAGTACTGTGGAGAGCTTTAATTATTTTGTTAAGTCACACTCTTACTAAACTGATCTAATTCTAGACAGCAGTGTAACGTGATTGTTGTCAATGATAAAACTAAGCTCATTATTTGATGCAGTGGAAGTAAAGATCGAAAGGCAGACATTACTACTTGGCAAGATATAAAATCACTCAAGAATTGTGTGTACTAGAGATTGAATAGATTACATATCAAAATTAAGGTTTAATTGCGCAATGAAACCTACACATAAAAGTTAATAAAAAATGACCGAAGTTGATTAAACCGATATCTAGTGATATATAAAAAAAATTAACAATAACTTAGATCACCAAATCCCTATTGGAGACCGAATTCGCTAATTTTGCATAATGATAGATCTCTCCTCTTACTGTTTCTTTTCTCTTCATATCTCGGGAAAATTCTCATCTTAGAGTATCCAAGTAGACCATTAGATGTATGTTATTGCTGAAATAAAGAGCGGCTTTTGTGGAAAATAGAACAGTAGACTCGTTAATTCACTTGTTATTTTAGTCTCCTATTTTTTAGCGTGTCACATCTGTGTATCCTAGAATTTCAGACACTTTTTTTAATGTAAATCGGTTCAATTTTAAACACTTGTTCAATTAGCAAAAAAAATGGACAAAATTGATTAGTATTACTGGGGCAAAACATGAAATGTTGATTGACTAAAAAAGAATTCATAAAATATACAGCTAAGTAACAAATTAACCTATTGTTGATGCTCTTAGTATATGGTTGTCGCTATTTCATATATTTCATCAATCACATAAACATGTTACTGAAATTTACACGTCACAAAAAGTTTAAGAGGTGATTATCGTCACTCTTTTCAGAGTTACAAGTTTGTGTATATCTTTGATTGGGCTAAACTAAACATTTGGGCTGAACCAGCATTGAATCCATCATACTTTTATTGAATTATGGGCCTTTCCAGAAACCCGTCAATGGGACTAGCTTTGTGGGCAGATAATGGCCCAAGTTTTATGCAGACCAGAGCTTAAGCCCAATGCAATAAAATTTAGCTCAAGGGCATTTCCGAAATTGCATCAATGCTTAATCTAATCTTAGAGAACTTTTCAGAAACTTCCCTCTCTCCGAACCACCATTGCTTCCTCTCGACAGAAGGAAAGTGAGAGGTTTCTATAGTCGGTCTCAATATGTAGATATGACAATCCTAATACCAGGTCACTAGAAGCAGAAGAACATCACATTCATTAAAAGCCCAACACAGTTTCTAAGCCCACATTATTTTCAATGTATTGTATCCATTTCTTCCGGGGCATTCCTAGCCTATGTCATTTTGCCCCTCTCTCACATCCCCCTCCGCCCACAGACCCACCATTTCTCCCTTCCCCTACCCCTACCCCCACCCCTCCCCCTCCCCAAACTACCGTTCCTCCCACCCAACTAAATTGATTTTTAATATATATGTAACGATTTAAAAATTAATTATTAATACTAAAAAAAGTAAATACAAAACAAAATAATAACAATAATTTTTCGTAAATATATTTGTCAATAATCGAGAATACATTGTTAATTTTATTAATAAAAAATATATCATAATATATAAATTATAATAAAAATATATTATATGATCATGAAATGATATTAATATAATTAATGTTGCCAAAATTAATTTATTGGCTCATTCTTGAGCGGCGCTATGTGACCCTCTCTCGTTTCACGTCCTACAGCTCAAAATCGATCTCCAGAACATTAAGAAGCGCTTTATTCCATCAATTTGTACATGCAGAAACTCAAAACCCTTCGGGACAAAGTCCTCGTCTCTTTGTTGTTCATCAATGACGAGGACCAGAATATGACTTGTTATCTTTCGAAGAGCTTCACATTCTTCTGAAATTCGAAGAACAAATGTTGGATTCAAATTCCTTCAATTCTGATCAATCCAACCCTACTGCGTTTTTCACAAACCCTATCACTGTGGCCGTCACCCTGGTTATCACCGTAGTGGGCAGTTCGGTCAACGAGGTGGTGGTGGTAACCGGTTTGACTTCCACAGAGGGGGTCGATCGTGTTATGGATTCGGGTATGGTGCTGGATCGACTTTCTGCAGGCAGGTTTGGTTTAGGTTATTGAGGTGGATATGGTTCGGGTCCTGGTGGTCCAAGGGGGAGGTCCCGTACCGATTCTTCTCGTGGTGGTAGCACCGTTCCTATCACGTGCCAAACCTATGACAACGACTACCACTCTACCGTAGAATGTTGGCATTAGATGGACTACTCTTACCAAGGTCTTCTTCTCATGAGCAACTCTCGGCAATGACAGATTCCTCCTCTCAACAGTACACTCCTCCTCGTGATTTATGGCTTACTAACACCTATGCTTCCAACCACATGACTGGAGCCATTTAGAATCCCTCAATCGCTGAGCCTTGCACATGTAATGATCAAGTAACCGTGGGTAACGATTCTTCTTTACCTATAAAGAACTCTGGCAATGCTCTTCTTACTACAACTCAATGTTCTCTTATTTTATAAAATATGTTACATGTTCCACGCCTATATATGTTCTGTTACCTGTTCACAAACTGTGTTCTGATTACAATGTTCAATTTAATTTTTATAAATACTTGTTTCCCGTTCATGTCAAATATCCGGGCAAAACCCTTTTGAAGGCCCCAGTAAAAATGGATTAAATCCCATGTCCTCAATCTCCTTTATCACAAAGCTGAGAAATACTCAATAAATTATACTTAAGACCATCAACTAAATAGACATCAGAAATTGAATATGCAGAATTGTTACCAACACTTCCTATACCAATTATGTTGCACTTTACTTTATCACCAAGTGTGATTGTTCCCTCTGATTGATCTTTTAGCTCTGAGAATAAAGATTTCTTTCCACTCATATGTCCGGAACATCCACTATCTAAAATCCATTTCTGATCTTTTAAAGCTTTGGTGACATCCTACAAAATTCAATCAGTGCCTTAACAGGCTATTATACTCAGAGTCAGCCATGTTAGGTGGTCTAACCCCTTTTGGAACCCAAATCTGTTTCACTTGTCACTTAAGCTGATAAGGATAGGTATTCCTTATTATGTGAGATTCTGTCCTTCTAAAGGGGCAAGTTAATTTTACATGTCCAATATTGCAGCAGTAATGACACTTTGGAGAATATCTGCTTCCTGAATTCACAAAAGTAGTTTGGTTTCTTCTTGGAAATTTTTTTTATAACCAATTCCACTTTTGTATACAGAATGCATACTTCCTCCAAGCATAAGATTTAGCTTCTGTTCTGAGCCAGCAAAAGTTGAAATAATTTTCTTAGATTCTTGAAGCTTACTAGTCAATGAAGTATTTTGTTGTTCTAAATCACCAGACTGATTTTTTAGATCAACAAACTTGTCAGTGAAAAGAGTGTTTTGATCAACTACTTCTTTGACCTGTGATTTCAAAGCTTTGATCTGCTGTCTGAGGCTTTGAAGTCACTATCAATTTTTAACTTAGTAGCTTCAAGACATTTGTTCTAAAAAACCAAATCTAAGTTTTCTTTTGCTTGCTCATGAACCTTCATGTTCAAAGAATCAATCTCATTCTTGTAACTTTCCTCATTTAAAAATATGCTTTTGAGAATTTCATGTAAAACATAAGAAGGACTAGATAAAAGATTATTTACTATGTCTTCAATTGGCTTCTCAGTAGAGTGGTCCTCTTGATGTCCAGCCATCAAACAGAGATTGGCTTGCTCCTCATCAGAATCTGAGTCTAAAGAGTCTGAATCACTCCATGAGGCTAACATTGCCTTCTTCCTTCTGTTGTCATTTTCCTCCTGATGCTAATTAAAAGTTTGTAATGTAGGTGTAAAACATGATCTAAATACTCTATAGGGGGGGAGTTCAATAGAGTATGCTAACTTTTGACAAAACAAAATCTCTTGAAACTTGAATAGTGCAAATAGTTGATATCTCAAAGCTTCGAAAGATATTTGAGAAACTTAAAGATATAACTGCAGAATAAAGAGGCTTCAAAGCTTTGAGATTTGGTAAACGCCAAAGCTTTGAAACTTCCTGTTTAAACTGAATGTAAAGATAGCAAAAGTAAATAGCAAGGACACAAGGATTTTACTGAGTTCAGTCACAATTGGACATAGTCTCTGCCTAAGGGATCTAATCCCTCCAGGATCAAACACAACTTCTTATTAATCACCCCGATTTATCCCTAGATCTCAATTCTAAGTGAACTACCTTACACTTATACAGCTTGTGGTTCCCAGCCTATCTAGTTACATGCTACAATATGTTGAAACAATAAGAACCTCTTTTTGTTCACTTGAACAACCAAAATACTAAGTTTAGTGTGGTTTAATAAATGTAGAATGAATAATACAATTCAGTACAAGAAGAAGAACTCAGAAAAAACAAGCTAGTGAAGCCTAGAAGAGTTCTTCTGATCTGGTGAATGATCTTGCTTCTGCAATGTTAATGGTCTGATAAATCTGAAGATTTCAATGATGTAAACTCTCCAGTTTGTATCACACTTCAAATCTCACGAATATCAGTCTTAATCTTTGTGTCTCTGTTCAAATCAAAGTGCAGATCTCTTTAAATAACAGTCTGCAACCAACTAAGAGATTTTAGGAACAGAAACCCTATAAATCCTCTTCCCTGATATGCTTCTTTCAACAGATATGTTTGGATAGCTATATTATTTGTTCATGGACGTTGGAACGCCCAACAAACCTGCATAAACTCAACAAACAAGATCAAACAACATCAAGACAATCTAGCATCAATATCTGTTTAGAAGTATGCTAACAGTTCATGAGAAAACTGGGCTAGATTTGTCTTGTAATTGACTTATATAATCAAACTGTTATGTTGAATAACCAGTATATAACAGCTGTTATTAGCTAATAGTCAACTCATAACAAGTTCTAAGTCTTACATAATTCACTTGCATACACATAAATAATTAGATGAACTTAGCAGTAGAGAATAACCAGTAAATCTCAAAGCTTTGAAGCTTTGCCTGCTAGTTCATCAGAGTGAACTTGGATTTTCAATCCAACCTAGTCCTACATTTCTTATAGCTTACTAATGCATTTATATTGTTATCCAATATCAAAACCAAAACCTGCACAAAAACAGTTAGACAAATACACATATAAGCACATCTACAGTAACTCAAAGCTTTGAAGCTTTGATACTTAGCAATATATCCTGCTTGTGTTTCTGGCTTCCACCATCAAGGAACCAAAGGTCTCTGCATGTACATTCACAAAATAATATCTATGAGTTTCAGACTCATCATAATGTTAGCGAAACAAGAGAGTAACCAAGTGTTAACTTATATTTATGAAAATTGAGTGAAATAAATAGTTATTGAAGTCATAAACATTAAACGATTATTAAGAGTACTGAATTTATAAGAAACCGCTTTGGAATACTCTATATAACATAGCAATGTTTATTAACAAGTAAATATCATTTTACAAGCGAGTGAAACCAATATAAATTGAATATATTATTGGCTTGCTTAGTCTTCAATAAAAAACTTCTAGTTTAATGTTTTAACAGACGATTCGTATACTATTTCAACACCCGAGATACTTTTCTGTAACGAGAACGAAAATTAGTATTTTTAGAAGAAAAAAAAATAATCCAAAATTTTTCTTTTTATTTTCCCGAAAAATAAATGTTTAAGTAAAGACATGTGATACCCCTTAGTTATACTTAAACACATTAAGGACCCCTTCCACTCTTAAGGCCGCTTTAATAAAAGATACTAACTACCTAACATGTTCCCCTATATAAAATCAGCTTCCCCACTAATACACTATAAGAAGTTTAGGTAAAATACATTTTCAACCCCCTAACATAAACTTTCAAATCGATCAATGTAAACATTGATTCAAGACTCAAGTTATGATTTTGATTATCTAAAACAAAATATCAGAGGTTTTAGAGTGTACCCACACCAATAATTGCAGAAAACGGTCGAGAAATGGGTTGATTCGAGCTCGTTGTCGATGGGGCCGACGTTGCTGTTCGTCGGCGGCGATGCTGGTGTTCCTGGCTCCAGATGGGTTTGTCTCTTGTCTCCTTGAGTCGCTAGAAGTCGTTTTTAATCGATTTGAGGTGGTAGATAGCACCGGATGGCTCTGGCCGAGCTTGGTCATAGGTTTTAATGGTGATGGCGTCGGCGACGGTGGAGGCTCTGGCCTCTTCTGCTTCTGTTTCTTATTGGGTCGTCTGGTTGAGGACGAGGGATAGAGACAGAGGACAGATACTGAGAGTGAGAGAGACAGACGGAGCATAGGTGGTGGTGGCGGTTCCCGTCGGGCTGCTCGTCGACTGTCTTCGGGAGCGGCTCCGGCTGGGCTGCTGCCACTACTTTTGCTCCTCCGACAAGGAAGGGAGGAAGAGAGAGAAGGCGAAAGGGGGGAGAGGTGGTGGTGAGAGTAGTGGACAGTAGTGGTGCCTGTTAAAGGAGGGGAGGAACGGGGAACAAATTTAAGAGGAGGAAGGAGAAGAATGAGACAATTCTCCTTGTTGTTGGGGAAAACTCATCAGATGTTACGTGAGATTTGGATAAAGTGTTTCTTTCTCTTTTTTTATATTATTATTTAATTCACTTTTTTCAATTTACCCACTAAGTTTAGAGCTTCTTCAAACTACAACCACAACCCCGTAATTAACTAGTTTATATTTTTCTGAAACTAAAAATACTGCCCCGATTGACATATATTTAAAATATATACTTCACAAAATTCGAAAATTATCCCTATATTAAAAACGTAGTATTACAGTTCATCTTGCTCACATTATTCAGATTATTTCTAAGCTCCATCCAATACTCAACTACTGCCCTTCTGACCATGTACCATCCCCACCACTAAACAAGACTAAATGTGCCCGTACATTGCAGCATGCTGGAGAAGCCTCTGTTGCAGGGCCTTAAATGGCTCCCACATTATCTTCTTGCACTCTCCAACCTTCTAGTTCAAGCGGGGTATAGCCAGTAAACCCAATTATGAGTTCCACCCTTCCTCCCATGATGGTCATCCAATGCAAAATAGAGTAAATTTAGTATTAGCAAATGCAAAATTCTTTATCACACTAATACTGCTCAAGTTTTTAGTTCAACATATTAGTTTTTCTGTTTGTAACACTTACACACTACACATTTGGATCCTATTTCCTTTACGGAGGCCTTTAAACTGACATGATTTCTTACGTGTATACGCAAGTGCACGGTCGAAGTAATAAAGATGAGTATTAAGCTCGGGTTGTCGAACCCACCGGGACAGTCTTGAGATTATTTAGTTAGACGATTAATTTAAAGTCAAAGTAACCGGTAAGAAGTGTTTGATTTGAAGGTTCGTCACCCACAAACAAGTGACTTAAAGTAAATGACAAACTACGCTACTCTTTTTATATGATTTTCAAGATAAAGGAAAAGGTTTGATTGATACGATTATGGAGAGAACTAGATAATTGATGATCCCTAGGGCACTTAGTAGTTTCCGGATTACGCTTAAAACACTCTAGTGATGTTTAGTTATACCGGGCTACACTCATCATGTTCTTCTGTCGATCACACATGAATTTGCGTAATCGATTGACTTCGGGTCCTCACGCTCCACCTCTTTCTACCGTTACATTCTATTTGGTTCGTTAGCCTCGCTCACCGGGTCCTGTCGGTCCACCGTTTTCACTAAGTCCTACCGATACAAACCGAAACAACCCACACACGGTTATTCAAGCTCTCTTCTCCTCTCGGTCTCAGAGAACTACAAGAATACTTCCTATGTTCTTCAACACGTCTCTAATAGCTCACTATCGTGCAACTATATCAACAACTAGCATACTACGGATGATCAAGCCAAGCATACTAAAGATTAAAGTACAAGAACAAGAAAGCTAACAAGAACATCAACTATAATTAAGTTTTCAAAACATGAATCAAGTCATCAATACGGAAAAAGCTAATCAAACCCTAGTTCTTCATCAATTTACTAGTTCAAAGTGTTTAGCTAGACATATAATTGTTTAGCAATACATAAATCTCCATAATCAATCAATAAGGGGGAAAGAAGAGAAATCAAACGGGTAATCTTCAATGGTGTTGATGATCTTCGCCTTCTTCTCCGTCTCCAGCTCTCTTTGCTTCCAAGATGCTCCAAACATGCATGAATACCCTCAAGGACGGACTCCTAGGTTAGAACAAGTCCTTCCTGCTCAATCTTTCAAAAATTCGCAAAACAGTCCAAAAATTTGCGTTCCGACCCTCTGTTCGCACGAACACTCGCGTGTTCGCACGAACAGTGTTTTGCTCTCTGTTCGCACGAACATAAATCTTGTTCGTACAATTTTGCAGTCCCTTTTTAATCCTTTTTGGCCAACTGGCATTTTGTTCGCACGAACACCCCTGGAGATGAACTCAGATTTTCATCCTCTTCGACGGACAATAACTTTCTCCTCCGATCTCCGTTTTAGCTCCGTGACCTATCGTTGGAAAGATCTTTGAGTCTACTTTCTTTTTCCATTGGCATCACTCCAAAATGTATTGTAGAACTCAAGATACTATCAAAATAGTGGAGATTGGTCACTTTTGCTCCTCCAACTTTGCTTCTCTTGCTTCCTCTTGAATTTGTTTTGTTTCCGAAGTTCGTTTCATGCCTCCTAGCCGTCGTTTAGCATCCGTTCCTGTCAATACAACATGAACAACCATATCAAGAGATTATATTTGATAAATAACATCGAAATATGCATCGAAACGCCCGGGTTAACAATAAAGTGCTAAAAACTCAACTTTTTACGTTTTCTCAACATTCATAGTGTAAAACTCATATTTCAACCCCGAAATTACGCAAAACAATATAAAATATGAAGAAATATAACTCTAATAAAGAGTTATCAAATTCCCCCACACTACCCTTTTGCGCGTCCCGAGCAATATCAATCTTCACACTACGTTTTAATCCACCGAATCGCATACAACTACACTAGCCATGTGACACACACAACACACACACCTAATGCAATCTACATGACTATAAAAAATGCAACTCGATTATCAAACAATGCAAAAAAAATTGAAACAACACAAATATTTTTCTGTTTAGTTAGAGATCGGGCAATCTCAAAAAGTAAATCGGCAAGTCATAAGGCTCTCATACTCCCTCGGAAATTCTTTAACTTTGGTGATCGGTAGAACTTGCGGCCAGTTTCGTTAGACAGAACGGGCACGAACACAAAAGACATTGCTTCCGCACACTCATCAAACGTATCCCTATAACTTACCATCCGAGCTATTGATCCACGGGTTTACACTGCTGACGGCTTAGGACGGCTAGGATAGGATATTTAGAAGTGTAGTCCTAGACGTCATGATATAACTCACAAAACCCGATTCTCACACTCCCTCACCAAAATCCAAGGAACCACACCGAATCTCACTACTCCGTCCCTCATTCCCTCAATCTTGGTGCAATGCCGTACTCGCGCCCACGAACGTGAAGAAGTGATATCGAACAATAGCTAATCTCCCCGGTCTTCAATTTCAAGCTTGCTCCTTTATTCCCTTTCACTTTCAATTTCTATTTTTCTCTCTTTTTTTTCCTTGCCTCAACAATAACATTAACACATGGAGCCAATAATAGCGTAGTAATATCCGAGGAGATCCAATATCAAAGCAGATAATGTGGGGGTGGAATGTTTCAAATCAGTGATATAATCAAATATGTGTCGACACCCCCACACTCAATGTAAAGCATATCAAAACCCGGTAGTCAATGTGTAACGTGCTTTGCAAACCGATCCTCCTCATCTCCTAAGATATAGAGAATATAAATGAAAATCAAAGCACGACCTCCTATAAGCTCAATCAACACCCACCCCATGACGTGCGAACAAAAATATCACGCACTACGGTACTCCACCTGTGATCGTGGTGTAAAGACGCGACTCACCGCGACACCGAAGTGTGCAACTATCTCTAACTCACCCTCACATCCCCTCAAAAGACGACATGTAAGAGAATTCACGTAAGATGTATCAATTCCGCACACCCTCATCGAACCTCCCTAAATCGGCTCTCTCTATCATGACGCATAGGAAAGGGCCATTCTAACAAGTGATGAAAGTCACAATGAAAGACTTCCTAGGCTAGAGGCTGCGAATAAAAGGGGTAAATGGATCAATAGGGGTAACTAGTGGACCTAAGAGATGGAGACGGGACGTGAGGCCCCCATAAATATCACTCGCACAGCTGTTCCGTTGCCACTACGAGGAGGGTTGACGACTACCTAAATGACGGTGGTGTAGCGCTAGTAGGATAACCAGTTTGAGAGGCAGCTACTCGCATTTCTAATGTGCATTAGCCCTCTAAGTCATCCTACTCCACATTCTCGCGTCTACCTCACCTCAGATTTTCATACTCCTAAGGAATTCTATCATTAAGCCCTCTCCACATTCACTCTCTTTGATTGCCCTTTCTCAAAAGTTTTCAAAAAAAATCATTATTTTTTTTTCATATTTTCTGAGAACTCTCTATTAGAGTTATATTTCTTTCATACTTTATATCGTTTTGCGTGATTCCGGGTTTGAAATATGAGTTTTACACTATGAATGTTGAGAAAACGTAGAACGTTGAGTTTTAAGCACTTTATTGTTAATCTGGGCGTTTCGATGCATATTTGGATGTTATTTTTCAAATATAATCGCTTGGAATGGTTGTTCATGTTTTCTTGAAAGAGACGGATGCTAAACGATGTTTAGGAGGCATGAAACGAACTTCGGAAGCAAAGCAAACTCAAGAGGAAGCAAGAGAAGCAAAATCGGAGGAGCAAAAGTGACCAATCTCCACTATTTTGATTGTATCTCGAGTTCTACAAAGAATTTTGGAGTGAGACCAGTGGCAATTGAAAGTATACTCAAAGCTTTCCAACGATAGGTCACGGAGCTAAAACGGAGATCGGACGAGAAAGATATGGTCCGTCAAAGATGCCGAAATGGAAGAAAAACATTCTGCTGGATATTAAGAACACCAAACTGTGTTCGCACGAACACTGTTCGCACGAACACTCGAGTGTTCGTGCGAACACCTGGGCCAGACCGAAATTTTGTGGGTTTTTTGGTGATTTTTTGAAACTTTAGAGACCCCAGACTTATTCTAATGTTGGGGGACGATCCAAAAGGGATATTGACACACTTTTGGAGGCTAGAGAGCTGGAGAAGAGAGAAGGAGGACGAAGATAGGGCTCAAGATCACCATTGAAGGCTAGGTTTTGATTTCTTCTTCTTCTTTCAAATCTTGTATGGAGAAACTTGTAAGTTTTGTTTGGTTGATTACTATTAGCTAAATTTCATTGCTAGGCATCTCTATGAGAGCCTAGGGCTATGTAGACGGATTATTTCCCGGATTCAAGTCTTTGTTTCATGCCTATGTCTTTGATTCAATGAATAAGTGTTAGTCTCATGATTAAATTGATGATTCTAGTCTATTGACACGGCTAGTGTAGGATATGATAACCATTGAAGCTAGGGTTTGTTCTTGAATCATTGTATTGCTTAAAGTTAATACTTATTCTTGTTACATGTTCTTACACTATGCTTAATCCTTAGCAAGAATGGATTCGCGACCCGGACTTGTTAATTAACTAGAAAGTGCACGACGGTGACTTAACCTAGTTGTGAAGATTGTTTGAACACAATCCCGTATCACCGAGACCTAAAAGGAGAAGTGTTAGGATTGGCCTTAGTGTGGGTAGATTCGGTGGGAGTATTCAGCTGTTCCTTGAAACGGTGGACCGACAGGACCCGTTATCGTACCAGTAGATGACCTGCTAGAACGGACCGGTAGACAACATGAGACCGAGAGGAGATTGTAGTCAATCGAGACGTAAAATGATATGAGACCGATAAGAGATTGTCAGTGCAATTACCCGGCTGAACTAGAATAGGTTTAACGTGTTACATAGTTGAACCGGAATTCGTCTACAACCCTAGGTGATCTAGAGATTGCCTAGTTTCTCCATATCTTGTTTCCCATATATAAAAATAAAATAAATACAAAAATAGTAGCTTAGTTGTTATTTAAATTTCTAAAATCAATCAAATCTTTCCTCCTGCACCGTACTCTAAATTAAATAACTAATTAGATAATCTAAAGCTTGTCCTCGTGGGATCGATAACTCGGGGTTGAAATACCACCCCTATATTACTTGACCGTGCGCTTGCGTTTAAACGCGTTAGTAAATCGCGTCAAGTTTTTGGCTCCGTTGCCGGGGACAGCGGTAGATTATTTAGTTAGTAGTTAGTTTAGAGTACTTTTGTTTTAGTTTTTATTCTATATCTCTGTGCTTCACGGGTGTCTTGTGAGTCTTTTTTCAGGAACGCAGGAAGCAAGAGACAATATAAGCATGTGGAGAGAAGACTGTTATTCGGGTCCCCCCTACTGTTTCCACTGCAGGGGTAACCACGAAGACGAGGACGCATGCATAATTTGGTGCTACGTATGCGACATTTGGCACGAACGTAGAGACTCATGTCGAGTACATGCACCCCAGCTTCATCAGCACCAGGAAGACTCATCAGCAATTATGGCAGAATGGCGTAGTATTATGAATGACATCGAAGTGTGCGCCAAATTTTTGTCCACAGATGCACAATTACCACAAGAGGATTCAGTCACAGGTAGGGAATACGTGAGGGAGATGTTGGAGAGGATAAAGAAAAGAATAGAAAAACTGTCAACAACAGGGGAATCTAGTATTCAAGAGCCACAAGAAGAGACCTTGCCATATGACAGTGAGCCAAAAATTGAACCTTCATCATCCCCACCACAAGTGGAAGAAGAGATACCTGAGCCGAGCGAAGAATGCAGTGTCCATGAACCATTGGTGGACTCTGCCATTTATGAGGACTCAGACTCCGATTCAGACTGGGGTGGACCTGTGTGCCGAAGATGGGAAGATATGCCGTATTGCGAGCCAAAAATGCAGGCACCCTCACATCCTTGGCATGAATGGGAAGAAACCGACATTGGAAGTCTGTGGTGTGCCGACGATGAAGCTGGTGAAACACTTATGCTCAGTGATATTGAGGTAAAAGCCCCAACTCTGATTAATGATGAATTCTCCATATCCTATGTCACGCAAGTATGCGACGAGCTGGAACAATTACTGTATGGGGATTCTTATGGGGAAGAATGTGATGAGCAACTTCCAATCTCTTGTTTTATGGGCGATTCTATTGATCATCCATATGCCATAGTTAAGGAGTTGGAAGTTAGCAAGTGTGGGGTTGTGGATAATTTTCATGGGTCATTTGAAGAGCATATAGCATCAAGGAAGTACTACTGGGATGCTTTTATGGCCAGAGATTCATTTGAGCCCGGTGGTACTTGGTGGAAGTTTCTCAAGAAGATCAATTGCAAAATGAAAGGAGTCAGCTTCCACAATTGTCCACCTTCTTCAGAGCACAGGGGTGCACGTGAAGTTCTTGAGAAGAGATGGTGGAAGAATAAGAAGTGGAGGGATAAAGCAGCCTCCACTATCCTTTTCGGTTGAGGTAACCGGGTCGGGCTGTCGACCTTAAATCACAAGCGCTAGTTGGGAGGCAACCCAATGTAGAGTAGGATGTGATTTCTTTTATTTCTGTTTTAGTTCTCCATACCTGATTTTGAGAGGTGAGAGAGAGGGACTAATGAGTTGTCTAGTTTTGCAGGTAATGTTAGCGAAGAATCTACCCCAGTTTGCCATGGCACATTTGGCCCACATGGGGACTCTTGAGGGAGTTGGGGATTTTTCGTGCATTTTTGCAGGATGGAGCAATCTACCCCGGTGTGCGAGGCACAAACGACCTTAGGGGAGTTACATTGTAGCATGGTGTAGCTTGGGGATTGCTCAGGTCATCTTCATCAGCGGGAAACAATCAACGGTCCATAAGACCCCTTCTTGTTGCAGTTTCGCGGACACGGTGCCCATGTAGTTTCGGACACTTCAGGTATTTCTTTCTCTCTCAGCGTCTACATTTTGAGCGGTAATTGTGGAGATCCACTGCCTACACATTTAAGCGATGAGTCCTCTTATTATATCTCTAAATTCGTTGAGGACAACGAAACGCTTAAGTGTGGGGGGGGGGGTTTGTGTATGTTTTTGCTAGCCATGTCTGTTTTGCATAGCCTTGTTACATGTAGTTGTGTAGTATTGTGTAGTACGTGTGGTTAGTGTAGAGTGTTTAATATAGTTTCATATGGTGTTAGAATTGTTAGTATGCATTTTGTTAGCATTTTTACTTTATTGAGTCCCCTACCCAAAACGTGTGGTTAATCGAGTTGGCCAAAAGCATATAGATTTTAGGAAAACATGAAAAAAAAATAGAAAAAAAATAGAAAAGCGAAACTCAATAAAAATTTAAAATTTTGAGAATGGGCAATTGATGAAGCTAGAAACCGAAGAGAGTTCAATGAAAGAGTATTTGAGAATAGGAAGCGCCATAGTAGGGAGAACTTTAATTTTTTAGCATTTTGCGCACTAGTTTCACGAAAGGAAGTCCCGGGTATTCAGGGAAAAGTGGAAAGAAGACGAGGGCATACCTTTAGTTCATTTATTGTTCTAGGAGGATTTAGTCTTAAGGTAGTCGAATAGTCTGTTTTCGAGTGGAAACTTGTGGCCTCTTGTAAATCTGGGGTGGACCTTCGTGTAGAGTTGGTTTCATGTGGTATGCTGTTCTAGCCTAAGTGAAGTTAGAGAGTGTACACCACCATCCCTTAAGGCGGTTTCAAGAGCTAACCGAAAAAGCCCACACTTAGTTACTCTAACTGCACGGCTGAAATAAATTGAAAGAGAATGAAAAAGAAAAAAAACAAAACAAATCAAAATCTTCTCTCGGACCAGATACGGTGAACAGCCTAATGTGCCCCCGTTAGCGCGGGGAATTTGGATTCAACCCAATTAGAGTGTCTAAGAAAATTGAAGTCAAGCCGTATTACACGGAGTTGTGTCTCCCGTCACTGGGAAAATTTGCATTTCAAATGCAATAACGGCTAAGAGGGTTTGAAAACCTCAAATGACTTGGCGACGAAAGACTACCATAGGACTTAAGGGTGCCTAGACCCTCTGAGCTAAAGGACGTGCCCAAGTCTTGGATTGTTTATGGTGGATGTTTGGGGACCCCTTAGTGAACTTGTGCGTATGATCATCTTATCTCAATTTCTTGCTATTGGTTGTGAAATTTCGAAAAAGACTTGTGAGAGCTTGATGATTTTGGTTAGTGATAGCGAGATTGCCCAATCTCTAAAGAAAAAAAATGCGTTATTTTATTACTTGCATTTTGTAAAATCGATTTGCATATTCTATAGTCATGTAGATTGCATTGCGTGTGTGGGTTGTTTGTGTCACATGGCTAGTAAAGTTTTATGCAATTCGGTGGATTAAAACGTAGTGTGAGGATTGATTTTGCTCGGGACGCGCAAAAGGGTAGTGTGGGGGAATTTGAGAACTCTCTATTAGAGTTATATTTCTTTCATACTTTATATCGTTTTGCGTGATTCCGGGTTTGAAATATGAGTTTTACACTATGAATGTTGAGAAAACGTAGAAAGTTGAGTTTTAAGCACTTTATTGTTAATCCGGGCGTTTCGATGCATATTTGGATGTTATTTTTCAAATATAATCGCTTGGTATGGTTGTTCATGTTTTCTTGAAAGGGACGGATGTTAAACGATGTTTATGAGGCATGAAACGAACTTCGGAAGCAAAGCAAACTCAAGAGGAAGCAAGAGAAGCAAAATCGGAGGAGCAAAAGTGACCAATCTCCACTATTTTGATTGTATCTCGAGTGCTACAATGAATTTTGGAGTGAGACCAGTGGCAAATGAAATTATACTCAAAGAGCTTTCCAACGATAGGTCACGGAGCTAAAACGGAGATCGGACGAGAAAGATATGGTCCGTCAAAGATGCCGAAATGGAAGAAAAACATTCTGCTGGATATTAAGAACACCAAACTGTGTTCGCACGAACACTCGATGTTCGTGCGAACACCTGGGCCAGACCGAAATTTTGTGGGTTTTTTGGTGATTTTTTGAAACTTTAGAGACCCCAGACTTATTCTAATGTTGGGGGACGATCCAAAAGGGATATTGACACACTTTTGGAGGCTAGAGAGCTGGAGAAGAGAGAAGGAGGACGAAGATAGGGCTCAAGATCACCATTGAAGGCTAGGTTTTGATTTCTTCTTCTTCTTTCGAATCTTGTATGGAGAAACTTGTAAGTTTTGTTTGGTTGATTACTATTAGCTAAACTTCATTGCTAGGCATCTCTATGAGAGCCTAGGGCTATGTAGACGGATTATTTCCCGGATTCAAGTCTTTGTTTCATGCCTATGTCTTTGATTCAATGAATAAGTGTTAGTCTCATGATTAAATTGATGATTCTAGTCTATTGACACGGCTAGTGTAGGATATGATAATCATTGAAGCTAGGGTTTGTTCTTGAATCATTGTATTGCTTAAAGTTAATACTTATTCTTGTTACATGTTCTTACACTATGCTTAATCCTTAGCAAGAATGGATTCGCGACCCGGACTTGTTAATTAACTAGAAAGTGCACGACGGTGACTTAACCTAGTTGTGAAGAGTGTTTGAACACAATCCCGTAGCACCGAGACCTAAAAGGAGAAGTGTTAGGATTGGCCTTAGTGTGGGTAGATTCGGTGGGAGTATTCAGCTGTTCCTTGAAACGGTGGACCGACAGGACCCGTTATCGTACCAGTAGATGACCTGCTAGAACGGACCGGTAGACAACATGAGACCGAGAGGAGATTGTAGTCAATCGAGACGTAAAATGATATGAGACCGATAGGAGATTGTCAGTGCAATTACCCGGCTGAACTAGAATAGGTTTAACGTGTTACATAGTTGAACCGGAATTCGTCTACAACCCTAGGTGATCTAGAGATTGCCTAGCTTATCCATATCTTGTTTCCTATATATAAAAATAAAATAAATACAAAAATAGTAGCTTAGTTGTTATTTAAATTTCTAAAATCAATCAAATCTTTCCTCCTGCACCGTACTCTAAATTAAATAACTAATTAGATAATCTAAAGCTTGTCCTCGTGGGATCGATAACTCGGGGTTGAAATACCACCCCTATATTACTTGACCGTGCGCTTGCGTTTAAACGCGTTAGTAAATCGCGTCATTTTCCTAGACTCTATATGCTTTTGGACAACTCGACTAATCACAACGATTGGGTAGGGGACTCAATAAAGTAAAAGTGCTAATAAAATGCATAAACTAAACAATCCTGCCACAAAGCGACACAACACGAACACAAAACTGTATGTAACAAGGCGATGCAAAGAAAGACATGGCTAGTGAAAGTAGATACAAACCACCCTCCCCCCACACTTAAGCGTTTCGTTGTCCTCAATAAATTTAGAGATAATGAAGGAGGACTCATCGCTTAAATGTGCAGGCGGTGGATTTCAACAATCAGCGCTCCAAACAAAGAAACAAGAGAGAGAGTTAGAGGTACCCGGGTGCGCGGACCTACATGGGCACAGTTGCCGCGAAATTGCAACAAGAAGGGGTCTTGTGGACCGTTGACAATTTCCGGAGAAGTCTCTACGCGCCCGAATTCCGATGTGCGTCTAGGATATGAACTGTAGCCCTCTCATGCGTGTGGCACTCAACATATTGGAACTGCTCCTCGACCTCAAGCAATTCTCTATATCTTTAATGCATACTACTGCGGGGCTTTTTCTTTCCACAAATTCGTGCAATCTCTAGCACATACATCAAGAAGGGGAATCCGGTGTGTCTTTTGTACCTGTGTCCCTGCACACTTATTGGAAAAATTAGTCCACTCTCTCTCACCCCTCATAGTCAAATATAGAGAACTCATAAACAAATAAAAACAAAAAGCATCCTACTCTACATTGGGTTGCCTCCCAAGCAGCGCTTTGTAATTTAAGGTCGACGGCCCGACCATGTTACCTCTTCCACCTCACGAGGATAGTCTGGCACATTGTGCCGCTTCCAGCTTAGCTTTCCTGTGCTGAATTTGAAGCACTACTTCTTGTGCTTGCACAGCAGATGGCTTGTTCCTTTCCCAATAATCAGGTGGATCCCCTTGCGAAAACTCTGGGATTTGGCGCTTCATTGGCACGGAAAATGGAACCCCTGGATGATACTCCCCACGAGTATTGGGGCGTCGATTTGAAGACCCGAAGAGTCTCCATGTCATCATTGACCCTCATAATCAGCTTCCCATTCTCTAAGTCAATGAGAGTACGACCTGTCGCCAAGAACGGCCTACCCAGAATTATGGGCACATCACCTGCTGCATGTCTAGTATGACAAAATCAGCCAGAATTATCAAGCTGCCGACCCTTACAAGGACATCCTGTATCATCCCACAGGGTCTCTTGGATGATTTTTCTGCAAATTGGAGTGTGATACAGGTTCTTGGAGGCTCCCCCACACTTAGCTTTTTGAATACCGACAACGGCATCAAATTCACGCTCGCTCCCAGATCACAGAGAGCCCTTCCCGTGTAGGCGTCACCCAAGTTAGCTCCAATGACAAAACTAACCGGATCCTTTTTTTTCTTAGGTAGTCCATGAAAAACACATGAACTAACATGTTCATTTAAGTTCACTCTCTGAAATTTATCCACCGCTTTCTTACCAAGAACTGCATCTTTAATAAACCTTGCATATTTTGGCATCTTTTAAAGTGCCTCAATCAACGGAATATTAATGTGCAGTTTTGAAAACACGTTTAGAAAACGTCTGTATTTCTCAAAATCGTCCTTCTTCTTTCTAGTTTTCAATGGGAAGGGTGCATCTTTAGAAGAAGAGGGTAATGGTAATACCTCATTGGACTTTTCCTCATCATGTGGAGTCATGCCCTTTGATTGGGGGACCATGACAGGTGTCTTCTCAAAATCGAAGACCTCAAGTTCCTTAGCCTTTGATGCTTCAGCTCTGGCATGGCTCGGGTATGGTGGATCAGTCAACGAAACCCCACTACGAGTGGTAATGGCATTCACCTGGCGCACATTCTCTGTGTCAGACGGTAGAAAGCCAGGTGCTCTAGCAGATAATTGCGTTGCAATTTGCCCAACTTGAACCTCTAGTGAACGAAGAGAAGTCTTCGTAGCCGACAAATCAGAATACATAGCATTGACCGTCGTGGTCATATCGTTCATGTTGTTACTCAGCTGTGTTAACGCCTTAGTAAGTACATAAATCTCTGGGTTTGGCGCCGCAGCAGCCGGTGGTGGAGCCTGCGAAGCTGGTGCTTGTGGCATGTGCTGAAACCCAGGTGCGTATATAGCCCCAGACTGATCCCCATACCTGAAACCTGGATGATCTCTTGTGCCTGGTCTGTAGTTCCCTTGGTTCCAATTCTGCCGCTGTCCTTGTGCCCCCACAACGTTCACATCTTCACTTGCAATCTGGGCCAAGGCTGAATCAAATTCCTGCTCCTCTACTCTTGCAACTGGCTTCTTATCCCGATACACATGCTTGGCTAAGTCAGACACCAACTTGATGATCCCTGTCTTCCATTCATCATTCTTAGGTTCAGGCAAGGCCGATAATATCCTGGAATCATAGAGTTGTGAGTCCTGCCTAACAAGCTGCTTCATGAGCGCATAAGCTCCTTCTTTGTCAACAGAATACAGAAAATTGCCACCATCTTCTCTGTTAACCAGATCCTGATTGTGACGTTCTAGACCATAGTAGAAGACCTGCAAAATTTTGTAATACCCAAAATCATGATTTGGGCACTTCCTGATCAAATGCATAAAACGGTCCCATGCATCCACCACGGTTTCATTGGCATGTTGCTGAAAACCTAGAATATCACCCTGTAGCTCAATCACCCGCTGAACTGGATAAAACTTGGCCATGAACTCATCCACACACTGAGCCCATGTAGTGATCGAATCTGGAGCTCTTGATTGTAGCCACTTCTCAGCTGCACCCTCCAGACAGTAAGGGAAAAGAATTAGCCTCAACGCCTCTGCTGTCACATCCTTGTACTTGGTAGTCTTTATGTACGCGTTGAACCTCACAATAAATTCATTGGGGTCTTCATCCCTCTTCCCATATAATTGGAACTGATTGGTCACCGTCTGAATTGTCTCAGACTTAAGATCAAAGTGCTCGGCCTATATCTCTGGCACTACAATTGCCGGATTGTGTCCATAGGTGGACGACTAGAACTTCTCCACAATAGCTTGCCCATACTTGTTGTACGGTGTCTGGGAGTTGCGATCTAGCTTCTTAGACAACTCTTCCACCCGCTGATTGAGTTGAGCGTTGGTTAACTGATCGCCCATGGTGCTCTGTTTCTGTCTTCTCCTTTGGTGTTTGAGTAACGGCTCTGGGTATTCGAGTGGGGGCACAAGGTAAGTAGGGATCCTTGGCGTATTCTGAATACCTGGAAAGCAGAATCAAATACAAATGAGAAACCAAAATAGCAAATAAAAAAAATAAAAGAGGTTTCCTAAATTAATTTTTAACTAAACTAAATAACCGTTTAATTCCCCGGCAACGGCGCCAAAAACTTGAAACGATTTTTACATGTATACGCAAGTGCACGGTCGAAGTAATAAAGATGAGTATTAAGCTCGTGTTGTCGAACCCACATGGACAGTCTTGAGATTATTTAGGTAGACGATTAATTTAAAGTCAAAGTAACTGGTAAGAAGTGTTTGATTTGAACGTTCGTCTCCCACAAACAAGCTACTTAAAGTAAATGACAAACTACGCTACTCTTTTTATATGATTTTCAAGGTAAAGGAAGAAATGTTTGATTGATACGATTATGGAGAGAACTAGGCAATTGATGATCCCGATGGCACTTAGCAGTTTCCGGATTACGCTTAAAACACTCTAGTGATGTTTAGTTATACCGGGCTACACTCATCATGTTCTTCTGTCGATCTCACATGAATTTCCGTAATCGATTAACTTCGGGTCCTCTCGGTCCATCTTCGTCTACCGTTACGTTCTAGATGGTTCGTTAGGCTCGCTCACCGGGTCCTGTCGGTCCACCGTTTTCACTAAGTCCTACCGATTTAAACTGAAACAACCCACACACGGTTATTCAAGCTCTCTTCTCCTCTCGGTCTCAGAGAACTACAAGAATACTTCCTATGTTCTTCAACACGTCTCTAGTATCTCACTATCGTGCAACTATATCAACAACTAGCATACTACGAGTGATCAATTCAAGCATAGTAAAGATTAAAGCACAAGAACAAGAAAACTAACAAGAACATCAACTAGAATTAAGTTTTCAAAACATGAATCAAGTCATCAATCCAGAAAAAGCTAATAAAACCCTAGTTCTTCATCAATTGCCTAGTTTAAAGTATTTAGCTAGACATATAATTGTTTAGCAATACATAAATCTCCATAATCAATCAATAAGGGGGAAAGAAGAGAAATCAAATGAGTAATCTTCAATGGTGTTGATGATCTTCGCCTTCTTCTCCGTCTCCAGCTCTCTTTGCTTCCCAGATGCTCCAAAGATGCGTGAATATCCACAAGGACGAAATCCTAGGTTAGAAGAAGTCCTTCCTGCTCAATCTTTCAAAAATTCGCAAAATAGCCCAAAAATTTGCGTTCTGACCCTCTGTTCGCATGAACACTCGCGTGTTCGCACGAACAGTGTTTTTCTCTCTGTTCGCATGAACATAAATCTTGTTCGTACAATTTTGCAGTCCCTTTTTAATCCTTTTTGGCCAACTGAAAAAAATTCTAAGGCATTTTGTTCGCACGAACACAAAAGTGTTCGCACGAACACCCCTGGAGATGAACTCTGATTTTCATCCTCTTCGACGGACAATAACTTTCTCATTCGATCTCCGTTTTAGCTCTGTGACCTATCGTTGGAAAGATATTTGAGTTCAATTTCATTTGCAATTGGTCTCACTCTAAAATGTATTGTAGAACTCAAGATACTATCAAAATAGTGGAGGTTGGTCACTTTTGCTCCTCCGACTTTGCTTCTCTTGCTTCCTCTTGAATTTGCTTTGTTTCCGAAGTTCGTTTCATGCCTCCTAGCCGTTGTTTAGCATCCGTTTCTGTCAATACAACATGAACAACCATACCAAGCGATTATATTTGATAAATAACATCGAAATATGCATCGAAACGCCCGGATTAACAATAAAGTGCTAAAAACTCAACTTTTTACGTTTTCTCAACATTCATAGTGTAAAACTCATATTTCAACCCCGGAATCACGCAAAACGATATAAAATATGCAAGAAATATAACTCTAATAAAGAGTTATCATAAACATTTACAGTGACGTGATGCCATGATTGCTGAATTTATGAGCCTCCATAATCAAAAGACTTGGAGTTTGGTCTCCCCTCCACCAAAGAAAAGCGTTACTTGGTAACAAAAGGGTCTTTAAATTATTTTTAACCCCAATTACATTGTTTCTCGCTACAAAGCACGTATTAATGTTAAGGGTTTTCACCAAAATACTGGTCTTGATTATGATGAGACATTTACTCTTGTTATGAAACATGCCACAGTTTTGTGTATTTTTGCTCTTGCTGGCAACTTTAGTTGGCCTAATCAACAATTGGATGTCAAAAATGAGTTTTTGTATGGTTTACTCAAAGAAACGGTTTATATGAAACTACCACCTGATTTTGTTGACCCCAATTTTCCTACATACGTTTCTCAATTACACAAGCCAACAAACGATCTTAAATAAGCCCCTAGCGCTGGTTTGAACATTTACTCGTTATTTATTTTGCTTTGGTTTTTCTTCTTCTTATGTCGACACATCTTTGTTTTTGCGCCATAACAATAACAAAGTTACAATTTTACTTCTTTATGATGACGATATTATTGTCACCGACAATTACCTTACTTATATCAATATTCATGTTTCCAGCTTTGGGTTGGAGTTTGAAATGACAAACTTGGGACCCCTAACATATTTTATTTGTCTCCAAGTCATGTGATCTATCGCCGACATTATCACATTTTGGAAGGACAGAAATATTTTTTTGCTAGCTTCTTGGCTCATTACAATATCTTACTTTTAGTTGTCCTGATACTGTTTTGTGAACAACATTTTTCAGTTCTTGCACTGCCTAGCTGATGTTCATCTTAGTGGTGCCAAGCAGATTCTTCAATACTTATAGGCTAAGACTCATAGGATATTTTTATCAACTTGGTTATCTCCCCTTTCAAGTGTTTACTGATACGATAGGGATGGTAACCCCACTGATTGCCGTAACACCACTGGTTTTGTGGTTTTCCTTGGCCATAATCCTATTCATTGAGCTTCCAAAAAACAACAAATGTTTGCATGCTCGTCCATCGAAGCGGAATACTGCGCTCTTAACACAGCAGCTGCGAAAATCTTGTCGTTTAAACTCCTGTTTTATGTCTTACCTTTTATCATTACTACTCCACCAATTCTTTTGCTGATAATCTTTCTGCACTTGCCTTAACCACTAACCCCCTCTTTCGTGCACGCGCAAAACATATTGAACTCGAATGTCATGATGTTATTGCAGGCAATACAAGCCTCTTGAATCTAGTCCAGCAAGAAATCATCAAATATCCTCAGTTATGTGATCGTCGGGTTTCAGGTATTTTCTATAAGTTTCTGAGTCATTCTTAGATTATGTTCATTCCTGTAGCATTAATCCATATGTCTTTGGACTAAACTGCACTCATTGTAAAAGATAAACGACCAAAGAGCAACATTAGCTCCCTGGAGCGCCCATTTATTGCGCACACAATCCTAGGTGGTCGTGCGCAGCCCATGGATCGACTATGTTGAGTTCTGCTTGCTATTGGATTCTTTATCATGGTCTTTTGGTAGTTTCAGTCAGTCAGTTATTCTTCCTAGAGATTCTTTAGGATCCGTTTCCTTATATTGCAAGTAAGAGGGTATAATTAAGAAATTAATATATCTTTTATGAGATTAATATATTTAGTGATAATGATCACAAAGATGTACTTTCCTATTAGAACTCTATTATGCATTTAAAATATTTTATGTTTAAAGTTAATTTGAAGAGTTTTAATATAAATCAAAGAGGATATAGCATGAAGATATCCTCTAAGAAATTAGGCCATAATGTCTTTCTTATTTATAAATTCGGCCGGATGATATTACTAGCTATTATTTTTTTTCCATTTTTTTATGGAGATTTGATTTACACATGTTTAATAATCTTTTCATAAATACTAAAAAGAATAATTTATAACTTAACTTTTTTTTAAGTAAATTGAATTTGATTTTGCTAAGGGATTATTTCTTTTATATTATTTACTTATTTAGACTTTGAAAGTAAGTATGAATATTTTCTCTATTGAAATTAGATTTCTTTTATAAGTAAAATTCTTTTATTATTAATTTATTATTTCTTAAATAAGAGTTGGACTTTAAATCAATTCCTGTAAGTCTAGATTCATAATTGATTTTCTCTAGAACTCTATTGCTTGGAAATCAAGTAACCTATCATATAAATATAGAGTTAGAGTTGAAAAAAAAAACAAGCTTTCATGGAGGCTCGATTAGGTCATCAACCCTTACGTTAGACAGAAATAGAGATATCTCTTCAGGTTTGGCCACAACTCATGTGGAGTTTCCCAGCTGACGATTTACCTTCCCTAGCCTACGGTTCAGCTTCCAAGCATCTGCAGCAACGCTTCAGCTTCCCTCATCTTTGATTCTCTAATTAAAACATGTTCAATACTCTTAGGGGATCTATCCAGGTATTTCTGTATCCGTTTCATTGAGTCTATAAATTAATTTTTTTCTATTGATCAAGAACAGTCTTTCGTCAGATTACCTGAGTCTAGAATTGAGTCTTTATCTCTTAGACTAAAACAAAAGACTTTCAAGTTTATTCTTAGTTTGGTTTTGCGCCAGATCTGTGTTTTAGGCTATCTCTTCTCTATATATGTCTCACATATTATGAACTCTAGGATTACCCTCTCATATCTATCCTTGAGTCTAGATTATTATCAGATCTATTATCTTGAAATGGTGAATTAGATGTTGTCAGATTTGAGCTTTGTTTCCCCAGTCTGGGACGTTTACAGTAAGCGCTCGTGCTTATCTCCATATATTTGCTAGGTCTAGGCTTCGTTTAGCATCATCTAGAGTCTCCTAGGCTGTAGGTACATGTTTCTATCTTTCTACAGAGTTGTTCATTCACGATCTAAACGGTGACAGAGTTTTTCACCTTGACGAAGTACCTGAGTCACTGCTATCATCGACTGGATTCAGCGAGTCTTGGATTGTCACAGGCGTGGGGTGCTACACAAGAGGTTGCAGAAACTAGGTAGACATAAGGTAGTATGGTGAGTAGCTAGTCCGAGGGACAACTCGCAATCTATCTTGTATCAGACATTTCGTGCAATAAAGTGTCTAGCACTTGATTGGTGCTAGCAGGTGAGGTTTTACTTCTAACTGTCCTTCTCATGCGGAGATCATAGTGAAGGTTTCCTCACTGTAAAAATCTTGTGTGTCATTTCTGTTACTTTTCATATAACTGTCTTAACTGCTATATTAGTTTTACACTTAAACATTATGTATCTGCATATATTGTTTATCTTTACGCAGTTCTTGTACTAGCATGGATCTTGTCTTATAGCTTTCTATTACTCGATCTATCAAGTTGTCTACAAGAATCGTTCCTATTTGGATCTATGATTGTAGTCTTCCGCTGTATCGCGTAGGAGAAGACAGACTTGTACTCGTGTGACATTTTATCTGCGCATGTGCTCACGTATCCTTTTTCACGGTAGTAATCCAAGAAAACTAAAACAATAATTTTTATACTCATACGATCATGCATTCGTTAAATAGATAACAAATACAAGTTATTATTACAAATGCGTCTAGATAAGTTTACCTTCACAACATTACAAGTGTAGAATGAACAACCAATGTCTATAGGTAACGATCATGCATGCAACATTCTTAGAGTATTTACAGTTCAAAAGAAACTCCATAATGAAACCTTTCGCCGACTAACGGATGTGTGGTATGTACCAGGTTTGAAGGAGAACACGATCTCTTTGGGTATCTTGGAAGCCAAGGGTTCATGATCGCAAGTAAAGTTGGAGTTCTTAGAATCGTAAAAGGTTCTCTTAATATTATGAGGGGATCCCAAAGATGAGAAAGTTTGTGTCCACTGCATTGACATGTATTGGTGGAATAACACCAACAATCGCTTTGATGATGCAGATGCTACCAAATTATGGCAAATTGGTCATAACAAAGAGAAAGCAATGCACAATTTCCTGTTCAAAGGAGTTTTTAAGGTTACTAAATATAAAGAAACCAATTCTATGAGCAGTGCGTGCTCGGGAAGCACAAGATAAAAAATTTGTGCTGCCACAACTCAAATGAAGGAAATTCTAGACTATGTCAATTTAAATGTTTAGAACCCATCACATACACCTTCTGTATAAGTAATCATTGATTTGTTTCATTCATTGGTTACTATTCTAGGCGTGTCCAGGTACACCCTATTAAGCATAAGGGCAAGGCCATCAATATTTCCCCACATGAAAGAAACTTACAAATTTAAAATTGATCGAATAATCAAGTGCATTCGTTTTGACAATGGAGGAGAAAAAATTATCTAATTCAACTATAGCGGTAGTTGCAATGAGCATAACAATTTATAAAGTTATTTCAATAACTCCCTTCGTTCCAAAATGAGTGCTTAATTATTTTCCAGCAACCTTTTTGAGGTGGTGATTTGACTAGACAAAAAATACAAGAGCCAATTAATATTTTTACTTTTTCATAGAGTAATGTGAACTCGACAACGTTATGAAAGAACAATTTTTGGCAGCATTTTGCTAATCAAATCACTACCTTAAAATATTTGCCAATCTGATACTCGTTTAAAGACGTTTTGGCACTGTGGGAGTACTTTTTATGTTGCATGTTAATAATTTATTCAAATTGTGTAGTGATAATTCTAGGATGGGAGTAGTAGATCTATCATCCTAGAGATCCTTACCGGTTACCAAGTGATAATATGCACTTCTAGTGACAAATAAAAAGGAGAAAAGATACTTTCATCCCCTCAAGTTTGACATAAAAACGTTTTCAACCCTTCTTGTTTGGGAAAGGATGTTTGCACCCCTTTATGTGCCAAAATTCAGGTAAACTCACACCGAAGGAGTAGAAATGTCCTTTCGAAATTGAAGAGGGGAAAGTGTTTTTTTTTGTGTCAAATTTGAGGGCGTAAAAGCACCTTTTAACATTGAGTGGTTGCATCGCACCTCCCATGGTTAGGGGTTTGTGTGAAAATCCCATGGGGTTTCAAATTTTGCAAAAAACCTCCCAGTGGGTTGGTTTATGTGCGATTCCGTAATCTGTCAAAAGTTATACCTAGCTTGCCTAATTTAACTTAACTTTTAATAAATTATCATACATATATAAATAATTACAACTAATAGAAAATGAAAGAATCAGAGAGAAAGAAACTAACGCAAAATAGTGAAAAAAAGAATACGAAGACTGCCTCCACCAAGTCTTGCCACTGCCGCTAACCAAATTCTGCCACTTTCGCCTCCGACCTGGTACCAAACATCGTCTCCTTCCTGTTATGGGTTATCTTTTAGTCTTCCAAATTTGGTAATTTCTAGATCTGCTATCAGAGAAGGAATACGAGATTATACCGATTGGTGGTCGAACTTTCAAACATCCTTTTACCGAGAAGAAGAGGCAGAGATAGAGAGAGAGAGAGAGGGGACGAAGAAGAGACCGATGTACAATAACGAAAGAGGGGGTGGTCGGATTATACAAATTGGTGATGGTGAGTGGTCGAGTTCTTCAATTTGGTTGTTGTGGTGGAAATTGGTGTTGTTTGAGGAGCAAAAAAATGATTTTTTCTTCGTTCCCTTTTTCCTGGTATTCAATAAGTAGAGGGGTTAGTGTATTGCTGACTTGGTGTTTGTGAAAGTCCTCTGAGGTAACTCTATGCAACTTAAGTTTGGGGTTTTCTTTGTTTTTGTTGATTGAAGATCAAGTTCTATTTAGTAGTCCGGTTTTCGTAATTTGATAGTATCTTGATACGTTTTATGTGTTATGTAGGAATTTAGGGATTATGTTTTCATATTTTTGGGGTTGAAAACGGAGGAGGTTGAAGAAGCTACATCATAGTGTAGTCATAAAGTTCTTAGGTTGTTGTCTCAGGCTCTCAACCCAACGAAAACACAAACCCTTGTTCATTCTGTCCTGGCATTCAGCTGGTGTAAGACGAGGCGCTGTGGATGGACACTGAGATAGGGAAACAGCGGAAGTAACCAGATGAGCCACGGTGATGACATGTGCTGGTGTTGGAGAGCGAATGACTTCGAGCTCACGAGCAAGTGAAAAAGCCTCCGCGAGCAAAATGGGATGGCGTAGACCCAATTCACGGCCCAACAGATCCTTCAAACCCGAAGCATAGAACGAGATCAACTTATCATCAGAGGTGGGACCAATCTTGTTTAGCAGCTTTTCAAAATCTGACTGATAAGCAAGTACAGTCGCCTGCTGTCGCAATTTGGCCAATTGCCCAAAATAATCATGATACAAGTTTGAAACAAACTGAACTTGTACTTCCTGCAAGAATATATTCCAACTAGCAAACCCGTAATTGTTACGACGATAGCAAAACCACTCAGCTTCTTCACCTTCTAACAATATACCAACTAACCGAAGCCGTTCGACTGGACGAATCTTATAGTGCGTATAATATTCTTTAACTTTAAAGATCTAGGTGTGCGGGTCAATACCTGAGAAACGCAGACCCTCCATCCGTAGATTTGGACCATGTCTGTCTGATATCAGCATTGGGCGATTGCCATACATAGGCTTCTCCTCTGTCTCCCACTCGTCAGTTTCGTCGTAAAGCAATTCGTTTGGGTCCAACAGATCGGCGTCATAATCGCCACGTTGACGACCCGCAACGTAGTTGCCAAACGTGGGTTGAAGCCGTTGTGCAGCCCCATATGGCCGACGGTAATTGGTACACGGAGGCCATCCCACGTCGTAGGCGGCGTCGAGAGCAGCAAGATTGTGGCGCGGTTGGAAGCCCCCTGCTCATGCAATCTCCCGTGTTTCAACATTCTGTCGGGTCTGATAAGTTAAACCAACTGGGTTTGGTTGGCCAAAACGGGTCGGGTGGTTTCTGGTGGAAGGGTTAAAACCATATCTGAATCTGGTTTGTGGGTTAATGGCGGCGTCACCATAGCCGTCCTCCAGGTCGGGCAAAGGCGCCAAAAGGACCTGTGGTCTGAAAACGCCGGCTTGTCCGACCGATTGGTGGCGAAGAGGTCCGGCGAGACTGCCATGAAAGTTGTCGGCCGAAGTTTGTAGGCATGTGCGATGGCGGTTCACCTGGCGATTGGGCTCGTGGAAGGACGCTCCTTGTCGTTGGCGGCCATCGATTGGCCCTTGTAGATCTGGATCGCGACCTGTGAAGGCAGCAATGGAGCTCACCACAACGGTCAGGCGAGTTGTGATGGCGGCTAGGGAAGGGTTAACATGTTGTGGCCGGGTCGGTGGTGACTGGGATGGCGCTGGTAGATGCTGGGTGTTGGTCGTCGCCAGCTGCTCCGGTGGATTTGGCGGGGGAAGGACCGGTGTAGAGGCCGGTAGGCGTTCTTCCAATTGAGCGAACCGTGATTCCCATCGCGTGTCTCGGGTATGGAACTCGTCCATCATCTTCTTCATCACTTCTTCCATGAGTGTTTTGTTGATGGCGTGAAGCGATTCCTCCATAATTGCTTTGACGGTCGTCATCGGATCACCAGCGGATTGGTGAAATTAATGAAAGCACCAATTTGTTACTGTAAAGGTAACATGTTGTAACGATTTTGTGAAAATCGTCAAAAACAGACCACGTAGCTGAGCCTACGACACTTTTCCTAACAAACTAGGGTTTGATCAAACGAATAAATTCTTTCTCAATTCATCTGATAAAAATAACTGAACCGGAGCAACATGTAAATACTAATTGGCTAACGACTAAGTACCCTAACACTCCCTTTAACAATTAACTAATCATGCTAAGACCCCTAAACAATTAAATACTTTCTACTACTTTAATAATTACAATAAATTTATAGAATAAATAAACGACTACTTCGTGACGTAGTCCTTGAGATAGCCGGGTGCAACTCGTTCGCGTGTTCCACGTCTTAGGCCTGTGTCCGTGTCCAGATACGTACCCGTATCAAAGATGAAATTTGAAGAAGAGAGATGGTTCATAGAAGAGTGAGAAATAGCATATTTATAGAGCGAGTGTGTGTTTATCTTTACGCAGTTCTTGTACTATCATGGATCTTGTCTTATAGCTTTCTATTACTCGATCTATCAAGTTGTCTACAAGAATCGTTCCTATTTGGCTCTATGATTGTAGTCTTCTGCTGTGTCGCGTAGGAGAAGACACACTTGTACTCGTGTGACATTTTATCTGCGCATGTGCTCACATCTCCTTTTTCACGGTAGTAATCCAAGAGAACTAAAACGATAATTTTTATACTCATACGATCATGCATTCGTTAAATAGATAACAAATACAAGTTATTATTACAAATGTGTCTAGATAAGCTTACCTTCACAACGTTACAAGTTTATAATGAACAACCAATGTCTATAGGTAACGATCATGCATGTAACATTCTCAGAGTAGTTACAGTTCAAAAGAAACTCCATAATGAAACCTTTCGTCGACTAACGGATGTGTGGCATGTACCAGGTTTGAAGGAGAACACGATCTCTTTGGGTATCTTGGAAGCCAAGGGTTCATGTAAGTAAAGTTGGAGTTCTTATAATCGTAAAAGGTTCTCTTAATATTATGAGGGGATCCCAAAGATGAGAAAATATGTGTCCACTGCATTGACATGTATTGGTGGAATAACATCAACAATCGCTTTGATGATGCAGATGCTACCAAATTATGGCAAATTGGTCATAACAAAGAGTGAAGGGCAGGAAGGATCTAACATGTTCAGATCTACAACATGAATTAAAGCGGAATATTCATGTGTTTACCTTGTCTTCCTAAGCTCCTTAATGCAGCGGATGATCTTTGTGTTGCTTGCTTTCACGCGCCTACTCCTTGATCTTGCTCCCACCAATCGAGTGCGAATCTCGAGGACGAACACTGATTTCCACACCACGTTCCACCTCCTTGGATGAAGTTGGAGAGAGACTAGGGTTCTCTACAACTAGTATGAATCTAGACAGAGAGACTTTTCTGTATGGAATAGCATTATAGTCACACCATAATGTGTAGGAGGCTGCCTCCTTATATAGGCAAAACTTCTCCTAGGTTTGCACATAAACCCCTAGGGTTTGAGCCTTAGCTACTAACCCCTCTAGTTTGTGCATTAGTGCAACTAACCCCATAAGGTTACAATAATTACATTGGGCACCCCACATGGGCGCACCAATTGCTAACATCTCCCACTCGCACAGTGGGGTTGCACAATTCATCTAGTCTCCATCAATCTCCAACTTTCTATCATCTACAAAAGAGTATTGTGTGGCCGTGGCGTGTGACCGGTGAGAGTACCTGCATTTCGGGAGATCCGTACACCAAACTCGTATAGCCAGCATGGGAAGGCACCCTCTCGGGAGATCCACATACCAAACTCGTATAGCCAGCGCAGGAAGGCACCCTTAAAACATAAAACAGTGATAATGCTCTCCGTAACTCTCGTATTCCCCAGATTCCTCCGATTGTCATCTCGTGGATCATGAGCACCTGCCTTGTCCCGAAGGCCATGCTCCAATGAGTCCACATCTCCTTTATATTTTCATATCCTACATGATCCCATAAGATCTTGTAGGTGGGCCCAATGAAAGATAATAAAGAGCGATGCAACGAGAATCTTTCCTTACATACACGTGTCACTCAGATTCGGCTCAGCTGCTTTCCCAGCAGTGTCCGGAAGGCCGAATCATCCATAGCCGTAAGGTGTCACGCCAAAGTAGCACCACCGACCCGTCTCCTCATGACACAGACGTAAGTATAAAGGGTATACAGTGTCAATCATCTTTCTATGATCGACGAGGCTCACACGATGAGGAATCCCAGGGACTAATTCTACTCATCACCTCATGGTCACTCATAAGCGCGCGTTATTCAGGGGGAATGTGCGCCATAGTGTTTAGACTCTGATCAGAGCGCATGTCTTATCCTTGCAAAGGACCACTATGCAGATGTCTATCCGGTAGCCCTTATGGCCACCAGCCCGAGTGCTGCGACGTCACACTATTGTGAACAATTATCAGCTCTCGCATCTGGCTTTCTCTTCTACACAGACTATACATGGTTCGGGGTAATAACCATGTTCGATTGGCCATAACCAACCTCACCTTGGAACTTATTCCAATGCGACAATTAAATCCGTCTGACAGGCTCCTAGCTCTACTGATAGACATCTTGCTCTTATCATAGGCCATATGCTCGTATGAAGAAGGCATTTCTTATCCTATCGCAGGCTTTCAGCGCTTATCGGGATTCTGTCTCATCTTCCGCCACACCCAGACATATCCAGGATATTGCGAAGGCGGTTGCTCGTGTGAGTGAGCCAACCTAGTGTCTGCGTGACATGCTCTATGCTAGTACAGGAAATGTAACATATCATACATGTATCAAAACAACATGCTGCTTAAAACAAATCCAATCAAAATCCAGTCAATCAATGTCTCGTGTGCTTATCAATCATATTGCTAGTTATCGACTACCGAGTCCCAATTCTCTAAAGCAATCCACAAAGACAATTCTTGAGTGGTTTAGGAATGGGATAAGCCAACATCATGGCCCATAGTCAATCCACTCCAGGATTACTCTCTAGGTAGTCATTTCACCTTTTGTGAAATAGTACCCTTGACTATGTGTTTGTCTTTACCGCAATGTTACAGCCGTATGCTAACACTACTCATGGTAATAGGTTTGTTGATAGCTCATAAGCTTACAAGAAACCTCCTCAGTTAAGCACATTTCTGCCCTATGGCAGAACAGGCAATCGTGCTTCGCTTCCATGGTTAATGGAGCGGTCCAATACAATCATGCAACACTTATATTGCATATGTTCCATGCGAGTCTATCATCGAGCATGGACGATAGCCTGAGTCGGATCCAAGTGCATCTAGGTCCCCACCCTGGTTAGCATATATGGCTAACTAGTCGAAGCATCATCTTCGATAGACATAGCACGTGATCCATCATATAGAGTATCCTGGTTACAATCTTGTGTCTTAAATTGGAATATCCTGAAAACCAATTCTTCCGATTGCATAGCGTTCGCTAGGTCTGAGTATACACCATAGTGCATATAAGACTCCTTCTGCATCAGGCACTCTGGTTATCTGGTCATTCTCTTATGGTGTCTTTTAGGGCACATGCCTAGGCTCGTAAAATCTTGCGCTGAGCTACAGGAGTACAATTACTCCTTAGGGGACTCGAACAATCCCTAAGCTCCACTAGCCAATAGTGTGTCGTCGATATTAAGTGACGTGATTATTAACTCTCTACTAGTAAGAGTAATTCACAGTGGCTTCCATTTGTTATCGTAAACATATAGTAAACGATCCCTGATGAAATACCACTACCCAGAGGACTAGCTAAGATCCCATATGGACTTAGTTAGCTTGCACACATTCTGTGCTTTTGACCTTAGTCACCTCTAGGATTTCTCCATTGAGAAATTCAGTCATCACGTTTATCGAGAATGGATCCACAACTATTGATGCTACCAAGCGAATCAACGTAACCCTTACCACCCAAAACCTTGGAAGGATACCTCGTTGAACCAACGCAAATTCGTCGGATCGACTCAAACACGTCGATGTCTATCCTCAGAATGAGTGTAGACTTATTCGCTTCTACGCAAGTCATATGCCTTACCACGCTTCCGTCTGGGTCTCTGATCGACCTTGGAAATCCATTAATCTCCAATAGTCTTCCATCCAGTTGGAAATCTAACCTAGCCTTAAACTCGGTTGGCCCTTTATAGACTTTAATTTATCCTGTAGAGCTTGCTGTTCATTCTTCATAATTAGGGGACGATAAGGCCTAGGATTCTATCCTATCGTATATGCAAGGTGATCCTTAAGATCATCCCTTCGATCTCAAATAGCCGATGGGGTATGCTCCTATGAGCAATTCCTTTGCATAGGAGGATCATCATTGCTCTCATCCCTTATGGATGGGGCACCCAGCTTGGAAAGTCACTCCCACTGTTCAAAGGATCCTTGAGGGACTAATTCCTCATAATCGATTTAATGAACGGATATCTTCCAGCGGTATCCTCCATGCTCGTGGAGATCATTATCTCTACGAACATATCCCTTAATTATGGACATCTCCTATGAGAAATCATATATCTCATGAATCCATTTTGTTGCACTACCTATCGGCTGTTGCGTTTCAAATACGCAACCCCTAGGATGCTCCGAATAGCATGAGAAGATACGTTACTCCATGAAGATACGTTTCTTCCATCTAGGGTCTAACTTTAAATTCTTTCTTGTCAGGTGATGAAACATCCTGGGACAATATCCTAGGTTCATCATTCTCTTGCGTGGTGACCATCATGTCTCCACTTCGATGTCAAATCATCGACGAGGTACACTCCAAAGAACGTTCCTACGCAAAGAGGGTTCCTACACATAGTCATAATCTATGATGGGCTTGTTCACTAGGCATGTTACTCCCACTGTCCTGAAGATCCGTAGGAACCATTTCCTGTTGATCATTCAGGGATGGGGTGTCATCCAGTGAAACTTTTGTTTCGTAGAGACTTATTTCTCAACGAACCTCTTCCTGACTAGAAATTTAGTTAGTACATAAGTTGCCGATCCCCATGGCCTAAGGTGACCTCATATAGGTTTCCTATTGGTCCATTTCTCGTAGGGTGTAGTGGCTACAGACTTGGTGGACTTATGGTTGCGTATGTTGATAGTCATTTAGCAAAGTGTCTCCTCCGAATAGGGAACTTGTACTTTGCACGCTCTATCATACTTCAGACCATCTCTTACAGTAACCTATTCCTCTTATTCTCTACAGCCTTTTGCTGGAGCGTGGGAATAGCCAACTGCCTTACTATCTCTTTCCATCACATAGCTCTTGCTAAGATAGATACTTCCAGTCTCATTCTGGCCAAGGACATATCCTTTTATCCAGACGTTTTTTTTTTTTTTTTTTACCTTTTGTAGAGACCTGTCTGAAGCACTCTTGTGCCTCAGACTTATGTGGCCCAAGCACACATAGTTGAGACGTGGACAATGATCTACGAATGTGATGGAACAGTAAGCACCATGTCTTAGCTTTAACAAATAATGGAACACAACAACAGAATGAATAAGATATAAAGACTCATTAGTCCTTAATGCTCTACTGGATGATTTGCGCTTTGCCTTTCATGTCCGGCAAGAACTACACACAGGTAAGGGTACCTTGGGCATAATCCAAGCAGGCATGCCGTAGCTAGCCTGAACATCCTTTCCTGTCCACGTGTGTCTTAATCTAGCGTGCCACATATCAGAATCTTAAGTCATACTCATAAGTTGACATCTAAGAATTTTGAGGCGTCACTCATGCTAGAATTTTAAGAACGCAAACACCATGATATAACCATATCCAAAGTTAAAACTGTGACCAAAACAAAATTTGGTGGCTACTCCTTCAAAGATAATCACACGGATCCTTAGACGAGAATTTATTTGCCAGATTTGGCCCTTTCTCTTGTCTTAGGAAAATTCCTTTGCCCTTTTGCATTTGCCAGTCTTGGGCTATTTGGTCTTATACCAATATTGCTCCTAAATTTCCTTATCCTTGCCCCACCTGTTGCCTTGGTCCTAATACCGGGCTAGGGACTATATCTGCCTATCATACTTCACTAAGTATGATCATACTTCTCCAATAGCCTTTAGCAATTATATATTGCTTAGGCATCCGAAGTATGCTGGACTAGTATTCTTAGCAAACTCTTTTTGCTTAGATCCTAGAACAGTGTGATGTTTGGCCTTATCCAAAACATACTTACAAAATGTGTCATATAACGTTTCATGAAACGTGGCAGAGATTGCAACAAATTGCAAAACGGATAGCTTATACCTGACAACCCTTAACTCTCTTATCATACATGGCATCAATCTCAGACTTTAAAGTCGAGTGCTCAATATTATGACATGAGCCATAACTCATAGTTAAGGAAAATTTATTATGAGTCACTACTCACAATTTATGTACGCAAATGGCTAATGTGGATCCAAGATTCCTCTTTGGCTTCCTACAAATTTTAAAAGTGGTCATGAACATGTTGATGAGGTCATTTCCCCACCTTTTCATAGCATGCTCTATGATATTATCTTGACTGCTGCCTCCCACGATAGGGTGAGCCTAAAGATAATGTCCATGTGCTGCTGTGACAACTTATTCATCACAGGTTCGACCATGTTTGTAGGTGGCTGACAACCTATGTCCAACGGATGGTTACATAGTACGACGGCTTATCATGTCGTTTTTGTCACCATTTAGCCTTTACAGTTTTGTTTTAGACACGATTGATAGAGACATTGTGGAAGTTAATCACTAGCATTTACTTAGCTCCAAAATAACATGTGACATCGATTAATCTCAATAGTTCCTCACAAGGACTCCACCAAAACCTAGCGTATATCCTAGGAATCAAATCTCATCACTTGTGATTTCCTATCAATTTTAATCATGTCATCATGTGAGCTCTTTTGTTTTAGTTCTTTAGCATGCGAGGTTAAACATATATATCCAATCACACGCAGTTATAACGTAAAACAAGCATAAGCATAAATAAATATGCAATGGATGTGGCCCCTAAGGTGCACTCCCACTATTGAGAGTACTTCTCGAGCAAGTCTTGAACTCCATCTCATGCCATCTCGCCTACTTGAGGACTCCAAGCTTGAGGCTCCATTAGACCGTCTAATTGCTCCATGCACCTTGCGCCATAGCTTTTGGTTTGGCCACCTCTCTTGAAGCTTCAATCTTCAATCTCTACTAACTATCTTATTTCTAATAAGAAGTAACCTCATAGAGGCGAGTTGATGAGAAGAGAAGACACTAGAGTGTAGAGAGGCACGACACGCAGGCCGTATTTTGATTACATATTCAAAAACCAAAACCAAAACCAAAATATAAAACATCTATGCCACATCCATGCACCAAACACATCCATTCAACCCACAACAGCATGTATAACAATATAATAAACATACTGTAATTTTGTGGAAATTTCCGGAATTAAGCAATAATTACTGGAAATTAATAAGCAATAATCTAATCAACTAAAAAGATCGAAAATTGCTCCCTACCTCTTAGGGTCTCACAACCTATGGCAAAACGTAGGGAAAAATGACCTAAGTCTCCAGAAAAAATTTGGGCTCAAAACAGTGTGTTTAAGGTCGTCAAACTGCCTCGGGAAGTGTGCTAAACACTAATTAATTAATCTGGAAATTACTAAAATTTTCCGTCGCTCCAAAAATTATGAAAAAATACCCACAAAATAGGAAATTTAATTTGGAGTCCCTAGGAAAAAACCGGACGAAAAATGACGGCGGGAGGAGGCCGCACGCGCCCTCACGCGCCGCCGCGCGTGGGCGCGTCCGCCTCCGCCACGCGCTGACGTCGGCCCATGTGCCACGTCAGCATGCCACGTGGCATGCCACGTCAGCACCTATGCTGACGTCAGCTGCCACGTCAGTCCGCCACGTCATCGCCACGTCAGCTGCCACGTCATCGCCACGTCAGCCACTTGCTGACGTGGCACCGCCACGTCATCTGCCACGTCAGCCCTAGGGCCACGGCAGCAGCCGCCGCCAGCCCTTGGGCGCGTGCGGCGCGTGACGGCGCGTGGCCGCGCGTGGGGGCGGCGTCGGTGGCGCGTGAAGCCCACGCGCCGCCTTCCCGTGCTCCGATCGCGACGAGAAAAATTTTCCCGTGATCGTCTCTTCGTCCTGATCCCGATTATGTGGTCAAAATCCAATTTTAACAAGTTTTTGAAAAACGTGTTCTAATTATTGGATCTAGCAGTCTAGATTAATACTGTTCCGAAACTTTGAAAATTCATAACTAATTCACCGTAAATCCAAAAAATATAAAATTTATATATCTGGAATCCTCGTGAAAAACCCTACCTAACCATATAGGTTTCGTCTACTGGTTATGAAAATTCAAAAACGCGATTTTTAATAACAGGTTCGGGAACGCTTATCGAGGCACGAAAAGTAAGCCTACGGCTCTGATACCAATGAAGGGCAGGAAGGATCTAACATGTTCAGATCTACAACATGAATTAAAGCGGAATATTCATGTGTTTACCTTGTCTTCCTAAGCTCCTTAATGCAGCGGATGATCTTTGTGTTGCTTGCTTTCACGCGCCTACTCCTTGATCTTGCTCCCACCAATCGAGTGCGAATCTCGAGGACGAACACTGATTTCCACACCACGTTCCACCTCCTTGGATGAAGTTGGAGAGAGACTAGGGTTCTCTACAACTAGTATGAATCTAGACAGAGAGACTTTTCTGTATGGAATAGCATTATAGTCACACCATAATGTGTAGGAGGCTGCCTCCTTATATAGGCAAAACTTCTCCTAGGTTTGCACATAAACCCCTAGGGTTTGAGCCTTAGCTACTAACCCCTCTAGTTTGTGCATTAGTGCAACTAACCCCATAAGGTTACAATAATTACATTGGGCACCCCACATGGGCGCACCAATTGCTAACAAAGAGAAAGCAATGCACAATTTCCTATTCAAAGGAGTTCTTAAGGTTACTAAATATAGAGAAACCAATTCTATGAGCAGTGCGTGCTCGGGAAGCACGAGATAAAAATTTTGTGCTGGCACAACTCAAATGAAGGAAATTCTAGACTATGTCAATTTAAATGTTTGGAACCCATCACATACACCTTCTGTATATGTAATCATTGATTTGTTTCGTTCATTGGTTACTATTCTAGGCATGTCCAGGTACACCCTATTAAGCATAAGGGCAAGACCATCAATATTTCCACACATGAAAGAAACTTACAAAATTCAAATGAATCGAATAATCAAGTGCATTCGTTTTGACAATAGAGGAGAAAACATTATCTAATTCAATTATAGTGGTAGTTGCAATGAGAATAACAATTTATAAAGTTATTTTAATAACTCCCTTCGTTCCAAAATGAGTGCTTAATTATTTTCCAGCAACCTTTTTGAGGTGGTGATTTGACTAGACAAAAAATACAAGAGCCAATTAATATTTTTACTTTTTCGTAGAGTAATGTGAACTCGACAACGTTATGAAAAGACCATTTTTTGGCAGCATTTTTTCTAATCAAATCACTACCTTAAAATATTTGCCAATCTGATACTCGTTTAAAGACGTTTTGGCACTGAGCGAGTACTTTTTATGTTGCATGGTATTAATTTTTTCAAATTGTGTAGTGATAGTTCTAGGATGGGAGTAGTAGATATATCATCCTAGAGATCCTTACGGTTACCACGTGATAATATGCATTTCTAGTGAAAAATAAAAAGGAGAAAAGATACTTTCATCCCCTCAAGTTTGACATAAAAACGTTTTCAACCCTTCTTGTTTGGGAAAGGATGGTTTCACCCCTTTATGTGCCAAAATTCAGGAAACTCACACTGAAGGATTAGAAATGTCCTTTTGAAGAAGGGAAAGTGTTTTTTGTGTCAAATTTGAGGGCGTAAAAGGACCTTTAACATTGAGTGATTGCATCTCACGCCCCATGGTTAGGGGTTTGTGTGAAAATCCCATGGGTTTCAAATTTTGCAAAAATCCTCCCAGTGGGTTGGTTTATGTGCGATTCCGTTAAAATTAACGAAATCTGTCAAAAGTTATACCTAGCTTGCCTAATTTACCTTAACTTTTAATAAATTATCATACATGTATAAATAATTACAACTAATAGAAAATGAAATAAACAGAGAAAAAGAAACTAACGCAAAATAGTGAAAAAAAGAGTACGAAGACTGCCTCCACCAAGTCTTGCCACTGCCGCTAACCAAATTCTACCACTTTCGCCTCCGACCGGGTACCAAACATCGTCTCCTTCCTGTTATGGGTTATCTTTTAGTCTTCCAAATTTGGTAATTTCTAGATCTGCTATCAGAGAAGGAATACGAGATTATACCGATTTGTGGTCGAACTTTCAAATATCCTTTACCGAGAAGAAGAGGCAGAGAGAGAGAGAGGGGACGAAGAAGAGACCGATGTACAATAACGACAGAGGGGGTGGTCGGATTCTACAAATTGGTGATGGTGAGCGGTCGAGTTCTTCAATTTGGTGGTTGTGGTGGAAATTGGTGTTGTTTGAGGAGCAAAAAAATGATTTTTTCTTCGTTCCCTTTTTCCTGGTATTCAATCGGTAGAGGGGTTAGTGTATTGCTGACTTGGTGTTTGTGAAAGTCCTCTGAGGTAACTCTATGCAACTTAAGTCTGGGGTTTTCTTTGTTTTTGTTGATTGAAGATCAAGCTCTATTTAGTAGTCGGGTTTTCGTAATTTCATAGTGTCTTGATACGTTTTATGTGTTATGAGGAATTTAGGGATTATGTTTTCATATTTTAGGGGTTGAAAATGGAGGAGGTTGAAGAAGCTACATCATAGTGTAGTCATAAAGTTCTTAGGTTGTTGTCTCAGGCTCTCAGCCCAAGAACGAGAGTCAGTTGAGAAATTTAATAGTAGAAACAAGGGAGGTTTTGGCTAAGTTCAACACAGTAGTTTCTGCTGTGTAAGAAGATGATGAAGGAGGAAGAAGAAGATTGTTACCGTAAAGGTAACGGTTTGTAACGATTTTGTGAAAATCATCAAAAACTGACCACGTAGCTGAGCCTACGACACTTTTCCTAACAAACTAGGGTTTGATCAAACGAAGAAATTATTTCTCAATTCATCTGATAAAAATAACTGAACCGGAGCAACATATAAATACTAATTGGCTAACGACTAATTACCCTAACACTCCCTCTAACAATTAACTAATCATGCTAAGACCCCTAAACAATTAAATACTTTCTACTACTTTAATAATTAAAATAAATTTATAGAATAAATAAACAACTACTTTGTGACGTAGTCCTTCAGATAGCCGGGTGCAGCTCGTTCGCGTGTTCCACGTCTTAGGCCTGTGTTCGTGTCCAGATACGTACCCGTATCAAAGATGAAAGTTGAAGAAGAGAGACGGTTCATAGAAGAGTGAGAAATAGCATAATTAGAGCAGAGTGTGTGTGGGAGAAAATGACTTGATTATATATAGGAATGATATTTAGGTCTTTTTAGTTTAGTTAGCAGAAAATTACCCCCATTCTTCACAAAACTGAAACTACATGAAAGTATATTGCAATATTTGGAACTCCAAATGAGTCTTTTGCCCAGACCTCTAACCACAGGGGGTAAAGTACAATGAACCCTTTTGAATTTCTACCAACCCATAACATACTTTTATGCTCCGCTTTCTCCGTATAATTTCATGTGATTTTTTAAATCTTTTTCGAGTTATAATGAAATTGCAGTTTGTTCATTTTTATAAGAGTTTTACATGTGTTTTGTTTGTTGTTGATGAGATTTATTTTCTATAACTTAAGTTTTCTCACTTTTACTTGCTAAAATAGAAAATTTACATTTTACGAGCTAAAATAGAAAAAGTAAGCAATGATATATATTTTTTCTTCCAGAAAAACTGAAAATAATTCAAAGTTAGGCAAAGGATCTCCCGTTTTATTCTTGTTACATCCGTCGCATGCTATCACGCCCCCTTCGCCAGTCCCTTTCTCAGTTAGCTAGTTGGTTCTTCACCTTTCAGATTCCGAGCCGATGACTTCACAGCCGGGTAGCCGGCTCAACCAGTAGACCCCACCCAAACAAAACCCTCCCACTAACTTATCAATAACCACACGCCCTTATCATCTGTGAAGTGCGTCAACTTATCTATCTTTCACACACCCCTCCTCTCTTCTTATAGAATTCGCCAAACCTGCAAGTGATGTCGTTGTTTCATTTTCTCCGCACGATAACACTCTCCTCTAGAGAGAGAAGAAGACCTAAAAGTGCCGAAACCAGAGCTCTCTCGCCGATTCTTCAATCTCTGTCTCCTGTATGTGCTCAATCGGATCTGTTCTTCGCTCAAGGTCAGCTTTCCTTTTCTACCCCCGTCTCTATCCTCTCATGTTTCAGCTGCTTTTTGCCCTACTTTGCCCTTTTTCGCTTTGCATCTCTTCGATTTCTCTGGTTTTAAAGCTGCTTTCATGAAACCCTAATTTTCTCCGCCTCTATGTCGGTGAGCTGATCTTGTGTATCTGAATCAGTTCTCTCTCGGTTGAATCGAAGATCAATCACTCCAGTGATCTAATTCTGGTCATTTTGGTCAGAGAGTCCTAATTTGTGTGCTAGGTTTTACTCTTCTTCGCTAGATTTAATTTTTGGTTATTTTTTTAATTAATTTAATTACTTGAAATGTGAAGCAAGTGGTCGGAACTCGGAATGGTATTGGTTTATAATTAATTAAAGTCTCTCGGCAGCTGACTAGGTTTGCATTATGTGTATGCATTTCTTGACTTTGCTTTTTTCCTTTTTTATTTTTGGGGTTTTACCAGATCTACTACCTCTGGATAAACTGAGTTTGCTCAGCTGGGTGCATAGACGGCGAACCGAAGATGTCGTCGCTTAGTAGAGAGCTGGTGTTCTTGATCTTGCAGTTTCTGGATGAAGAGAAGTTCAAAGATACTGTTCACAAGTAGGTGGTTTTGGTATTAGGTTATGTTTTACTAATACGCGAAATGTTATGAAAATTTATTCACTGAAGTTTTATCCTTTGATTGTTAGGCTTGAGCAGGAATCCGGGTTTTTCTTCAATATGAAACATTTCGAGGATGAAGTGCACAATGGGAACTGGGACGAGGTTGAGAGATATCTCTCTGGCTTCACAAAAGTGGACGATAACCGCTACTCGATGAAGATATTTTTCGAAATAAGGAAGCAGAAGTATCTAGAGGCACTTGATAAGTAAGCTCTTATCCACTAGAAGAACTCATTATATATAATCAGTTTGTTTCACATACTTTGTGGAGCATACAATGTCAACGAAGTCGGGGGTTATCAATGTCTTGGAATCAATTAAGAGTACCACTAATATCTGAAATCTTGTATATGTAGCCCCCTTTCTATTTAGTTTGACTTGGTTGTCTGTTGGCTAGAGCTTGTGAATTTGCTTGGGAGTTCACAGGTTCCGTTCCCCCACCTATCTAAAATTAATGGAACAAGGTTATTAACTATTAAGGAAATAGTATATCTGAGTCTCTCCTATTGTATTGTCATTCTTCTGTTTAAGCCATCAGCTTCTTTTATCAGTATGGAGAGTGATGCTATCATCAAAGAGTTTCAGCTTTAATGAAGCTACTAGATTTATTGTGGAACTGTTTGATATCTTTCCAAAGCTAAAATATGTTAGTATTGCGGTTCTGAGATTTTTGAGTATTGGATGGTTTCGTGAGAAGGGTTTTCGATGAAGTTCTTGGCCTGCTATTCATAAATCACCCCTTTCCTTTTCTATACTAATGTCTTTTACCTGGATACATTAGAAATGCTTGACGAAATAATGCCTCACTATGGTTTTTATATCTGGCAACATTATTTCTACATCCTCCTATTAAATGAAATGTCGGATCCATCTAGTCACATTATTACCAGTTCCAACTGCTATGCTTTGGTTCCATGTGGGATTCTTGACTAACTTTTGTTTCAATTTTTATAATAGGAATGATCGGTCCAAGGCTGTTGAGATCCTTGTAAAAGATCTTAAAGTTTTCTCATCCTTCAATGAAGAGCTCTTTAAGGAGATAACTCACCTTCTGACTCTTGAGAATTTCAGGTATCTAGGATATTCTGTTCTGTTCACACTGTAATTGCTTATGCTCCATAAGGTTTGGTTCTCATGATGGTTATTACCTTCTAGGGAAAATGAACAACTCTCCAAGTATGGAGATACAAAGTCAGCGAGAGCTATTATGTTGGTTGAGCTCAAAAAGCTTATTGAAGCAAACCCATTGTTCCGTGATAAGTTGCAGTTTCCCAACCTCAGAAATTCAAGGTTGAGGACTCTCATTAACCAAAGGTAATTCTGCCGGAGCAATTTACATTAGGTATAGTTAGCGAAATACGTCTCTGTGAATGTAACTGCTGTACCGAATGTATTTAAAATTTTCTAGCTATAAAGTTAATGCTATGCTGTGACTTGGTCCTGTACAGTTTCTTATTGATCCATCTTATTCTTTCATAGATCAGCTAGTCAGGTAGTACGGTATAGGATTTGCTATATGGATACCTGAGATTGCAGGCTCTGTAATTTTGATATGGCATACAAGCTATGTGGAATTCCTTTGTACCCATTTTTCCAATTTGCCTTCACGTGTGAGGAAACGTATAGGCATTTGACATCTTTTATCACTAACTTTGTGAGTTGATAATTATTTCTCCCCGATAGATGTGCTTATGGCCTGTGGTTGTGGGAGAGGGCTTACACGATTATTAAAATTGCAGCTTGAACTGGCAACATCAGCTTTGCAAAAATCCACGACCTAATCCAGACATAAAGACACTTTTCGTGGATCATTCATGTGGACAGCCAAACGGTCCACATGCTCCTTCACCTGCCAATAATCCGCTCATAGGATCGCTGCCGAAGGCTGGAGGGTTCCTTCCTCTTGGTGCTCATGGGGTAGGTTTTTGTGTATTTTCCCTACTTTTAGTTACATTATTCTGTTATTGCATTGTGCTCTGTACTTATGTTTGCGATTTGTCTTCAGCCGTTCCAATCTGCACCAGCACAAGTTGCAGCCCCCCTTGCAGGTTGGATGTCTAACGCACCTACTGTAGCTCATCCAGCAGCTTCGAGTGGAGCTATTGGTCTTAGTGGCCCGTCTATTTCAGGTTCGTGTCCTAAATTGGCTGTAAAGTTCTGTTTATTTATTCTAACTTTAAAGTTTGTACCTTGTTACAGATAGTTGTTCCTTCTCTGACGTCTTTTAAATTTTTGTAGCTGCTTTGAAACATCCTAGAACTCCACCAACTAATCCATCAGTAGATTATCCTTCTGGAGACTCTGATCATGTGTCCAAGAGAAGAGCCATGGGGATGTCAGATGAGGTTACTTCAGTTAACTAATTAAATCGTTGATTTATTTGTTTGTTTGTTTTGTCATGGACTTAATGGATATATAATTATCCTGTTTTCTTCTTCCACCTGTGTTCCTTATTAAGCTTTGTCAAATTTAGGTCAATCTCCCCATTAATGTGTTGCCAGTATCGTTTCCTAGTCATGGCCATGGACCTCACGGTCAATCCAGTAATGCCCCAGACGACTTACCCAAGACTGTTTCTAGGACGTTGAATCAGGGTTCGTCTCCTATGAGCATGGATTTTCATCCCATCCAGCAGACTCTATTACTAGGTTTGATTTTCTCTCTACCCCCCAGTGACTGTCGGGCACTATGTTTCTTATATGTGCATCTGTTTCTTTTGTTATGATTGTAATAACCATTAATAACATATCGATCTTGTTAATTCATCAGTTGGTACCAATGTTGGGGATATAGCACTCTGGGAAGTCGGTTCTAGGGAGAGACTGGTATTAAAGAACTTTAAAGTTTGGGATATTTCAGTGTGTTCAATGCCACTGCAGGTATTATGGAGTAATGTGGTGCTACCATAACTGCTGTTCTCAGTATATTACATAATTTGAAGCATTAACCATCTTTTGCCTAATATCAGACTGCTCTAGTCAAAGATCCTGGCGTTTCTGTGAACCGTGTTATCTGGAGCCCAGATGGTTCTTTATTTGGTATATCACAGCTTTATCTTGATTCTTAAAATATTGTATCCATTGTTGGGCATTAGTTTATACATCTAAATGTAGATATGCTTAAATACATAATTTACACTGGTCTCATGTTCTGATATGCAGGAGTTGCATATTCAAGGCATATTGTACAAATATATTCTTATCATGGAGCTGATGATGTCCGACAACATTTGGAGGTACACACACACACTAGTGACTATAATTCCCATACTCTCTGTCTGTTGGGTTTCAGATTTCATAATTGACTAAAATTTGTTTATTGTTTCCAGATTGATGCTCACACTGGCGGAGTAAATGATATAGCCTTCTCCCATCCCAATAAGCAACTTTGCGCAATAACTTGTGGTGATGACAAGACCATAAAAGTTAGTACCTATATTCTCAGTAGATCATGTCACAGAAGTTATAGGAAAATGTGTAAAAGTGGTTTATATCTATATTAAACACGCCTTGATAACAATTTGTACTGATGCCTTGATATCAGGTTTGGGATGCTGCAACTGGTGCAAAACAGTACACATTTGAAGGTCATGAGGCTCCTGTCTACTCTGTTTGCCCTCACTACAAGGAAAACATCCAGGTAATACCTTCAGTAACATCTTTTTTACTTTGTTTACGATTCGTTAAAGTTGCCACTTGCATTAATTTCTATACGCAATGACTGTCGTTATACATACACAGACACTCGCTATCCCTGTCTCCTTATGTTGATCTCACTTTTTTTGGTTTAGTTTATATTTTCGACAGCCCTGGATGGGAAGATAAAAGCTTGGCTATATGACAATCTGGGATCTCGAGTTGACTATGATGCTCCAGGTCGCTGGTGCACAACAATGGCATATAGCGCTGATGGAACAAGGTTGATTCACTGAACTTGTATCTAGACAAGGCCCCACAGTTCCCTCCCTCCCAGCATTCCGTTTCTTTCCCTTTCCCCTCCCAACTCTCCGTTACTTTTGGAACTACCCCCAACATTTTGATTTCCCTAAAAATATTTGAGTTGAATATCTTATTTTCTCAATGTTACTCTTACAATGGTGACCCATCGTGATTGCTTAGCAGATTTTCTGTGGTTATTGAGATCTTACTCTATCGTCTCTTATGTTCAGGCTGTTTTCTTGTGGAACTAGCAAGGACGGGGAGTCACATATTGTTGAATGGAATGAAAGTGAAGGAGCTGTGAAGAGAACTTATCAAGGGTTTAGGAAACGATCTACAGGGGTCGTGCAATTTGACACCATTAGAAACCGTTATTTGGCAGCAGGTCATGATTTTTCCATTAAGTTCTGGGATATGGACAACGTGCAACTTCTAACAAGTATTGATGCTGATGGAAATCTCCCAGTAAGTTAATTTTGTTGTGAAGTGTCATTTCAAGACGGGCGTTGTTGTGGAAATTGTGCATGATTAACTGTTATTTTGGACTGTATGTTAGGCAAGTCCACGGATCCGCCTCAACAAGGATGGAAGTCTGTTGGCTGTCTCCGCTAATGAAAATGGCATCAAGATTATAGCTAACCCTGATGGTCTACGGTTGCTGCGCACCTACGAAAATCTTTCTTATGATGCTTCAAGAGCATCTGAAAGTGCGACTAAGGTAGGTGTCTAGATAGCAAAATATGATCAGATTCTTCCAGAACCCAACGAAAACTCACTGTGTTTATATCTTATCAGCCCACAATAAATGCAATGTCTGCCGCTGCCGCTGCCACCACGAGTACTGGACTTTCTGAGAGAGTTGCGTCTATTGTCCCTGTCACTGCAATGGTTTGTTTGAACTCTTCCCCTCCTGTTGCTTCTCTTGTTTTTGTATCTTGGTCAATTTGCTAACATGTTCTTCTGGAGACATGTCATTAAGTTTATCTCTTTTTGGTATGTGTAGATTTAACCTTTTAATAAATTATTTATTGATTGATGTTTCATCCTTGTATGCTAGAATGGGGAAGGAAGAAACATGGGGGACGTGAAACCCAAAATTGCTGAAGAAAGCAATGACAAATCTAAAGTTTGGAAGCTCACAGAACTTTCAGATCCTTCACAATGTCGGTCTTTGAAGCTTCCTGAACATTTGAGAGTAACTAAGGTACACGTCTGACTTCAGGGAGTTTGAGTAACATATCAGTTTTATACCGTTTACGTGATGATAACTTGACATGACAATGTCAGCTCTAGTCTGAAGTGAGGTTAAAAATTTCCTGCCATTCTCGTAACTTATATGCTTAATTTTGTAACTGCATGCATATTCTTCATTATTTTACAGCTCTCTTCAAAAATACTTGTTCGAAACGTGGTATGCTACTATGCTGTTAATACTGTTAACGTTATCACTCCAAGCCCAACTCAACAAGTATTTCTCAGTTAACAGTGGGAGACCTAGAGGACCAATTTCCTCCTCCAGTTCTGACTTTCTCAAAGTCATTGGTCATTGAGGTTTAGTTTAACTATGTCTTGCCTTGGATCAAATGGCTTCTCCTAATTGGTGCATCCAAGTCCTTACTGAAAAACAATGCATCCAAGGGCCTACAATCCAGATGACTTCACAGCCCAAACCATTATCTCTTTTTTATCTTGTATCGCGGCAGCGTCTAGGTTGTTTGTAATTGTGTCAATGCGTATTCTATCTTTTCTAGCTACACCGTTCTTCCATCTCAGCATTCTCATTTCTGCTACACTTATATCTGTTTGTATTTTGGGTTAATTGCCTTTTACCCTCCTGTGGTTTGGGGTTTGTGCGAAAGACCCATGGGTTCCAAATGTTGCAATAAACCTCCCTGTGGTTTCTTCCTTGTTGAGTTCCTCTTAAACTAACGGAATTCGTCAAAATCTAAACTTAAAAATTGGCCATTATACCCTCAGTATTCAGAATTCAAAGTATTGTAAAAAAAGAAAGAAGAGAGAGAAAACAGATGTGAGGAAACAGATCTCAGAAAGCACAGGAAGAAGAAGAAGAAGAGGAGGAAAGAGGAGGAGAAAGACGAAGTGGAGGTGGAGAAGGAGGATGTGAAGAATGACGACGGCACTGCCGCCAAAGGAGGAGGAGAACGCCATCGCCGCTGCAGCCGCCCGTTGCTCTCCTGACCAACTCAGCTCGACCCATCCCTTCTCCTTCAATATATCTCCCACCCACAATTCCCGAACGCCTCTCTTTTTCCCGCCGCCGTCGCACTCAGTCACCCTCTCCGACCTCCGGAAATGGAAAAACTGGGCAGAGAACTTATCATCGTCAGTTGGGTCCAATTTGTTGGAAGCAGACTGCAGCCCTGACCCCACCCTCTTGCTCAGAGAACTCAATTGGCTCATAGAAGGTGCACTTGAAAACCCCAAGCCGCTCCAAACCCAATTGGGTACCAACAATGACTATATCAAGAATGATGAAGAATTGGAGGGCCTGAGAGCAGAAGTAGGAGCTCTTCATGTGATGTGAAAGCTAAGGATTTAAGAGAGGCCTTTCAGTATGTGGTTTGGTGTGAGCATTAGAAGGAAGGATTTGGTTTCGAGTGTTGGAAAAAGAAGAAGATGACTAAGAAGAAGGAAGAAGATGAAGAGTTGAGAGATATCAGAATTAAAGAGAGAGAGTGAGGAGAAAATGATTCGGTTATGCTATATATGGGAGGGTATATAGGTCTGTTTACCCTAATTAACAGAAAATTACCCCCTTACTGTACAAAAATGAAACCACATGGATGTTTTTTTGAACATCTGGAACCCCAGGCGGGTCTTTGGCACAAACCCTTAACCACATGGGGGTAACATGCAATTAACTTCTGTATTTTTCTTAGTCACACAGCACTCGGGGCCCCATACATTAGAACGGGCTTTAGGTTCAATAGAAGCTACTGTTCAGCCTAGGCAGGACTTGGAATCTTCACAACACTCTGGATAGGCTCCACTTCATCCACCATGATCTTGTCTGTAATAACTGTCTATGCTCGAAATAAAGTCTTCAACTCTAGATTCATGATGCTTGTCTTACACTTTTTGTTAACGACTGACGGCCAACAATGTTTCTAGATTGGGGAGAATATATGAAACAAGCAGCTTCGTTTCATCTTCCCTTCTTTTTCAATTTCCTTCGCTATCAGTGTTTTGAATGAAGTCTGAAATGTCTCAATGGTCTTTTAAAAAGTTACAATAGATACGATGAATATATGAGCAAATCCCTTTTTGGTTAGTAGAAATGAGAACTAGTAGTTACTACTTAGTAAAATAGAATCAAATAAGGTCTTTACGTGCTAAATGACAAGATGCATGTTATTTACATCATCTGTGTAATTGTTGATCTGTTGGAGATTTATGAAATGTCACCCAACTTCAAAAGTACATTGTACGACGTGTAGGTCGACTTTAAATTTTGATTAGCGCTTTTAATATGCAGAGCAATCAGCTCAAAGATTATATATGCTGAAAATAACTGCCATTGAAGTGTAACACCATTTATCATCCATGCTGACGATTTACTGATTTGACTTGAAATGTGATTAGACTAAAAGGATATTTGTTGAAGAAGTTACCTCTTATAAATTTAATTAACTAACAGATACTCTTGAAGTTATGACGTTCTTATATTGGCGACACGCTGTAACAAGTGCTTTTGGCACGGCCTGCTTCTTCTACTATTCAGTTCAGATGCCTTACTTGTCTTCGTTTTACAGATTGCAAGGTTGATATATACAAATTCCGGCAATGCAATTTTGGCGTTAGCATCAAATGCTATTCATCTGCTTTGGAAGTGGCAGCGTAGTGACCGAAATGCAAATGGAAAGGTCTGAATGAATACACTGATTCTCCTGCACAGGCTGTACTGTTTGTTATGGTGCAATAAATCTAATCTGAGTGCTCATGGTTCAAATTTTAGGCGACGGCCAATGTCTCCCCTCAGATATGGCAACCATCTAGTGGTATTCTGATGACTAACGATGTTGCTGATGCTAACCCAGAGGACGCTGTTCCTTGTTTTGCTTTATCCAAAAATGATTCTTATGTGATGTCCGCTTCCGGTGGAAAGATTTCTCTGTTCAATATGATGACATTTAAGGTGACAAATGAAATTTGTATTCATATCCGTTTGAGGTGTTTTATGTTTTTGTTCATCACTCAAATGGCTAAATAAAATTGTCCCGGGAGTGCAGACAATGACTACATTCATGCCACCACCGCCTGCAGCAACATTTCTCGCATTCCATCCTCAAGACAACAATATTATTGCTATTGGCATGGATGATTCAACTATTCAAATATACAATGTCCGCGTTGATGAGGTATGCTGTGAGATAGAAGCTTTTGAAGTTGCTAATCATACTTGACCAATAGTTCAATGAGCCTGAAAGTGTAGTTGAATTTCTTGTTTATATAATTACATGTCTGCTTCATGATTGCAGGTTAAAAGCAAACTTAAAGGTCATTCCAAAAGAATCACTGGCCTTGCATTCTCTCATTTGCTTAAGGTTCTTGTCTCATCCGGAGCAGATGCTCAGGTTAGTTGTTGCTCCATTTCTCATGTATTGATTGCTCTAGCATTTCATTGTTGTAATAGAACTGGAATTCTGCTTGATATCATCGGCCCCTTAAATGCACGAACTATTTGGGGACATTCGTGGCTGTTCTCTTTACATTTTTCCCATTGTAGCTGAATTATTTGGACGTGTTCACAAACATCAATTATTCTTTGAGTCATCATGACTTAATGGGATCTAGAATTGGAGATGTTTGTCCTTCACAACCGAAGTACACTTTTTTTTTCTAAGGGAGGTAGTATAGATGTAGTTTGCATTTCAAGGGTAATCAGGGAAAGGAAACAGATAATGGTATGTTATATATCTATATTGCAAAACCCAGAAATTGTCTTTTGGACCGTCCGATGAATAAAACCTCCACCTTGATTCACTTCCACTTTCAGCCTCAGTCATTCGAATTGGTGGGTCCCGATTCCCACTCATCCCTTGCTTGCATTTATTTCAGGGAGCTGATGCTTCTTAGACAAGTCCTTTTGATGGTTATCATTTTTTATCCTGACCCCTTTGCTCTGTGTGGTGTGAGACTGAGTAACTTAGTCCTCAGTTATCTCCCTTATTCACTTCTAAGTGCTCACAATTCCTCTTTCTCTGTCATCACCATCTCAATCTTTAAGATCAAAAGATGCATCCCAATCTTTCAATCCCTCCTCTAGAGGTTAACATAACTCCTCCCCCTATCTCATCACCATCTCATTATTTGTTCTTCCCCTTTGACCATCCCTCTGAGTTGGAGTTGAGATAATCCTAGTAATAGTAACAATATATCTGTTACAATCACTTGAAGAGCTCATCTATGAACAAACTTAATTTACATGAAGTTATATCCCCCCTCCAAAGTAATTGCCTACGATCTCAAGAATGCAATCTGAAGAACAATCAGAATGTGGCTATCAATTATGCAATCTATTCTTATTCAGGTCAAGCTTCCGCTTTATATCACAATTGGACACTCAGCTACGAAATATTGATAAACCAAATGCATACCCACAGTAGAGTAGCCACCTAGGGTTCCTCCTGCTGGATCATTTGGTGACAGTAACTGTCTATGTGGCAGCGAACAGTTATCGTATGCTAGATTTTGTTGTAGTTGAGAGACTTCCCTGCCGATTTGATAAAATTGACTTGAGAGAAGAATAGAGGGAAGCATGAGGATGAGAGATAAAAGTAGGGGTCCTGCTGTTTATTGGACATTGAGGAAATAAAGAGAATCTATACCAGAAGGGGCAAAAGGGTATTAACAATGAGAATGTTGTGTAACCATCAAAAGGACTTGTGTAAGAATCAGCTTCGGACAATACTAACTTCTTCTCTATTATTCTCATTACCCAATCTCTCTTTCCTAATCGTTATCATTTTACTTTGCGGAGTTCTACCATGTTCTGTAATCGAGTACTTGTCTTTCGTTTAGAAATAAATAGATCGATTGCACTTCGTTTTTGTAATGCCTTTAGGCACGGCTTCGTACACTAGTGCACACACTCGTGCACGCATATATCTACTGTCCTGTCAACAACTCCCACAAGTAGGGATGGCAACGGATCGGATTTGGATCGGATCTGTCTATAATCCGATCCGATCCGAAAAAGATACCTCCGGATCCGAATCCGATCCGAATCCGTTCGGGTCTGGATCGGATTCGGATCGGATCATATAACGGATCACCCAAAAAGTCCGAATCCGATCCATAAGGAAAACGGATCACGGATCATAAGAACGGATCACGAATCGGATCGGGCTGAATTATATATTATTATATAATTATATATATAATATATGATTATATTATATAATGTATTATAATTATACATATATTATATGTAGTTCGGATTGGATCGGGTCGGATTATCGGATATTTTATGTATATATCAGATCGGGTCGGATCGGATCAGATCATCGGATATTTACAGATATGATCCGAATCCGATCCGAAATCCGAACGGATCGCATACTTGTGATCCAAATCCGATCCAAATGCAAATGGATCGGATTCGGACCGCTCCATTAGGGTCGGATCACCCCGGATCTCGGATCGGGGCGGACCGAATTGCCATCCCTACCCACAAGGATAGGTAAAGCATACCCGATTTTGTCTTTGAGCTCTACGATAACTTTTCTCGTTTCATCCACGCTTGAAGATAACCTCTCAACAATGTTCAATGCTTTTCCTTCCTGCCGTTTATTCTTTTGGCCAGTTGTTCCCTTCATTCCATTTATTCTTTTCATGCGGACTTCTATATTTACAGATGACCCACAATACTTCACTCTATTCTTTTTGCCAAATATTCCCGTTTATCGCCCACTAGTTCTGAGATCTAACAACTAGTCTTTTCTTTTGTCGCAGATTTGTGTATGGAGCTCTGATGGTTGGGAAAAACAGAAAACTAGATTTCTGCAGATCCCAGCTGGTAGAACGCCATCAGCACAGTCAGACACTCGCGTACAATTCCATCAAGACCAGACACATTTCCTAGTTGGACATGAGACACAGCTTGCAATCTATGACGCAATAAAACTTGAATGCGTCAAACAGGTACAATTCGTGTCTGTACTTCACTTAGCTTGTGAAAAGCAGTCTGTTCCTAACTAAATAGATCCCCTTGTTTGTTTTCTCTCCAGTGGGTCCCACGTGATTCTTCCGCCCCCATCTCTCATGCAACATTCTCATGCGACAGCCAGCTGGTATATGCCAGCTTTTTGGATGCAACAGTTTGTGTGTTCACGGCTACTAATCTCCAATTGCGATGCCGAATTAACCCTTCCACTTACCTCTCTCCCAGTATCAGGTATTCTATTTTAGCATTTTGTTTGCTTCTCTGAGTTGGTCTCCATCAACTTTTAATTGGTTTGTCAATTCCGATTGCTGAAACCAGTTTTATGGTTCCTGTTTCTATATGTTAATGTTCTAATCATGCCGACTTGCAAAAACACATAAATATGAGCTATTATCGCAGTTATGTTTGGTTTTAAATTTCCTTGGGTTTCTTCGACATTGTTTTTGATCCAACTGCCTCTCTTGTCCTTTGTTATAGCAGCAATTCAAATGTGCACCCATTAGTAATTGCACCGCATCCGCAAGAGCGAAACCAATTTGCATTAGGTCTATCGGATGGTGGGGTCCATGTCTTTGAGCCCCTTGAATCTGAAGGCAAATGGGGAGTGCCTCCACCAGTTGAGAACGGTTCAGCAAGCAGTATACCAGCAACTTCTTCAGTTGGAGCTTCTGGTTCAGAACAAGCTCAAAGATGACCAAGAGCTACTCGGATATTTCCCTAGCCTGTTTGTGTGCAGGTACTCCTCCACTAAGGGTAATGATATACATATTATCCATAAATTGCCCACAGAATGAGTCTTGATGGAACCTATCTGAACCATGAAGCGGCGGCCGCTTAGTTACGAATCCCACGGGCTTGATTATTCTGGTGGAAATTTCTGTATAATAAGTCAATAAGAAGACCATTTCCCCTTTAAGTTTATTGACGACGGTGCTCGATGACATGCAATATGATATGAAGCTGGAGAAGTATCAGACACTAAAACAAGAAGGAATTTGCTGTTTCTTAGTTGCTTTTTCTTTTCTGTTGGTTGTGTTCGCAGCTTGTAGTATTCCGTCTTCTTAGTTATCGTGAGACTTGTAGCAAATCTAACATGCCGTAGGAAGTTATAAGCGCTGGTTGTCGTCTATTTGGCCTCCGAACATCAGTGGGGCGTTGAAGTAGTGGTGACTTCCTTTGTAGGATTATTCTCTGCTTGCTTTTTGCTGTTTGTAATCTCTCAATTTGTTGGATTGAATTTGTATATTATAGCAGCAGAACAAGAATGTTATTGGAGTAACCAGTGTGTTTCTCCACCACTGAAAACTTGTGCTATCTTTTCACTGGTTAATCCGTCCTGGCCTCCTGGGATGGCGCAGAAGGGCGTTGTTGTCAACTACCGACTCATTCAGCCCTTGGACTCTCGAGCTGTTTATCTGCGGCTGGAGCCTAATCTTATGAGTTATGTATGATATTGCTTCACGCCATGATTTGGTTTCCCAACATGATGGTGTTCAGGTATGGAAATGTGGTATGTCAGATCTAAGTCCCAGTGATTCGAGACGAATGGTTATAAGTCTGAATCTGATTCCTTTGTAAATGGTCCGGAGACCGTGGACCCCAAATATGCTTATCAATTTGTTTGTGAAGGGGATATATATTGCGGAGATTCGGCGATGCTCGGATTCATTGAAAAAACTAGGCAAAAGCGTCGAATTCCATTAACTCGATAAGCTCGAATGGTGAATGTTGGATATTTGGAGATAGTGAATTCATAAAGGTTGTATCCATATTCGGAAGTCATCTGTTTTTTTGGCGGATGGATGTTGGTGTCAGTGCCAAGTTGCCAAATAGTAAGACCTTGGGATAGGTGCTCTTTGGTCTTTGCCGCACTGGATGCTTCTCCAATCCCAAGACAATTCAGCCAAATAAGACCTTGTTTGGGTTGGTCCAGATGTGGTATGCCGTTTTTGCGAGCACTGCCTGAATCACAGATTTGAGTTCTTGAAAACCCAGCCCTTCTCGATTTATAAAGCAAATCCCAACCTGTCCAACAGCCGCCCTTGTTTCTGGTGGATTTGCATAAGAAAGATGTAATCATACCTCTTAATTTGAGCATGCACTGAGCCAACAGACGAAAAACTGCAAAATTGTAAGCCGGTATTGCAAGTAAGCGGGATACGGCGAGGGTACACCTGCCTGCAAAAAGCTCAAAGAATCCTGTTTCCAGTAGTTTAACTCGGTCCACAGGCAATCCAAAATCCCTCCGGAGATCTGATGTTTAAGGAGAGAAAAATCCATGATCGTACCCAGTATTTCTCCACTGCCTGTGATACCATAATACCTAAAGTAGTGGCAACTGAGCGTCTGTCGTAGACATGCTTGAGTTGGTGATTACCATTGATGTCTCAAATTTGATCTTTTGTCCCATGAGGGGGCAATAGTTATCAAGCATCTCCTTCAAAAGCTGGGTTTGGGGCTTGCTGAATTTCTGGAATAGGAAAGACTCCCGGAGCAATGTGACTGATGCTATATTATGCGCATGTATTCAGTTTCAAAAAAGTATATGCAAGACTTCCGGAGCAATGTGACTGATGCGGATACTGTCCCGTCCCAATTTCCATTGCCTGATTAAGGACAAGAGACGGTACTTGCGAGATGAATTCCAAGGCAAAAAGGAAAGGCCTGCTAGTCTTTTTATGGCAAATGAATTCCAAAATCTTGTGCGCCACCGCGATATTATCCGCATGTATTCAGTTTGGTATTGTTAAATTTATCTATAATTTATAAGAAATTAGGATCGGATCCGGATATTATTTCTTGAATCCGACCCAAATCCGATAAGAAATCCGAATGGAATCGGATATCCGATTTGTTTAACCCGTTTGACTTGCTAAATGAATATGTGGTTTGAATATATACACATGTTTGGAATCCGGTCCAAATCCAATCCGAACTGACAAGGATCCGAATGGATCTGATATGGATACTACCTTCACAGTTGGATCCAAATACGAATATGACAGTGTCTGATAAATGCAACACCATGCGCATGGTACCGTCTAAGAATTTATTTTAGATATATAAAAGTGGTCTTGATGATGTTGAGATACGTGTAGGTCGTGGCCAAGAGAAATGCCTCTTTGCAATGCAGTAATGAAGAACATCTGGCAGTAGGAATCCTCTTTTGATTAACAAATATTTTGGTCTTCGGTGATGTATTTCACTACTAGGAAGAACGATCAAGGTTTCGTCATTACACAGTTATATAAACTGCTGCCTGTCACCCATTGGTGTGAATCATGAGAGTTTCTGAATTTGTTCTTTCCCATACAGCTCTAGATATGGTGGTGGTAATAGTTACAACCAGAATAACATTAGCGAGCACTGGAGTCAACTTGAAACAGAAAGCAAATGTCTTCTAACACATTCACACAAACACGGGAATTTCATTGACAACCTCTAATCACAACATCTTGAACGATGACCAGATAATAACATGTTCAACACTACATCCAAGGCGGCTGGAAATTGTGGATCAGACGATCAGTAATTTCCGCTATAATGACCAGGAAATGGATGCATAGCAATATTCTATCAAGTTTCACTCAGTTTTTACTATTAGCCCTATCGATGAAAGATGCAACTACAGCCAGATGCCAATTTCACTATGCTTACGAGAAATAACCATCGTAGTTCATGAAAAACAATAAATTACATAATCACAAAATATCAGATTGAAGAATCCAATGATAACTACATTCCATTCAATCCCAAATATATACAGCGGCGGTGTCATGATAAACCTCCCCAAGGCATACAGATTGAATCCAACACATATTTACAGCTTTCACTATCAATACCATGAAACGCGCCTTCTAAGGAGTGCTCAACAGAATAATAAGCCAATTCAGCTTATCTACATTATTTACTTTTTTCCAATACATCACCAAACAAATAACTTCACACGCCATCACCGGGATGTTCCTTTATACCTCCCATCAGCGATTCAATACCAAGCCGATACATATGTACATTTCACCAGCTACCTTCCCTTTATTACTGTTCTTTTCTTTTACACATAATGAACACATCTCCTTAAAGGATGCAGAATATTTACAGGGTATTTCTCCGCCGGAGCTACTACTCGGGCCTGAAGCTTACTAGATTTGGGAGGTCGGATGACTGAAGCTTCTTAATGTCATTTGCAGACACCTTACATGACTCCAGGGTGAGTGATTTCAGGTTCTTCAAAGGCCTCAAGTGTTTCAGCCCCGCACTGGTTATACGCGAGTTCGAGACATTCAAAGAAACTAACAGCGTCAACCCTGTGTTTCAATGTGAGGACACTTTAGGATAAACCCATAAACAATGCCTAAAAGAGAAAGAAACGGTGAAAGAATCCAAGGAGCAGGAGAATGGTGATAGTTATTCCCATGTAAAAGAGAATAGTTCCGAGGAAACTGACACGTCCACAAGAAAGTAAAAACTGAAACCAGAGTACTGACTGCATGCGGGTTTGAACATACCCAAAAACAACAAAGTTTGGCTCTGAAACCAAGAATATCAGATACAATCTCTACCAACAGAAAGAATAGATAAATAATAAATTCTTCCCTCATTCAATCATATCTGGACTCTGCAAAGGAATTACTAAAGAAAGTGAATATAACCGAATGAGGGCTTTAATTAGTCTCAGAAGATTAATATTTCATATGCTACAATTTAAATTCTTCCAGACAAATTACCGCATTTGAGCTTGAACATGTTAAGACATCAATGGAATCTCATTCCACCAAAAGAGGACTTTGAGATTCCACCAAAGAGGCCAAAGAAAAGTAGAAAGAAAAGATGGGAGGTGGTACACAGAATCTTTACTGTAAGCACTCCTACTACAATTTTTGTTATAAGCCACACGATTTTATGCACCTGCATCTAAAAACATATCAAAGCCAAGCAAAAACTCAGGAAGTTCAGGAATAATACCAGAAACCAACTCCAGTGTCTTATCTGTCAAGCTGCTGTTTTGTGAAATATTAAGAACAGTCAAGGACGTAAGATCCTTGATGTTCTTCACACCTGCGTCAGTCAATCCTCCACCACATATTTCCAAGGACTTTAGGCTCTTAAAATCTGGAAAAAAATACAAATGGCGTCAATTAATTTAAAACATAAGTAGCCCCATAGGAGACAGAGAAAGCACATAGATGGATGCAGATGTACATGGAGTCAACCCACTTGCTAAGAAATTTAGGAATCCCCCGCTACTGTAAGCTTAAAAATTATATCCTGATTTGCTGTATTCTGTACATATTTTAAGAAACACGTTGAATCAGGACTAACTAATTTTATCGGTCTTGAATAAAATGTCAGAAGACACCTGTCACTGAAATTTAAACCCATAAGCCATTTTTACAACAAGGGATTGTATCAGCATCAACCACCAGTAATAGTAAAGATGAATTGCCAAATTGATAATTTGACAAGTGTGCGTGACCGGGTGTATATCATGTCAAAGTCAGGCAACGACCCTGATTTCTGAAATGGAATAGTCAGAGTCTGTAAACATGGAAAGAGAAGATGAGCTATCTATAGACTTTACTACCCTCTATCATGCAAGACTCAATCTCTCCTCAGGTATCATGTATAAACATAACTTCTCCTCCTGTGTACACATGTAGATATGCATAGCTCACTTCAGTTTCTGAACATGGTATATTAACTCTAGTCTTACTATTTAACTATCTTTGAAATGCAGTGATAATTAGTTTTCTTGTAAATGGTTGAAAACCGAGGTCCAGATTGACCCATTAGTTTTTATTCTTCTTCCTGGTCAAAAGTATCCATTAGCTGACAACTCATCAAGAAATTGCAAAGGTAAGAAGACAGCGAAGATAGAATCCCAATAATTTTGACCTGGCTCATCATGACAGACCCGTGTAACTTACTCCTAGGAAATGAATTTAAGAGATTCGGAGTGGTCTGAATTGATTTACGTTCTCATAGTTGAAGCTTCCAAACGACCGGAAGCAAATATGTTCTTTCGCATAGCAAGTATGAAGTTAAGCCAATTGATTGTGTTAGCTCTGGACGCGTGGATACAAAAATAACAACTTTTAATGTGTGTTTGAAGTTGATGACATACTCCGGAGGTAGCTTGTTCCTGAATCAGAGATGCGGGCACCAAAAAGATCCAGATGCATCAACCCAGTCAAGCCTGTTAGGGGAAAGCCAGTTAAGTTGACAATGATAAAAAGAGAGCATATGCAACATGGAAGTAAAACTTCTACACAGGATTACAGCACACAACAATCATTTTAACAAAGATTTACCAAACAGCGTACCTCCTTAGTGTTTCATTGACAAAGTGGGTACTTATCACTAGTCAAAGGCTCACAAACAGATGGGGGATGGGGGGAAATCTCATAAATAGAAAAGCAAATAAAAATATAGGTTCATGGCACTGCACCTACGAGAGCCAATCCAGAACTGATACAAAATTGAACATGGATCTAAAGGCTTCTCCATGAGTGAAATGGTTACACGAAAGACTATTCTGCCAAATTGCTGTCATGAAAGACATTAGCTATGATCATGCCTGTGAGGTTCATGCACTTCCTAGCTCAAGATCTTGGCTGAATAGAAGCAATAGTTTTTGTCATAGCATGCATACATGGTTATCAATAGTTATCCTTTGCCATCTACTATTGAGAGACTCGGGTTTCTGTTTACAGACTTGCACGAGCTAGAGTAGGAAAGGCTTGGTGGAAGAATACATCAAGCTATCTTTTTTCGTCACAATGAGGTGAATTGAAAAAAAAAATACGTATTTCAAAAGGACACAAGGTTTCCTAGCTCATGGCACCCCTGCTTCACCTTTTAGTTTCTCCAAATGACGACATGGTTTTTCCTTCATTTCAGCTTTTTTGGCCGGTAGAGAATACAATGGATTTAAGTTGATTTAAATTTTCTTTTGACCAACTTAAAAAAAAGGAAACTCTAAGAAATGCCAATTACATCAACCCCCAGCAAACTACAAAACAAGAAGAGACTACAAATAGTAGATGCTAGTGGTTGGGTATCAACAAGGAGACCAACCGAGTCAAGAATCGAAAGAAGAGGTCTAAATCTGTAAGTTCAATATGACACAGATCAGCCTTACAAGAGAACAACGCAAGCTAAACACATTTAACAAAACACCTAAAACAGTAAGTTTCACATCTTTAGCCGGGACATATTTGTAATGTCTAAGCTGTAACCATCCTAATAGAAGAAAGGAAATTGCACCTTGATGGAAATGCAAGTACAGACATCCATACCTGTAAGTGCAGCAAGTCCAGCATCAGTAATTTGACGTGTATCCAAATTCAGTGATTTGAGTGATGATAATCCTGACAGTTTTCTTAAACTAGCATCAGTGACAGCAGTAAATGACAAATTTAGGCTTTCGAGATTAACCAAACCTGCAGAAAGACCAGTATTTATATTAATGAAAAAATAAATGAATAAATGACTTTAATCATTTAACTCCAGTTGCTAACTAACCAGTAACACATTAAATTCATTAATGCTTCAAAATGAAAACAATTGCACCTCTGTAAAACTGGCACTGCTTATTTAAAAAAGAAAGCAAATGAGAATTTGCAGTCTCAATTCAGTTTTACTTTCCAGATGGGACCTAAGGATATACCAAGTGATACTTCTACAGTTCTATTCATGAGCAATATAACCATTTCATCCCATTCCCATATATGAAGAAGCTGAACACTTCCGTCAATTGGAACGGTTATGTACAATGTGATTATAAGGTTAGGTATAAATGTAATTGTGTATTAAGTTTAGCTATTTTAACTTACAGAGTAATTTCATTAACTATAGATGAGACGATTCATAGAAGTTCGTAAGGAAATAATTTCTGAACCTTTTAATGTTTGTACATCGAGATTCGAGGGTCTCCTTGTACACAAAGAACACAAGAGATGAAGGGCAACTTCCAATTGTGTTAACCACCTTATCTCTACACCCAGAAGGAACAGCTGGCAATGCTTCAAAATTATGCCATGCTAATAGTTAATTGCATCAACCTTGAACTATTTCGTTGTATGAGCTGTTCCATAATTTTTCATCAGTCCATGACATCATATGGGACAGTTTGACTTGCAACCTAGCCTTATGAAGTAATTTTCAATTCCCGAGTCCAGTCGTGATCACTGCAACCCGTGAATTTAGAATCCACATTACTTCAATTGGTGAACACATATCAGGGTTTGGGTTTCTGAAACCTGCCTAAGGCTAGAATGGAGTCCACATTAATATCAGCCAATTGTTCCGGTACACTCTGATATTGTGCAAAATCGCTGAGTACCAGCCAAAACACCCTTAAATTCACATACATATTACCCGATACTCAATGATACTTTTTAGATACATGTAAGCAGATGAACATGTTTAAGATAACCACCGCATGCCAACAGGTAAATTTCGAGTATTAAGTAATGCTAGAAATACTGTGTGCCTTCCTATGAATAGTGGCCAATACTCCCCAGGTTGTCGCACAGCAATTCTTGTATGGTAATACCATGTTCCAAATCCTTTCCGCACATTTAGAAATGCTTTTTGCTAACCATGAGGCATGTTACCAGTAATCTAATCCTGACATGATGAGCTCATGCATCCACAAACCATTATCTTAGGAATAGAACATAATACATACTTGCACATGCAATCTAGAAAAAGAAGTAAAAACTGTTGATTCGAAATGGAGTACAGCACATTTTAAAAATCAAATAAACCATCTATTTGTCCTTGAACATGAAAGGAAAACATAAATTATCTTCCAGTTGAAACTTGAAAGTTGAAGCAAAATTTATCTCAGTTCTTTGGGTGAAGTGAGTGGAATGAAAATCTAACCAGAGAGATGATGAAGACCATCACTTCCAACTTCGGTATCGGACAATTCCACAGATTTCAATTGCTGGAGGCCTGAGCTTCACATGCCAACCATTAACACATAAGCAAAAATGTCTCTTCACTTTAGAATAGCACACGAATCCGAAATATAAGGACATTGCCAGAAAGTTGAAAAAACGAGAATAGTGAAATAAGCTCAGAACAAAGTTATCAGCACAGAGGGATGGAACAAAAATTTCCTTGTAAAGTAAATAGTCAATGGAAAATAAGACCAGCAAGTAATGAAGAACTAGCAATCTGTTTTTTATCCTAAATGATGGTTTCTGTTACAAGGGAAAATATCACGAGTTTGAGCCTCAGGGTACAGACAGGAGAAGTAGAGCCACAACAGCATGAGCCGTCCAATAGTAATCTTGAAGCAGCCAACATTGAGCAACAGACTACTAAAACTTCTACAGGTGAATGGAAAGAGATAGATATTTTAACATCAGAACATTACGCCGACCTATGTGAAAATATCCCATCAATCAACAAGAACTTATGTTAGAGCAGGTCCTTATCAACATGCTGCTTCTCTCCATTATCTTCTCTTTTTTTGGTTGGCTGGGAATTCCAACTATGCGACATTTGTCAAGATTTTTTCCTATAGACATTGATTTTCTTTTATAGTCTACTTAATGAAGATGAAACCATTATGCTCAAAACTAATGTTTTTGTGACTAAAAATATGTGCTGCGGATCTTGCCCCCCTCATCATAAGAATCCTTCATCCGCCACTTCATGTAAGGGCAAGTTTTTTGACCAGATTTGTGTGTTTTTTTTTTTCTTTTTTTTAAGAGAATCAGCAGCACTGGAATACAAAACTAGGTAAATTTGGCAAATGTTAGACTTTGCATAACATGTTTTGTGGCACCGGCTCCAATAGTACAGTGGACTTTCATGGTATCATAATTATGGAATTATCAGATAAAATAAATTAAAGTATAAAAAAGGAGGATGGTTGACGCTTGGCACAAAATTTGCCATCCTACTTTTTCGCTAACAGTTAATTGAGAAGAAAATGCATGTTATGTAAACTTCATAGTGAATGCCTAGCCGACTGGGGTTGAATATTTCCCTACTTTCTCTACATTTTAGCTAAACTTGAATCTTGCATAACCTATAGGAGATGCTCTTAGGATCAAGCTATAAATCTATGCCATTTTCCCTATCGGAAATAAAAATATCGGATCAAGAATTTATGATATCATGTCATGAGTAACGACATCCTAAACAATAGGGCATTAGAAAATTTCTTCAATCTAATGTAATCACACAATCTTGGTGGTTTTATCATTTTTTGAGCTGTAGACTACACGTGAGAAGTGAGTGAAAAATGGACAAATACACATGAAACCATTTTACGAATGAAACAAGAACAAGTATAACCTTTCAAATTAATTAAGCCGTCATCATCGATCGTACAGGAGTCGAGGTTTAAGGTCTCCAGATTTGTCAATCCTGCATGAAGCAAGACCGATGTCAAAATTTTAAGAAATTACATGAAGCTTCTTAATGAACTCTAAATGTACTTCAAATAGAGATAATAGCTACAGTAAATCAAAACTAAGCAAACGATTTTCCATATAATTTTTTCACAGAAAACGAAATTCTGCACCCCACTTCTGATTGCAGGTAGTCATCACAATAAGGTAACAGTGGATATTGGCGCACACCAGCTGCAGAGTGCCGACTTCTATAAAAATACTAATAATTTGAAATAAAAATGTGACGAATCATCGTTACCAATCATGACTGGTGAAATGTCTTCTCAAAAAAAAAAAAAAAAAAAAAAAAAGCTGGTGAAAGAACTGAACTTCAATAAATAAGGAAAGTATAACCACCTCTAAAGTGTGCCAAACAAGCATCTGTTATATTGTTGAAGCCCAAATTCAACACTCTGAGATTTTTCAGCCCTGAAAGATGATTAAGATAACATTACTTCCAATTTATTCTAATGGTAAAAAATAGTGTCCGCTATCTCACAGCAAGTACATGGTGCATTTTATTTCTTCAATTTATAGGAAAAATGGTTCAACTTACTAGAGAACTTCTCACATCCATAATCAGACAAATGACATCTGCATAAGTTCAAGTATAACAAGGCAGATAGACCTGCATATCACAAGCTATGCATTAGATTATAACCAGAAAACAGAACCTATATCAGATGCAGTTTTCTTGACCACAGTATCGTGCACCCAAGAGAAAAGTAGAATGAAAAGCCTTGATTCAAAGTCAATGTCCATTTAACATCCATCCATAAATCCTAGAAATCATATATTGCAAATGATTTGAGAATCCAGGAATTTGAAAATCAGAATACAGCATGTAGACAAAATCATAAGCAAAGGAAATAAATATTCTTTGGCTACAGTACTTTGTTGTATCCATAAGAAAAGACAAAACGGCCAAAACGTCTATACGACAAATTCCACAAAACGTCTAAATCATCAAATGCAAATCCTATATCCTACACAGACAAATATTTAATCTTCCTTTTTCCAAATAGTACTTTGCCAAGGGATGATCTATGAAAAAACCATATCAAATCCAAAGGTATACTCATAGAAAGTACATAATTCAGAAATGAATTGGGTGACGGCTTGAGTTCCCACAATATGATTGAAGCACACTCATAGAACTAATATGGAGTAATTCAGAAATGAATTGAATATCCCTTCATTAATTGCAGTGCTGCGTGCTGAAATTAGGATGAAACAGAGAAACACCGACCTGCAAGACTGTCCAAGCACGCAGTAGTGACAGGGCAACCTTCCATGTTAAGTAATGAAAGCTTGTGCAGACCTACAAAATGCACACAAGATCGAAACAAAATGAACAATTTTGCTAATGACAAAGATTGTGAATGACAACTGATTATGACAGAATGCTGAACAAGTTACAATAGGTAAAATGTAATTATCCTACTGGGTTCAGCGACATCACAAAGAAGAGAAAGATATTTTAACATGGTTAATAAAATTTAAATGCAGAAATAATGCCCACTTTAAAACAGATGACCTTTTGGGCCATAGTAAAGAGAAGCCATTCGATTTTTCGTTACGTGAAACAATGGGAAACTAGATTATTGTGAGACTACGACAAGGTAGAACAATCAACTCACTAGACAGATACATGCAAAAACAATTTTGGATAGTTTGCGTGGCTGGGAGGGGGTTGGTTGACTGTATGTTCATGTGTGTGTGTGTGTGTGTGTGTGTGTGTGTGTGTGTGTGTGTGTGTGTGTGAGAGAGAGAGAGAGAGAGAGAGAGAGAGAGAGAGAGAGAGAGAGAGAGAGAGCATTATAAATTAGCAGAAGAGACCACCAGCACAGAACCAATTTAGTATACCTTTCAAGTAAGTGACACCATAATCTGAGACCTTGCTGCAGGAAATTTGTAGTTCCTTCAAATTGGTGAGCCCTGAAAATATGAAATTACACACTTTATGAGTGACTGGACTCTGGGTGATATTCAAGGACCTGTACAAGGCCTTAGCAGAATCTTCATTGTGTAACACGAAGTGCACTTAGTCAAGTTGATATTTACTCAAATCTAACCTCCTCAGATCACATATGGAATGAAGTGTAATTATTAAGGTTGATACTAATTCAAATCTAACCTCCTGAGACTTGATCTTGAGAGGTGACACACGGCATAAATACTCATGCAAAACGATCTCAGGCTACTTGCAATTTAAAACTGTAGATGCAACGAGGACGACGGCTAATGAGGTAATTGATCTTAAAGAATCAAAACTAAGACTCTAAGAGCACCCTCTTCTCCTTTTAAGAAGGCATGCTCTCTCTTCCCCTAGAATCTTTTTGAGTCTTCGTTCAGATCTTATGAAGCTGAAGGTGCTGCTGTGACAGACTGGTTTGATGAACTGACCTGCCTCAGTATGGCTTACCACTATGGATTGTATGCAAAAGGTCACGACTTCGCCTGGAATGGCATTGGACATTGACATATGTCTTATCTAGATTGCTTCAACATGGACTTGAACCAGTTCATTGTGTATTTGCTTTTCAAGTTAAGCCACAGGTAGATTTGGCAAGGTTTTGTCAATTAACTTGGTAAGGAAATGAACGAAGAATCTTAATAGCATATGTTATTAAATTGAACAAAAACTAGGAGTAATGTCTTTGTCGAGTTGCAATAGGGACAAGAGTTTGACAGATATACCAGTGTAAACATGTAATATCTTAAGTCACTGCATAGTAGATACATGGGAAGGTTTGATTAAGATCAGGATGCACGTATTTCTCAAACTTGTCAAGGGGTGTAGATGAAATTAACCGTCTACTACATGTCAAACTAATCTTTTACGTCCCATCCGACTACCATCGATCACATGGCTCGGCATCCATAGCCCGGTTATTAGAGAGCAGGTATTAGAACATGCACAACACAATACAAGAGCATAAAAAGATGCAATGAAAAACAATTCAACACTTCGTGGACTTTTTTTCAATGGAAGATGTAAAAGAGAAGTCCATCAACCTTACAATTAAACAAGAAACATAAACTGAACTACTTGCCTGAAAGAGGCTTCATGTCTCCATCTGTTATGCAGTTGCAACATTTAAGATTCAAAGACTCGAGTTTCGTCAGTCCTGTAAAACAACGAACCTACATAAGCTAATTATTGTATAGATTATACATTTAAACAATGGCCCTACCCGTTCTACCCTTTTAACGCAAGGAGATCGAACAACTGGACTACAATATCAGTCTCATATATTAGCCATGTAACATAGGCCTGCACATCCTTAAAATCAGCTCTAAGGCATATCCAGCTTAAATTTCTCCATTTTGAGCATGTAGCATTTTACTTGGGTGAAATAAAAGAGCGTAGCATTTTGCCATTGTGCTTGACCCATTTTGCAAAGCACTGTCTTCACTTCATTTTCACACAAAATTAAAGATAAAAATGGGCTCACTTCTCATAAGTTTAACAGTACCCAAAAATATATAGAGATTTACCAAAGAAAAAAGATTAAAATAGTTCATTTATACAAACACACCATTACTCTTGGCAGAATGTTATGTTATAAGAAAATGCTTCACTTAAATAAATATCCTTGCAGAGTACAGAACCATCAGATTTGTTTACTAAGTACTAACGCTCAAGACAAAAGGAAGAACAGAATATAAATCCATCAAATCAAATGCCAGTCTTGAAAATTATAGCAAAATGCGTGAAATTTTCTTCCAAAACAGAGTTACCCAAGGAGAAGAAACTAAAACAAACCTTTAATATGAATAAGCCCACCATGAATTCCTGGGCACCTTTCCAAGTCCAGCTTTAGCAGGTTAACTAAGCCAGAAAAGACACTCAAACCTTGAGCAGTAATTCTACTGTTTCTTTTGAAACTCACACTTGTCAAATTTAGGAGACCTGAAAATTTTCAATCACATCATTCATGTAAAACTTGAGAGCTCATTCCACAAAGTACAACAGTTCTAGTGCCTTGAGTTTGACTGCATAGGAAAAGAAAAGAAAGAATGCAAGGGTGTAGTACACTGAATGCTTTATAGAAATATCTTAACCCCGTTTTCAAGTGAATCCAATCTTTTTATGCCATCGGAATCACCCAAAAAGTTTACGAATGGGATTAGAAGAAGAAAATCAGTCCGGATATGGTGAGAGTTAGATTCAAAGAGCTGAAGCAAACAAAAATGCATTGAAACAAAGGGCAGTTGGTGTTTCAATATTAAAGACAGCAGAAAATCCTGCAAACAAAAATGCATTGAAACAAAGGGCAGTTGGTGTTTCAATATTAAAGACAGCAGAAAATCCTGCAAAGATCAGGGGTAGTTAAATTTCATGGAACCTATAGTAAGTATCCTGGATAGGTAAAACTGAAGAAACTCTTTTGAGTCACTGGGCAGCAAAAGAAGCTTTACCAATACTAAACAGAATACGAAGCATAACTATATGGCTATAATAGCAAATGGCTCACTTCGAGATCAAATTAGAAAACAATTGACAGAAGTTGTTATGTGGATAGTAAGTAGTCTTTCCAGAAGTAGAAAAAGTATTTACTTAAAGCAGATGAAATATATCCCCCCAGCAATGTCTCTCTGAAATCAGTTTCAGTTGAATTACACTTTGGAGTCTAACGTCATACTACATGTCAACCAATCCATTTCAGGTGGCTTTCGGCATCTCCAATAGTTTTGATAACTGGTATTTGGATAATCAGTCTGGCATCGATATTTATTCAATGACCCTGAAGTTAACTTGATCAGCTACTAAATAGCCAGACATGCACATCCGAGCTCTTTCTACACGTCGCTCAATTGACATACTCCATCGAGAAAATAAATTCAAAGGTTCCATGTGGACATCTGAGCTTAGTACGATAACTAGACCTCAATAAAACTCTATCAACCATGCAGATGCACTCGGCAAACAAAAACCATACACCTACAGAGATTGATATAACCATGTGACACTGTGACATATCAAAGCACCACCCACTCCCTCTGTTTTCTTATCTGTATCACGACTTATCACTCTAATTCCTTCCACTGAATTGCTTATAAGTTATATGATTATATCTATAAACACCATAATTAGATATACTTCTTAAACCCACGTACAGCAAGAGACATTTGTATTCACCATAAACATGAGCAAACCATGCTCAGACCAGAACCGGGAGAGGAATTACCGCTGATGTTTAGTAGCCCCGAATCTGAAATTTGGTCACAGTAATTGAGATTTATATCCTGAATGTTGGCGCATTCTTTAAGATGAACCAATCCAGAGTCTGTAACAGTTGAACAAGAAATATCCAGAGAGAGTAAAGAAGACCCCTGCGAGGAGATGACATCCATCCAACTGTCCTCCAGTCCGGGGTAATCTCCTAAATCAAGATCCTGCACGACGAATATAGAATAAATGAGACCCCTTGTAATTGAGACCCCTTGTAATTGGCTTTATTATCTTACTACTTCGTTTAAGTTTTGTAAAATTCTCAGTAACAACTTGAATAGATTACCTGGAGAGCACAATCCCGGAAGGCTTCTAGGGTAAACTCATTTAACGATTGTGAGTAAACCAATTCATTAAATATCTGCTGACTGATATCCCGTGGGAGCATGGAGAAGGTTTTATACTCATCAATATCCTGTTACACAACAATATAGAAAAAAGCAAATCAAATGAGTAAGTTGCAGCCATTAAACTATAGCTGATAAAACAATTCATCAAAAAAAAAATATAGCTGATAAAACAATTTTATGGATGCAACATTTTCTAGATACCATACGTCAATATAACGACCATTGGCATTAAGATACGCATTTTCCTACTTGAATTGGCAGAGGCATATCATACCTCACATATCTTGTAGATGCACAGTTCCATCAGAGATGGACATGTTGTTGTCCCTTGTTTAGTATCTACAAAAACTCGAGAAAATGAACTCCCTAACCATTTAGAACTCCCACTTTTGCAATATCTTCCAGGAACCACTCTGTTTGGACTGTCTTCACTGACTTGTGAGCCTCGTTTCCTAGAACAAGCACCTCCCATTGATAAAAATCTTCTTATCTTGGTCAAATGTCCAGGTCACGAAAGATTACAGAAACCCATAGAACGGTCCATTGAACCACAACAAGTCTATAAAGTCCTGATCATGCTGTATAAATAGAGTATGATCAGGATCAGGACAGATGATGATTAACTAAAATTCGATTCCATAGACAGTTTATAGGCTGATATTACAGTCATGTTAATCATGAAAAAAAAACATGCATGTATAATCAGCAAGTGTTCAAAACTCTCAGTTCAAGTCTTCTTGCACATCCCATCAAGACTACACAATGGTGCACCTTTCGGATCTTTCTTTAAGAACAGGTAGAGATTTTTATTTTATCTTTTTGGGCCAAAAAACCAATAATAATCATTACTACGCGAACCAGCAACATACACAATAGAAGCTGAGAAGATATACCATCAATATTTTTTCGTATACGATTTGTAGGTTGATCTTAATACCACAAAACTGTATCCTCAAATAATTTTGTATAAGTTTTAACAAATAACTGGAAAACCAAACATATGGTTGATGTTATTGCAAAAGAAGTACTAGACCCACTGATAATTTAAACGATGAAATAGTTCAATATGCATGCTCATAATAACCAGTAAACCCATGGTTACACAATTATTAGGAGTTAAAAAAGACACCATAACGATTACGTTCATCCTCAACTAACCTGAAACACTGTGGAAAAAAGGCATGTGTACTGATCTTTCTAAACATATAACACAGAATGTGTTCACAACTATTCGAATGACAATAAAATTTTGGATTTAAGTGTCGCAAAAGAGATTGAATTAGCCTAAGCAAAGACTTAACCGAAATCACTAGAAAAGTAGTCAGTAGTTCTGTACCCTTTACTTATTCAGGAAATCCAAGTCCAAGGTGGATAATATGTTAAAGATGACACTCACTGTCCCATAGCCAAAAAGACAATTGAGCTTATTTCGACTCCATAACAAGACCACCACCTCTCACATCAATAAACTCAAATCATATTCAAGGATTCAACTCTACTAGATTTTAGACGCCTCCATTATCCAATTGATTGCACTTGCACAAAAAAAAAAATAATAATAAAAAAAAAAATAAAATAATAATAATAATAATAATAATAATAATAATTCTTCGGTCTACTACTATTGATTAGGTAGATGGAAATTAAAATTACAATCCGAAATTCAACTCGTCGCAGTGATCAATCTCTCTCCGTTGATTCTAAGATCATCAAATAATAACGCAATTCGAAATTCGTCACCAATATAGAATCAGTACTATGCATGTAGAGAGTAACAGATAGGCGTAAGCGGAGAAATCGAACCTAGAAGAATCACACAAATCATCACCGTCCGATCATCAGTTGATGGATGTGGCCAGAGAGAACACCTCCGTGAAGACTGCAGAGAGACGAAGAGATGGAGACGACAGAGCTGAGGGAAGACGAAGGAGAGAGTGTGTGAGAAGGAAAAAGGGAACGGAGAGAGTGGTAATCAGATTCGGGAGAGACGAGGCAGTGACCGAACCAGCGGATGACGGCCACGTGGAGTTTCGGAGGGAGTGAAATTCAGAGGTTCGGAGTTAGGAGTGCTTCGGGAGTTGGGATAAGAGGGGAAGAGGGTGGGGTCCACTAGGGGGTAGCGTTCCCGCTTGCTTTATCCGTTACTGGGCCCACTAAATGTGGAAGAAGATATTACACGCCATCTTTAGTAATTTTAATAAGGCCATGTAACTTGAGAAGTGAGTGTTAAGATACATGGCGCTACGTTAGTGGTCATGATTGGCATGTGGACAAATCAGAGATTAAGCCTCCGTTTGGTATAATAAATTGTTTTAAAAATGAAAATATTCCGAAAGAGCTCTCTCCGCACTCAGTTTCTTGTGTTTGGTTGACACTTTAGAATTATTTTTGTTGTGCATTAAATATAACTTTAAAAAACTACATATAACAATAGATTATTAATTAGTGGTGGTGGCGGTGCAGATGGATGGCGCCAATGGTGATTCTTGGTGGAGGAGGTGTTTGTACGAATTGTCGTCATGCTCATTCACTCTTCGAAAAAAAGCTTGCGGATCTTATACGTGTAATTCATTTTACTCAATGAAAAACATATTTACGAAACAAATGACAAACCAAACATCAAAACAAGAGAAAATATTTTACATAAAAACATTTTATCACCAACTAAACTGAGCCTAAGAGCCTCTTCCGGTTTCTTGTAGAATAATTTCTTGTTTCACAAAGATTGAAATACACGTCTGCAATCCATATGGTGCTCCTGAACCATGGGATGCTTTTCGTAAAGTCATTAAGATTGAGCCTGAAGATAGCATTCGTCAAGTACTGGTAGCTCATGTCTAAACACAGTGATACCAAGTATTAGTAACCATCATAATTAGAGAGTTCTCTGCATTCTCTCTTTAGAGAGAGAAAGTTAGAGAGAGAAGTACTCCCCCCGTGAGTTCTCGATCTTGCTCCGGCAAGTAATCTTCGATCTTCTTCCTTATCCTTGTCCTCTACTCTTCTTTCATACTCGATCTCTGAAGTCACTGCTTGTTCTGGCCGTCGGGCTCGCCGCCGCCGCCCCCTTGGCGGCGGCGATCCCCCCCCCCCCCCTCCCCCTTTTGTTTTGGTTCTTTGTTTATCTGTTTTTGCTTTTCCTATTCAGATCTGGGTCCATATCTTCTTGTAAAGGGTGGTGCAGTGCTTTGTTCTTTTCAGATCGGAGGAAGCTGTTTTCTCAATCGGTGGTGGTGCGGTGCTAGCGGACCAGGCCGCTACTTTTCAAGTTCCATGCCAACCATTCACCATATTTGTCATCCGGTGTTCTGCCCATTCTTCAATTCCCCAAACCCAGATCTGTTTTTTGTGCTGTGTTTTAGGGTCTCTCTTTCGATCTTTTGTTATGTTGGGTTTGTTGTTGGTGTCAATCTCCAATTGAAATCAGATGTGTTAATCTTCTCGGGGGTGATACTACGGAGCTGATCTATTCATGGTTGATTTTTACAAGAGATCAATTGAAGTTTCTGGTTGAAGTCTTAACTTGGAGGTACTTGGAATTGAATGTTTGCAGGAGGAGTTGGTGAATCCAGATGCTTCCTCTTCTCTGTTGGAAATTCAAGAGTCAACTGAGGAACATGATAGTGTTCAATTTTCATGATGTATTGGAAATATCAGTGTATTTTTCTTTTTTATCTTTTGCTCTTTTCCAGAGCATGGCTTTATCTTCAGAGTTGGTGGGTTGTACCACTCTGTTTGTTACCAGATATTTTCTGGTCTTGTTTGGGCTGTGATAGCCTTTTCTTAATGAAAGCTACAATTTTCGGAGAAAAAAAAAAAAAAAAAAAAAAAAAGTACTGGTAGCTCATGTCCTATTTGTCCTAAAGTCTTTATAAAGAATGACTCATTTGCCTAATTCTCCAAGAATCAAATTAATGATTGATCAACCTCTCAGTTTAGAGGACCCCACCCTTCACTAATACGTACATTTCTTGTATTACTGGTATTTCGTTTGAGTACACAACACTGTAAAGCATAATTTTTTGTTGCTAACTTCAAAACCTACACTACACCATCAAGTTGGGAATGGTAAGTACATCTCCATTTGGAAGCAGGGACGGGATCCAGGAATTTGTTATAGTGGAGGCTAAAAGTCAAAATTAGATAAATATAGATAAATGAGTTAGTGCCAAACTATAAATTCTAAAATGTTTGTGGGGGCTAAATAATAATTTATGTGAAAATTAGCGGTAAAATTGAAAATTTTGAAACTTGAGTGGGGACTTTAGCCCCCACCAGTCCCTATACAAGCCCGCCCATGTTTGGAAGGACATGTGGATTGGGAACTTCACCCTCAAAAGATAGTTTTCACAATATTCTCTTTTTATGATAATTTTACTGTTGATTCGAATATTAATGATAACTGAAATTTGAGTTTAAACTCCCTTTAGAGTTTAAACTATCTCGAGAGCATTCATCCCGAGGATATTTATCACTATTGTTGCTAAGAAAATTTCCTCTAACCCCCTTAGTCTGGTTTGGGACTAGCATTGGCTCTTTTTCGGCTGCATCTGCTTATGATCTTCTTGCTCACAGTGATATCTCCTCTAGCAATTGAAAGTGGATTTGAAAAATCAAAATGCCGGTGAAGTACAGCATCTTTGTTTGAAAAATTAAATATAAAAATCTTTTATCTAATTCTTAGAGACTGGTTGACTCATGCCCTCACTGTCCTGGTATTAGTGAGGATTTTAACTTTATCTTCAGAAGTTTTCCAAAAGCTAGTTACCTTGGAAAATGATTTTCCTCCTCAATGGTGCTCTCTGTTAACCCAAAGAGATTTCCGATGTTGGTTTGATAGTTATGCTCATAAAATCATTTCATCAGCTGATGGAGCACACTGAGAGGGGATGCTCTATAGTTATCAATTGGTGTCCACCTTGTGCTGTGAAAATCAAGCTTAATACGGATGGGAGCAAAAAATGATGATCATGGTATTACTGGTTATGGGGAGTGCTGAGAGACGAGATTAGACAATGGATCAAACGGTATACGGGAAATATTGGCTATAGTTCGGTGCTGGAAGCGGAACTGTGGGGTATTCATAGCGGACTTGTTCTCGTCCATCAAATGAGCTTGCATGAGGTATCCATTGAAACTGACTCCCTCGATGATGTTAACCTTATTCTCCACCCCTACCGGAAATGACAACGCTTTCTCTACCGGAGAGGTGAAGGCTACCGCAGAGGATACAGTCAGAGTTTGGCGGCGACGACGTTGACCTTCCGATCTGGAGTTTGGCGACGATGGGTGCAAGGCTTAGGTGTAGATATGTCTTCTTCTTCTTCTTCTTCTTCTTCTTCTTCTTCTTCTTCTTCTTCTTCTTCTTCTTCTTCTTCTTCTTCTTCTTCTTCTTCTTCTTCTTCTTCTTCAAATATGTTTCTTTTGATTTTCCTTCTCTCCATATGTAGATCTATTCAAATGTGTGTTGTGGCGAAGCTGCGGTGGTTCTGCTGGTTGTTCTGGTTGTGGTTCTATAGTTTTTCTTATGATTTAATTTTTGATACAATATGCAATTTTTCTTCTACTTTTTTTAGTGTTTGGGTATGTAATTTTATATGAGAGCTGTAAAACTGGTGGTTACGCTAGTGGTTCTGGTGGTGGTGGTGGTGGTTGTGTTTCTATGTTTTCAATCGCAGAAATAGAAGGAGAGAGAGAGTTTGGGCAGAGTTAGGAATTTATGTGGAACGGTAAGGGCAAAACAGTCAAAATGACTATTTACAATGGATAGAAAGATAGGGAATTGAGTGTTATCATTTTATCTCATTCTTTTCCTCTCCATTATTTCTTTTCCACCTCAATACTATTGTTAGTTATCCTCGTTTTTTCTCCCTTCTAAACAATCATTTTCTCACAAATCTATTTTGAATACTCATTTTTCATAATTTGAGGCCTTCCTAGATTTGAGCCTTAGATAATTGCTTAAGTTGCTTAGTGGATGATTCAGCCCTGATCCAATATTAATAGTACTGAGTACGTGATAACGCTTTTGCCTTAAAATGATACATCTTTATATATTTACATATTTTGCGACATAGATCCATAGTTAGTAAAATACGGGACGGAAATAAAACGTGCTATGGTACGTACGTGTATTATACGATTTTATGTTAAAAATACGTTAGTAAGAATTCGACTTAAAAATACGCGTTTTGATTAATTCGAGTTTTGTATACGTACGTGTATAGTTCGTATACTAGTTATTCATTCGGAATTAAAAAAACGGGTGCATTTCTTAGTATTGAAGCATATATAATGAGTTATTTGTGTCACACATTGCCATCTTTTCATATTTTTATCAAATATTTAAAAATCCATGTACTCTTGTTTATCATTTTTTATATTTACACTATTTTCTCATGACTAATTACTTGTGTAAAATAGTATCATACTATTCAACTACTTCTGTAATAAAAAAGTTACTACGCATTCCCTAATCTTAAACATGTATTATTTTAAAACTTAATAATATAACACATACTAGTAAGGCTCAAGATGCATGTACACACACACATATATAATTATAGTTATTTTAACCATTTTCAAATTTTTATAAAAAAATTTGTAAATATTTATAACAATAAATATTTAAAATAGATAAATAGTAAGAAAATATTTAATAATAACTAATTAGTAAAATTTATACTATTTTGGATGATAATTTATTCACTGCAATATTATTTTCAAGAATTTTTATTCGGAAGTATTATACGTTAAAACGTGAAATACGAGTATTAAACTTTTTTGCTAAAAAATTCGAGTATTTTTCATTAAGTCCAGTAATAGTACGAAATACGGAAGTATTTTTCATTTATACGTACGGACGGGTATTAAACGGAAAAATTCGGAGTATTTACTAACTAGGCATAGATCTACATGTTACTTTAGTTAAGAATGAGAAATCATTCGGAGTGTAGTTGAGTTGGTCGGGTTATTATTATCATTTGCCTAAAAGTCTTGAGTTTAAACATTGGAGTAACCCATAGAAGATCTATTGACCTCCTCAACTGCAAGCCTGTCAGCCCGAGTTTTCTTAGGGTGGATTACCTCTTTAGTGTGGTGTACATGCCATCATACTAGAGAGATAGTTTATCCACTCCGCACCCAAATGGTAGCGATTACGAGTTCTCACGTCAAAAAAAGGAGGATGAATTGATCTTCTGCATAACTATACTTATTCCAGTCCCACTATCAACCAAACATGCCTCTTGAATCCTACTCTCTCCTATAAAAAGATTCTTAAATCTCAGACAACATTATCAGTTTCAGTACTACCAATCCCATCATCCCCTACGAATCCCATTAATCTTAATTCAATCAATGCCAACTCTTTATATTGGGGCTGTTTGGATTGAGGGGCATGGTTAACCACAACCAAACCCAACTTTTTTTGGGAGTTGAGAACAACCAAAACATAAGTTTTCTAGTGAATAACCCAACCATTTAATCTAAATACATGTGGATTGGGATTATCCTAAATCAGACAGCCCTCTAATCAAAACAGGCCCATTAAGCCCATAAACAAACTAGGCCCAAATGCCCAAATTTCATTGCACTGGTCGAAGGCTTCATCTCTGCACTCTTCTTCTTCTTCTTCTTCTTCTTCTTCACAGACCACCAATTGGCTCTCAATGGCGGCAGCGTCACATTGGTCCGGCACCTTCGCTCTGCAGACTGTGATCCAATCGGAATACATGGTGCTTGCGACGGCTTTGATTGCTCTCAAGTCTCTTCATTCGCTTCTCTTAGAGGTATAACCCTAACTCATCCTCTAATTTTCACCAGTGTATTTTTTTAATGATTCTTTCAATAAGGTTATCCAGTGGGGGTATTTGAGGTTTCTTGGAGATTTCAAGTTTATTGATTTACACAACTTCAAAAAGTAATTGCAATCCATGCTTACCACAAATGAATACTATGTGATCTCAATAGGAAAATGAATTCTTCATTTGATTGACAGTGAGCAAAATTCTTCACTTATTTTCTTGGTTAGTACAAGGAGGGTGCTTATGATAGCTGAAATTTGAGCCTAAACTTCCATAACATCTTTCGAAGAAATATACTTGAGCCATTCTGGACTCTGAAATGGCCTCGAACACTTGCAATCCATCCTCTTAGGGGAAGAAAGTAGAGAGCGGCGACTAAGTATAATTAAACTACCATTTCCCACAGGTGGAAGAAAGTTGAGAGCAGCAGTGTTTTCTTCAGGTTTCGCTTATTTCCAGTTGATGGATCACACATGTTAATGGCTGATTTTAGACCATCTTGTTGCGCCCAAATTATGCTGGGCTGATCAATTCTGGAGAAAACAGTGGCATAGCTAACAAAAGAATGTATGAGTTTTTAGATGACTAGAGGAACCAAGAATTTGTAGGAGAATTTTGTTATTCCATAAATCAGAAATCAGGATTGATGAATGAAAGGGCGTATGTGAAGTGGAGAGTTCACAAAAACATTGATAAATCAAAGGGGTGAAATCTCAATCAGAGTTCAAAACCAACTACAACAGGTAATTCATATACAACGAAACCTCCTACGAATACAGTACAACTCACTTGAGTTAAAAAACCCAAATTCAAGGAACAAAAAGTCCTAATTGGCCAATTCCAACACAATGTTACAACAATTCACTCGTACCACAGCGAATTGTGAGTTGGATCACGTGTTCCGGATTGTGAAACACTAGCGACCCAGATAGCTAAATTTGGCGATCAGAATTATTTTGACAATTTTCGCTAAATTAAAGTCAAGTTCTCTAGATGCATTCATTTTTAGAGTTTTGACTTTGAAATATTGCATCAAGTGAGCAGTTTTATTCCTTACAGTTTTCAAAAATGGTAAAGCTCCAATAAATGTATGCAAAGAAACCTTCCCCTATCGTATCGAATAGGGGAAGGTTTGTTTATGGGCATTCACAGCAGTTTTCAAAAATGGTCGAAGGCTTCATCTCTGCCCAAATTTCATTGGGGCTGTTTGGATTGAGGGGCATGGTTAACCACAACCCATTTCACCTCGAAGGTAAAACTGCTGCAAGTTTATCCAAATCCAGCTCTTATTTGGGAAATAGTCACTAATACGCTCCTGAATACAAAATGTACAAGAAGGTCTGCTCTACTTAGCCTAAACCAAAAATTCTCTGCAACTTCCACGTAGTAGAAAAAAAAAAGTGATATGATTTTGTTTCTGTTCTTAAGAAATCCTTGGTTCCAGGATTAGGAATCTGTCATTTCCATTTCGAATCAATTTGATAGTTCCAAGCGTAGTGTCCTCGCGCTTCCCTCTTAGTCCCTCAAACCGATTAATGAAATTAGTATGGTGTAGGCTACTAGAACCTGGTACTTTTGGAAGCTTTGGATTCTCTATTGGCTCAGATAATGTTACTTCTAAGGTTTCGTTTGGTACCTCAAAATTTCAAGGAAAATTGGAATAGAAAGGAAATTCTTCGCACCGTTTCGTGCATGCAGACCTGATAGTAGTTTCAAGGATATGTAATGGGTTAGAGAATAAAGATATAGATTTTTGTGGAATGATGATGTTTAATTGAAACTGATTATCCATCAGTCCATGCATACAACAAAATTTTACTAAACTTGATCACTTTTTCGCCCGAAGTTTACTAAAATCCAGATCATTCAGTTCCATCCATGTATTCTGCTTGTTCCTTTGATAGTCAGAATCTGATGTTATGTCTTCAGGTTTCTTATGGTTGTGCACCTGTACTAGAAACCTGATTCTGTTATCTATGTTCTCGTACATCTTTGGTTTATGTGTTCCTTACCTTTTCCAGATAGGTTCAGTGCCAAATGATTTCGATTTATTTCCAAATGCCTTTGGAGTGGATACGAGGTTTGTTGGACCGTCAGGTTGAATCTATTTCAATTTTCATTTTATTGATGAGTACATTCATGTTTTACATCTGACATTCTTGTATAACAGGTCTCCTCTGGATCAACTCAATGTAGTCACAAAGCCTGAAGCTGAAAACAAAGACGCGGATGAAGCTGATGACGACGACGACGGCGAAGGGGATGACAACGACGAGGACAGTGACGACGAGGATGAGGATTCTGGAGATGACGACGACGACGGCGATGACGATGATGATGATGACGATGATGAAGACTCTTCTGATGATGAAGATGGCACTGATCATGAAGGGGGAACTGATGATGATGACGACGATAGTGATGAAGACGACGAGGACGATGACGACGACGACGAGGATGATGAAGAGGAAGAGCAAAATTTGCCTGTTTTCAAGAAGACAAAGTGAGAAACCTTGCTATTCTACTTCGTAATGTTGTTATACTAGTAAGAGTTAGCGGGGAAGAATGGGTTCCTTCTCAGTTACACCACCTTGGGAATACATGTTCATTTGAAGACAGGCAGTGTTCTCTTCACTTTTCTATTTCAATGTATCTGTGAGTTGTTTATCTGAAACACTGCATGTTGCCAGAAACAAACCCACTATGAACGAAGGTCACGGTGGTGGCCAAAAAAAGAGAACCAAAGGAGGAAGACTTGAGCAGAATACTACTGCCGCACTGAGGATCAACAAAAGAGACGTCAAAATGAAGGGCTAACATGTGACAGACAGTAGCGGAGGAGGAGCTAGATATTGGTGCTCGGTGCCCTTCTTGTCCCAAAACCGAGGGGAACTACAGAAGAAGGAGGGTGAGTATGATACACAAAAAGCTCAGCTTGTCTCCGCCCGAGTTTAGCTAGTTAGTCCACTGGCTGGTTGGTTTCCCGGAACGTGTGGCACATCTTCCATTGTTGCCTCCTTGGAGTAATTGCCTGCAATCCTTTGCTAAAGGGGTGAGCCAGGAGAAAATTTTAACAGAACTTTTGATACAAGAAAGAGCAGTGGTGGACTCTGTTGAAAAGAAACTTGCAATTGTTTCTGGAAATTGATCAAGAACACAGAAAATGGAAGAACTGAGACGTTTTCATTGAGAGTGAAACGGCACAAATTGTGCAGATTAATTGATCATTGTTCCACCACTTCCACACACATACACGCTACCACGGTCTCAATTTGAGCCGTTGGATTAGGAGATTGGGAAGAATAGCAAGAGAAGTCCTTATAGTTTAACAAGTCTTCAACAGTACTTAAAGAGAATAAAGGATAGACCAAATAGATTGGCTTTGAATTCATTTTCGTCCTTTAGTGTTGGATAGTGATCTTTTAGTCCTTGAAGGGTGAGGAGGACTGCAACCAGGTCCTATGACTTTGCCAATCTATTTGGTCCTTTAGTGTTGAATCTGACTTCAATCTGGTTCTTGTGCTCTAGGTACTTAACTTCAAACTTATGGTGGTTGTTCCACGATAAGTTTGGCCTCCAAATTCTGGAAAACTTGAATGAGAAGCCCCTTGCTGAAGATATTTGCAAGTTAATCTATCTACATAAGAAACAAAATACACAAGTAATGCTCTTCTTAAAGCCTTTTATCTAATATAGTGATAGTCTATTTCAACATGTTTAGTCATAACATGCATGATAGGATTTGCAGTCATGGAAATAGCCGATGCATTATCACAAAAAGGGGTTGGGGAAGTAGAAATAAATTTTTTAAGGTCTTTGACAAGAGATCTAAACCAAGAAATTTCTGCAGCTGTAATGGCAAGAGCTCTGTATTCTTCCTCTGTAGAAGATCTGGCCATGAATGGTTTTTTTTCTTGGCATCCCAATGAATGTGATTAGTGCCCAGAAACAAGACAACCAATTGTGCTTCTTATGTCAGTTGGGTTACCAACCCAATCTACATCACTGTAGGCTCGTAATTCTAAAGAATAGTCTTTATATGAAATTCCGTGAGTGTTAGTGCCTTGCTAGTATCTTAGATTTCTTTTAGCTTCACTCATGTGAAAATTGGTGGGAGAATGCACGAACTGACACAAGTGGTTAACAACAAGGAGATGTCAGGTCTACTAAATGTAAGAAAGATACATCAATGCACCTAACAGTTTTTTAAAAGGTGCGAGATCTTTCAACAGAGTGTCATCATTTTAATGATATTTAATTCCAGATGCAGTAACAGTTGGGACTCGTATACAAGAATGTGTGTTAAACGTCTTTAGCAAATCAATGATGTATTTATGTTGATGAACGAAAATGCTCTCATTGGATCTATTAATTTCTAAACCTAGAAAATAGGTTAAAGATCTAAATTTTTCATGTGAAATTCTGCATTTAATTGAGAAACAAGATGTTTGATGTCACAGTTGTCACTTCCAGTCATAATGGTATCATCTACATATAGTAGTAAAATAGTAAATTGACTATTTAAGTGTCTAACAAACATGTATGAATCAGCAGTAGATGCATTAAAATCTAAAGATATGATTAAACTTGTGAATCTTTCCTCAAAAAAAAAAAAAAAAACTTGTGAATCTTTTAAGCCATGCTCTTGAAGCCTATTTCAATTCATAAATGGACTTTCTAAGTTTGCAAACATGGTTCGGGAACATTGGATCTTTACATCCATGTGATTGTTGCATATATGCAGTTTTTTTAAAAACATTATGTAAAAAAGTATTTTTCACATCAAGTTATTGTAGATGCAAGGTCATAGAGGTTGCAAGAGCAATTATTTTAACAATAGTATTATTGAATACTGGACTAAAGGTTTCTTCAAAGTCAATGCCATGAGTTTGATGAAAACCCTTAGAAACTAATCTAGCTTTGAATCTACATATGGTCCCATCTGGGTAAATTTTGTCCTGGAGACCAATTTATTACCAACAATATTAGCATTGATGGGAGATTTAACTAGAGTTCAAGTACTTTGTTTTTTGACGCCGATACTCATCATTCATTTCTTGAAGCCAATGCGAGTGTTCCTTAGCCTCAGTTAAACAAGGAGGATCATGCATAAAATGAGAGATATCAAATTTACCAAAGGTAGCATTGAATCCAACAAAGTTCGTTGTGAATATTCCAAACTTGCTTCTTGTCTACATATGATGCGATATTGTTAAGGTTGCTCTGTACTACTGCTGGGTGCCGTTGACGCGGATTACTAGCGCGTATTACGCAAGCGTATAGTCAAGTAGTAAAGAGTGAGTATTTTTAGTACTCGGGTTGTCGATCCCACATAGACAAGCTCGCAACAAGTTTATAATTAACAATTTAATGTAGTTCACTAGGTTATCGGAGTAAAAAGTTTGTGTTTTGTGGTGTTGCCACCCCAAACAATTGGCTGTAGTAAACACAGAAATATTCGTAAATTAAAATTAAGAATAACTCTTAATCAATAAATGAAAATAACTAGGCAATCTCGTTGATCACCTAGGGTTGTAAACGATGTCCGTATTATCTGAGCAACACGTTAACTATATTCTAACTAAGCCGGGTAACAGCGCTGATTATCTCCTATCGGTCTCAAGTCATTCTACTTCATGATAGACTACAACCTCCTATCGGTCTCTTGTGTCTACCGGTCCGTTCTAGTAGGCTAACGACATGCACGACAACGAGTCCTGTCGGTCCAGCGTTGCACGAAACAGTCGAATCTCACCTATCGAATCTACCCACACTAGCCAATCCTAACACGTCTCTTCTCAGTCTCAGTGATACGGGATTGATGTTCAAGTCTCATCCTAGTTAGTTAGAATCACTGTCGTGCATTCACTAACTAAGCAGTGTTTCCGGTTAGCTACTCCATTAACACTGAGTATTAAGCACAGTACATGAACAATTGAATTAAAATAAGCTGCTTTAAGCATGAATCAAATTATTGAATGAGACCCTAGTTCTTGAACCCTAGCTTATCTCCTAATCGTGTCACTTGAGTAGGATTACTAACATAAACAAGAAACTAGAATTGATTCAAAAGATGAATCAAGAAATCATGAAGTAAAGATCCAATCCGGAGAAATATCATCATTTACATGAACCCTAGGCTCTCAAATCGAGATGCCTAACTATGGAGTTTTTGGCTACTCATATTTGAATAAGCAAAAACTAAGAGTTTCTCCATTAAAATTGAATAAGAAGGGTAGAAGAAATCAAACGCAAAGAAGCTTCAATGGTGAAGCTTTTTCTTCCTCGTCGTGTTCTTCTTCTTTTTTCTCCTCCCGTTGGTTCTTCTCAATCCCCTCTTTCTTATCTTTTTTTTATTTTTTTTTTATTTTACGTCTCTCTCTCTTCTTTTTTGATCTAGAAGTCTCTAATTAATCACAAGACAAATTTCAATTAATGACCAAAAACCCCTCTTGTTTTGCCGTGCGTGCGCTGGTATTGCTTTCTGATCGCAGGACCAGAAAAATCCTGGTCCTACGACCAGCTTCTGATCATGCGACCAGACCCCCTGGTCGTGAGTTACAGTTAGTTTCTCAAGTTTTCGGTCGCAGGACCAGAAAATCCTGGTCCTGCGACCTCCCGGGTATTCTTTTTTTTTTCTTTTCTTTTCGGCCTTCTTGAAATATTGTTCGGTTTCATATTTCTCAAAATTACGCATATGTTCCGAAGTTCGTTTTTCCTCTCCTCTTGATCCATGAGCTCCGTTTCCTGTCAAACACTACACGAAAACACCCCGTGCGATCAAACGTGACAAAATAAATGTAAATAACGCGAGAAACGTCCGAATTTACAAATTAATGCTCAAAGCTAATTAAAACCCTACATTTTCTCTCTATTCATAGTGTAAAACCAATATAATCAACCCAAAAAGCACGCAAAATGATATAAAATGTGCGAGAAATATAACTCTAATAGAGAGTTATCAAATTCCCCACACTACCTTTTTGCGCGTCCCGAGCAAAATCAAACCTTACACTACGTTTTAATCCACCGAATTGCATAAAACTTTACGAGCCATGTGACACAAACAACTCACACACACAATGCAATCTACATGTCTATAGACAATGCAACTCGATTTTACACACTGCAAAAATTGAAACAACACAAATATTTTTATTCTTTTTAGCTAGAGATCGGGCAATCTCGAAAAGTAAATCGGCAAGTCATAAGGCTCTCATATTCATCGGAAATTCTTTAACTTTGGTGATCGGTAGAACTTGCGGCCAGTTTCGTTAGACAGAACGGGCACAAACACTTAAGACATTACTTCGCACACACGTCAAACATATCCCTAGCACTTACCATCCGAGCTATTTATCCACGGGTTCACGCTGCTGACGGCTTATGACGGGTTGAATAGGATATTTAGAAGCGTAGTCCTAGACGTCATGATATAACTCACAAAACCCGATTCTCACACTCCCTCACCATTCTCACGCTCCCTCACCAAAAGGAACCCCACCGAATCTCACTACTTCGGCCCTTATTCCCTCTATCTTGGTGCAACGCCGTTCTGGAGGCCACGAATGTGAAAGAGTGATCAAGATCCATAGCTAATCTCCCTGGTCTTCAAGAAATTCAGTTTCAGCTCCTTATTTCCTTTCATTTTCAATTTATGTTTTTGTTTTCTTTCTATTTTTTTTTCTTCTAACAACTTACATGGAGCCAACAATAATGATAGTAATATTCGAGGAGATCGAAGTATCAAATAACGTGGGGGTGGAATGTGTCAAATCAGTAGTGTAATCTACATAGATGTCGACACCCCCCACACTCAATGTAAAACATATTAAAAACCCGATAGTCAATGTGTAAATGTGCTTTTCCAACCGATCCTCCTCATCACCTAAGATATAGAGAATATAAATGAAGCATAAGCACGACCTTCTATAAGATCAACCAACCCCCACACCATGACGTGCGGAAAGAATATCACGCACTACGGTACTCCACCTGTGATCGTGGTGTAAGGACACGACTCACCGCCACACCGAAGTGTGCTATCGTCTCTGATTCACCCTCACATCCCCTCAAAATACTACATGTAAGAGAATCCACGTAAGATGTATCAATTCATCACACCCTCGTCGAACCTCCCTAACTCAAATCCCTCTATCATGGCGCATAGGAAGGGACCATTCTAACTAGTGATGCAAGTCACAAAGAATGACTTCCTAGGCTAGAGGCTGTGAATAAAAGGGGAAAATGGATCAACATGGGTAACTAGTGGACCTAGGAGATGGAGACGGGACGTGAGGCCCCCATAAAAATCACTCGCACAGCTGTTCCGTTGGCACTACGAGGAGGGTTGACGACTACCTAAGTGACGGTGGTGTAGCGCTAGTAGGATAACCAGTCTGAGAGGCAGCTGCTCGCATTTCTAATGTGCATTAGCCCTATAAGTCTTCGTACTCCAGATTTTCGCGTCTACCTCACCTCAGATTTTCATAGTCCTAAGGAATTCTATCATTAAGCCCTCTCCACATTCACTCTTTTCGATTGCACTTTCTCAAAAGTTTTCAATTGTTATGATTTTTGAATTTTTGATTTTTTTTTCATTTTTCCCATATTCTTCTAACTTTATATGCTTTTGGTCAACTCGATTAAACACAAGTTTTGGGTAGGGGACTCAATAAAGTAAAAGTGCTAACAAAATGCATAAAATAACCTCACACAATACGACTGTATATCAAAACACTCAATACTAACCACAAATACAACACAATACTACACAAATTATATGTAACAAGGCGATACAAACAAAGACATGGCTAGTGAAAGTAGATACAAACCCCCCCACACTTAAACGTTTCGTTGTCCTCAACGAATTTAGAGATAATGAAGGAGCACTCATCGCTTAAATGTGCAGGCGGTGGATTTCAACAGTCAGCGCTCTAAACGTAGAAACAAGAGAGAGAGAGAGTTAGAGGTACCTGGGTTCCCGGACCTACATGGGTACCGTTGCCGTGAAATTGCAACAAGAAGGGGTCTTGTGGACCGTTGACAATTTCCGGAGAAGTCTCTACGCGCCCGGATTCAGATGTGCGTCTAGGACATGCACTATAGCCATATCATGCGTGTGGCACTCCACATATTGGAATTGCTCCTAGAACTCGAGCAATTCTCTATATATTTTTTGCATACTACTGTGGGGCTTTTCCTTTCCACAATTTCGTGCAATCTCTAGCACGTACATCAAGAAGGGGAATCCGGTGTGTCTTCTGTACCTGTGTCCCTGCACACTGATTGGAAAAATTAGTCCACTCTCTCTCACCCCTCATAGTCAAATATAGAGAACTCATAAACAAAAACAAAAAGCATCCTACTCGACATTGGGTTGCCTCCCAAGCAGCGCTTGTAATTTAAGGTCGACTGCCCGACCATGTTACCTCAAGAGCCTCAGAAAGGTGGTTTGGAAGGTCGTTCTGCATCCAACTTCTGGCGCTGGATGCTCATAACTACCTTGTGCGCCTGCACACTCGATGCTTTGCCCTTAAGTTCAAGCGGATCCTCCTGTGTCAGCTCTGGAGATCCTCGCCTAACTTGCACGGGAAATGGCAATCCTGGCTTCACTTCACGAGTGTACTGAGGATTCGGTTTGAAAACCCGAAAGGTCTCCACAGTATCGTTGACCCTCATGATCAACTCCCCATTCTATACATCAATTAACGTCCGAACGATAGCCAGAAAGGGCCTACCAAGAATGATCGGAACGTCACCAACTGGCATGCCCAGTATCACAAAATCAGCTGGCATGATCAAACTACCAACCCTCACAAGTAAGTCTTCTACCACTCCAATGGCCTTCTTGGATGACTTATCTGCGAATTGCAGATTGATCCAGGTTTTACGAGGCTCCCCCACACCTAGCTTTTTGAATACTAAAAGCGACATCAAGTTGACACTCACTCCCACATTACACAGAGCCCTGCCTGTATAGGCCCCGCCAAGTGTAGCCTCAATCACAAAACTACATGGATCTTTCTTTTTCTTAGGTAGCCCATGCAAGACACATGTGTAGGGTTTTGAACATGGAATCATAGAGGAAGATAATTATTCCGTTCAAATCCCTCAAAGGATCACAAGTCAAGAACACATAACGATAGTAAAGGATTAATATGTGTTTACCTTTGGATTCTCCTTTGATGACTTCAAACGCGAATAGTGTCACGTTCTCTACGGTTGATCCACACCTAGGATAGAGAATTTGAACTTCACAACCTTCTTGTGCTAGCTAGAATGGAGGAAGGAGACGAAGAAATCACGCAACAAAGTCACAAAGGAGGATTCGGCCTCCTTGTGTGGCCGACGGGTAGGAGGGTTCGGCCCTCTTACTTGCTTGCCCTCAATTCTTTTCTCTCCTCTCAATATGTGTTATGAGTAACATCTCTTGAGAGGGAAGGAAGAAGTTCCTTTATATAGTCCAACTACTCCTAGTTGTTTCCATAAAGGGCCCAATACTAATCATATCCATATATGGACTAGTATTATTTGCTAATTAGTCCTACTAAGTTAGCAACTTGTTGCAATATGATCCTTTTAATTAATCTCTATTAATTAAGTCTCTTGTCCAATTATATCCATATGACGTGTGACCCCATAGGTTTCTACTTAATTGGTAGTAACTATTTACAAACATGATGCGGTGTCTAGCAACAGATCCATGCCACCCAATTAATAGAAATAGTCATCTTGACAAAACCTTGTGATCTTATTATCGCATCCCTTTGTCTCATTGTCCGGATTGGAAACGAGACATACAAGTCACACTCGTATATCAAATCCATGTTTCTCGATCCTGTGAATAGCCCTATCCACGCATATGACATCAATATCCCCATATTAATTCATATGAGTCTTACCAGACATTCTATAGGTGCCATCCCTCGAGTGGCCTCAGATAACTGCTCCCGTTATGTGGGAGGGACAAATTCTATCTACATCACTGACCATCTCTAAGATTTTTTCCTATTGTGCCCAACATGCGCTTTTATAACTACCCAGTTACGGAGTAGCGTTTGACTTTGTCAAAGCACAATATTCCACAACTATAGGATCTAGTGACTTCAAGTCTAAGGATGATAATATCCTATCACCGCGAGAAGCACTTGTGACTTTACATAACTTGTATGTAGCTTTCTCGGATTTGGGTCAATCCAGTATGTCATTACTCCTAATACATACCCATGTGTTGGATCGTGATATCTCCATATCAATCCAACCCCATACTAGTCTATAGATGATCGTCCTATTAATTATTATATTTGACAAGGGATATTTAAGATAAACAACACGATTTGTAAATTTAAGGACTTCATTATATTAAATATCTCCATAAATAATACAATGATTATTCTTGCAAATTCATACTAAAATTAGATTGCCTCTAGGGCATCTATTCCAACAACATGAACTCACATGCTCATTCAACTTCACTGTCTGAAAGTCATCCATAGCTTTTCTCCCAAGGATTGCATCCTTGATAAACCGCGCATAGTGAGGCATTTTTTGTAGCTCCTTAATCAACGAAATGTTTATGTGCAGTTTGGAAAAAATACTAAGAAATCGCCTGTACTCCTCAGAGTCATCCTTCTTATTTCTAGTTTTCAATGGAGAATGTGCATATCTAGAAGAAGGGGATGGTGGTAATACCTCATTGGACTTTTCCTCATCATGTGGAGTCATGCCCTTTGATTGGGGGACCATGAGAGGTGTCTTTTCATAATCGAAGACCTCATGCTCCTTAGCCTTTGATGCTTCAGCTCTGGCATGGATCGGGTATGGTGGATCAGTCAGCGAAACCCCGTTGAGAGTGGTAATGGCATTTACCTGGCGCACATTCTCTGGGTCAGACGGTAGAGAGCCAGGTGCTCTAGCAGATAATTGTGCTGCAATTTTCCCAACTTAAACCTCTAGTGAACGAAGAGAAGTCTTTGTAGCCTGCAAATCAGAAGACATAGCATTGACAGTCGTGGTCATATAGTTCATGTTGTTACTCAGCTGTGTTAACGCCTTCGTAAGTACATAAATCTCTGGGTTCGGCACTACAACAGCCGGTGGTGGAGCCTGCGAAACTGGTGCTTGTGGCATGTGCTGAAACCCAGGTGCGTATATAGCCCCATACTGATCCCCATACCTGAAACCTGGATGATATCTTGTGCCTGGTCTGTAGTTCACTTGGTTCCAATTCTGCCACTGTCCTTGTGCCCCCCAAAAGTTCACATCTTCACTTGCAATCTTGGCCAAGGCTGAATCAAATTCCTGCTCCTCTACTCTTGCAACTGGCTTCTTATCCCGACACGCATGCTTGGCTAAGTCAGACACCATCTTTCTGATCCCAGTCTTCCATTCATCATCCTTAGGTTCAGGCAATGCCGATAATCTCCTGGAATCATAGAGTTGTGAGTCCTGCTTAGCAAGCTGCTTCATGAGCGCATAAGCTCCTTCCTTGTCAACAAAGTACAGAAAATTGCCTCCAGCTTCTCTGTTAACCAGCTCCTGATTCTGACGTTCAAGACCATGGTAGAAGACCTGCAAAATTTCGTAATCCCAAAATCATGATTTGGGCACTTCCTGATCAAATGCATAAAACGGTCCCATGCATCCACCACGGTTTCATCGGCCTGTAGCTGAAAGCCTACAATATCACCCTGCAGCTCAATCACCCATTGAACTGGATTAAACTTGGCCATGAACTCATCCACACACTGAGCCCATGTAGTGATCGAATCAGGAGCTCTTGACTGGATCCACTTCTCAGCTGCACCCTTCAGACAGTAAGGGAATAAAATGAGCTTCAATGCCTCGCTTGTCACATCTTTGTATTTTGTAGTCTTTATGTAAGCATTGAATCTCCCAATAAATTCATTGGGTTCTTCATCCCTGTTCCCATAGAATTGGAACTGATTGGTTACCGTCTGAATTGTCGCAGGCTTAAGATCAAAGTTCTCGACCTGTATCTCTGGCACTACAATTGCCGGATTGTGTCCATAGGTGGACGAATGAAACTTCTCCACAATAGCCTGCCCAGACTTGTTGTACGGTGTCTGGGCGTTGCGATCATTTAGCTTCTTAGAAAGCTCTTCCAACCGCTGATTGAGTTGCGCGTTGGTTAATGGCTCAGTCATCGTGCCCTTTCTCTGATTTCTTCTCGGTGTTCTGAACAACTGCTCTAGATCTTCTAGTGGGGGCACAAGCTCTCTTAGGATCCCATGCATGCACTGAGAACCTAAAACAGCAGAAATCTGAAAACAAAGTAGCAAATAAAATAGAAAAATAAAAGCGAATTAAACTAATTATTAACTAAAAACTTGTTAACCGTTATCCCCGACAACGGCGCAAAAAACTTGATGCGGATTACTAGCGCGTATTACGCAAGCGTACGGTCAGGTAGTAAAGAGTGAGTATTTTTAGTACTCGGGTTTTCGATCCCACATAGACAAGCTCGCAACAAGTTTATAATTAACTATTTAATGTAGTTCACTAGGTAACCGAAATAAAAAGTGTGTGTTTTGTGGTGTTGCCACCCCAAACAATTGGCTGTAGTAAACACAGAAATATTTGTAAATTAAAATTAAGAAAAGTTCTTAATCAATAAATGGAGAGAACTAGGCAATCTCGTTGATCACCTAGGGTTGTAAACGATGTCCGAATTATCTGAGAAACACGTTAACTATACTCTAACTAAGCCGGGTAACAGCGCTGACTATCTCCTATCGGTCTCAAGTCATTCTACTTCATGATAGACTACAATCTCCTATCGGTCTCTTGTGTCTACCGGTCCGTTCTAGTAGGCTAACGACATGCACGACAACGAGTCCTGTCGGTCCACCGTTGCACGAAACAGTCGAATCTCACCTACCGAATCTACCCACACTAGCAAATCCTAACACGTCTCTTCTCAGTCTCAGTGATACAGGATTGATGTTCAAGACTCATCCTAGTTAGTTAGAATCACCGTCGTGCGTTCACTAACTAAGCAGTGTTTCCGGTTAGCTACTCCATTAAAACTGAGTATTAAGCACAGTACATGAACAATTTAATTAAAATAAGCTAACTTTAAGCATGAATCAACTATTGAATGAAACCCTAGTTCTTGAACCCTAGCTTATCTCCTAATCGTGTCACTCGATTAGGATTACTAACATAAACAAGAAACTAGAATTGATTCAAAAGATGAAATCAAGAAATCATGAAGCAAAGATCCAATCCGGAAAATATCATCGTTTACATGAACCCTAGGCTCTCAAATCGACATGCCTAGCTATGGTGTTTTTAGCTACTCATAGTTGAATAAGCAAAAACAAAGAGTTTCTCCATTAAAGTTGAATAAGAAAGGTAGAAAATATCAAACGCAAAGAAGCTTCAATGGTGAAGTTTTTTCTTCCTCGTTGTCTTCTTCTTCTTCTTTTTTCTCCTCCCGTTGGTTCTTCTCAGTCCCCTCTTTCTTCTCTTTTTTTCTTTTACGTGCATTTTTTGGATCTAGAAGTCTCCTAAGTAATCACAAGACAACTTTCAAGTAATGACCAAAAACCCCTCTTGTTTTGCCGTGCGTGCGCTGGTATTGCTTTCTGATCGCAGGACTAGAAAAATCCTGGTCCTGCGACCAACTTCTGATCATGCGACCATACCCCCTGGTCGTGAGTTACAGTTAGTTGCTCAAGTTTCTGGTCGCAAGACCAGAACATCCTGGTCCTGCGACCTCCTGGGTATTGTTTTTTCTTTTCTTTTCGGCCTTCTTGAAATATTGTTCGGCTTCATCTTTCTCAAGCTTACGCATATGTTCCGAAGTTCGTTTCTCCTCTCCTATTGATCCATGAGCTCCGTTTCCTGTCAAACATAACACGAAAACACCCCGTGCGATCAAAAGTGACAAAATAAATGTAAATTACGCGAGAAACGCCCGGATTTACAAATTAATGCTCAAAGCTAAAATCCTACGTTTTCTCTCTATTCGTAGTGTAAAACCAATATAATCAACCCGGAAAGCACGGAAAACGATATAAAATATGCGAGAAATATAACTCTAATAGAGAGTTATCAGCCGTGCCAGGACCACTTTGTTGATTAAGTAAGGTAGAGTCATCTGCATTTGGCTGCGCCACTGGAGTATGATGAGGTGCCTTCTGAGTTGCAGGGTTCCCAGAGATAGGTGCATTACTTTTCTCATCAATGTGATCAGGTGCAATACTGTTTTCATATGTAAAACCAGCTTCATGACTGTTTGTGTTTGGTGATGATGGACCAGCATCAAGGGCAATTCTGTTCTCACCAGCAATACCTATTACAACACAAGGAAAAAGATCAGTGAAGGTAGTAGAAGAATCAGTTAGGTCAGGTTTAGGAGGAGTAGAGGTTTGCTGAAAAGGAAAAACATTTTCATCAAATAACACATCTCTACTGATAAAGACTTTTTAAGTAGATTTGTCAAAGCAGATGTAACCTTTGTAGTTAGGAGCATAGCCTAAGAATACACATGTCTAGTTTTTGGATCAAGTCAAGCACATCTAAAGATTTTGAGTACAGCGTAATCATGTTGGCATTTGAACACAAGTTCCCAATGTGACATGTTATTGTGTTTTTGCTAGACATGCAATTAATCAAGTGAACAACAACAGAAAATTCATGAAGCCAGAAATACTTAGGTAAAAAACATGCTCAAGCAATGTGATGGCAGCGTCAACAATGTGTATATGTTTTTTTCCAGCTATCCCATTTTGTTGTGGTGTAAGAGGGCACACATTTTGATGAACAATGCCATCAAAAGATAATATAAGTTGAAACATATAAGAAATGTATTTAACTCCCCCATCTGATATAAGAATTTCGATGGTAGTGTTTAATTGATTTTCAATCTCAGTTTTGAAATTGGAGAAAACAATAGCAACTACTGACTTATGATGCAAAGGAAAGTTCCCATCGGTAAAGTTAGAAAAATTATCAGTTAACAAAACATAAAACTTGTAACCACAATAAGATTTAACACTAGCAAAACCTCAAACACCACTGTGTAAAAGTTGAAGTAGTGTTTCAGATACAGTAGTGGATGACTTATAAGGTACTCATTTTTCCTTTCAGACAATGTTCACAAACACAACCACCAGAAATATCAGACAATTGAAAGTCTTTAAACAAGTTTGAAGAAGATATAAAGATAATTTTTACAATATATCTTGAAGGGTGCCCTAATTTGGCATGCCAAAGAGGAGACTTGACATTCTTTCCTAAACATGCAAACTTTGCAGAATATTTGAGATCACCCTTAGCAGAGAAATGGTGAGTGTGAATTGGATAAAATCCATTCTCACTCAACTATTGAAATTGAAATTTGCCCAATACTGACTCGAATGTAAAAAGAATCAACATCAAAATACAAACTACAATTATGCTATTTCATCAGTGATAAACAAAAAGCAATTTGGTAGCCAAATGAGAACGTGAAGAGTGTTAACTAATGCGAAAGAATAACTAGTAGTGTGAAGAACGGAAATAATAGATTTAGAAATATGCAATGTTAACCATTACCAACATACACTTGATCAGTTCATTGATATTCAATACCCAAAGAGAGGTTTCCAAATTCAGAAGTCACATGGTTGGAAGCACCAAAATCAGATAGCCAATAATCTGGGGTAATGCCTTGAGAAAGTCCAAAACCAGTAGTCATAACAGAATCATATAAAGGCCAAATATTTTGGCTTTCATTTAATTTTAGTCCTTCAGTGTTGGATAATGATATTCTAGTCTTTGAAGGGCGAGGAGGATTGCTACCAAGTCTTTTCACTTTGCCTTTTGATCCTTCAAGTGTGAACATAACTTCAATCAGGTGCTTGTGCTATAATATATGCATCTATAATTAAAAAATGAATGTTCCTAATTGAAGCGAGATACAGAAGATCACTAATTGCGGTTAACACTGTGGAAATTATATTAGACTCAATAAGATGGCGAGTGTAAAATCCTAACCAATTGCCATTATTATCTCGTAAAACACCCCCACTCCCGACATAAATAGTTTGAAGAATCAACACTCCCGTTAGTATTAAGTATTATCGTGCCAATGATAGGTATGTTCTGTTCGAAGAGGCATCATAGTAAGATGACTGGTGCGGTCGTGAAACAAATTAGACTCAGTGACCAAATGGTGAGCGTTATTTACTATTATATGAGTATCAAAAGGAGGGAGATAAATAATGTTCTTGTTTCTAGCCACCCAAATTATCACAACAACCTTCATGGTAAGCTACGATTTCCTCCTCTTTAGAGAGCATTTTCTCAGAGATTTTTTTAAGTCTCACACATTTTTTTGAAAATTATAGATAGTTGAACATTTATAAGGTTTCGATTGTGTACCCCGTGAATTCTTAAACAAAAAGAACTAAATGCGTTTCCGCATGGGTAACGATTGGTGTATCAATATCATCCAAATAAAATATACAAAATGAAAACAAATATTTAGTTGCTCATGAAAAATGAATGTGAAACTCCCCTAAAAAATGCATGTTAAATTCCCTTAAAAAATGTATGTGAAATGACTATAGATACAACTCTATTCTTTGGGCCGAAAATTACTGACAAAAAAAAGTAGGGGTTAGGCATTTATGTAATTGTGCTTCGATTTAATTGATTCTTAAATCATTCAGAGGCTTCTAAAATTTTCCACTGAGCCTTATAAATAATGTTGAGCAATGAGATAATGTCATTGCCTTCATGATCTGTCCTAACCCTGTGCTTTATAAGAGTGTTAAGGTGTTCAAAAGTTATGATCCTTTTAAATATATCTTTAAGACATTCTACAATTAAGATCTGTTGTAGTGAAATATTGGGGGAAACTAAAGGAAATTCTTTTCAATTGCAAACCCATAAATAAGCTCAACTTCGTTGTTCGCTCCAACTGCATAAAGGGGGTTTCCAATTGCATATCGCTTTTCCCACGACTTTTCTTGCCTTCCATAACCCAAACACCAATTATGCGATGCAGATACACACATAAAGTAAAGTGGCTGTACAATATACGAAGTTAGATCTACTTGCGTTTAGGGTTTTCCTTCAACATTTGCGAGGGAAGCTCCGGATCAAGCCAAATGTTACAATATTAAAGTTGAAAGAGCAAACCAATGGACTACCTCGCCGTCTCGGATCCCAAGACACTGGTCGATGTAGCAGCCTAGTACCCTCCAACTCTCTTCACCAACTGTAATTTGTACAATATGCATTTTTATCCACTTCAATGCAAGTAACAAATATGTACAATTGGTTTTACTGAGTGAAACAAGTACATTTTTAATATTGGATTTATTCGCACGGGGTGATGAACGTAACTATTCCTACTCTCTTGAAAATATATTTGAAAGAAATGCAAGGTGGTCTGATCTACTTCTTGCACATATGAGAATAATCCTATGTGAGAAACTCGCTATTGATAACTCACCAAAATGTACCGAATATCACAAATCCTTTAGAATATATAACAGAGGCTTTGAAAATTTTCAAGGTGTAGCTTCAAGAATTAAGTGTTTTTAAGTGTATCACAAAAATTTTCAGAATAGCAAGGCGTTGAAACATACATTTCAACAGAACTTTAGTCATGATTTATTTGATGAAGTCTTGTGGGATATCGAGATTCTATTGAGATATGGTTTCAGCCTCATTCTCTACATTCTTTTCATTATCACATAAATCTCTTTGTCGGGCGATAGATGTCAACATCCGCATTGGGGCCATCCAACACAAGTTATGTCAACTCAGAGCGTGTCATTGAACGGAGGAACATGTCATCAGCCTTTGATTCTTTTGCACTCGTAGCCTGTTATGTAAATAATAATACTATTAAGCACGACAAAACGGACTAGTTTCCTGATTAGCGGAGCTGATTATCTATCCCATAAATCCCTACACATTTGAATAAATATATACTATCAACACGGGTCCTCAATAGTGAGGAAGAATGCATATGCATATGTCTTGCTGACTGACTAGCCCAAAATTGATATTTTGGCCCCTGATACCCCAGTCTCATCAGTACATCCATTGACTGTGTCTGGACCACAAAACAAATCTAATCATGATTATCAATTTGAAAATATCTTCCATAGCACATCCAAATAGTCACACGATTTAAATGTACAACTCATAATTTGTCTCTGACAAAGTTGGTGTCTACAATCTCACGTATGACGCACTAAGTACCATCAAGTCGTAAAATCAAGTATTGAAATTCTCTATATTCACATGATCATACATGTCACTAATGCACATATATTGGTGATCAAGTGTCAAAAACAATCCGAACATGCCACATAGATATGTGACATACAAGTTTTCTCAAAAAACATGAAAATCGTATTCTTGACATAATATATGTTTTGAATTTATAACATTATTTACAAATACAAAAAATCTCCTAAAATGATTCTCCCAATGGTTACTATGACATTGGAACCAAGTTTTCCATGATTGGGAATGTGAAAAATGAAGTTTTGGGGTTACTTTTGTGAGGTTCACACCCAAATTCGAGAGTGATACTTATAAAGAGAGAAGTGGGCTATTTAAAGTGTTCTTGAAAAAAAAGTATGCAAATAAATACATATGGAAGAAATAGAATGTGATTGAGTAGTGGAGGTTGGTGGTGTAGGTGAGAGTATGAAAAAGATAAGGCTCAAGGTAAAAATAGTAATGTGATAACTCCTTAATAACATTATTATACGTATACTTTATATTGCTATTTGTGTGAGTTTCGGTGAAAGTGACAAGATTTGAGCCAAAATATGAAAAAAATGCACTTTTGGATGTTTGAGAGCTTAAATGTACAATCTGGGCGTTTCTTAATGGTTTTGAGTATGATTTTCATAATTTATCACATTTGATCTTCTCGGTAGTGTTCGTGTTGTTGTTTGACAGGAACTACGCATGCATGATGATAGAGCCTTTTAGGAGCTATCTATTACTTCCATTTTACCACATTAACACGAGTGATTTGAGCTTAATGCTAAAGAATCTGAGTCGTTTTATCATTTGATGCTTCACATGCTTTGTATTGTTAGTCCGGGCGTTTCTATGCATATTTAGTTGTTATTTGTCTAATATAATCGCTTGGTATGTTTGTTCATGTTGTTTTGACAGGAACGGATGCTAATCGGTTGATAGGAGGCATGGAACGAACTTCGGAAACAACGGGAGCTCAAGTGGAACGGAGAGAAGCAAAGATGGAGAAGCAAGGATGACCAGTCTGCACTAATCTGATTATATCTTGAGTTATACAAATAATTTTGTATTTAAACCGGTGCCAAATGAAAGTATACACAAAGAGATTTCTGACGAGAGGTCACGGAGCTTAATCCGAGTCCGGATGAGAGAGATATGGCCTGCGCAAGATCAGCTTACAATTCTGGACGGGAATTACAAACTGGAGGGGCTGTAATGCAATTTCAGCAAAGTACATTATAAATTCGCCCCAGCTGATTAGAAAACGTGGAGAATACTTGGAAGAACATAACCACACGACGGAGGAAGAGAGAGAGACGCACGGGAGTTCAAGGAAGAGAGGATTCACGCCCCATCTTCAAGGATTTCATCGTTTGATTCTTTTTCTTCATCTCTTGTACTATTTTCTATAAAGATCATGATTTTATCAATAAATTTCATGTATAGCTAAACTAATAGCGAGGTGATTATGGAGAACTAGGGTTTACTTGGTTGATTGAAGGATTCATGGATTTACTTCATGCTTAAAGCTTAATTTCAATTTTGATTCTCACCATTCTTCTACCTGAGTTCTTAATTCTTAGCATGTGAGGCTTGATCACCCATAGCATGTTAGTTATCTAGGAGAGTGTATGAAAATAACTCAACCCTAGGTTCGTGAAGAGTAGGAAGACACTCTTAATATTCTTGAGACTGAGAGGTGAAAGAATGAGAGTGATCACATAAAGATTGTTTCAGCTGATTATGTTAAAGTAACAACTTTGCAAGGTTGAGAGGTCTTGTGGGTACCTTTATTATATCAACTAGAGTAGTGTTATTAAAAACATTAGACTGAAAGGATTTTTTGTTGAATACACCACAGTGTGATACATGATTGAGAGATATGTGTTACGAGTATAATCTGATATGGTGAAAGAAATAGTGAAGTGTTGTGAATTGAATCCGGAAATCAACTAAGCATCCTAGGGACCCTAAATCATCTAGTTTCTCCATACTCTTAGTACTATCATTTATTTAATTTGCAGTTCTTAGTTACGTAGAGCCACTTGTTTGGGGGTGGCAACCTCACAATTCTCAACACTTTTTACCGGTTACTTAGTAGACTCAATTAATTAGTTAGTTAAAGCTTGTTACGAGCTTGTCCTCGTGGGATTCGACAACCCGAGTATTAAAAATACTCACACTTTACTACTCGACCGTGCACTTGCGTACACACGCTAGTAATACGTGTCAAGTTTTTGGCGCCGTTGCCGGGGACAACGGTTAACAAGTTTTAGTTAGAAATTAGTTTATTTTATATTTTATTTTTGTTTTGTTTACTCTTTGTTGCCTCACGGGTTTGCTAGTGCTGTTTTCTCAGGAATCGATGGCAGAGGGACAAGAGCCGAGCAGCCCTACCCAAGAACAGCTGGAAGCTAGGTTAGCTAATATTGAAGAGCAAGTACGGGTAGCAACATCCTCAATGCCCTACAACCGCTCTGGGAAGGCAATCATCAAAGGATTTGAGGTGAACCTTAAAGGAACTGAGCCGGCAATTGTAGTGCCACCAATTCAGGCAGAGAATTTTTGCCTAAAGCTGAAGGAAATTCAATTTGTGAGGGATGAGTTCCCATTCGCGGGCAGTGAAGACGAATATCCTCATGAATTTATTGAGGAATTTTAGCATTATTGCACTTATACCCGCTACAAGGGGGTCACTGCCGAAGCACTTAAACTTATGATGTTCCCTTATTGCCTGACGGGAGCAGCTGAGGATTGGTTGGACTCTTTGCCATCCAACTCCATCAAAACTTGGGAAGAGTGTGTCTCGCAGTTTATGGTTAGATTTTTTCCATTCTCTCGGATGATTCAGCTACAGAACGAGATTTGGAATTTCAGACAACATGAGAGTGAATCATTGGTCCACGCATGGGATCGCATCAACCTCTTGTTACGCAAATGCCCAAACCACAGAATTGACGAGGGCACATCATTCGTGTATTCTATGATGCACTTGACAAGTCTGATATAGACAAGCTTGATATTGAAGCTGGGGGTAATTTCTTGTTCAACTGTGATTTGGAGGGGGCATATAAGCTGGTAAGATGTGTGGTTAAACAGGAGGATAGCATGGGAAAGTCTTACCACAAAACAGTTCCAATGAAGCATAACTCAGTTGCCTACAATACTGTTCAGGTGAATGCAATGGAGGTGAAGCCGGTAGAAGATGTTGCAGAGTTGTATTCGCAGCAACAGGACTAAGCTTCAGAGTTAGAAGAAATGAAAAAGATGATGAAGATGATGGGTGAACACATGATGACCATGCAAACTCAGTTCACTACTTTTGCAGCTTCACTCCAGGTGGCTAAAGCTGAAATTGTGTCTTTGAAGAAACAACTCGACCAAAAAGCACTGGAAAGTAGTATTGACACATCTCAGGAACAGGCTGAAGCCATCACTACTCACAACGGGATTGCACTGACTTACTCTCCCTACCCGAGTCATGCCAGAGAAGAAGCATCAAAGTAAAAGGAGCATGAAGTCTTCGATTCTGAGAAGACTCCTGTCATGGTCCCCTAATAAAAGGGCATGACTTCGCCAACTGAGGAAGTGATTAAAGAGGTAACTCCACCCCTTTATTCTTCCGAGAATCTCCCTTTTCCATTGCATAGCAGGAAGAAGAAAGACGACTCTCAGGATTATAGGCAATTCGTATCTATCTTCTCAAAACTGCACATTAACGTACCACTCATTGATGCAGCCAAAATAATGCCTAAGTATGCTAAATTCATGAAAGATGCAAAGTTGAGTAAGAAAGTTTTTGATGACTTTCAGACTGTGGACTTGACTGAGCATGTTAGCTCATGTGCCTTACATGGGTTACCTCATAAACAGAAGGATCCGTGCAGCTTCGTAATTGAAGCTACTTTAGGTGGAGCCTACACGGGACAGGCCCTGTGTGACTTGGGGGCTAGTGTCAATCTGATGCCACTCTCGGTATTTCAGAAGTTAGGTGTGGGGGCGCGATCCACCTGGATCAATCTGCAATTTGCAGATAAGTCATCTAAGAAAGCCTATGGGGTGGTTGAAGATGTCTTGGTGAAGGTTGGGAGTCTCATCATCCCAGCTGATTTTGTCATTCTAGATATGCCGCCAGGAGACGTTCCGATTATTTTGGGTAGGCCCTTCTTGGCTACCGGTCGGACATTGATAGATGTTGAGAACGGGGAGTTAATCATGAGGATCAATGATGTACGTGAGACTTTCAGGGTTTCCAATGCCACTCCCCAACAGTCTCAGGGGCAATCAACAGTTCCACATGCCATGCATGTAGTGCATCAAATTCGAGATGTGACAAAGGAAGATCCACCTGATCCTAAAGTGAAGCACAAGGTCGTCTGGAAGATCTTGCAGAGACCACAAGAGGATTGGGCAAGCGTGCCAAGCCACCTTTCTAGGTGGAAGAGGTAACTTGGTCGGGCCGTCGACCTTAAATTACAAGCGCTTCTTGGGAGGCAACCCAAGGTAGAGTAGGGATTTTGTTATTTTATTTTACGTATGTTCTTTGAATTATCCATATTTTATAGTGAGATATGAGAGAGAGGGTGTTTTAATGTCTTTGATGAGTGTGCAGGTACCGAGGACCTCTTGATTCTTTGCTTTGATGCATGTGCACAAATTTGCATGAAAAACGAGGAACAACGAGCTAATCAGGAGCATTGCGCTTGATGAAGGAGCTATTAGAGGTCGAGGAGTAGCCAATTATTCATGAGGAACACGGTAGCAAGTTGGAGTTTCGAGGTTGCACGCATCGGAATCCGGAGAGGAGATAAAAGTTCAAGAGCTTTGGAGGTGAGATTCTTTGCATAAGAGAGATAAATTGAGCAGACATGGAAAATTTCTTGGATTTGGGAATTTTCTAGTCAAAAATGGATTCCTCGTCGAGTGAGGAGTCCAACGGTTCAATAATCGCACAAATCGAATACCGGATGAAGAAGATAGAGCAAAAATAAAACGGGCGAAAGTAGTGCATTTCGGCACCCATTTCGGGCCGAAATGGGGGCCGAAATCGGGCGGGTTTGTCCGATTTTGGGGGTGCTTTTTGGTACTTTCTTGATTTTTTAAAGCCAATATCCAACCAACAAGTCCCCTAACTCCCCAATTTGGATCAAACACTTCCCAACTTCATCTTCTTCCTCTCCAAACCCTCAAGAACACAAACTTACCCCAAAACGCACCCAGATCCCAAAGTTTTTGAGATAGTGAATGGATTAACTCTTGAGCTTTTGAGATAGTGAGCGGATTGAGTGTGGGGGAATTCAAAGAGGAAGGTCTCCAAGAATGTAAATTTTACAATTCATTGCTTAAAGGGGGATTCGGCCAAATTTCAAAGAGGAACTCAAGACGGGAACACCAAGGAGCACATCAACGGTATGCTTGCTTCAACTTGCTCAAGTTTTTGGAAAATTTGGTCGACCGAATCGGTCCTTCTTGACTAATTTTCGCGAAACTAATCCCGTAAGAATGGTACTCCGGGATAATAGGTACCACATAGTCTCTCTCTTTAAATTATCGCTCTAGACGATATGATTCATTTTATGCAAAGTGCCATGCAACACTTGTCATTTTGAATCCTTACATGTTGAGATCATGTCATTGGGGGGAAACTTCAATTTCAATGAGGACAATTATTATCTCAAGTGTGGGGGGTGGGGGGTTTACACATATCTTTACTTGCCTTAACTTGCATTGCCTCGTTACATATAGAATAGTGAGTCAGTTTGCACGTAGGTGTCGGAGTTAGGATTGCATGTGCACGTTTAAGTATTTGCATTGGATATAATTGTTGCACTTTTAAATATTGAGTCCCCCTACCCAATAGTTTTTCGTTAATCGAGTTGTCCCAAGCATATAGAGTTAGGAAAATTAAAACAAAAACAAAGAAAAAATTAAAAACAAGAAAAACCCTAAAAATTGAAATTTTTGAGAAAGGGCAATTGAAGAGAGTAAGAGTGGAGAGGGCTCAATGATAGTATTTCCTAGGTAGTATGAAAATCTGAGGTGAGGTAGACACGCGATAATCTGGAGTAGGAAGGCTATAGGGCCAATGCACTTGAGAATTGTGAGTAGCTGTCTCTCAAACTAGTTATCCTACTAGTGCTACACCACCGTCACTTAGGTAGTCGTCAATTCTCCTCGTAGTGGCAACGGAATAGCTGTGCGAGTGATTTTATGGGGACCTCACGTCCCGTATCCATCGCCTAGGTCCACTAGTTACCCCAATTTGATCCATTTACCCCTTTTATTCACAGCCTCTAGCCTAGGAAGCCATTCCTTGTGACTTCTATCACTAGTTAGAATGGTCCCTTCCTATGCGTCATGATAGAGGGATTTGAGTTAGGGAGGTGCGATGAGGGTGAGCTGATATTATACATATTGAGTGGACATTCTTACATGTCATCTTTTGAGGGGATGTGAGGGTGAGTTAGAGACGGCAGCACACTTCGGTGTGGCGGTGAGTCGTGTCCATACATCACGCCCACAGGTGGAGTGTCGTAGTGCGTGATACCTTTCCGCACGTCATGGGGTGGGGTTTGATTGATCTTATAGGAGGACGTGCTTCTACTTCATTCATATTTTCTACATATTAGGTGATGAGGAGGATTGGTTGGAATTAGAACGTTTACAAATTGACTACCGGGTTTTGGATATGCTTTACATCAAGTGTGGGGGTGTCGACATATATTTGATTTCATTATTTGATTTGAAACATTTCACCCCCACGTTATCTATATTGATTTGATCTCCTTGGATATTACAATCGTATTGGTGGCTCCATGTTCTTATTGGTATGGGATTGAAATTGGAAAAAAAAGAAAAGAAAAAAAAACAGAAAGTTGAAAGTGAAATGGAATAGGGAGCTGAAAATTAAACTTCATGAAGACCAAGGAGAGTAGCTATTGTTCGAGATCACTTCTTCACATTTGTGGCCGCGAGAACGGCGTTGCACCAATATTGAGGGAATGAGGGCCGGAGTAGTTAGTTCAGTGGGGTTCCTTGGATTTTGGTGAGGGAGTGTGAGAATTGGTTTTTGTGAGATATATCATGACGTCTAGGACTGCGCTTCTAAATATCCTGTCATACCCGTCCTAAGCCGTCAACATTTTAACCCATGGATAAATAGCTCGGATGGTAAGTTCTAGGGATACGTTTGATGAGTGTGCGGAAGCAACTGATTGAGTGTTCGTGCCCGTTCTGTCTGACGAAACTGGCCGCAAGTTCTACCGATCACCGAAGTTTAGAATCTTCTAGGGGATGTGAGAGCCTTATGACATGCCGGTTTGTTCTTTGAGATTGCCCAATCTCTGCTAAAAAGAAGAAAAAAAAATTTCTTTACTTTATTGCATTGTGTATAATCGAGTTGCATTGTTCATAGTCATGTAGATTGCATAGTCCAGTGTTTGAGTTGTTGCGTCTAAGGCAAAATAAAGATATATGTGAATCTTGGAATCAAGTGTTGCTCGGGACGAGCAAGAAGGTAGTGTGGGGGAATTTGATAGCGCATTTTAGGAGCTATCTATTACTTCCATTTTACCACATTAACACGAGTGATTTGAGCTTAATGTTAAAGAATCTGAGTCGTTTTATCACTTGATGCTTCACATGCTTTGTATTTTTAGTCCAGGCATTTCTATGCATATTTAGTTGTTATTTTTTAAATATAATCGCTTGGTATGTTTGTTCATGTTGTTTTGACAGGAACGGATTCTAATCGGTTGATAGGAGGCATGGAACGAACTTCGGAAACAACGGGAGCTCAAGTTGAACGGAGAGAAGCAAAGATGGAGAAGCAAGGATGACCAGTCTGCACTAATCTGATTATATCTTGAGTTCTACAAATAATTTTGGAGTGAAACCGGTGCCAAATGAAATTAAACTCAAAGAGCTTTCTGACGATAGGTCACAGAGCTTAATCCGAGTCCGGATGAGAGAGATATGGCCTGCGCAAGATCAACTTACAATTCTGGACGGGAATTACAAACTGGAGGGGCTGTAATGCAATTTCAGCAAAGTACATTAAAAATTCTCCCCAGCTGATTAGAAATTGTGGAGAAGACTTGGAATAACATAACCCCACGACAAAGGAAGAGAGAGAGACGCACGGGAGTTCAAGGAAGAGAGGAGTCACGCCCCATCTTCAAGGATTTCATCGTTTGATTCTTTTTCTTCATCTCTTGTACTATTGTCTATGGAGATCATGATTTTATCAAGAGATTTCATGTATAGCTAAACTCATAGCTAGGTGATTATGGAGAACTAGGGTTTACTTGGTTGATTGATGGATTCATGGATTTACTTCATGCTTAAAGCTTAATTTCACTTTTAATTCTCACGATTCTTCTACTTGAGTTCTTAATTCTTAGCATGTGAGGCTTGATCACCCATAGCATGTTAGTTATCTAGGAGAGCGTATGAAAATAACTCAACCCTAGGTTCGTGAAGAGTAGGAAGACACTCTTAATATTCTTGAGACTGATAGGTGAAAGAATGAGAGTGATCACATAAAGATTGTTTCAGCTGATTATGTTAAAGTAACAACTTTGCAAGGTTGAGTGGTCTTGTGGGTACCTTTATTATATCAACTAGAGTAGTGTTATTAACAACATTAGACTGAAAGGATTTGTTGTTGAATACACCACAATGTGATAGATGATTGAGAGATATGTCTTATTCGTATAATCTGATATGGTGAAAGAAATAGTGAAGTGTTGTGAATTGAATCCGGAAATCAACTAAACATCCTAGAGACCCTAAATCATCTAGTTTCTCCATACTCTTAGTACTATCATTCATTTAATTTGCAGTTCTTAGTTACGTAGAGCCACTTGTTTGGGGGTGGCAACCTCACAATTCTCAACACTTTTTACCGGTTACTTAGTAGACTCAATTAACTAGTTAGTTAAAGCTTGTTACGAGCTTGTCCACGTGGGATTCGGCAACCCGAGTATTAAAAATACTCACACTTTACTACTCAACCGTGCACTTGCGTACACACGCTAGTAATACTTGTCACAGGAATCAAGTGGAGAGAAGAAACGAGCTTCAGAATAGAAGAAAAGACGAATTTGGCACGTTTTGGATGTTTTCGCCAAATATTGGGAAATAATTGAGAAAACGAGATTATGAACTGGAAACGGGAATTTCTCTACATGGATGAAGTTTAAGTCTTAAAAGGAATCCAAAGGTGCAAAGATCACATTTATCGGAGTTCGGACGAACAAGTTATGTCAAAAAGGATGCTCAAAGAGATAAAACGCGGTTAAAAGCATCCGGAAATGCCAAAAACACCTTTCGAGGAGCTAAATTTATGAATGAAGGGTTCCCCAAAATTTGGGAATGTTTTATAGCATACAAGGAGTCTCGAGGTCAAGAAGATCCTTAAGGAAGCAAAGTCGCGGGCAATGAATCGGAAAAGAGTCGAAAAATGATTTTTTTGCTGTTGAGGAGTCTCTTAGTATTAAGAGAAAAGTCTTAGTACGAAGAGAAAACACTTAGAAAATTTTTGATGGTTGAAAAGTCGTCTCAGAATAGCTATCTGCCCCCAACTGGGAAGGCCTTCGCACGAAGAGAAAAAGTCTTTGTACGGAGACTCTTCGTGCGAAGAGAAAAGTGTTAGTACGAAGACATCGCTGGGTTTGACAAATTTGATGCGGGGCTGTTATGCAATTTATCAAAACTTTGTCCTCTTGTTTTGGATACGTATTGAAACAACTTAGGTCGTCCTTTCCAGGGGTAAGCAAGGTTTTGGGACATTTTCTAGAGCAAGAAGATATCGGGAGCAAGCTTGGAGTTTAGGATTGCATCGTTTGGATATTTTCTCTTCTCTTTCTCTCTAGTTTTTGTTTATGGTCATTGAACTTGTTGATTTGATCATGTGTAGTCGTAGATAAAACCTTTATTGCTGGAATTACTTGTTGGAGAGCTAGGGTTTGCCTGAATGAATGTTTTGATACTCTGATTCGTTCTTTGGATTAAAATTATGCGTTCTCCTCTTATTATGACTATCTTGTGTTTGATTATTCAATGTTCTTGCGAGTAGCTAACGTAGGAGCAAATTTAATTAGAACTTGTGTGGTAACTCCATGAGATCTAGTCGGTAAATCAAGATAATCACCTAGTCGTATCATTATCTCGTAACTGGGTAGTGTTAATTAGGATCAAAGAGTAGATTAAATTCCAATAATGCATGCTTATAATTGAATTAGACTTGGTAACGCGGACTAAATCGATCATAAGTGTAGGCAAATTGCTTGGTAACTCGTTATTTGTAGAATGCTTGATTGATAAGAGTAGTGTATTTGCGTTCCAAAGATCAAGATAACATTCACATCATCCTTAGTGATCCACAAGAAGGATTCCCAGCACTTGTCTCTCTCATAAGAAAACACCCTATAATTCTTGTCTTCGTTAATTGTGAAGAAACTCATAGTTAATTGAGATATTTGTTATTTCATTTTAGTAAACTTAGGAACAGCAAACAACTTTGCGACTTGCCCACATAAGGTTATATATAATAACTGATTTAACAAAGTCCCATGGGTTCGACAACCCGGATTTCCAGATTATTACTACACACGACGGACATACACTTGTGGTTAGATCTTGTCAGAATGCATAGTGTTCATATGGTGGCGGGTGGACTTGGTGACTCACCACATGCATGATGGTGTGTTGACACCTCGCCAATGAGGTATCACTTGCTTGTGCTGTATGTGACATACATGGTGACACATATGAGGGGAGGTAAGTGTAGCTTTTCATACTTTAGGATATAAATTAGAATTAGGGCGGTCTTCTCAATTTCAGAGAATTGTGCTAATACCCAATAATTTTATTTAGAGGTGTCAAACGGGTGGGTTGGGCGGGTTCATCATGTTCATAAATGGGTTTGCTGAAAAACGGGTCAAACACGCTCTACCCGTTTAATCACATGGGTGTTAATGGGCGGGTCATAAGTGGGTCCATATGACACGCCAACCCATTATGACCCGTTTACCATCCATTACAATCAACTGAAAAGGGGACTAAATTTTACAATGATAATATATGAATAAACACTCGCCAAGAAAAATAAAAAGTCCATCACTAGCACTCGGAGAGGAAAAATCATAGCCTCTCTTGAATAATTTCAATTTCTGATAAAATAAAAATACATGGCCTCTCCCACTCTCTTATTTTGTGAGAAGACGATAGATCGGTCTTCACCTATCTCTATTTGAGTCCCTTACAATAGTGGTTCTAATGCTGACCATGTTTTCCTGTTCCATTTGAAGGCTTGTTCTAGTATTTTGATTATGGAGGATTCATCGAAACGTTGAAAGGTTCAAATCGAAGTCTTCAATATCATTTGAATAATCAACCTCAGAGTTCTCATTGATCTGGAGGCAGCATAGAGTAGAGGTAAACAAAGTTCTCCATTCTGGAGGCATAATTGAATTTGTGTTTTTGATTTCAATTTGAAGGTTTTCAATGTTCCGATTTGCTTGAACGTTCGACTGGGAGTTCCCTTCGCGAGCTTGTCTAAATATGAAGGTAAAATACTCTCTCCTTTATCATAGAGCCGAAACAGAGAGAGGGGAGTGAATAAACGGTTGTAGGGGGGTTCACTTCTCAACCCTCATAACCCATATAATTTAGGAAAGAAGGAGTGCTACATGTCTGGCGAATTGGTCTTTGAAAAATACCCTCTTCATCACTTATGTTTAGGGTTTGACCTTAACTAGAGTAACTAACTCAATTTTATCTTAATTACCCTTATATTTTAAACAAAACACTCTCTTCTCTCTTCTTATGAACTAGGACGTGCGATTTCTTTGCTCGTCCCAGTTTGTACTCGTTGTGTACGAGAGAATCCTGCAGAGAGAATTCAATATACACCAAGAGCAGATGATAGAAATAACACATGAAGTGTTGGGTTGTGTGTAGGGAGAGAGTAAGGCAATAGCACCGTGAGAGAGAGAGAGACAGGATTTTGGCAGAGCTTCCGCGTATTTCAGGTGAGTCTCCCTTGTATGGAAGGGTTAACGACCTATATATATAACGAAGAATGTGACCGTTGTAGTGTGGTTAATGCGCCCATTAATGGCGGCTTAATTAGCTTAACCACAACGGCACGTTCATCCGCGTATATAGGGACCGTTACAGCACGTTGTCCGCGTATACCGGAACTGTTACAAGGTTGACCGGGTTTGACCGGGTTGACCGGGTTTATGAAGCTCGTGCCATAAATCTCTCAAAAGCAGTTACTAGGGGTCGTGCGCGGGGGGCTTGGTTGTCGCTCGCGCGTGACAGGACTTACTCTAGCCACCAAACCACTAAGTCCCTACAAGTCCCGTGAGGTGGTATGCGAGGGCCCTGTCTCGCAGCCCCCACGTGGATCAGCGCGGCTGGTGATCCAGTGTGTGTAGAGCACAGTATGGTGTGCTGGATGGTCGCCACATGGCTAAGATCTTCCTGTCCAGAAAGCACTATCTACATTAGCCCCCTTTCTGCGCGTGAAGACTCATAGCCGGATAGGCTTCCATGCGCAGGAACCAACGTACGCGTCGCCGCCACGCACCAATTCAAATACACGCAAATTCAGCCCCCGTGCCTGCCATTATGACCTAAAACCCCTAGAGTCGTTCCGTCTGGTCTTTTAGGGTTTTAGGCGTGACGTCAGCTTGTCCTGTGATTGCGCGATTCGACGGTGACGGTTGCGATTCGACTACTGAAAGGACGCAACCCTTCATTGTTTTTGGATAAATACTCTGTGCTCTCCATTGTTGCAAAGCATCACTTCTTTCTCTTAAAGTGAATGATACCCGGAAGCCTTGAAGAGCAGATTCAAATAATCAATCATCAATTCTTTCTTGTCAATCGTCTTCTTCAACTGTCCGCATCCAAGCAAGCTTTACCAAAACAAGATTGGCCTTGTTCAATTTTATTTAACATATCGATACATGCTTTGAACTGTATTGGATCTGTAAACCCATGACTATCTGAAACATATTATCCATTGGAAACTGCGAAAAAAACCTTGTTCTTCAAACCCAGAATTGATCTAATCCCCAGATTGTAGCAATTTTGAATGTGAGGCTTTTGAAATTCCCAGTAATGTAAACGATTTTGAACTTTCAAAACCCAAAATTGACACTGAGTCGTTCATCTTTTCAAAGCATTGTTGCTCTAAATCAAACTGAGATTCAAACTTCAAATCGAACTAAGATTCAAACTAAAGCATGTGTATTTCTCCCCGCTTTTTTCTAGATTTTCCGCAGGAATGCAAAGACAAAAGGAACCAAACCCGTAAAAGAGGTAGAAGAAATACCTGATCTTCCCAGACCTTATGGCGGAAAGCCCCCTATCTGGGTGGCAAAGACTTCTACCATGCTAGGGTTAAGGTGAAGAACCTGTCAACCCCCGTTCCTGCTGAAGAATTGCAAACGTTGACCCCTCCTGCTAACGCCGCCATGCTGGAACTGATCGATTCCAAGGATGTGGTTCAATTGGGGGTTGAAAATGGGTTTTTCCCGCATACTGCGATTTCCACTCAAGCGTTCGTTCAGAAATCGGACTTCATGGATGAGTGGATCGACCATGTGTTGACCCACCATGCCATCACATTGAACAATGCTGGCATATATTTTGCAGTCCGTGCTATGAAGTGTGCTGCCGTGAAGCTGGACCAGTCCATGCTTCTAAACCTTTTGTCCCGCTACTCGCCTGCGACCCACACATTCCACTTTGATGAGTTCGAGGCTGCTCCTACTCTCGAAGATGTACACATACTGTACGATCTTTCTCCTGTTGGCGAGGTGGATCCCCTGAGTCCCTTGAGAACTGATCCGGAACTTGCTCTCTACAAGAAAATGGAGGAGTGCTTGTCAGAAGTCAAGAAAATTTCCACTCGGTGGACGTCTGCGAAGCTTCTTCCCGACTGGCAACTGGTTGATACATCTGCGAAGAACACCTGGAACAAGTGGGTGCAGTACTTCTTTCGCGATTATGCGAACAGTAGCGTCACCAAGAAACTTCTGAGCCAGAACCCGAAAGTGAAGAATTACGTGAACGGGAAAGGGTACCATTTGACTTTGTGTGACTTTATCTGCGCCTGGTTGTCGAGGTATCTAATCGATGGCCATCCCCATGAAGGGGTTTTCTACCATGTCCTTCCCCTTGCTGTGAAGCTGACCCTTGGTCAAAGGGTCGCACTTGGACCACTAGTATTGGGTAACTTGTACCACAGATTAGATAAACTTGTTGTGGCAACCAAAGATTCTCGCGGCCGCCTTGATGTGTTAACCTATGTCAATATTGCGTTCCTGACTATGTGGGTCTTCGAGCGCTGGCCTTCTTATGCTCCTATTCCTGCTAAGCCCAGCAAGTGGTGCGTCCCTGGTGCGGAGGAGGAGCTTAACAGCGGCAGGGCTGCGAGATGGTTCGGAACTCACTTCCCTAAGTGTACCTGGAGTCTGATATGCGACGATCGCAGCGAGTTTACAGCTAGGCCATATGCCACGCGTGTCGAGAATGTGCGATGGTTCCCAAAATTGTATCCTTCCAAGGCTGTTGCTTTCTCGGAAGATCTTCTTTTCGAGGGTGGGAAGCATTTCCACGAGCGCTATCGCGAATTCTTCTGCTGGTGTCTGAGAGGTTCCCTTCCTGCTCTTGCCGAGTATGTTCGCGAGCTTACTCCTAAGTACGAGAGGATCACGGTGGATGTCGATCCGACTCGCGTTTCTCCCCAGTTTGGCTTTGATGCGGTGGCACCATCGATCTGGCCGCAGTCCATCATAAGGGGCTGCTACAAGCGACTGCTGTCTGGCGAGTGTAAGACAATCCTAAGGAGCAATCTTCCCTTCAAGCAGCCCCCAGGTGACCGCGTGGGTGGTGTAGATAGTGCTTTCTGAGCTGACAGATCTTGGCCACGTGGCAACCATCTAGCACACCATATTGTGCTCCACACACACTGGATCACCAGCCGCGCTGATCCATGTGGGGGCTGCGAGACAGGGCCCTCGCATACCACTGCACGGGACTTGTAGGGACTTAGTGGTTTGGAGGCTAGAGTAAGTCCTGTCGCGTGCGAGCCAAGCCCGCGCGCGACCTTTAGTAACTGCTTTTGAGAGATTTATGGCACGAGCTCCATAAACCCGGTCAATCCGGTCAAACCCGGTCAACCTCGTAACGGTTCCGGTATTCGCGCATAACGTGCTGTAACGGTCCCTATATAGGCGGACGAACGTCCCGTTGCGGTTAAGCTAATTAAGCCGCCATTGATGGGCGCATTAACCACACTGCAACGGTCACATTCTCCGTTATATATAGGACGTTAACCTTTCCATACAAAGGAGAACACACTGGCCATACGCGGAAGCTCTGCCAAACCTCTGTCTCTCTCTCAAAAATTACTACTGCCTTACTCTCTCCCTACACACAACCCAACTCTTCCTGTGCTATCTCTGATCCTATACTTACGGTGTACACGGAGGTCTCCCCGCCGGAATCTCTTGTGCACATTTTGGTGAACCTGACGTGAACTTACCAACAAAAGCAACCATGTCTCAGGAGGATGATATCAGCAACATATCGCCTTCCACCGAAGCTGCCTCGCGAGAGGAGACCCGCCGTACTCCTACGACCCCCGGTGAGGCACCGACGCTAGAATCCTTGGACGCCACCATCCAAGGTCAGGCGAAAGCCCTCAAAGCTCAATCTGCGCAGCTAGAACGGATCATGGCTGTCTTGGGGACTCTTGCACCGAACCCTGCGCAAGCCACCGCCGTCTCTCAAGGAGGAGGAGCCTCCACCGCTTAAGGATTGGGCGTGTCAACCACACCCCCCAACCCTAATCCGCAGACTCCACCGGCAACTACGCAGCTACCCTCGATTCAAGGGTCAACAGCCCAAATGTTGCGTCTCACTGCTCACACCCCTCAGCCTCTGGCCTTGGTACCTAATCCGGCCCCGCAATATCCCTTGCCTCCTCCAACGGCAATCTGGGGTAATGCGAACGCTCAATACGTCCCCAATCCTCCTACGACATATGTGTCGCCTCCGCCTTCGGCGAACCCTCCACCTGCTGCCGAGGGAAACACCCCAGAGTGTATGACGTCTCTGCAGAAGCGTATAGACACCATTCTGGCTCACCAATCATTCGCGGATACCATCATCCCAAAGCTAGACAACGATCCACCCATCCCGCGGGAGATCTATCTCATGCCCAACCCGGTTGGGTACAAGGCTCCTAAATGGGATAAGTTCAAGGATGTCAATGGAAACGCTCATGAACATGTCATGCGTTTCATCGATGTCATGGGACCGTATGGAGCTGATCCCAAACTGCTGATGCGAGAATTCCCGAAGTCTTTGGGAAACATGGCATACAAGTGGTACAGGACGTTGGAAGCTGGGTCCGTCAAGACTTGGGACGACATGGTCCAAAAGTTCTACACCAAGTTCTTCCAGATGGAAGAAAAGGTGACAATGATCCACCTCTCGCGGATGTATCAGAGGCGAGGAGGACGGGATAACTTTCATCAAGAAGTTCAGGGCGAAGTCCTTGGAATGCAAAGATCCGATGCTCGAAAGTCGGCTTGTAGAGATATGCCTGCAGTGCATGCGAGATGAATACAAAGGTATGCTCATCAACCTGCAAACGCCCACGTTTTCAAAACTAACCGAATGCACGAAGAACATCGAGCCTATAGTTGAGAGGCAGAAAAAGAAAAACGCTCCGGAGCGATCCTCGAGCGGTACTACCTACAAGATCGGGAGGTTCAGTTACAAGAGGGGACGCGAAGCTGAGGTCAATACAGTTTCACCCTAGAAGCAGGCGAAGATTGTGAACTTTGACGCACTACCTCTGCCTTGTTCGGTGGAAGAGGCAAGCGACCTCTGCAGGCAGTGGCGCAAGGACGGTGTCCTACCGCCGCTCGAGAAGGCACCCTCCAAGGAGATGGTGAGGGACCCGAAGTGGTGCGAGTACCACGGCAAGGTCATGCATCCCACGACCGACTGTAAGAAGCTCAGGATTGTATTCAGCCAGAAGATGAAGAACGGCGAGCTGATCGTCAGCGATCACAGGAAGGATGTGCGCAGAAATCCACTTCCTGCCCATGCGGAGCAAGACTCAAAAGGCAAAGAGGTCGCCATGATCTCCATTGTGTATATGGAAGAGGTCGCAGAGGATGGTCTACCCATCATTGCCGAAGTCCATGACGATGAGGACTACAGCAAAGACACGGAGGATGAACGTGCCGACCGGATGAAGGGGTCGCACGGCTTTAGCAGATTCTTCGACGAGATGAACTTCTCCGAGAAGTGCCGGACAGAAATGACGAAAGCAATCTTGAGGATAGCAGAGGACTACGAGGAGGATCTTGTAGTCTCCAATGGGAAGGTTGTCAGGGCGTCTCGCTTTACAGAAACGATTATGACCTTTTCCGCCAGCGACAAAAAGACAGATGCGAGCCATCAGAGGCCTCTGTATGTGACGGCCATCATCAATGGCGTCGAGTTCAAAAGAGCATTCGTCGATGGAGGAGCAACGGTCAACGTCGTTTCGCTCCACACACTGAAACTAGCAGGGATCCCCGAGTACAAGATTGTCAGGCGTCCCTCTCTGCTGATGGGATTTGGAAGCGACTCCAGAATGACGATAGGATGGATCCGCCTGGGCGTCCAGATCGGCAAAATAAAGTGCTCAGCGAAGTTCTATGTCATAGATGCGAACACTACGTATCACATGATCATAGGTCGAGCCTGGATTCATCGTTTTGACGCGGTCCCTTCAACAGCTCACCAAGTCATGAAAGCTATCCGGAACGACAGAATAGTCGAGATATCGGCTTCAACGAATCCATTCAACATGGATGAAGCTCATCTCAGCGAGGCGGTGTGGTTCACCGAAATGGCGGACGAGCAAACACCGGGACCATTCAACCCTACTCCTTTACCCCTATGGGAAGATATCAAGGATTTGTCACCTGCGGGAGTAATGGTGACAAGGGAAGATGCCAAAGAAAAGCCGCCCGCGCGGGAAGAGGCGCCGCGGATCGCCTACCAGCGAAAGAACGTGTATACTTTGAAGAGAATAGCAAAGCATGACCCGAAGGCAAGGAGATAGAGAGTTTCTACGCCAATGGGAAGAAATGCTATCGCATATGAAGGTGCGCGGGGATGTCCTCACGCGGGCATGGGGATATCCCCGGGCAAATCAACCAAATCGAGCAGATTGCGGTAACAGAAAAGCCAATACAGAGCACTCCAGATGAGAAGCTGAAAGAAGCACCCGAATGCATGGAAGACAAACCCAGGCCGCAAAAGCAGGAGCTAAAGGAAGCGTTCCTCAGCCCGAACGAGGAAAAGAAGAGGCCAGTCTTTCTAAGCGCGGACCTCACAAGCGAAGAGGAGCAAGGACTACTGCAGCTCCTGACTGAGTACAAAGACGTATTCGCATGGTAGTATGATGCGATGCCCGGACTGGATACAAGCATCACCATGCACCGTTTAGACATCATCCCAGGGTCTAAGCCGGTAAAGCAAAGCACAAGAAGCTTCAGGCCGGAGCTTAATGTGAAGATCAAACAGGAAATTGTCAAACTCTTGGAGGCTAGGTTCATAGAACCGAATCACCATCCCACATGGCTGGCCAATATTGTGCCAGTGGTAAAGAAGAATGGACAGCTTCGTATCTGCGTGGACTTCCGAGATCTCAATCGCTTCTGCCCCAAGGACGATTTTCCGCTTCCCAACATCGATTTGCTCATCGATTCGACGGCGGGTCATCGCATGTTCAGTTTCATGGACGGATTCAGCGGGTACAACCAGATCAAGATGGACCCTGAAGATGCGCGCAAAACCGCATTTATTACTCCCGTGGGGGTATTCAACTACACAGTAATGCCGTTCGGTCTCAAAAACGCGGGTGCAACCTACCAACGAGCCATGATGGCCCTATTCCACGACATGATGCACAAGGAAGTGGAGTTTTATGTAGATGACCTCGTGGTTAAATCCAAACAGGAGACAGATCACCTGGCGGATTTGCGGAAGGTGTTCAACAGATGCAGACGCTTTCAGCTGAAGATGAACCCTATGAAATGCGCATTTGGGGTAATGTCAGGGAAATTCTTGGGACGTGGTACATCGTCAAGGAATCGAGCCTGACCCTGCGAAAGTTTCAGCTATCATCAGCATGACTCCGCCGCATTACCAGATACTATAATAAAAGGCTTCTCCCAAATGAGAAGAACTTCAAACTTCTGGCTTTTCATATTGCTTCATTTGGTTTATTATTACTGTTAGCAAAAGCCTATCCGCCGCGGTAGCAACCTACTCGAATGCGATCTTAATTGATCTTCTAAGCCTATCTGTTACGATAGCAGCCCATGCGAATGCGATCTTAATTGATCTTCTAAGCCTATCTGTTACGATAGCAGCCCATGAAAATGCGATCTTAATTGATCTTCTAAGCCTATCTGTTACGATAGCAGCCTATGCGAATGCGATCTTAATTGATCTTCTAAGCCTATCTGTTACGATAGCAGCCTATGCAAATGCGATCTTAATTGATCTTCTAAGCCTATCTGTTACGATAGCAGCCTACGCAAACGCGATCTTAATTGATCTTTTAAGCCTATCTTTTACGATAGCAGCCTACGCAAATGCGATCTTAATCGATCTTTTAAGCCTATCTGTTACGATAGCAGCCTACGCAAATGCGATCTTAATCGATCTTTTAAGCCTATCTCCTAAGATAGCAGCCCCTGCGAACATGATCTTAAATGATCTTTCAAGCCTATCTGCCACGATAGCAGCATTCTACGAATGCGATTTGAAATTCGTTGTTAAGTCTATCTATTGTGATAGCAACATTATGCAAAATGATCTTAAGTGATCTACAAAGGTCTATCTGATGAGATGGCACCTGCACTTGAATCTGAAAGCAAATCACAAGCCCATCTGCCAAGATGGCACAGCTGCGAAAACACGATCTTGAACGATCTAAAAACAATACAAAGTGTTCATATAGCACTCCAAAGGCGAAATATGCCGATACGCATGCGAAATTGTATTTTGTTGTAACAAGACAGCAGATCATACAAAAGAGATTTGTCATTATGAGTCAAAAGGACTTACAATTTATCTGTCTAGATAACAGATTACAAGCAAAAAAGCTTAAATCAAGCTAACTACGCAGCCAACATGGCTTACAATGCATTCGAAAAGTAACTTACAAGAACGAAGTTACACATCGCGGGAATCCTGACTGAAAAAGGATGAACCTAACGGTCCTAACACCGGCTATGCGATACGCAGATCTGCGGCCAAAGATCTGTAGCAAGTAGGATGCTTCTGCGAAGAGATCAACTCGCCAGTCGCTACATCCCTAGCAGCAAGATCTGGGTGATGCTACGTCCAAGATCTCAGGATCTGACAAGGCCCCTGTCTGATCAAGATATGTACCAGAGGAACCACCTGTTCCGGCGTGTGCAGCCGTGCAAAACAGGGGAAGCAGTCATTCCTCTGGTACTAAGCTCCTTGTCCTGATAGACAAGGGCATTGGCTCGCCTCCTGAGTTCAAGAACGAGGAGGCAAGAAATCCTCCTCCAGGGATGCTGGAGGAGAATCCCGCCATTCATTACGAGTCGGTAGCAAGGTCACTATGGCGCTGCACCTCAACGGGAGGCGGCCGGAAACATGACCTGCAAACATAATAGACGAAGAAAATTCTTCGAACAAACATGAAGTATTATCTCCATCTTCTTTATGAAGGTTACAAAGATCGGTAAGCCTCATAAAGCGGATCTTGGAAACTATTTCTATAGCACAAAGCGCAAACTCAGGTTTCATGACTTGAAGTTGCCATGAATCAACGAAAAATAAGCGTTGAAGCCAGCAGTCGTAAGGACTCACGGAAAGGCACATTTTTGGGATGAAGAACCCAAATAGCAAAAGGCAGGGTTTATATAGACCTTGTGGAGACTCTTCAGTTGCCAAGATGAGTCAGCAGAATTCGAAAAGAGGGTAAGGTCAATCACTTACGCCTTGAAAAGCGGTAACGATCAATTACCCTACTAAAGGCTACGACGATTCAGTTGCGTATCCTAATTAATGACGGATGGTCATGATTCGGATGGACTTCCCAAGGAAAGCGTGCTTATCTTATGAGAAATTAGCGCAAAAATCGAGGCAGAATATCAATTGCTGACGTCATAAATTGATATGCACAGAGATATTCCATCAAATCCCGGAAAGGGCAAAATGGGCACTTCGATTGTTTTGTTAAAAAAAAGGGGGGAGAAACCCTAGCAACATTACATTAATGTTTCAGCTATTTGTTTGCTACTTTTCAAATTCAAAAGTCAAAGTAAACCCTTGATCAAGGAGTCATGAGGGGTGAACTGACGGCTCAGATTCTCCACCTGCTCCACTTCCTGCTTCAATTGCTCGCACTTGGCATTCATCTCATGATAGAGCTTTATAGCCTCTTCAACCTTTTGCTTTTGCTGCTCCACCTTCTGCTTCTCAGTTGCGAGGTTTTAGTGGCCGAGTTTTAAAGTTACGGCTGCGCGAATCAGGGTAACTCTTTTCATAAGAAACTTGAAACCCAGCCTGCCTTGAACTTTGGCGAGAAGATCTTGGCACATGCCAAAAAGCAATTCAGCACTCTGAGGAGAAATGGTAGCAGGCGTGGCCGCAGACAGCTGCTCCAAAATCCAAACGGCTTCGGTAAGGAACAGCCTCCTATCAAAGGGCCCTATCTCCAAAGATCTCGCAAATGATTGGGGGTAGGCAAGGCGCATCCGAACTAGCCAGTCCACGTGGGCTTGCTTCAAACCTGAAGCAATATCAAAGCTAAGTCATGATATCAAACTCGCAAATGAAAAAATGTGAGATGCAAATAGCAAACCACGACTTACCAGTTCCTTCAAGGATCTCATGAAGAGAAGGAATGCGCATTGCTGGGACGGTCGAAGACTGTCCTCGTTCCATAGCCCTTCTATCAGCTGCGAGCTCTAACTCCTCATAGTTGGGATGAAGAGTATAAGCCGCACCAGTTGCGATTGCAGCCCCGACTTGCGAGCCCCAAAAGCTCCACGCAGGAAGAGGCGCCGCCGACTCAGTCATCGCTGGAGGCGTAGTGACAGCCGAAGTTGCTTGGCGAGGGACACTCTCAGGTGCGGTAGCATCAACAACACTTGTTCCCATTTCCTCAGCACCAGCATGGACATCGTCCTCCATTAGCACAGTGTCAGCCTCGGCATCATCAGAAAGTTCGATGACGTCCTCAAAAGGCTCTCCTGCGTATTCAGCAGCTGCGACGGGCTTCTCGGTATGGGAACTCGGCACCGGAACATAGGACGCAGAAGGTTGACTTCTTTGCTCCCGCACGGGTCCATCAGCATTGCCTGCGAATCAAAATGCGATAGTATGAGGTAACTTGTATCGTATGATATTATCTTTGCTAAGCTAAGAGCAAGCACCTCCACGCGAAGGTGGGATTGCCATATCCTCGTCATACGCTAAGGACATGGAACCTCGCTCTATTAATGTGTCTTCATTAAGCATGTCCTTAAGATGAGCGTGACCTGGAGTGCGAAGAAACCGGCCATGATTATGTTTTGAGTTGCTAAGCCTAGTTCATGCATATTGTTCGAGTGACTACCTGAGGGTTCACCGAACTTGCCTACTAGCCAACGGCGAATGTCAGTTTTTGACACACCATGCTTTAATGCACCCACAATCACATCTCGATAAGTTACTGCGAGATTAAAAATCTCACCTTCATTGCCGCCTGCGATTTCTTCAAAGTCTGCTTGGGCTTGCTCTAAGGCTGCCACATCCTCTTCGGGAGCCGCATCCTCCTCTTCTGCTTGAGGAGCCACCTCTTCGGGAAACGCATCTTCCTCATCAGCTGGACACACTAAGTTGTCAAACATGTTGCTCTTCGAGGCTCTGCTGCCTCACACGCTCGAGCTCCTCCTCTTCTCGCTGCCTTCTCCTTTCAGCAGCTTCCGCGGCTGTCTTCCTGGACTCGGCGAGAACGTCCTCGCTTATGGGTTCGTCAGAAATTCCAGAATGAGCATCCCTCTTCTGTCTCTTGGCCAAAAGGCCACCGATGGTCTCATCATCATCATCATCATCTGCGAAGAAACGATTGGTTCAAGATCGAGTTGCAAAAGAATTACGATAATGAGAAGGGAAACGCGATGGAGGTACCTCCTGATTCTTCCTCATGTATCACATTTGCTCTTTCTTCTTCTTCTTCATCTCCTTCTCTTGGCTCCCGCCTCTCCTCTTCTTCCTCCTGGCCGAATGCAACGAAGGTCTCCACTGCGAGCTCCTTCCGCGTTTTACTGGTCATGCGACCTTTGCCCTTGTCCTTAGCAGAAAGGGACCTCGCAGGAGGGGAAGTTGGAGCGCTTCTAGGAGAAGAAATTGTAATTCCTCTTTGCCTAGGCCTCTTTGCTCTTGGCGCGGCAGTCGCTGGAGGAGACGGATCATTTCTGGGAGACGGGGCCGGAGCATTGTCTATCAGCGAGTCAGCAAAAGCATTCATGACCTCGCGAATCCTGGTTTCGACCTTAGGGTCCATCCTCGATGCTAGCAGGAACGACTGTCCTTGTCTTCTTGTGGTAACACTGGTGTTAACCAGCGATTTGGAACGATCGCCAGATGCGAATCTCCGCACATGGCACTATAGCAAGCAGTGTGGAATAAAGATGTCAATATGTGAAAATTAAGAAGCTTAACGCATGCAAAAGAAGTTGCTTACCTTAGCAAAAGTCTCGCTATATCTGATGACATGCGAGTCGCCTTTCTTAACTGCGGCGATCTTTTCATCCAGAATGACGGCAGGGCACAAATGGTTCTCATGATCCAACAATGAGTAGCAACCATATTCAGACTCGTCTAGACTGCAGTTGGGACGAAACGGAAAAGAATTTCTTTTGATCACAGGAGCCCTGCTTGGCTGGGGGGCTGACTGTGTCTCAAACCTCGTCTGCTGGGCGTGCCAGTATGCGAGCCAGTTCTTAGAAAAACCACCTACGCGGTTACCCGCAGGTTGCTCAAAGGGAAGGTTGCTCATGAAGACCGTTTTGCACTCCTTTGTCAACAAACGCTTATAGCAGCCTCTGATAATAGACTGTGGCCAGATTGATGGTGCCACTGCATCAAAGCCGAACTGGGGAGAAACGCGAGTGGGATCAACATCCACGGTAATCCTCTCATACCTCGGCGCGAGCTCACGAATATGCTCTGCGAGAGCAGGAAGGGAACCTCGCAGGCACCAGCAAAAGAATTCGCGATAGCGCTCATGGAAATGCGATCCCTCTTCGAAGAGGAGCTCTTCTGAGAAGACAACACCCTTAGAAGGGTACAGCTTTGGAAACCATCGCACGTTTTCAATACGCATGGCATAGGGCCTGGCTATGAACTCTCGCCGATTGTCGCATATCAGACTCCAAACGCACTTGGTATTGTTCGTTCTGAACCACCTTGCAGCTCTGCCACTGTTACGCTCCTCCATCGCGCCTGGGGGACACCACTTGTTGGGCTTAGAAGCAGTTGGGGCATAAGAAGGCCATCGCTCAAAGACCCACATCGTCAAGAAGGCAATGTTGACGAAAGTCAGTATGTCTAGGCGGCCACACGACTCTTTCATGGCCACAACTAGCTGATCCAGTCTGTAGTACAGCGTACCCAAGACCAAGGGTCCAAGTGCGACTTTCTGGCCAAGGGCAAGTTTCACAGCAAGCGGCAGAACGTGGTAGAAGAGGAAAGCACAAAGGGTAAAGTGATAGCCTTTACCCTCCACGTAATTCTTGGCCTCTGGGTCTTGACTCAGAAGCTTCTTGGTGATGCTGCTGTTCGCATAATCACGGAAGAAGTACTGCACCCATTTATTCCAAGTGTTCTTCGCAGATGTGTCCACCAACTGCCAGTCAGGAAGGGCTTTTGTAGTGGTCCACCGGGTGGAGATTTTCTTTACCTCTGACAAGCATTCCTCCATCTGCGTGTACAAGGCAATCTCCGCATCCGTCCTCAAGGGACTCAAAGGGTCCACCTCGCCCATGGGAGACAGATCATACAACATATGCACGTCCTCGATCGTGGGAGCAGCCTCGAACTCAGCAAAGTGAAAAGTGTGAGTCGCAGGCGAGTAGCGGGAAAGAAGGTTTAGAAGCATGGATTGGTCCAGCTTCACAGCAGCACCCTTCATAGCACGAACGGCGAAGTATACGCCGGCCTCGTTGAGAGTCACAGCATGATTGGTCAACACATGGTCAATCCATTCATCCATGTAGTCCAATTTCTGAACAAAAGCTTGGGTGGAAATCGCAGCATATGGGAAGTACCCATTTTCGATTCCCAATCGAACCACGTCCTCGGAGCCGATCAAATCAAGCAAGGCTGAGTTAACCGGAGGGGTTAATGTTAGCAATCCCTCATTAGGGACAGAAGCAGGCAGTTTCTTTGCCTTAACTCTCGCATGGTAGAAGTCCTTGCCACCCAGGTAGGGGGCTTTTCGCCAAAGAGCTTGTGGAAGATCAGGTATTTCTTCGTCCTCCTTGGTGGGTCTAGTTCCTCTTGTCTTTGCCATTCCTGCGGAAAAGCAAGAAAAAAGGGGGGAGAAATATGCCACACTTCAGTTTGAGTTTCGAGATTCAAGATCTATGGGAAGAAAGATTAACAGTTTGTGGTATCAATTTCAGAAATTAGAGGTTGGAAATTGATTGCATTATCAGGGATTTCAAAACCCTACATCCAAGGTCCTTATCATCGAAGGATTAAATCAAAATTGGGTCCAAAGATTGGAGCTTCTTCACAAGTTTCAACAGATAATATGTCATGGGTTTGCAGATCCAACACAGTTCAAAGCGTACATCGGTATGTTAAACAAAATTAAACAAGGCCAACCTTGTTTTGGTAAAGCTTGCTTGGATGCGCACAGTTGAAGAAGACGATTGACAAGAGTGAACTGGTGATTGATTATTTGAATCTGCTCTCGAAGACTTCCGGGTATCATTCACTTTAAGAGAAAGAAGTGATGCCTTGCAACAATGGAGAGTACAGAGTACTTATCCAAAAACAATGAAGGGTTGCGTCCTTTCAGTAGTCGAATCGCAACTGTCACCGTCGAATCGCGCAATCACAGGACAAGCTGACGTCACGCCTAAAACCCTAAATGCCAGACGGCACGACTCTAGGGGTTTTAGGTCATAATGGCACGCACGGGGGCTGAATTTGCTCATATTTGAATTGGTGCGTGGCGGCGACGCGTATGTTGGTTTCCGCGCATGGAAGTCTATACAGCTATGAGTCTTCACGCGCATGTAGATAGTGCTTTCTGAGCTGACAGATCTTGGCCACGTGGCAACCATCTAGCACACCATATTGTGCTCCACACACACTGGATCACCAGCCGCGCTGATCCATGTGGGGGCTGCGAGACAGGGCCCTCGCATACCACTGCATGGGACTTGTAGGGACTTGTAGGGACTTAGTGGTTTGGAGGCTAGAGTAAGTCCTGTCGCGTGCGAGCCAAGCCCGCGCGCGACCTTTAGTAACTGCTTTTGAGAGATTTATGGCACGAGCTCCATAAACCCGGTCAATCCGGTCAAACCCGGTCAACCTCTTAACGGTTCTGGTATTCGCGCATAACGTGCTGTAACGATCCCTATATTGGCGGACGAACGTGCCGTTGCGGTTAAGCTAATTAAGCCGCCATTGATGGGCGCATTAACCACACTGCAACGGTCACATTCTCCGTGATATATAGGACGTTAACCTTTCCATACAAAGGAGAACACACTGGCCATACGCGGAAGCTCTGCCAAACCTCTGTCTCTCTCTCAGACATTACTACTGCCTTACTCTCTCCCTACACACAACCCAACTCTTCCTCTGCTATCTCTGATCCTCTACTTACGGTGTACACAGAGGTCTCCCCGCCGGAATCTCTTGTGCACAGGTGGCTACTCCAAGAATTGGGTTGCCTATTGGAATACCCAGCAAGCAAGGTTTGAGACGCAGTCGATCCCTCGGCCAGGCAGAGCTCCTGTGATCAAGAGAAATTCTTTCCCTTTCCGTCCCAACTGTAGCCTGGACGACACCCAATATGGCTGCTATTCGTTGTTGGACCACGAGAATCACCTGTGTCCCTCTACCATCCTTGAAGAGAAGATGGCTGCAGTTAAGAAAGGCGATTCGCACATCATCAAATACAGTGAAACTTTCGCCAAGGTAAATAATCTCTTTTGCACGCATTTAAGTTTCTTTATTCTTGGTGCGTCGAAACTTATGCTCCATTTTCTGCTGTAGTGCTATGTGAGGAGGTACGCATATGGTGAGCGCTCCAAGTCGCTGGTCACCACCATTGTTGCTGCGAGAAGGCAGGGGGAACTGGTTCGGCTAGCAATGAGAATGGCTCCCGCAGTTGAGACCCGAATTCGCGAGGTCATGGATGTTTTTGCTGACTCGCTGATAGACAATACTCCAGCCTTGTCTCCACCCAGGAACGATCCGTCTCCTCCAGCAACTGCTGCTCCGAGGGCAAAGAGGCCCAGGCAGAGGGGAATCACAATCTCTTCCCCCAGGAGCGCTCCAACCTCCCCTCCTGCGAGATCCCTTACTTCCAGGGACAAGGGTAAAGGTAGCATGCCAAGCAGGGCGCGAAAAGAGCTCGCAGTGGAGACCTTTGTTCCGTTTGGTCAGGAGGAAGAGGAGGAGGAGAGAAGGGATACGAGAGAAAGAGATGAAGAAGAGTAAAGGGTCGAAGATGTCAAAGAAAGAGAGAGAGATGAGATACAAGAGGAAGAGTCAGGAGGTATCTCAATCTTACTTCTCTTCTCATTATCTTAACTTTCGCAATCTTGATTGAACAATTTGTTCTTTTGCAAATGATGATGATGAGACCATCAGCGGCCTTTTGGCCAAGAGGAAGAAGAGGGGTTCTTACTATGGTGTTTCCAATGAAACCATAGACGAGGACATCCTTGCGGAGTCTAGGAGATCAGCTGCGGAGGCTGCTGAAAGAAGAAGAAAGCGAGAAGAAGAGGAGATTGAACGCGTAAAGCAAAGGAGCCTGGAAGAGCAACATGTCGACGACTTGGTGCGTCCAACCGATGAGGAAGATGCGGTTCCAGAAGATGCGGCTCCTCAAGTTGATGAGGATGATGCGGTTCAAGAAGAAGAGGCAGCTGCTCTGGAGCAAGCTCAGGCAGACTTTGAGGAGATCGCAGGCGGCAATGAAGGTGAGATTTTTAATCTTGCGGTAACTTACCGAGATGTGATTGTTGGTGCATTAAAGCATGGCTTATCAAAAGCTGACATTCGCCGCTGGCTAGTAAGCAAGTGCGGTGAACCTTCAGGTAATTATTTGAACAACATTTGTGAACTAGGATTAGTAACCCAAACATTATCATGACTGGTTTCTTCGCGCCCCAGGTCACGCTCATCTTAAAGATATGCTTAATGAAGATACATTAATGGGACATGGTTCCGCGTCCTTAGCATATGACGAAGATGTTGCAATCCCACCCTCGCGTGGAGGTGCTTGCTCTTGGTTTACCAAATAATAAAATATTGTCCGACACAAGTTACCTTACATCATCCTGTCTTGTATCGCAGGTAATGCTGGTGAAGCCATGCTGGGACAGAGGAGTCAACCTTCTGCATCTTATGTCCCGGTGCCAAGTTCTCATACTGAGAAGCCCGTCGCAGCTGACGAGTATGCGGGAGAGCCCTTCGAGGACATCATTGAAGTTTCTGATGATGCCGAAGCTAACGCTGTGCTGATGGAGGAAGATACCAATGCTGCTGCTGAGGAAACAGAAGCAGATACTGCTGAGGCTTTCGCATCCGAAGGCATCCCTAACCGAGCAGCAGCTTCTACTGTTGCCATGCCTCCAGCAAGGACCGAGCCTCCAGTGATCCCTCATGCATGGAGTTTTTGGAGTTCGCAGGTAGGAGCTGCAATCGCACCTGGTGCGGCTTATACCCTTCCTGCCAACTATGAGGAGCTAGAGCTCGCAGCTGGTATGAGAGCAATGGAGCGAGGACAGTCTTCAGCTGCCCCGGCAATGCGCATTCCTTCTTTGCGCGAGATCCTTGAAGGAACTTGTACGTTACCATTATCGTTCGCATCTTGCATTCTTCATTTACAAGCTTGATATTCTAACTTGAACCAACATGGTTAGGTTTGAAGCAAGATGATGTGGACTGGATGGTCCAAATGCGTCTCTCCTATCCTCGATCATTTGCGAGGTCCTTGGAGATAGAGCCTTTCAACATGAGGCTGTTCTTGACTGAAGCCATCTGGATTTTGGAGCAGCTGTCTGCGGCCACACCTGCGACCATATCTCCTCAGAGCGCGCAATTGCTTTTCATCATGTGTCAAAACCTTCAAGCCAAAGTTCAAGGCAAGCTGGGCTTTGGGTATCTTGTCAGCAGAGTCACCCAGATTCACGCGGCTGTGAATTTGAAGCGTGGCTTCCATAACCTCGAAGCTGAGGAGCAGAAGGTGGAGCAGCAAAAGCAGAAAGCTGAAGAGGCTGTGAAGCTCTTCCATGAAATGAGCGCCAACTACGAGCAGTTGAAGCGAGAAGTGGAGCAAGTGGCAAATTTGTCACGTCAGTTTACTCCTGATGACTCCCTGGTCAAAGGCTTATTTTGAACAATAACAAATTTGTTTTGAACAAAATGTTAAAACATTATTGTAATGTTGGCAGGGTTTCTCCCCTTTTTTTTTTCAAAATTTGAATGCCTGTTTTGCCCTTCCCGGGATTTGCTCGAATATCTTTGTGCATATCAATTATGACGCCGGCTAGCGATATTCTGCCTTGATTTCCGCGCTAATCGCTTATCAGATAAGCACGCTTTCCTTGGGAAGTCCATCCGTATCATGACCTTACGTCATTAATTAGGATACGCAACTGAATCGTCGTAGCCTTTAGTAGGGTAATTGAATGTTACCTCTTTTCAAGGCGTAAGTGATTGATTCTTACCCCTTTTCCAAGTTTTGCTGACTCAGCTAGGCAACTGAAGAGTTTCAACTGGGTCTATATAAACCCTGCCTTCTGCTACTTAGGTTCTTCATCCCCCAATGTGGCTTGCCATGAGTCCCTACGACTGCTGGCTTCAACGCTTGTCTTTAGTTGATTCATGGCAACTTCAAGTTGTGAAACCTGAATTTGTTCTTTGTGCCATAGAAATAGCTTCCAAGATCTTCTTTACGAGGCTTATTGTTCTTCATAACCATCATAAAGAAGATGCACATAATATTTCATGCTTGCTCGAAGAATTTTCTTCGTCTATTATGTTTGCAGGTCGTGTTTCCGGCCGCCTCCCGGCGAGGTGCAGCGCCGTACTGACCTTCTTACCGATTCGTAATGAACGGCGGGTTTCTCCTCTAGATTTCCCGGAGGAGAATTTCTTGCCTCCACGTTCTTGAACTCGGGGTGGCGAGCCATCTTGCTCGTCTCCGCGGACAAGGAGCCTCTTTCCCTAGGAGTTGCTGCTTGCCTGTTCTTCACCGCCGCATACGCCGGAACAGGTGGTTCCTCAGGCACATCTCTTGGGGTGATGATCAGACAGAGGCCTTTTCAGATCCTGGGATCTTAAAGATAGCGTCGCATAGCTCTTGTAGCGTTAGTAGGCCATTCGTTTTACAGGAACACCCTACTTGCTACAGATCTTTGGTCGCATGTAGGATCAATAGGCCGATCCTTTTATAGTAAGGATTTCCCTTCTGTGTAACTTTCGCGTGTAAGCTGCTATCTAGATGAATTATAAGCCATGTTGGCCGTGTAATTAGCTCAGTCTGAGCTTTTTCGCTTGTAAGCTGCTATCTAGACAGATAATTTGTAAGTCATTTTGACTCATAATAATAAATCACTTTGTACGATTTGCTGTTCTTGTCACAACAAATTGCAACATTCGCATGCGTATTGGCAAACTTCACTTTTTGTATTGTCATATCCGCACTGTGTTATCGCCACGATTTGCTATCCAATAGATAGATTCGTAGGTTGAGAATCATTCATGAGTACTGCTATCTTAGCAGATGAGTTTTTAGATCGTTCGAGATCGCATTTGCATAGCTTTACTATCTTGGCAGATAGGCTTGAGGATCACTTAAGATTAGACTCAAGTGCGGCTGCTATCTCGGCAGATAGGCTTTGAAGATCACGTAAGATCATAGTGCTGCTATCATGGCAGATAAGCTTAAAGATCACTTAAGATCATGTTCGCATGGTGCTGCTATCATGGCAGATAGGGTTAAAGATCATTTAAGATCATGTTCGCATGGTGCTGCTATCATGGCAGATAGGCTTAAAGATCATTTAAGATCATGTTCGCATAGTGTTGCTATCATGGCAGATAGGCTTTAAGATCACTTAAGATCATATTTGCTTAGTGCTGCTATCCCGGCGGATAGGCTTTCGCTACTGAGAAATGAAGAAATAAATAAAGCGATAAAGACAGCTGAAATCATAAAGTTCTTCCCATTTGGGAGAAGCCTTTTATTATAGAACACTCTCATATGGGAGAGGTGAGATTACAATTCCCTCATATGGGAGAGAAGATGCATGAGTCTTTAACAATACAAAGCATAAAGTAGGCATTGCAATCTAACGCATGTAACGAGAGGAGTTAAGGGTTATACTTCTTAATCCCGCGCATGTTGACTGAGCTTGGGGTTGAGGCCGTCCCATGTAGCCTTTGTATATTGCAGTAGCCGCTGTCAAAGACCTCTTTGACTTCGAAGGGTCCTTCCCAGTTGGCTGCGGATTTTGGGTGAGCCGCCTCCCGCATGCAGTGGTCCGATGCGCGCAAGACCAAATCTCCAACTGCGAAATCTCGACGCTGAACTGTCTTGTTGTACGCGCGGGCGATCCTTTCCTGGTATCGCTTGTTAGTCCGTTTAGCCTGCTCCCGCTTCTCTTCTAACAAGACCAAGTCATGATCGCGTTGATTGTCGTATAATGCATGGAAGGCCAACCTTGCAGAGTTGACTTTTACCTCCGCAGGTACTACAGCTTCAGCACCATAACATAGAAGAAATGGGGAGACTCCTGTGGGAGTCCTTGGAGAAGTCCGATATGCCCACAAGGCTTTGTTCAAGGAATCAGCCCATTTCTTGTGGTCGTCCGCAACCAACTTGCTCAAGATTCTCAGCAACGTTTTGCTGGTTGCTTCCGCTTGACCATTGGGGTAGAACATATCTGCCTTATGTTGTACTCCGCCAGCTTCTCAGCTACCTGGCGATTAACGAAGGGGGTACCATTATCCGAGAGAATGGTGTTAGGAATTCCGAACCTGCATATGATGTTTTCTTGGATGAAATGGACTACAGCGAGCGCATTTGCTGTCTTCAGTGGTATTGCATCTACCCATTTAGTAAACAATTGGGTCGCGGTGAGAATGAACTGGTTCCCGTGCGAGGCTGGTCGGATAGGGCCAACAAAATCTAGAGCCCAAGTGTGGAACGACCATGGCGTTCCCAGCGCATGTAGATCCACAGCAGGAGCATGTACTAGGTTGCGTTTGAATTGACACTCCTGGCATCTCCTTACTTTAGCTCGGCAATCTGCTTCCATGGTTGGCCAGAAGTAGCCGACTGTGAGGAGCTGTCTGCATAACTTCACACCTCCATGGTGTTCCACTTGATGAGAGAGGTCTATCACCTCCTGTGCTTCTTTGCTGTCTAGGCATCGCAGTAAGTTACCCTCGTGGCCCCTTCACCATAGTATATTCTCTTGCACCACATACCGTGCTGCTTTTCTCTTTAGTTTCTCGGCTTCTCTTCTCGACTCAGGCTCAATTCCCAGCGTGAGAAAGTCAAGGAGTGGCTTCCTCCAATCCACATCATCATCGACCAGAGCAATCGATAGAGAGTCCTTGATCAGTGCGCAACTCTCGCAATTCCCTTGAATCAATGCCGCGGCCGTTGACATGTCCGGCCAGTGAATCCCATACCTTTGGGTTTTCCGATAGAATGACACCTCACTTTCCCCACAAGTATGTTGGTGAATCTTTTCTAACAGCGCTTGTCCCTCCTGCTCTGAAACGCATCGCATGAGTATTCCGCCTGGGCCTTTATAGTAAAGGGTATTGTCATGTATGCAATACCCCTTTGTGGACGCCCAGTTTTCGTTGCTCGTTCCTTCTGCGATGGCACACAATATTGAATTTCTCCAGTCTACATCATCCATGCATTCGTCGTCGCACACGTCCTCTGTCAACGCCGAGGATGTTCGCACTTCAATCGAGATTCTTGCGGGACACTTATCCGCGCTAACCTTGGATCCCAGGGTGGCCAAAGCATCAGCATGCCTATTGTCTGCTCTGGGTTTGTGCTCGTAACTGTCATCGCAGAACTGCTGCACGAGCTTCTGTACCAAGGTCCGGTAGGGCAATAGGTTTATCTCCTTCACCCCGTACTCGCCTGAGGCTTGTTTGACGATTAGCTTGGAGTCCCCCATAACCGTCAACTTGCTTATTTCTAGTGCCCTTGCTGCGCGAAGACCTGCGATGAGAGCTTCATACTCTGCTTCGTTGTTGGTGACTGCGAAGTCAGGCTTTGCGGACATCTGTATGACCTCTCCATCGGGTTTGGTCAAGACTATTCTGATTCCTCCACCTTTCCTTGTCGACGACTCGTCGAAATGGAGCGTCCAGTAAGGCAACTCGACTGCATAGATCTCAGGACCCTCCAGTTCCTCCTCAATTACAGGCTCATGACTATTATCAGGGAACTGTGCTAGCAAATCCGCCACCGCTTGCGATTTGATTGCCCGGGGTCGAACGCATGTGATGTCGTACTGAGAAATGGTCATATACCATTTTGCCAGTCTTTCCCCAGGAGTAGTGTGAGTCAAGAGGTACCGTATAGGATCACTCTTTGTAACCACCACCACTTTGTGCGAAGCAGAGTAGTGGTTTAACTTCTCTATTACAAAGAATAGAGCAAGGCAATGACGCTCGTTGTCCGTGTACCTTGATTCTGCTGGCTGCACTATGCGAGAAATGTAGTAGATCGTCCTTTCTTGCCCCTTATACTCCTGAGCCAAGAGTGCCCCTATAGACCTTTTCGTCGACGTTAGGTATAGCAAGAGCGGTGATCCGAGCTGTGGTGCGATCATGACCTTTGACGATGTCAACATGTCCTTTAGCTTTCCAAACGCAGCTTCGTGCTCTGTAGTCCAGTTGTACACAACATCTTTCTTGAGGAGATCGCTGAAACAGAATGTAATTTCGGCGATCGCCGGGATGAACCTTCGCAGGTAGGATAGCTTTCCCAAGAAGGTCTTCAAAGCACTTTGGTTGTGCGGCGCCGTCATGCTAGTGATGGCCGATACTTTTGCAGGATCAGTCTCTATTCCTTGACGATGTACTACACATCCCAAGAATTTCCCCGATGTTACTCCGAATGCGCACTTCATGATCTTCAACTGAAAGCTTCTGCATATGTTGAATACTTTCCGCAAATCCCCCAAGTGATCCGCCTCTTCCTTGGACTTGACGACCAAGTCGTCAACATATAATTCTACTTCTTTGTGCATCATATCGTGGAACAGGGCCATCATGGCTCGCTGATAAGTTGCGCCCGCGTTCTTGAGACCAAAAGGCATAACTGTGTAATTGAAGACTCCCACCGGAGTGATGAACGCGGTTTCAGTGCATCTTCGGGGTCCATCTTGATCTGGTTGTACCCACTGAAGCCGTCCATGAAGCTGAACATGCGATGACCCGCGGTCGAATCAATAAGTAGATCGATGTTGGGAAGCGGAAAATCATCTTTGGGACAGAAACGATTAAGGTCTCGGAAGTCCACGCAAATGCGAAGCTGCCCATTCTTCTTCACCACAGGCACGATGTTAGCCAACCATGTAGGATGGTGATTCGGCTCGATGAATTTGGCAGTCAGAAGTTTGACAATTTCCTGCTTGATCTTCACGTTAAGCTCCGGCCTAAAGCTCCTTGTGCTCTGCTTTACCGGTTTGGATCCTAGGTTTACATCTAACCGGTGCATGGTGATGCTCGTTTCCAGACCGGGAATCTCATCGTATTCCCATGCGAACTCGTCTTTGTATTCAGTCAGAAGTTGTAGCAATCTTTCTTCTTCCTCTCTCGTGAGGTCAGCACTCAGAAAGACTGGCCTCTTCTTTTCTTCGCTTGGGCTTAGGAATACCTCCTTCAGTTCCTGCTTTTGTGGTTTGGGCTTGTCCTCCATGCATTCGGGCGCTTCTTTGAGCTTTTCCTCTAAAACTCTTGGCGTTGGTTTGTCTAGTTCCATAACTTGCTCAATTTGGTTGATTTGCTCAGGGATATCCATATGCTCAAATGGGGGTATCCTCGCGCACCTTCATATGCGGTAGCATTTCTTCCCGTTAGCGTAGAAGCTTTCTATCTCTTTGCCCTCGGGATCATGCTTTGCTATCCTTTTCAGGGTGTAAACATTCTTTCTTTGGTAGGCAATTCGCGGTGCCTCTTCTTGCATAGACGGTTTTTCCTTGGACTCCTCTCTTGTCACCATCACTCCTGCAGGTGACTGATCTTTGATGTCCTCCCACCGAGGCAAAGGAGTGGGGTTGAACGGCCCCGGCGTTTGCTCATCTGCCATCTCAGTGAACCATACCGCCTCAGTGAGATGCACTTCATCCAGGTTGAAAGGATTTATCGAGGCTGGTATCTCTACTATTCTGTCATTCCAAATAGCTTTCATCACCTGGTAAGCTGTTGAAGGGACCGCATCGAAGCGATGAATCCAGGCCCGGCCTATAATCGTGTGATACGTATTGTTCGCATCTATGACATAGAACTTGGCCGAACATTTTATTTTGCCGATCTGGAGACCCAAACGGATCCATCCCATCGTCATTCTGGAGTCGCTTCCGAATCCCATCAGCGGGGATGGACGCCTGACAATCTTCTGCTCCGGGATTCCTGCTAGCTTCAGAGTGTTGAGCGAGACAACGTTGACTGCTGCTCCTCCGTCGACAAACGCTCTTTTGAGCTCCACGCCATTGATGACTGCCGTTACATACAGAGGTTTCTGGTGGCTCGCATCTGTCTTCTTGTCGCTTGCGGAGAAGGTTATGACCTTTTTTGTAGAGCGAGACGCCCTGACAACCTTCCCGTTGGAGACCACGATATCTTCCTCGTAATATTCCGCTATCCTCAGGATCGCCTTTGTCATTTCCTTCCGGCATTTCTCCGAGAAGTTCATTTCATCGAAGAACCTGTTGAAGCCGTGCGACCCCTTCATCCGATCAGCACGTTCGTCCTCCGTGTCTATGCTGTAGTCCTCGTCATTGTGGATCTCGGCAATGATGGGTAGACCATCCTCTGCAAACTCTTCAAGGTCCATAATCGAGATCATGGCAACCTCTTTGCCCTCAGCTCTTGTTCCGCGTGAGCAGGCAGTGGATTGTTTCGCACATCCTTCCTCTGGTCGCTGACAATCAGCTCGCCATTTTTCATCTTTTGGTTTACCATGATTCTGAGCTTCTTGCAGTCATCCATGGGATGCATGACCTTTCCGTGACATTCGCACCACTTTGGGTCCCTCACCATCTCCTTGAAGGGTGTCCTTTCAAGCGGCGGCAAGATTTCGTCTTTACGCCATTGTCTGCACAAATCACTCGCTTCCTCTACCGAACATGGTAGAGGTGGTGCGTCGAAGTTTGCGACCTTCGGCTGCTTTTGGGGCGAGACCATATTCACTTCGGCTTCACATCCCCTTTTGTAGCTGAACCTCCCAATTTTAAAGGTAGTCCCGCTCGGGGATCTCTCAGAGGCGTGCCTCTTTTTCTGCCTTTCCACTATAGGCTCTATGTTCTTTGTGCATTCGATCAGCTTCGAAAATGTAGGAGTTTGCAGGTTGATAAGCATACCTTTGTACTCGTCTCGCATGCACTGCAGGAATATTTCCACGAGTCTGCTCTCAAGTATCACATCTTTGCATTCCAAGGACTTGGCCCTGAACTTCTTGATGAATGTCACTCCATCCTCCTCGCGCTTCTGGTACATCCGCGAGAGATGAATCATTGTCACCTTTTCTTCCATCTGGAAGAATTTGGTATAAAATTTCTGGACCATATCGTCCCAGGTCTTCACGGATCCAGCCTCCAGTGTCCTGTACCACTTGTAGGCCACGTTCCCCAGGGATTTAGGGAACTCGCGCATCAGCAGCTTAGGATCAGCCCCGTATGGCCCCATCACATCGATGAAACGCATGACATGCTCGTGGGCGTTTCCATTGACATCTTCGAACTTGTCCCATTTAGGAGCCTTGTACCCAGCAGGGTTAGGCATGAGGTAGATCTCGCGTGGGATAGGTGGATCGTTTTCAAGCTTCGGGATAATGGTGTCCGCGAACGATTGATTAGCTAGGATGGTTTCTATGCACCGCTGCAGCTACGTCATACACTCCGGCGCATTTCCCCCAGCAGCAGGAGGAGGGGTTGTTGCAGTTGGAGGCGACACATATACTGCAGAAGAGCTAGGAACTTACTGTGGATTTACATTGCCCCACGCCGCCGGCGGAGGAGGCAAAGGATATTGTGAAGACGGATTGGCTGTCAGGATTGGCGGTTGAGGCACATGAGTGGTAAGAGGCAACATTTGAGCTGTTTGTCCCTGCGCCGTTGCCGGCGAAGTTTGAAGGTTAGGATTAGTTGGTGTGGTTGATGCTCCCAATCCTTGAGTGGTGGAAGTTCCTCCTCCCTGAGAGACGACAGTGGCTGGCGCAGGATTCGGGGCAAGAGTCCCCAAGATAGCCATTATCCGTTCCAGCTGCGCAGATTGAGCTTTGAGAGCTTTCGCCTGGTTCTGGATGGTGGCGTCCAAGGCCTCTATCGTCGGAGCTTCACCGGCGGCTGTAGGAGTACGGTGGGCCTCCTCTCCCAAGGTGGTCTCCGTGGAAGGTGATCTGTTACTGACATCATCTTCATGAGACATGGTTTCTTGCAATGGTAAGTTCACTTGGGGTTCACCAAATGTGTACGAGAGAATCCTGCAGAGAGAATTCAATATACACCAAGAGCAGAGGATAGAAATAACACAGGAAGTGTTGGGTTGTGTGTAGGGAGAGAGTAAGGCAATAGCACTGTGAGAGAGAGAGACAGGATTTTGGCAGAGCTTCCGCGTATTTCAGGTGAGTCTCCCTTGTATGGAAGGGTTAACGACCTATATATATAACGGAGAATGTGATCGTTGTAGTGTGGTTAATGCGCCCATTAATGGCGGCTTAATTAGCTTAACCACAACGGCACGTTCATCCGTGTATATAGGGACCGTTACAGCACGTTGTCCGCGTATACCAGAACCGTTACAAGGTTGACCGGGTTTGACCGGGTTGATCGGGTTTATGAAGCTTGTGCCATAAATCTCTCAAAAGCAGTTACTAGGGGTCGCGCGCGAGCTTGGTTGTCGCTCGCGCGCGACAGGACTTACTCTATCCTCCAAACCACTAAGTCCCTACAAGTCCCGTGAGGTGGTATGCGAGGGCCCTGTCTCGCAGCCCCCACGTGGATCAGCGCGGATGGTGATCGAGTGTGTGTAGAGCACAGTATGGTGTGCTGGATGGTCGCCACGTGGCTAAGATCTTCCTGTCCAGAAAGCACTATCTACACTCGTCTCTGTTTCTACTCCTCCCAATTTTGTACTCTTCTCAAAATGGCAATAAACTGGGACGAGTGTTTAACTCGTCTCAGTATATTGCAACTTTGAGACTGGGATGAGGATATAATACAGTTGCTCAAAACTTGAAAAAAGTGAACGAAAATTAACAGTAAAAAATGAACATAGATGAAAAAAATGGAAGAAAAAGAAGTACATTTTCATTAAAACTAAAAAAACTAAAAAAAGATAACATTTTTTTGGGTTGGGATCCCAGGCCTCCGGATCGTCTTTGTCACTGCTCTCGTCTCTATTTATTTTGTTCAGCGGCGGAGATGGTGGAGATGGCGGAGAAACCACCGAGTCATCATCTTCTTCCTCTTCATCTTCAGTGTAGTGAGTCATTTCGGAGCCCCTTTTTGCAACAAAAGATGGTGTAATTTCTTCATCACTTTTAGTTTCTTCATTGTGAGGGTCTTCTTTGTCCGTTTCCTCTTTCACATCTTCATCTTCTTCCTTTTCCTCTTCCTCACTGCTTACAAAATCCTTTGACGGTGAGATGTTTTTTTGACCTTTCGGATGGATGACTTTGGGGAATAGATTAGTGGCTTTTATAGATGTAACCGTGGGTAGATGAAGAGACGGGGGAGACACTTTTACAGGTTGCATGTTTTCAAAATGTTCATGTTTTCAAAATGTAATAGTTGGATACATTTTCTAGAAAGCATGCAATAATTTTGAATGTTTTCTAGAAATGTATCCAAATTTAAAACCCCACCGGTGGCTTATTAAATTCACAATTTTTTTAAACATCAACAATAGTACCACTTACAAACAGAAAAGAACTTGGAAAGTTGAATAGAGTCTTCAACAATAGTACCAATCTTGCTCATGTTAGCAGCACTTTTACCATTTAAACAGTTTACCACCACTTTACAATCAGAGCAAAATAGAACCTCCAAAATGCGAGAACTTTTGCACCACAAAATAAAAGTTTCTATTACAATGTTAATGTTTCAATTGAGGGCAAATCTTTTTGGTATGCCATTTCACATGGCAATGGCTACATCCGTACGTTCCCGTTCCTCGATTCTTTTCACACACGGGTTCGAACAGAGACGAGCACTCAAAGCACTATCTCGTCTCAGTCTTGGTGTGTCAGAGAAGGAAGGGACGAGCAGTACCCCATCCTTGGGACGAGTGAGCCTTAGTAATGATACTAACTGAGACGAGCACAAACTCGTCCGACTATTTGATTTCATAATGATACTTAGTGTACAATTTTAGGGTTTAGTTAAGATGATCTATGATCTAGGGGGATTAATATCATTCAATGACACTTTTAGTAGCCACAGTAATGATACTTAGTTGGTTATAGTGCATAGTGTCCAATATCTTTGGGTTTAGGTTTGATGATCTAGAGTTTAGGGGTTTACATGACTTAGGGTTTAGGGTTAGGATGTAGGGTTTTGATCATGGATACGCAGCGGAATTACAATAATATTTATCTGATTAAGACCCTCCAAGGATCACAGGAAGAAAAATCATGACGATGGTAAGAGATTAGTGTTAAGTACCTTTGAGGTCTCCTTGATGACTTCTAACGAGAAAATTATCACGTCTCTACGGTTGATACACACCTATAGGTGAGATCTAGATCTACCAAACGCCTTGTGCTAGCTAGGAGAAGTGGAAGAGGATGAAAAATCACGCAACGGAGACAAGATGAGGTTTCGCCCTCCTCTCTTGGCCGACGGGTAGGGGCGGACGGACAAGGGGGTTTCGGCCCTCTTGTTTGTCTTGCTCTCTCCTTCCTTCTCTCCTACTCAGAGTATGTTATGAGCATAAGTTGTAGGGAAGGAAGCTAGGAGCATCCTTTATATAGTCCAACAACTCCTTGTTTACTACATAAATGCCCTATCCTAATCCTACTTCAATTCGGATTAGTCCAACTTGCATATTAGTCCTACTAAGTTAGCAAGTTGTTGCGATTTGATCCTTCTAGTAATTAATTAATTTACAAGTCTAGTTCACCTCTATTTGGCGTGTGACCCCATAGGTTCTATTTAGTTGGTAGTAACTATTTACTAATATGGAGCGGCCTCTAGCAAGACATCCATTCTAGCCAATAAATAGAATAGTCATCATGACAAACCTTGTGCAATTATTGTCTCACCCCTTTGTCTCAGTATCCGGATTGGACACGAGACATACAAGTCACACTCGTATACCCAATCCATAGTTTCTCGATCCTGGGAATAGCCTTATTCGTACAAATAACATCAATATCCTATATTGATTTATTTGAGTCTGGCCGGACATTCTATAAGCAATATCCCTCGAGCGGCCTAGGATATTTGCTCCCGTTATGTGGGTGGGACAAATTCTGTCAACGTCTACTACGATTTCTAAGCTTGCTTCTTATTGTATCCGGTACACGCCTTTATGGCTACCCAGTCACGGTGTAGCGTTTGACGCTACCAAAATCACAATAATCCACAACAAGAAGATCTAGTGACTTCAAGTCTAAGGATGACAATACCGTTGTTACCACGAGAAGAACTTGTGACTTTACATAACATGTATTTAGCCTTCTCGTAGTCGGGTCAATCCAGTATACCATTACTACTAATGCACACCCATGGGTTGGATCATGATATATCTATATTAATCCAACCCCATACTAGTCTATAGATGATTGTCCCTTTAATCCTTATAATGGACTAGGGATATTTAAGATAAACAAAACAGTTGTAAATCTAATGACTTCATTAAATTAAATATACAATAAATAATACAATGAATATTCTAGCCATTTTATTGTTCATAGTAAACTAGATTGCCTCTACACTACATAATTTTCTAGAAAAAACGGCAGTAGCAAACCGCCGTAAAAAGGGTAAAAACCGCCGTTAAAACTTTAAACGACGGCACATACGGCAGTTTACCTTGGGCCGTTGATCTCGGGGTCGGGAAAACTAACTGACGGTTTTCAGCCGCCGTTAAAGATAACGGCAGTTATAACTACCGCCGTTTGATTCCCGACGGAAACCACAACCGTCGTCTACTGAGAGGCGATTTTCTATATTTCCACCGGCAGTTATATTATAATATTTGTTTTCGTCTTTTTTTTTTTCGTTTAAAACTCTCATTTTATTTTATTTTGAAATGTTTAAAACTCTCATTTTCGTATATGTTTATATTGTGTTAAATTATTTCAGTTCTTTTTTTTTCATTATTTCATTTCTTTTAATTTTTAGTTAATCAAGACATTCAAACCACCTCGCCTCTCTGCTTCTCACAATCAAGACATTCAAACCAAGGAACCCATATTTACACATATCAAGTTAATACCCTGATTTACACAGATTCAAGCAAGAAATTTCTGGAACAAAAAAAAGTTTAACCCATATTTACATAGATTCACCTTAATACCCATAAATTTCTATAAGTTCACAAACCATTTGATGAAACCAGATCTATTTCCGAACCCCAAAATCAAGAAAGAACAGAAACATGTGCTTGAACCCAGTAACTTCTTTTCGAAGAGGAGGTAGCAGGAGCTGTGTCCTGAATCTAGATCGAAAGTATTGATACTTCAAAGAGGGAGGCGGTCCATGCTTCAGTCGGACTCTCCGACAGAGAACCCGATGCAGTTGATTGATTCAACGAGCGAGACCATGAACCTAGATCGGTTGAGAGAAAGTTGAAGGTGGCTGATTGTTGCTGAAAGTGGGAGACATAGAAGGCTGAAAGAGGGTGGCCGGAGGTTGAGAGAAGAAGTGAGGAAAGATGAAGCACGCAGAGAGATGAAGAATAGAGGATGGAAGGAAGAAGGGTAAAGACGAACAGGAACACGATGGAGGTGGAGGCGAGCAAGGAGGAGACATGGGGATAGAGGGGGAGGCGGCTGAATGAATGTGAGGTAGCAGGAGTTAGGTCATTTTATAAGGATAGGGTTTGGATCGTACGGCTGAGATTAAATAAAAAATGAACGGATAAGATGAAACTCCAATTTGCGACGGTTATCATAAAACCACCGTTAAATACACCCATTATAAGACGGTTAAGAATAGTCTGCCGTTTGAATAAAATTTATGGCGGTTTGCTGCTTTAACGCCGTTAAAATGATACTTTATACGACGGTAAGGTGACAACCGCCATTAATAAATACAGCGGTTTACAACTATCCGTAATTTAGTCTAACTTTACGACGGTTCATAACTCATCCGCCGCTAAAAGACACCTTTAATGGCGGTTTTTCTGTCCGTCGTCTAGCAAACCGCCGTAAAAGGGCCTAATTCTAGTAGTGCTAGGGCACCTATTCCAACATAGGACTCTTAGTGTCTTGTTGTTTTATTGATCTGATGGGGTTAACATGATTCAATAACACTTTTAGTGGCCATTGTAATGATACATAGTTGGTTCTAGTGCTTAGTGTCCACTATCTTGGGGTTTATGTTTGATAATCTAGAGTTTAGGGGTTTACATGACTTAGGGTTTAGGGTTATGACTCTTAGTGTCTTATTTTTTTTATTGATCTGATGGGGTTAACATGATTCAATAACACTTTTAGTGGCCATTGTACTGATACTTAGTTGGTTCTAGTGTTTAGTGTCTACAAATGTATGGTTTTGGTTGGATGGTATATGGTTTAGGAATTCCATGATTAAGAGATGATGATTATAGGATTTTGAGTTTATAATTTAGATTACCTGATTATATGGTTTATGACTTACATTTACCATTTTTTACAATATTGAATACCATTTTTTCATGAAAAGAGATAATAGGATTTCAGGGTTTAGGGTATGCTCGTCCATGATTTAAATAACAGACGAGAGATCACTCGTCCCAGTCTGGACAACTGAACTCGTCTGTGATTTAAATTCCAGACGAGAAATCACTCGTCCCAATTCAGTCAGCCAACACTGGGACGAGTGGTCTCTCGTCTGGCCTTATAAATCACATGCGAGTGGTATCTCGTATGGACAACTGAACTGAGACGAGAGATCTCTCGTTTGGCCTTATAAATCAAAGACGAGTCTCGTCCCAGTCTGGCAAGTCTTGCTCTTCCCAGTTGTGCATGTGATTGACTAGTACAAGCAAGATACTCGTCTCTGTCTTTCTGAGAAGAGAGAGGCGAGCATATTTCTCGTCCCAGTCTCTCCAAATATAACAACAGACACCAAACCCAGAATGAAGAACAGAGAAGCACATACATTTTAGAGTAACGTGACGAACATATAAGATGAAAGAAAAAAAATGAGAATACCATACATTTCCGAGTACTGTGATCAACATATTACAAGACAAAATTACAAAAATAAGTTTCAGTTTTTACCTTAGCTGAAGAACAAAAGTGGGAAACAGAGAGAGACTTGTACAGACAAATGGGAGACTTTTGTGAGAGAGGTGGAGCCAATGAGAGTGACAAATGAGCCATATTCTTTAGGATTTTAAGGTATACATTCATAAAGTTTAGAGTTGAAGTAAATTCAACTGTACTCGGTAGGTTGAGGTAGATGGAAAACTTTAATGTTTGGATAGAGAGAGAGAGAGATACCCATTTAGGGTTTGTTTGAGTTTCACTGACAAGGATAGCAGGGTCATTTAACCAATTTCTCACAACTTTACACGTCATCACTTGCTTGCTCTGGGAGACGAGTATACTCATACCATTATACTTGCTTTTGGAGACGAGAGAGAGATGGAGACGAGAAATAGATGGAGGCGAGAGATACCCCGTGTAGACCCTACCCACTTGCTTGCCTGCTAACAACACTTGTTACCTAGTGTTTAAATTGGAGGGTATTTTTCAAAGACCAATTCAGCCAAAGTGCATAACTCAAAGAGCATTTCACTGAATGGCATAAATCCAATTCCCCCTATAATTCAGTAGGCTGAATGAAACTACCCACTTCAACCGTTTGCACAAATGAAGGTGTGGGTTTACGGGTATGAGGCAACTTTGCCAGCTCTATTTTTATAAATTCAAATCCACAACCTCAAAAAATCGCCAATATTTCCAAATTTTAGCTTCAAAAGAAGAAAAATTGTTTACATATTTTCCCAAAGTTCTTTATATTACACTTAGAACCCTCTCGAGACTTAGAGGTGTTGCACCCCTGATCTTCCATTTATATTTTTTTATAAATAAGTCTGTAATTTTTTTTTTTTGAATAGGAATAGTCTGTAAGTTTTGCACAGGCATATACAAAAAATACTGCAAGGCTTCTACAAGTAATACAAGAATACAGTAAGTCTAGCTTCAGGCGGTGAAGTAACACATCTTCGAATATGCAAGTGAATTGAAGGCATTGACATCACCTGGAGTTGATGCCACTTAATATGCAAATCTCGTGGGCTTCTGGCTAAGTGACTAAGGGAAAGTATGATCAACTATTAAATTCGCTCTACTCTAATTAGTTCTTATTTTTCCAGTTTTCCTTTGTTTCTCTGATGATTATGTGTTTTCATGTACAAACGTACCATTACAAACAAAGGCAATCGCGGTAAGCAGCTGGAGCCATTCACTGGTGGTTCGAAATAAATTGCACTGTACGCTCGTCAATGGGTATGGAGATTATATCTAATCGATTTTGATCGAGTATCTATATCTAATTACTCGCACGTTCATAATCATATATGTGAATGCAGTCGAAGAATCATAAGTCTAAACCTACAAGAGTTAACATGTATCCACTTTTCCGCACAAAAAGAATGGATTGCATGTTTCATCAACAATTGGAGAACACATAGTATGATTCACACATCCATTCTTCTCTGTTTTATGAATTTCATTTTTCGAATACAATTCTTGATTTAATTATATGACTTTATTAACGGACATACCCATATGAATGAATTAGAGGAACATCAACCTCAAAGCATCGAGCCCCAAGAGCTCAATCGGTGCGTCATATGAAGTTCAAATGATGCCTTCGGACAAGTAATCGGCAAGGAAAAACCTGGTCGGGTACGTGGTGTTGGTTATGGTGCTACACCTTGTATGTTTTTAATTTTGGTAAAGCTAAAGGCGCCAATATATTTAACAGAACATCTATGAGGGAAGCTGCACAAGCTGCTGAGATTAGGGATATTAGGGAAGAGTTTGCGGTATTGGAAAAGAAAGTGTAAATGATGGAAGAAAAGTCAAGTGACTCACAGTCTCCTCATGTTATGTATTGGAAGATATTCTGTAAATTAACACATGACTTTCAAGAAAAGCAATATATTAAGTTGATTCAATGCGGGTTGAGGATCCAGTTGATAGACGATGCATTACAGATATAACATGTAGACCTGAAACTTCATCCCTGATCGTGGATATAAACTAATGCAACCCAAAGTGAGGTAATAATTCATTCTTCCTTGTGTGGTTAATTTGTTATTGGCGTATCCTCATCAATTTTGTGCATCTTAACCTGATAACAAAGTCCTTTCCATGGTATGTTTTTAACCTCATAATGAATAAGTGACGATAATCAACTTACTGGAGCAGTGGTATGTTTTTAGGCAGTATGTTACATTGTCAAAACAGTAATTTTGTTCCCAGGGATAGCCAAAGCTGCATATATATAGAAATTAGTGGATTAGGATTGTAAATAGTTTACGTTTCTAGTGGAAATATCATGAGAATACCTTGGGAGAACAATACCAGTGCCTAAATGAAGATGCCAAACAACATTAGTAAAAAAGAGCTAAGAATGAACTTATGTGTCAACATCACTTGAGAACAAAATTATGTATGAACTGCAACTTGTTTGTTAGATTACCATTGCTGTTTACTTTGATAATATATTGAAATAACTGTAAAATTTGAAATAACTTGTATTGCAACTTGTTTCTTAGATTACCATTGTTTTTTACAGCTTTCTATGTCGTTGGATGGATTTCAATACTTTTCCATTTCCATCCCTGACTATTGGTTGTCAGCTCTGAGTCTGTTCACTGAAAGAACTACATAGTTGGACGGACACATATAGATATTGTTCCTATATATGCATCAAATTTTAATTTGATTACTTGGAAGAAAAAGAAGATTAAAACCTCCATTTAGGTATATCACACTTGGTTCCTATAGACATAACATATATATTTATCTAAGAGTAATATGAGATGTTAAGTGTGGATTATGTCGTTTACCCAAACTTTAACCTTACATGTGGGATGGATCTACCTAACATAAACAAAAATTGGGGAGGAATAAGGAGTAAGATTGATCTGAGACACCCCCAATTAAATGATTTGGCATAGAGTACAAAGTAATGTTATAAGAGTTCGTAGCTGCGCGATATTGTTTCAGCTCTCTCCTTTACGAACTTGTATTTATGTCTCTCAACTGCACAGTTTAATTGGTGAAGAAATGTTCAAATGATCTGTAAACCAGTGCTAGGAACCAAACCCAGGCCGCTAATATTTGTGCCAGTTAGGATACTTGAATTCATTTATATTATCAATTTATAACTTTTCTTTCTCATGTTGTTTTTACTGATGTTTTATAGGTGAATGTGATGTGCCAGGGAAATGACAATGTGGTGCTTTTTGTTAGGCTCTAAAGTTGGATGAAAGTTTCTTAATGCAAGTCTTTTGGTTTGATCTAGCAGTAGAGTGTCTTTTATGGAACTTGTGATCTTAGGAGTATCGTGTACATTTTTGTGAATTATCAGAACTTGTCAACTTGGAAGCAACTTGGAAGTATTTTGTACATTTTGGACTAGTTGAACTTGTGTAAATGAATGTGGTTTTGGAAGATCAAATTTTTAATAATTGGTTTTGTTACGGCTTGTACAGTTTTGCACGTTTGCTTGTGGTTTTAGCATTATAATGTGGCACGTTTGCTACGGAGCGGTCACCGCTCGAATAGCATAATTTTTAAAATTGTCGGGGTGCTTAGAACTGCCCCTATAGAGGGGCTATTCCGGCAGCTGCAAACTGCTCTTATAGCGCTGATTTTACCAGCAACAACAACCGCCTCCATACATGCCAAGGAACTGCCACTGTTGATGTGCTCTACCGCGGCTGGTTTTCTATTCCGGCGGTTTAAAGTGCTGCTATAGACAGTATACATGGGGCAAACCGCCGGAATAGAAGATCCTATACCGGCAAAGGAAGAAACTGCTGCTATTGCATAGCTACCCCGGCAGTTGATCTATCTGCCGATAAGAGCTATGCCGGTTGTTGTCTGCCCGCAGATTTTGGAGCTTCTAAAGACAACTATTAAGCTGCCGGGTTAGGCTACGCCGGGGTTTTTTTTAGTACCTTTACCGGCGGTCAGCCGCCGCTAAATCCTATTTTTCATGTAGTGTAGTATATTTCCAGTACTGTGACCACTAGTAACACCAATAAACCGATCTGCAAGAAGTGTGAGGTTTAACGCCGGGGTTAATTTTACCAGCCGGATTAGATATCTCCATGACATTTCAAATCAGCAATTGTGGTGATGGAGTTTCTTGGCATCAGTTGGAGGAGAAATGTAATATATCACCAATTTCTTTCACCACTTTATGTCACTGCTCATGTGAGGTTCTCCAAATTGGTTGTAGTCTTTCTTCAAAGAAATAAGATAATAATAAAAGAATGAGTAGATAACTACAACCAACAAAACTTTAACATGTAAATTCTGACGCGAGTTTTCTTCCATCTACATATTCCGAAATGATTCGTTTTCTTGATTTGCAAGGCTGATTTTTATTCCGCAGAAGCACTGGGAGTTGAAGTAATAGCAAAATCACCAAAGGACAAAAATCAATTCTGAACGTGGATACTTCTCACACCATACTAACCATCTTTATTGGTATTGGAGTACGAAAGTACCAAATAAATTGTTTCAACCACAATAATATTTTCTGCCATGGAAAAAAACAGATTACCAAACCTTTAGGGTAACTTACTCCTTTGAGAATGCTGAGAATGTAAATCGTGCGTGGAATGTGCCCCAACACTCAGTTTTTTGCTGAGAATAAATTTGAACTCTCACACTCCAGGTCGCCAGTACGACAACTACCACAACACTCAAATCTCTTTAAATAAAGGCTGAGCTATGCCCTGGGGGTTTCTTCTATTGAAGTTGGGCACGGTGGGAGCTCAAATAGAAAGAGCTTACGAGTTATAGTAAAATCAGCCTTGAGTTCTGGTCCAACTCTATAAATGCTTCCAAGGTCTAAGACGTCATATTGTACTATAGAACTTGTTTGCAGTAACGACACAACATCAAGTCTGTATCAGGAGGATGAAAGTCTGCCACTCTAGAAAGGTATTGGTAGAAAGTGACTTTGGTGGGCAAACAACACAAGAAATACAAGATGTTATCTCTGAGAGACGTGAACTCTATGCAGTAAGCACCATTCGACCTTATCATACTCCCTAAGTTCCCAAACACTAACAACTCCATCGTTCGGAGTACTTGAGGTGCGTACGATTTTTGGCGGGGAAACGGCACGTCCCACAATAACTGATTGCCCTTGCAGTCCTTAGGCAAAATCATCCTTTCCATTGCATGGTCACTGGGTGGACAGTCGTAGACGTCTGATCATTTTGCAGTGTGTTTGGACGAGAAAGACAACGAGAGTGTGTCCGATGTCTGGAAGAGAATATGTCCATTTTTTTCCGGAGATATTGGCCCATTGCATGGTCATTGGGTGGACAGTCGTAAACGTCTGATCATTTAAGCAGTGTGTTTGGACGAGAAACAACGAGGAGTGTGCCCGATGTCTGGAAGAGAATATGTCCATTTTTTTCCGGAGATATTGGCCCAATACTACAAACTATGTTATAATTAGTATTTTCCATGTTTTTTCGCAAAACTACGCTTTCTTTATCCCATTTCTCATGTTTCTGGTTATTATCAGAGCAGTAGTAGTACTACTACTAAGGTCAAAAGATGCCACTAGTTGAAACATTGATGGTATCGCATTCACAATGCCAAAAATCTAAACCTCGCGAGCATTCAAAGAAATCATCAGTTCTTATAGACATCTTTCTTTAAATGTCCCTATCAGAAAGAACCACACGCATTGCTAAGGGTTGTGAACCTAAGAAGGCGACAATTCCCAGAAACGTTGTGATGTTACCAACAACTGTAAACTCAAACCCAGTGAAATCACCAGAAATTTGGTTTCACAGGACTACAAAAGGAAATCAAATCATGATCTACTAAGAGAGGTGAAGAACTGTTTATGGAATTCCTAATAACAACAAATTACAGATTGGAATGAGTATGAAACGAAAAGCATGCATGCCTAGAAGAAAAAAGAAAGGTCAGTTAGACTTCACACTTGTTTGCACCATTATGTGTGTATTAGCAAAATTACAGTGCTTTTGAAGAATCTGAAAACAATGATAGACCTAAATTACGGGTTTTAGTGACAGGTTCGTGGTGCTCTAGCATTGTTATGTTCGTTGGTTTCCCACTATGTTTGATTGTTCTGGTTCACAACACTTAGTACTTGGGGGAGTTCGGGCAGCGGCAGTGAAGTCCCCGCAACACTATTTTATTATAATTCAATACTAGCCACATAGTTTTGCATATTAACAGCTGCAGCCTCCTGTTTAACAGAACACACTAAATTTCCTTACAAACAAAGTCATGACTTTTAAGACACGTTAGATTTTTTATGAATGAATTGCCCCGAAATTCCAGCTCTTCCATGATCATCCAATTTTCCCAATTGAAACTCTAGGTTCTTCTTATTATCGTTTCCCCTCCTGCACCTTAGAACTGTTCTTGCTTTTCTGTTATATAAATTTTACCGTCTTCTCCTAGTACATTTCAACCAACAGTTCTTCGCTCACTAAAATTTTATATTTTATACTTCTACTTTTTCTTCATCAACCACCCCATCGATCTATCACCATATACAAAAAGCAGATGAAGAAGTCTGTGTTAATATTCCTTGCATAGATATTACCAGCGAATTACAGATCGAGAATGAAATAAGCACGTCCAGCAAAAGAAGACCCATTATATTGTTCAAACTCTTAGTTAAATTTTAGCAACATAACATTATAGTGGTGATGAAGAATCTGAAAACAATAACATTATAAGGTCTCCAATTCCATAACTACAGCAAGAAAAATAGAACCAGTTTCAATGTACTGCTCAAACAAGTTTAGCAAGAAGGAAAGATAGCATATGCTTACTGATTGACGTAACCTGCATGTGAAGGGATTCCTCTAGCTGATTCATTTAACAGGGACAAGGCTCTCTCTGTAAAAGGATTCCTCCTCAGCGGTGAGATCCATGGATCGTTTGGTAACAATGTCGTACAAGATTGGCTTAAACTTTTGCCGATGATAGACGAGGAGAAGATTTTTTGTCCAAAAGCCCATGGGCAACGCGCGCATAGGGAGTGTTTCCAAAGTTGATACAAGAGACCACGAATCATGGTCGTCGAGCTCATAGTTGTTCATCTTAAAGATCTCAACTCGTGTACAGACAGGATCATATGTGTAACGTATGAGAGCCGGCTTGTCATCCAACACCGATAGAGCATGATGGTTCTCGGATTCGCCACGGTTTACTACAATAGGCAGCTTGGTCACACGGAGAGAGTCGCCATCCATGTGAAAAGAGACTATTACTCTTTGTACCCATATGCCACGCTCATCCACGATCCACCGGTCATCCATGATCCAGTGAAGATCCCCGGAGGCTGTGTATACACCGGGAGCATTGGTGAATGATGATACCTTCTGGACAGCAGCATATTTGTCGGTATCTCCTCTAACAGACACCGTCCTCCAACAACTGTCTTTCATTGAATAGACATCAACGCAGTTCAATCCTTGGCGCCGGCCACCATTATCCCATGAATAAGTAATCACGGTCTTGACAACTAGGTAATCTTTTGTTTTGGGGTCGTAGCCAAAACCAATGTTGACAACTTCTCGGCGTTCGTAGGGAGGGTAGTCAGTAGGTGATAAAGGGAGAACCCTAAGTTCCCTAATTGCGGGGTTGCAGAGCGCTACAAATGGCCAGCAATCGTAATGTCCGTCGTAGGTCTTGTCACGGTGAAGGTGCTTCCACGATAGACAAAAGATGCCGTCGCAATAACCAACTATTGAATAACGTGTATGATCACTAGAGTAAGGGAAATGATGATATTTGTAAGGCATCCACTCACCAAGATAGAGTTTCAGAAAATCGTAAGGGAAATCAGGTTCGCCTTCATCACCAATATGCCCCCACTCGTCCGCGTTGAGACGGAGCACACAGCCGCTGCCAAAGCTGCCGGAGTTTTTCTTGATCCTGGTGAGATGTCTAAAAATAAATCTAGGGTTTGTGATGAGACTCATCCATCTCTTCGAGACGCACCTGAAACGGACCAGAGACTTGACCGGCAGTCTGGTTAGGATTTCGATTTCCAAATCCTCCGGAAGAAGAACATGGCTTGAAGAGATCTCCATTGCCCTCACATGTGACTTCATTGGAGCTAGGGCTTCTGGCTTCATTTGAAAGAGATCAGCCCTTACTTTCTCGATGCATACCCCATGATTTTCACAAAATACCCCCTATTTCGTGCTATAAATACCAAAATACCACTGTTTTGATAAAATATCTCAAAATACCATTATTTTAAAAACTCATTATGATCTTGAGGTTTAAACTTTCAAGGCGGAAACGTAGAGGTTTTTACCAATTTTGGGCAGACGGGCATGATTAAAACCTTAATTGAACACGAGGTTCTTATACTACGAAATTCAACGGAAAACTTGTTCTGCAAAGCAGGTTTAAACCGCAAACCTCAATCCAATCAAACCCAACTTCAAATTTCCACCACCAGCTAATTGATTCACATATATTATAGCAACTTCAATATTTTCTATATAACAACCAATCTATTTTTTTGTGATGTTTTTTTTCTTAATTTGTTTTTTATACTCTAAAATAAAAAAAATAGAATAAATTAAACGAAATATATACATTCATATAAAACTAACATACATTCATATAAAACTAACATACAGATAATCTCAAAAAAGAAAACTAACATACAGATCATAGTAACAATCACAACTTTGTATAATATTTTTTCAAAATCTTTGGCACTAGAAATCTCTCAGATGTGCAAAATATTACATCACAAGAAAAGAAAGCAACAAACGCAAAAAGATATAATTATAATATTTTATTAACAAAATATGTATTTTCTCATAAACCAAATATATATGTTTGTGGTATACTTGGAGTTAAACAAGTTGTCTTGTTTCGATGGTAAACCTATATTAATTTTATTTTGGAGTGTGCGGGTTCGAACCTGGTCCGCATCAATTACATTATTTGTTTTAATGTGCACAGGTGTGTCCTGCCCATCTGCCCCGAATTATTAAAAACCTCAACTACAAAATGAGGTTCAATATGTGAAACCTCAACTACAAGACCGGTTGGTTTTGGTCCCAGACGCCGGACCAAAACCAACCCGAGATGCGTCAGTATTCACTTTGAAGCAGCCAATTGCCGGCTTTGACCAAACAACCACAGGTAGCAGGAATCGCAAGGTCCTCCCCCAGCAGCTCGTTGATATTAGCTTCTTAATTGAAACAAAGCCAGATAGTTAAGGCGAAATCTAGCAACTTCCAGAGGATTATTTTTCCGATTATTGAACTCTGCGCTAAATTAGAGAAACTATGGTCAATTTTGGTAATTTGTTGTATTTATGTATTTTTCAAATAATAATTTACAGGATCCTTTATTCATAGGTTTTTTCTCATATGAACTGTTGCCTTCAAACATGATTCTTGTTTTGGCAGACTGGAAAATTCTTGATCTGGACTCATACATCCACCATGTCAAATCTTACTTTTTGTACTTGGATCATCCGCCCACAACGGTTTCAGCACTAGAACCTTGCTATCAATGATCCAGAGCGTACCCCTGCAACCCTTACTAAGGAGATCAGGTTAGGGAACCCGAAAATAAACATATTATAATTTGTCTCATAGATGCTTACCTCGTTGCCTTATTTCCATTTTTCTTAAACATATTTTCCATCGTATGTTCATTGATTTTTTTCATCTGACAAAATTAAAGCTCTGATCAAACAATAATCATAGTTCGGTTTGCCCGATGTTCTCTATAACCGTTTGATACTCCCTAACTCTCTTTCCTTCAATTATTCTATAATTCGAGTTCATGTTCATTGGTGACGCCATAGAGGGTGTGAGAGTTGTGTGGTTTGAGAGATTGGATGGATGATGTGAGCGGGCTGAGGATGGTGAGATGAGAGAGAGTTGCGAGTTAAGATATGAGAGACCAGAGAGACGAGTAATCTCCAACAGTAATATATAATATAATGCAAATTATATATAGAAATGTTGTTTTGCATTTTGCAGAAGGTGTCCTACTCTAACAGTGATTTGTAAAAGTTATGCAAAATATATTTTTTCTAGTTAATCTTCACTTACAACACGTACAAATGGTGAGTTATGGATGAGAGATAAATCTAAATTGTAGGAACATGGTTCTTATCATGAAGAAAATGTAGGAAAATCGAATGAGAAAAAATAAGAAACATGCTCAAAATATTTTGCCGATCCAATCATCCTCTCCAAATTTGGCGAGGGTTTTGCATGTTCTGCATTTTACCTCCCAAGATGCACGTACTGTTGGAGTTTTTATTTTTTACGAACTCCTTTGTATTTTACATAAAATGTTGATTTGCATGATCTGTTGGAGATGAACCTAGCTAATTAGAAAGGTAGATGTGTTCAATTGACCAAAGTAAATTAAAGAATGTTGCCCCCAAAATGTTTAAGTTTCAACAAGTTTTGTTTCCCCCAAAAAATAAAACAACTTTTGTTGCCCCTCCTCCCCCCAAAAAAATAAAAAAAATAAAAATGGCCACAAAGAAGACTCTATCTTTTGTTTTTGAGTAGTCGCGTAAGAGGTTTCATCTTTGATATTAGTGAACCACGGCATTTTTAACCGTCCATAATTTGGCATTTTCAAAGAAATACCATTTTAGGAAGATGAAATAAAACGTAGTTGACTGATTGTTAAGGAACATCGAGAAGAACGACTGGCGAAAAAATAGTATATTTTGCTGCTATAAACGACAAAAGACTGGTTGTCTTTTTGAAAATTTCCATAACATATCTATTTTGTTGTAGTGCACCCTAGCAGCGTCTTCTCTTAGCGTTGAGGAGTCAATAGCTCGAGAAATGTTAGGAGAATTGTTGGTGTGCTAAAGGTTAATAATATAGGTTAGGGCTAAGGGATGATACGAGCGTGTCTCTATACCCAGAAGAAGGCTCTATCTACCTTTTTCTTTAAGGATCTTCTTGATTAAATTGGAAAATAAGAGCCATACTAATAGCGAGGAGTAATCCTAGGAATGTTCTGACCCAGGGCCACTCAATAAAATTTCAATTATTCATTAATTTTTCCATAAGGGTCCCACGTATCACCTGCCTTGGGATCTCGAAATCTCAAAACTATCAGGAAATCTAGAAATGACGTGAGACGCTTCCCTAACTCTCGAGAGTCTTGGGGTGCCTTCAGCGGCACTGACCCCAGCTCTCAAGTAGCCTCCCGGGTTTCGTTAAAGGGTCGCTTCTCGTTAGGCATTCTCAATTAGCTCACAGAACGTCCTTAGAATGACTCTATCTGAAACATTACTAAGTATCTCCTTAGAGCTTTTGTTTCCTTTGCTAATGGCCCAAGGCCATATGCGGGAAACAAGTTACAATAGAGATTAATCAGAGTGTATTTTCCTGAAATAATAGAAGCCCCAATGCTACATACTAAGTCGTAATTAGTATGTCTCCTGTTTCTTGGCAAAACTAAGTATTGATAGTATCACAATGCCAGAAATCTAAATCTCGTGAGCATTCTGAAACACCATTAGTTCTTGTAGACATCTTCCCTTGAAACAACTACGTTACTATGGGCATTGAACCTAAGATGACCGATAGTTGTCAGGACCTACAACTTTAAACTCAAACCCTGTGAAATCACCAGAAAGTTTGGTTTCACGGCACAAGAAAAGGAAATCAAGTTGTGACCTACGAAGACAGGTGAAGAACTGTAAAGGAATTCCTCCATAGGTATAACAACAAATTACGTGTTGAAATGAGTGTGAAACGAAAAGAATGTCCAGTAAAAGAAAGGTCCATCAGATTGTTCACGCTTGTTCGCACCAGTAAGCACGTTTTAGCAACATTGTGGTGCTGAAGAATCTGAAAACAGTAAGAATGTAAGGTCTCCAATTTAATAGCAACGGCAAGAACATAAACACATCGATAAAATATGTAGTTCTAATGCACTTCACTAATAAAAATAAGTTTAGCCAGTAAACAAGGATAGCATATACATTTATTGATCGTACTATTAACTTAATTTTACGAGAGACCTGAGGTCTAAGCTCTAGGCTGTGAAAACAAAACTTCCATTGTCACGCTGCATTGGAAGTTACACCAAAGGAGCTTTGACGGGACTCCTCTCATTGATTCATTAGGAAGGCTTAATTACTTAATGCATACCCCCAATATATACAAACTAACTCACAACTCCCGTTTTTAAAATAGGCTTATTCTTGAAGTGGATGTTGCAATGTGTTAGTTTGGGTATAGTGGGGTATGCATTAAGTTATTAAGCCTAACAGGAATGAGACTCTCTCTGTAAAAGGAATCCTCCTCACCAGTAAGATTCATGGATTGTTTGGTAACAATGTCGTACAAGATTGGCTTCAACTCTCGCTGATGATATACGAAGAGAAGATTTTTGGTCCAGAATGTTAAAGTTGCAACACCAGCAGTAGAATATTACTTTAATAAGTATTTGAGTTTATCTCTACCTAATTAATAGGCCATGTAGTTTATCTGTTATTTTCCATTCTAGTCTTCAGTAGTCAATTTGTTAGTTTCCTTATTTTTAGGAGTTTGTTGAATGCTTGTTAGTAGCAGATTAGTTGCAGGAAATCAGAAAGTTTAGTTTCACTTTATGCCTATATAAAGTAGTTAGCGTACAGCAAATAAATCACCCTTTTTCCTCAGCTTTGTTGGTAGTATTTATCAGTATTTCTTTGTATAAGAATTCTGCTTCAAATAATATTTTCTTAAGCATCTTCCAGATTGCTTTTTTCTTTCAACAATCTGGTATCAGAGCCAGCCTCTTCCGCAAATTATTTGTGAGCAGTTTTCTTTATCAACATGCATGAGTGGTCTCCAGGTTGTGGGTGGAGTTAAAAAGCTCAACTACCAGAACTACAACACCTGGTCCACATGTATGATGTCGTACATGCAAGGCCAGGACTTGTGGGAAGTTGTTGACAGCCTCGAGATTAAAGAACCAATCAGAGAGGATGCAAATGGTTCTTTACGGAAGTGGAAGATTAAAGCAGGCAAGGCGATGTTTGCTTTAAAGACTACGATTGAAGAAGATGTGCTGGAACACATCCGGGATGCCAAAACTCCCAAAGATTCTTGGGATACATTGGCCTCGTTGTTCTCGAAAAAGAATGACACGAGGCTTCAACTATTAGAGAGTGAACTTCTATTTGTAGCACAACGCGATATGACAATCGCTCAATACTTCCGCAAGGTGAAGTCATTATGCCGAGAGATTTCTGAGTTGGATTCCACAGCTCCAATTGGAGAAACCAGGATAAAGAGAATTATAATCCATGGTTTGAGACCTGAATACCGAAGTTTTGTTGCTCCAGTACAGGGATGGCAAGTTCAGCCATCACTTGTTGAGTTCGAGAATTTACTTGCAGGACAAGAGGCCTTGGCAAAGCAAATGGGGGTGTCTCGCTGAAGAGAGAAGAGGAAGCGCTCTTCGCCAATAGAAGCAGTGGAAACTCTAAGCAACTTGTAGGCGGTGGGTCTAAAAAGTTTGATGGTAAAGCAAAGGATCATCAAAATGAAGGAAGTAGTCGTTCAGGGGGAGCGTGGAAGGGTCGTGGCAGCGGCAAAAAGTTCAATGGCGAATGCTATAATTGTGGGAAGAAAGGACACATGGCGAAAGCTTGTCAATCAAAGAAGAAAGTGGAAAGTAATGTTGCTGCAACTAAGAGCGAAGATGAATGGGATGCTGAGGCACTATTTGCTATTGAGGAGGAGCTTGCCCTGGCAACGACGACATCTGATCATATTGATTATGAGAAAGACTGGATCGTTGACTCGGGATGCTCAAATCATATGACAGGTGACAAGGAAAAGTTGCAGAACTTGTCAGGTTACAAAGGCAGTCGGGTTGTTGTTACAGCCAACAACTCTAAGTTACCGATTGCTCATGTCGGTAATGTTGTGGTCTCCTCTCAATGTAGTGATAACGAAGTGTCACTTCACAATGTCTATCACGTCCCAGGTATGAAGAAAAATCTTCTCTCAGTCGCACAACTAACGTCGTCTGGACATTTTTGTTCTATTTGGCCCGCAAGATGTGAAGGTCTTTCGTATTCTTGAGATTACAAAGGATCTGGTGATGAAGGGTGAAAGATTAGAATCGGTGTATGTAATGACTGCACAAACTGCATATGTTGACAAGACGAGGAAGAACGAGACTGCAGATTTATGGCACATGCGATTGGGTCATGTTAGCTACTCCAAGCTGGATGTTATGATGAAAAAGTCAATGTTGAAGGGACTCACAGAACTCGAAATAAGGGCAAATGCAGTTTGCACAGGATGTCAGTACGGAAAAGCGCACCAGTTTCCTTATGAAAGGTCCACATTTCAAGCAAAACAACCATTAGAGTTGATACACTCTGATGTGTTTGGACCTGTTAAGCAAGCTTCTAACAGTGGCATGAAGTACATGGTCACGTTTATTGACGATTTTTCAAGGTACGTGTGGATTGATTTTCTTAAAGAGAAGTCTGGAACTTTCTCAAAGTTTACGGAATTCAAAAAGGTGGCAGAAGCAGAAGTTGGCAAGAAGTTATGCTGCTTGCGCACAGACAACGGGGGAGAGTATACCTCTGATGAGTTTCGCGATTTTCTTATGGAACATCGGATACGCCATCAGCTCACATGTCCCAGCACTCCGCAACAAAACAGTGTGGCTGAGAGGAAGAATAGGCATTTAGCAGAAATATGTCGAAGTAATCTTTATGCAAAGAATGTTCCGGGGCGTTTTTGGGCAGAAGCAATGAAGACAGCAGCGTGTGTGATCAATAAGCTTCCCCAACAAAGGTTATGTTTTCTTTCCCCTTTTGAAAAATTGTGGAGAATGAAGCCTACAGATAGCTTTTTTCGAGTTTTTGGATGTGTCTGCTACGTATTTGTCCCTGATCATTTACGTAGCAAGATGGACAAGAAGGCTATTCGATGTATCGTTGTAGGTTATGATGCTCAAAGAAAAGGGTGGAAATGTTGTGATCCAACCAGCTGGAAGTGCTACACGTCTCGGAATGTGGTGTTTGATGAATCGTCTTCATGGTGGTCCCCATAAAAAGAGACACTATCAGACTCAAATGAGTTGAGAAATGATTTGCAGTCTACTCAAGTCCAGCTGACTGTTGGGGAAATCGAAGATGCAGATGACGGGGATTTTGGTGGAGAAGGTACAACTCAAAGTACTTGGCAAACTGGTGTGTATGCACAACCAATCCAAGATGAGCTTAGTGAAGTTGAGGCGCTAGCCCCACTAAGAAGATCAACAAGAATCCGAAAGCAGAATCCGAGATATGCCAAGCAAAATTCAAAATATGCCAACACTGCCATTGTTCAAGAGATGGACGTCAGAGAACCGGAGACATTTGAGGAAGCATTTGAAGACATCGAGTGGAATACAGCTATGAAAGAGGAGATTGCTGCATTAGAACGAAATCAGACTTGGGAGCTCGTGCCTAAACCAAGAGATGTGAAGCCAATTTCGTGCAGATGGGTTTACAAGATAAAGCGTTAAACGGATGGATCAATTGAGAGATACAAGGCGCGTCTCGTAGCTCGAGGATTCTCTCAACAATATGGACTAGACTATGACGAAACGTTTAGTCCAGTTGCAAAGCTTAAAACAGTGCGTTTTGTACTCGCACTTGCAGCTAATAAAGGTTGGGAGTTGTGGCAAATGGATGTGAAGAATGCCTTTCTGCAAGGGGAGTTGGATCGGGAAATATTTATGAATCAACCTGTGGGTTTTCAGAGTCAATATCATCCTGAGTACGTGTGTAAGCTACGGAAGGCGCTCTATGGATTAAAGCAAGCACCGCGGGCGTGGTATGGTAAGATTTCAGAATTTCTTACACAGTGGTTATTCAGTCACATCTGCAGATTCTAGTTTATTCGTCAAAACTATTGGAGGGAAGCTAGTTGTTGTGCTTGTATATGTGGATGATTTGATCATAACAGGAGATTGTCATGAAGAAATTCAGCGAACCAAGGAGAACCTGTCAGTCCGTTTTCACATGAAAGAACTGGGAAAACTCAATCACTTTCTTGTTCTTGAGGTTGATCACACTCCGGAAGGAATATTTCTACACCAGCAAAAATATTCAAGGGATTTGTTGAAGAAGTTTGGAATGCTAGGATGCAAGCCAATTTCGACTCCAGCTGAGCCAAATGCCAAACTATGTGCTCACGAAGGGAAAGATTTGGAGGATGCAGCAATGTATAGACAACTGGTTGGCAGTCTAATTTATTTGACTTTAACCAGACCCGACATTTCCTTTATAGTTGGTGTGATGAGTCGGTATATGCAAAATCCGAAGAAGCCTCATTTGGAAGCAGTTCGACGAATTTTGCGATATGTTAAGAGTACACTTGCTCACGGTATCTTGTATAAGAAAGGTGGAGACTGCAAACTAGTTGGCTATTGCGATGCTGACTACGCAGGTGATCTTGATACCTGACGCTCAACTACTGGGTATGTCTTTATGCTCGGATACGCGGCAATTTCTTGGTGCAGCAAAAGGCAGCCAACAGTTTCACTATCAACAACAGAAGCGGAGTACCGAGCAGCTGCAATGGCAGCTCAAGAAAGCAGTTGGGTAATGCAATTGCTGAAAGACTTGCATCAACCAACAAATCAAGTAATTCCTCTGCACTGTGACAATCTGTCTGCTATACGTTTAGCAGAGAATCCAGTTTTTCACGCAAGAACAAAGCATGTGGAAGTGCATTACCACTTTATTAGAGAGAAAGTTATGAAAGAGGAAATCGCACTGAAGCATATTGACACAAATGGCCAAATCGCAGACCTATTTACAAAAGGTTTGAGTAGCAGAAAATTCGAAGGTTTCTGTCATCAGCTAGGGATGATAGGAAGATTGGGAGCCGGTGTTGAGGGGGAGTGTTAAAGTTGCAACACCAGCAGTAGAATATTACTTTAATAAGTATTTGAGTTTATCTCTACCTAATTAATAGGCCATGTAGTTTATCTGTTATTTTCCATTCTAGTCTTCAGTAGTCAGTTTGTTAGTTTCCTTATTTTTAGGAGTTTGTTGAATGCTTGTTAGTAGCAGATTAGTTGCAGGAAATCAGAAAGTTTAGTTTCACTTTATGCCTATATTGTTATGAAATATGTAATTGGACTGATGTGAATATCCACCACATAGTTGGGTGTATTTTGTATTATTATATTCTGGTCCACAAGCCCACCTAATGCCTATATAAGGAGGCTTAGGGTTGGAGAATAATATACCTCTCAATACTCTTCTCCCTACACTATTGTCTCTCTTTATTTCTTGTCTCTCTCAATTATCTATTCACAACACGTTATCAGCACGATAACTCTCCGTAACACACAACCCCAAAAAGAATAGATCTAGGAATCAAATCTTCAGCCGTTGCTATTAGATAAGTTCATCTTGATGGCTTTCGTCAATGGGCTGCTCTTCAGCCGCAAGGTCAGTAGGGCTTCTCAATGACTTAAATTTTATGAGTTTTTTTTATGTACTACATGAGAACATATATACAGTTAAACACTATGCTTGGCGGATAAGTCATGTAGTAACTTTTTGAACTTTTTCACATGATAGTCATCAGATCATCTCTTATGGCTCGGGGTTATTGATATAAGTGTGAGATTCATGCATATCTCCTAGTGTTTTTGCTTTTATTTTTGTTTGTTTATTCATTCTGGCCACCTTTTTTTTTTCCAGAAGCATAGACATATTTCACAAACCATTTAGTTGATTGGATTGACCCTCCATGTGACTGGGACTTCTTGCACATATGTTTGTTTGTTGATTATTTATCTCTATTTATTATTATTACTTATTTGTTTTACAAAGAAGAGAAATTTATAGTAATTAAAATGGAGTTAGGGATTGGCCAGATTCATGATACTGTTTGATAAGTAGACAATGTGAACCTGTGTTTCGTAATAGCTCTATACCCCTTTGGGTAGATACATGTTTTTAGATGTGTATGATGTGCAGATAGATGGTTAAGATATGACATCATTAAGAAACGTTTTTTTTGGATGGATGCATATATTTTTATGCTTCGATTTAGTTAATTTGTTTTGTTCTTGGACGGTAAGTCGAAACTGTTGAAGCAGTTTTTGATCAAGATCATGTAATGTTCTAAGTTTTTCATACGCTTACAAAGTATTGTTTTCACACCTGAATTTGTGAATTACGGGATTTTTTGTAACCCGAAGTTACAATAACTTTTTTTTTATGACCTGGAGTCATAACGCATTATGATACGATCTCCGGAAGAGGTCCAAAACAATCTCTATTATTATTTAAACCTCCAGAAGAGGTCTGTAAATTACAAATTGAACCAATTTTTACCATGCCTGAAGTTATGGAACAATACATTTTCATCGTAACCCGAAGTTACGACAATTTTCTTATGACCTGAAGTCATACTTTTAGTTACATCTCCTGAAGAGATGTCCAACAATTTTCTCTAAACCTCCCGAAGAGGTCATATTTTGTTACCTCGCTTTATCTAGTTTTTATAATTATGTTTGCTACTTTTTTCTTCTGTTCTATTATTATGGATCAACAACGAACCTCCTGAAGAGCATTCGTAATCGCCATGGATGCTAAATCTGGCCATGTCATATGTACCCGAAGTTACATATTATATGATATCACTCATAACCAGCAGTTATGAAATATTAGAAATAATTATCTCCTGAAGAGATTGCTACAATTCAAATAATGATCCACCCTCCTGAAGAGGTTATATGTTTATTTCTTGTATCGTTACGCATTTTTTTTCTTGTCTAGTACATTACCGTTTATATGATTGTTATAAATTCAAGCAGAGCATCCAGAAGATGTTCGTGGTCCATAAGGGTTTATTGGACAAACACATTTTATATGCGTAAAAAGTGTTTTTCATACCAGAAGTTATGAAAAATATTATAACATGGAGTTATAAAATAACATCAAAAGATCTCCTAGAAGAGAGAATCTACAACCACTCATTTTTAAATGAGAGTATTGACATTTACGTCTCTTTTTGGGTTTCTTGGCGAAGCTTTGATTAGAGAACTACGGCGTCCAAGAGATTGCTTATTGTCAATGTTCTTATTTGAATTTGAGGTTTGGTTTGCACAAGGTACATATGAGACAAATTGATGCCTGAAGTATCAACGAAATATCATTATGGTTATGATCATATTGCTCACGTCATGAGGGGGAGAATGGGTCATATTGCATGACGTGAGCCAAAATATCATTGTCTCTACGGGTATGTACTATTGCACAATCCCAATAAATGGATAGCTTCTCGACAAATGGGTGTCGATTTGGGTATACACTTTAAGCATGAAAAGGTTGCTTGAGTACATATGTTGATCCTCCGGAAGAGGAACATGAAATCAAAGCATCCAAAATAAGTTGGGATATGAATATATTGCTCTACGAGATGGGAAAACAAGATTGCGAGGAAAATCTTGAAAGGTTATCATTAATATGGATCAAAACCAACGTTGGTAACCAGCCCTGGAAGAGGCATATAGCTCTAGAAGTAGCTAAAGGTACCTTAATACAATCTTATGATCCTACAATTAATGATTATTATATTAAGCGCTATACAAATCATATGGGTTAAAGGAAAAAGTGTTGACTAGATAATGGCCAAAACAAAGTCAACACACGCATAAACTATTGCTCGGGTTACATAATTATGTAGAGCAAAACGTATAGTACTCAAAGTACTAACAACCCGATGCACAATTACAATATATGCGAATACTACATATCCGCTGTTCAGCGTGGGATCCATGTAGATATTACAAATCCGCTATCAAGCGTGGGATATATGTCCGCTGTTAAGCGTGGGACTTATGTTTGGGATATATGTCCGCTGTTAAGCGTGGGACTTATGTTTGGGATTATGTCCGCTTTAAGCGTGGGACTTGTAAAATGAGAAACATGATATATGGGTCATGATAAATTCTCACTAATATAATCTTCTCGTGGAGAGAATGATAATAATGTTGTATTAGTCTGGGGGACTAAGGAACAACAAAATATGGGTTGAAAAGTAACTAGTTACAATACGATCGTATGAATCACAAATTTGTGAAATTCCATGGAGGTTGGTTCCCATGAGAAATATATTATTTTCCTGAAGCAAATCAAAAAGTGTACACTCGCGAGTAGTTTAGGTGCATATGCATTATATTGATTATGATTGTTAATCGGCTATTTTTAGATTATTGTTTTTGCAATGAGTTTTGTTTGTCAGGTACAAGGATGTTCCAATGAGGGGGAGATCCAATGAAATGCTAAAAGCGCGACACTCTTTTTCCTTCGCTACGGTTTTTTGTCCCACATGGTTTTTCCTAGCAAGGTTTTAACGAGGCTTGCGAAGATTATCCAGATGCGTTCCAGAAGAATGTCATCACCAACTGAGCAAATAGGATTCACCGATGTACTCTTTTTCCTTAGTCATTGATTTTTCCCACTGGGTTTTTCATGACAAGGTTTTAATGAGGCATCGTGGTGGTGAATATTCAAGGGGGAGTGTTATGAAATATGTAATTGGACTGATGTGAATATCCACCACATAGTTGGGTGTATTTTGTATTATTATATTTTGGTCCACAAGCCCACCTAATGCCTATATAAGGAGGCTTAGGGTTGGAGAATAATATACCTCTCAATACTCTTCTCCCTACACTATTGTCTCTCTTTATTTCTTGTCTCTCTCAATTATCTATTCACAACATATATAAAGTAGTTAGCGTACAGCAAATAAATCACCCTTTTTCCTCAGCTTTGTTGGTAGTATTTATCAGTATTTCTTTGTATAAGAATTCTGCTTCAAATAATATTTTCTTAAGCATCTTCCATATTGCTTTTTCTTTCAACACATAATCCCATGGGCAATGAGTATATAGGGAGTACTGTTTCCACAACTGATACAAGACACCAGGAGGAATCATCATCGCCGAGCTCACAGTTGTTGTTCATCTTAAATATATCTACTCGTGTGCACTCGGGATGTATGTAACGTATGAGTGATGTCATCCACTATCGAGTGAGTATAGTGATAACGTTGAATGCCATCTTGTTATCAACTACTGAGGTAGGCAAGTTGGTCACACGGAGTGAGTCGTCATCCATATGGAAAGAGATGATTACTTCTTCCCGTCTCCAATGTTCACCCCTGATCCAATGTAGAACCCCAGGGGCGGTGTATACGCCTGGAGCAATGGCGATTGATCTTACCATCTGGACAGCTACATACTTGTCGTCATCTCTTCTAACAGACACCGTCCTCCAACAAAATTTTTTATTGAATAAGCATCAATGCAGTTCAATACTTGGCGATATGATCATCCCGTGAATTAGTCATGACGGTCTTGACAACTATGTAATCTTTTGTTTTGGGGTCGTAGCCAAAACCAATGTCGGCAACTTCTCTCGGTTTGTAGGGAGGGTAGTCAGTAGGGGAAAACGGGCGAACCTTAAGTTCCCTAAATGCAGGGTTGCAGAGGGCAATAAATGGGGGTTGTCTACTGTGCTTCCCTAATTAGAGTTGCTGACAACTTTTTTTTTTTTTTTTTTTTTGTGGTCCCCGCTACTACAGGACAAAAAAGGTTAACCGCTATAGCAGGTAACCTCGGCTGGAGATATAATAGTTAACAGTTTTTCTCGCTTTAGATAAAGTTCTTAATATCTACGCGGCTAAAAGATAGAAAAGACTACCCTATAGTTAGTAGAGTTCAACAGGTAGAAGGAGTTCCCTCATTTAAGAAAGCAGTCTTAACAACTTGAGTTTTATTGTTAATAAATAACGATGAAATTAACTACAAGCAGACCAATATCAACTCAAAAGTTCATTTAAAGGCATGTTTAAAGATTACTACCAGAATAATTCCACAGTAACATTAAATTAATATGGTACTTGTTCAATATCATCTCCCGGATCGTCTTTCTTGTCAAGAAATCACGAATAAAATCACTCTAAACAGACCTATATCATTCATGCTTGTTTTTCTTGGACTGACTACTCGATTGAGACCAGAAGTATTCCTCTTTAACATCAAACTCAAGTGGTATTTGTGCAAAATCGTCTTCCGGATCGTCCACTTGTTCGACGGAGTCCACCGGAGGATTGGGGCATGTTGTCCTGTTGTGTCCCAGCTCCTTGCAATTGCCACACCTCCTTCTCTTGTCTTTCTCGGGTCCCTTTTGACATTTAGTGTCCGGGGGGTTCGGATTCTTCACATGGGCGTAGGGATTTTCTTCCTTCTTAATCTCTCCTTGTGTACCCTGAAAAGATTTAGAAATCATTCTCTGCATTTTCCGAATCCCGTCGAACATATTCTCTTTGAAGAACTTAATTGTCTCGCCATTAGTACAGCCCAAACGGTGATACAGTTGAACTTCGTTCCTCGTGGAATCCCGGCGCAAGGCTTGCAAATCTGGGTCATCACTTTTCTTCCCAACAGGCCCCTTCATTGATGGCTCGGTTCGGTAGAATTCTTTGTCAGTTTTTGTCCACCTTTTGGCAATTAAAGACTTTGGGATCCTCTGTACTCTCTTTTGTTTCAGAACAAACAACATGTGTTTGCAAATCATATACGATGTTTCCCAACGAAAGCACGTGCACCGGAGAAGCCTATTATCCTGACGACATTGAACAACTTGCTGAAGCAAGAAAAGATAGGGTGGTTAGAAATTAAGAAGAAAATGAGAATACAAATGAACACAAGGATAGACAGATTGTAACCTGGTACTAGATAGAAGAGGACAATAGTTCGAAGACTGTGACATCAATACTTATTTGTTACCCTTTAACACTTAAGATATCATTACTAACAGTAAGGAAACATGAGAAGATTATTTAGCAATAAAAATGCAGTACATGAGTACATAGCATATAAATATGTAAATTGAAGCAGATGTACATACCAGGAATTTCTTGATTTGACCTTTCATCACGTAGAACAAGTCCAAGCTCTCTTCTGGAATAGTTTTGACTTCAAACACTCTATAATCATCACCCTTTCGAGCTTGTATCCTAAACATGTTGAAGACATTTTCGGTGAAGACCTCTGCTGCATGGCGTTCGAGTTCCGTGAACGCTGTTGTTATCACCGGGTCTGATTGTTCGGAGCGGTGGTGTGCCTTACGCTCGTTGTTGCGTAGCTTGTCAACCCCGGTCGTGAATCCCTTGCAAGCATTGGTCAATTTGTCCGAGTGGGACATATAATCCTTGACGAAACTGTTGATGCTCTCGCATCTTGAGGTCGTCGTTTTCAAGGCGAAAAAATGATCCTTCAAGTATGTCTCCGCCCACAAGTGGCGGTTCATATATGTGACCTGGACCCAATTCCTATCAGCAATGTCCCATCTGTTAAGCATTGCATGCCAATCATCATACCAAAAATTTTCAGGTTTCCTACTATGCAAGAACTTTTTAAAATCAACCATGAAGGCTTCTCCCAACTTCAGATTAGCCTGGGAGTTCCGACAAAGATGCCAAGAACACAGATGATGTCTTGCCTCTGGGAAATTTTGCATAATAGCTTTTCTCATTGCCAAATCGCCATCCGTGATGACGGAAAAATGCTTCTTATTATTCATTACCTTCATCAGGCACTTCAAAACCCAATCATATGTTTCTGCTGTCTCGTCTTTGAGAAAAGCACATGCAAAAATAGTCGTCTGGTAGTGATTGTTCACGCCAGATAGAATTACAAATGGTTTTTGATACATGTTGGTCTTGTACGTTGCATCAAAAATGAGTACATCGCCAAATCTGTTGTAATCTACCACTGATCTCCTATCACACCAGAAAACACTTTCAAGCTCATGATTTTTACCTGTTCTGAACCTACAAAAACAATAAATAATACTTAGGGAAACAGAAAGATTAGTTACATAAATGATGTTAACTCTAATGGGTTAGAAAATAAGTTTAACTAATAGTAAGCATTTGCCAGAATACTAGAAAGCCCTTAACACATTAGATAGCATGTTTAATATTTAAGAAGTAATCTTACTCCTTGAACACGCCATAGTGACTGTGCTTCAAACTGTCAATGTACATCAAGGTCTGCTGCCCATCTCCTTCATTTGAATATATCTTGTCCAGAGAAGCCATTATATTGTAAAGATCCTTCTGTGTGTAACCCAACTTGTTATAACCGCCGGCTTGTTTAACCATCAAAAGAAAGCTTTGGCAATACTTGATCCCCACCTCCTTCAAAGATCTGACCTGTTCAACATCAGCCTCGCTGACCTTTCGGTGTGACCGGTGGTTGATCGCGCATTGTGGTTCCGAAAGTTCTTGTGAATGACCGGGTTCGAATTGAACCACCTTAAAAGGCTCGGTAGGTGAAGTTCTTGATATTTTTGCACGAGCTTTGTAGACACACATAGTGTTTCTGGTATGCTCCCGTTTCCTATTTTCTTTGTACAGGACCTTCTCGGAGCGCAAGCCTTGTCGGGCACACACGTAGATCCTTGACTTTATGCATTCTTTCGTTTCCGGGTCGAAATACCTGCGGTTGCACCTTTTAATCCCAAAGCCAAGAATCAGTGCGTAGAGGTTGTACCAGTCATAAGCTTGAACCTCATTTTCAAAAGTCATTGCCATAACATCTTCCTTGGTAACCATTATTCCTGCATAAAACTTAAAATTACTATCTACGTAACTACAGTCATTAACTTAAACTGTAAGATCACATACCTGGTATGATATCTCCATTTGGAACTTCCATAATAGAGTTTCTGGTTGCATCTTCTCCATAGTTCTCTGTAAGAGTGATGTCCAAACATTCATCTTCATCGAAGACCTCAAAATCGTATTCTTCTTCCTCATAATCACGAGGCAAAGATACCAAACCTTTTCCACGAACTCCACTCTCACAAATTTCCCTCCCTCTCATCTGAAATTGGTTTGTTTCACTTTCTAGTTCTCTGATTGACTTCCTTCTCAACCTGATATTCAAAGAAGAAGACCCCAACCACCAGAAGGTAGTATTGCACTATTTTGGATATAAAATTTTTAAAGACATGAAGAATGCTTTAAGTTTTTACCTGAACAACTACGGAATCTCTGAAAAGTTTATCTCCTCATTAATATATGGATGTAATATAATAAATTCCTCAGCTACCAAGACCGGGGTGTCAGTGAGTTGAAACTTTAACATTCTTGAACCTAGTTTTAAGATTTAAGACAACACCGTTAATAGTTTAAAGAGAAACAGTTCACTAAGCTTATTTTGTGGGCAGCAGAACCATTCAATGCCTAACATAAATGAGCCAGACCAACCATATCCTTAAATTCTAGCCACTTCGGCAGGAAAAGCTGAAGTTTCATCAATGATAATTTAACTCTGCTAACTACCAAGCCATATGAGGTGTTTATATGAAACTGTTCCATCCTATCTAAGATTGTGAGATACCTTAAAATAGCAGATTTTCAAAGAAGAAGACCCCAACCACCAAAAAGTAGTACTGCGCCATTGTGGAAACAAATTTTATAAAAACATGAAGAATGCTTTAAGTTATTACCTTAATAAATTCGAAATCTCTGAAAAGTTTATCTCCTCATTAATATATGAATGAAATATAATAAATTCCTCAGCTACCAAGACCGTGGTGTCAGTGAGTTGAGAATCTAACATTCTTGATTTTAGTTTTTAGATAGCATCTTTAATAAGGTTAACTGCTATATAAGATTTAAGAAAGCATGCTTAATAGTTTAAAGAGAAACGATTCACTTAGCTTATTTTGTGGGCAGCAGAACCATTCAATGCCTAACATAAATGATCAGACCAACAATATACTACAACTATAGCCACTTTGGCAGGAAAAGCTGAAGGTTCATCAATGTTGATTTAACTCTGCTAACTACCAAGCCATATGAGGAGTACAAAAGATGCGACATCCAAAACAACCCACAACATCCAAAAGGACAGAAACATTGTTCGTAAAACAAAGCCACAACAACATTACACAAATTTACTTTTTCTGTTGCTTCTTCTTCTTCTTCTTCTTCTTCTTCTTCTTCTTCTTCTTCTTCTCCGCATACCTCAATGCAACAAAGGAAACAGTCAAAAACCTGCGGTACAAACTGTAAAATGCATACCGGTGGTCCTCATCCTCCATCTGTTCCCTTAACCCATGATAATTCTGGTTAAATACGCAGTTATAGCTCGATCTCCCCATTTCATTGGCAATCCAGATTCTGAGGTTGGGAGCCTGGACAGAGAACTTCTTCTTTGGAACTGGAATATGGTCCCTCAAATGACTCATGAAGAAGCAGACATGAGGACCACAGTCATTCCTGACAGATGAAAATAGAATGCAGCTTCAATATATATCACAGATATTTCAATAGATTAGTTAGTTATGTTAAGTAGTTAGCTTATTACCCATTTGATTGTTGGGGAACATCGTCGTTCATGTACCACACCGGCCAGCGTCGTATGTCATCATTGTATTCTGAGTAGTTGGTGAGCATTATGTGCATTTGCCCAATTTTGGCAGCAACATCTAACTCAGAATACCCCATGCCGGTATGCGAGTCCAAGACGAATATTTCTTTGTCAACAAAGGAAATAACCATCATGAACCAGTGCAGGTGATCGACATTCAACGGAACGGCGATCTAATCATTAAAAATTCAAGATAAAGTAAGTTATACAAAAGAACAAAGTAGCTTGTATTGATAGTAATCGGAATACTTACGTATCCCATCTCGCTCCACTCTCCTCCCGACTGTTCGTGTGCCTTGAAGTATTCGAGGACTTTTGTGGGCTGAACAAAAATTATAACTAATCAGGTATTTTCCTAGATAAATTTTGAATTGAGTCATATCATAAAAATGACAAGGCAGTGAAATTACGAAATAACTGGTGCCGAGGAACCAAATCCGCTTGATTCCTTGGAATTCCCGGCTACGTTCATGAAGATGAAGGAATTGCATGTAAGCATCCGTCACCTCATCTTCAACCCATTTTTCATCCCGGAGGCGCCAAGCGGACGACCTCGTTTGTTTAGCCATGCCACCCATATCAGCAACTATCTCACTGCATATTATATATGATACACAACCATAAGTACAAACATAATGCATGTCACACATAAGAATTATTTAGGAAGTTTGAATGTAAATAAAACTTACGTTGCCAATACTGGGGGAAGATAAAAATTCTTGCTGTTGTGTTCGTACGTGCTCGCGTACTTGTGCGACATGTAGTAATGGAGTCAGCAATGTTCTGCTTCAGGCATGGGTGGGATATGTGTCAATTCTTTAGGATTCATGTGTTGCTTATACAGCGATAGCCTCGAGGACGCTCTAATGATCCGATCTGCCTTTTCCCGGACAATCCCAACCAAGTTTCCCCTTGGGTTCTTCGGAGAACCATGAACAAGGAATGGATGGGGAGGTACATTGGAGGCCACCTAATAAATCAACAAAATCATTAGGGGTGTTAAAACTTTAAAAATATATCTCAAATATTAAGATATCAACTTTAAGACATTTACCTCAGTGCTGGAGCTGATTGTGTAGACCACCTTCATGGGAGTGTTAATCTCAGCCTCCTCTATCTTCTGCTTCTTCTTAGCTCTTAATTCTTCTTCACACTTTTCCTTCTCTTTCTTCTTCTGAGCTCCTTCCTCTTCCCCCTTTTTCTTACCCCCTTCCTCTTCCTCCTTCTTCTCATCCTCTTCATTCTTCTTCTCTTCTTCCTTCTTCTTCTCTTCTTCCTCCTCCCCCTCATTCTCTTCTGCCTTCTCCTTTTCCTTCCACAGGGAAAAAAGATACTCTTTGTCAAGCTTTTCAACCACCTGTCCCACAATGCACTTCCAAAAATCCTCTGGTGGAGGTGGAGGCAGTAGTTGGACTACTGGTGCAACAACTTTCTCAATTTTGGGCTAATCATCAACTTTTTTCAACTTCAACTACATACAAAAACAGAGTTGAGAGACATAAACTTAAGATAGTAATCTTAATACATAAATAGGACACTTTAATATCATTGTTAAAGTTCACTCACATTCTTGTTTTGTTGGACATACTTCCATCTCTTTGAAACATCAGAGGTTTCCCAGAATTTCAACCTTGGACTTTCTTCCTTATCCTGACATCCTTTTGGGTTTTCCAGAAACTTTGGGCAGAACTTTTCCATGTACAAAAGCTAGAAAAGTAAAATTGAGATGGCAGCATTTAAGAAACTGGTCTTAATATTTTAAACTTCATGGTTAAAATAACTGAAATAGAGTTAGAGATTTACCAAAGGAATCAGCACGCAACCAGTTCCGCGAAGGGTTGTCCCAGTCTGAGCCTTAACTTGCTGTGTCTGAAGTGATCCAGCCATAAGGCTACCCAGTTTACCTCTTTCAGGTGCTCCAAATTAACAACAAGATTATCAAGACTCAATTGGTGGCTAAAAGTTTTCAACGAGTTCATAGTATGGACTATGACGAAATCTTTTCCACTGTTGCGATGCTTAAATCCATTCGCATCTTGATTGCATCAATCTGTCTACATATTGAATCAAGCTTCTCGGATTTGGAATCTTCAATTTAATGATGCAATCAAAGGAGTTTGGTTACATAAAAATTGAAGATGATGCTTGTTTTTACAAGAAGGTTAGTGGGAGCACAATTATATTTTAGTCTTGTACGTGGAGACATACTGTACATTGGGAATAATATCTCCACTCTGCAATCTTATAAAGATTAGCTCGATAATTGATTTTCAATGATAGACTTAGGCGAATCAAACTATAAAGATATATGGAAATAGATCAAGATAGTTGTTCGGCTTAAGTCAAAAGTACATATAATGACAAGGTGTTGAAACGGTTCAACATGGAAGAATATGGATTCTTACCTATGTCACATAGAATCAGTCTTTAGAAGGCTAATTTCCCCTCCAATTAGATTGAGAAGGACCGTATGAATAAAGATTCACGAGATGCGCCATGTTATGTACTAGGCCAGACTTGTCATATGGTATGACATATAGATACCAGTCAAATCCGGGTGAGCGTCACTGGATAAATTGTCAAAAATATCCTTAAGCACTTAGAAGAACAAAAGGATGAATTCATGATATATGGAGGATAGGAAGAGTTCAGTGTTAGGGGTTACAGTGATGCGAACTTCCAATCTAGTAAAGATGATTTCAGATTATAGTCAAGTTTTGTATTTTGCCTTAATGGAAGGGACTGTGAGCTGGAAAGGTTCCATTCAAGATTCAGTTGCCGATTCTATTACAAAGGACTGAGTATATGCTGCATCAGTGCACATACGCTTGTTGGAAATATGCCCTAGAGGCAATCTATTTCTTGTGACATTTATATGAACTTACTATTCATTGTGTTATCGGTATGGAGATATGTTAACATGAATGAAGTCCTTATATTATAAATTTTATATTCTTAAATATCTC